>CM028378.1:114941463-115055929 GCA_013146195.2 Codonopsis lanceolata
GCATCATCTTGAGCAGACTCTCTTCGGCTCATCTTGGCGGCTTCCTTTGGAGTCTTCTCACCACGCATGGGACCATGCGGTGTTAGCCTTTTTGCGTCGAGAGAAGTAGGTCGTCAAATTCCACACCAATAATTTTTTGGCGATTATAGTGACGATGATAATCAGCGGTGGAAGTCATTTGAGAGCGACTTTGCGGAAAATTCTTCCACCGTGAAATAGTGAAGTCAACATCACCTAGTATTGGCCGAGAATCCCAGGCAGTTCAGTCATCTACATTTTTAACTTAGCGTAGGCTGCGAGAAGCGAGAAGGTTCGTCGATACAAATCACGGATGATATACATGGTTGAAATTTTGGAATGTCAGTTCGGCGTTCGAGGTTTGTGAAGGCTGCTGAAGAAGTACCCGACCTAAGAAATCACTGGAGAGAAATGGGGCAAGAACTTGAGATTTCAAAGCGAAGCTTTAAACTAAAAATACGGGCAACTCATGGAATGCTATATATGGTCAAAATATAACTTGAAATCTGAAATCGGCAGTTCAATAACATTTATAAGAGGTATTATAGAAAAGGCAAAATTTGAAGATTTAACATTTATGCGACTAACAGATTACATGAGCGATCAATAATAGCGTAACTATAGATGAGATAGCATACTTAACTCGTCTTGAGATTATGAAGTTAGGGTTAGAAATTTCTTACCATTTTGAAGATTTGAGAAGAAGAAGAAGTAAATGGCGAATGCAGAATCAACTATCGAGCAGAAGCGAAGGAAGTAGAAAATTTTAGAGAGAAACTTTAGAGAGAGAGAATAGAAAGAGGCAGGTTTTGGTAAAAGAACTTTTGGCGGTTGAGGGTTTATAAAGGGGCGTGCCATCGTCATAGAGACTTGTGAAACCTCATTAAGTCAGAATGCCTTTTGATGACAAGACTTAATGAATAGCGGCTTTTAGGAAAGAAAAGGGCCTTTTCAAATATTCACTCAACCAATGGTCCCTCTAATTTGCATAAGCCTCCTCTCAAAATTATAGTTTAGAAAATTTTTCTTTTAGTGACTTTAGAAATTCTTGATTTAAAATATTTGAAAGTAATAAGTGCGCTCAAAATAATTTTCAAATTACGCTTAAAATAAATTTTCAAGTACGCTTAAAATAAATTTTCAAATGCTACTAAAATAAATTTTTAAAATCTGCTTAAAATAAAGAAGCATTATTTTAAAAATTAATTTTAGATAAAATTTAAGGATGGGTCAAACATACCAAGCTCTCCCTTAGATAAGCAAACACAGCAGCTTCGAGCTTTGGTGAAGATATACGCTAGTTGATGGTCGGTTGAAATATACTTCATACTAATGTTTCTCTTTTTCTACATTGTCCCTTAGAAAGTGATATCGAACATCGATATGCTTTGTCTTGGAATGCATCACGGGATTGTATGTGATAGAGATTCTTTGGTGTTATCACACATGATTGGGCGTCATCGCTACTTTGATGAAGTAGTCTACTAGCTTTGTTTGATCCATAGCAGTTGGCCGGCCTGGCCGACTATGTACTCTTACGTGGTGGAATTTGAGGCGGATGCTTGTTTCTTGCTAGCCCAGGCAGTGCGTCTCCTAAAATTGACAAGTTCCACTAGTGCTTTTACGTCAATTTGGGCCGGCATAGTCTGCGTCTGAGTATCAACCAAGTTGAAAGATGATTCTTGGATACGGATACCTAAGTTGGTGGTATCGATCGTGTTTGATGATTCTTTTGGCGCTGAAGATGTGACTCAGTGCGAAATCTATACGCACCCAACGCGCATATACTATATGGGTGTGGCGGTGAGGTGAAGAGAACCAATTATCCCCCATAGTGGGTGATATCAACTTTCTTTCCTTGTAAGTCCTTTGTAAGTTTGCATCTAGCGCCATTGGAGTATCAAATGTGTTTCTTTGTTTCAATCAAATTTCTTGACGGATCTTTAGCATACTTGGATTGGTGATGAATATCCCTTTGTTGAATTTGTTGAATTTGAAGACCCAGAAGAATGTGAGTTCGCCCGTCATACTCATTTGAAACTTGCAGTCATAAGCGTAAATCACATAACTTCTCATTTGTGGATCGAAAATGATATCATCAACGTAGATCTATACCCGGAGAATGTCCTTTGTGCTTGAGAATGAAGAGAGTGGTGTCAATCTTGCCTCGCACGAATCCTTGTTCAACAGAAACTTAGAAAGGGTTTCATACCGAGGCTCGAGGAGCTTGCTTAGACCTTAAGCTTGTAAACATGAGTTTCTTTTCCTTTTCTACAAAGCACGGAGGTTGAGCAACGTAAGCTTTCTTGAAGATCACCATTAAGGAGCAGCTCTTGACATCCATTTAGTGCAGCAAAGTCTTTGTATGTAGCGTAGGCTAAGAAAATTCGATAGCTTCAATCTTGCTACGAGGAGGCGAATGTTTCATCATAGTCGATTCCTTCTTCTTGGCGATATCACAATGCAACAAGTCTTGCTTTGTTCTCACTATGTTTCCATCCTCATCCTTCTTGTTTTGAACACCCATTTTGTGCCAATGGTATATGATCAGCCAGACTTTGGAACTAGCTTCCATACTTGACATCGTTCAAATTGTTGAAGTTCTTCTTGCATGGCTTCCAACTTGGATCTTGAAGAGCTTCTTCGACCTTCTTTGGCTCTTCTTACGAGACAAATGCGGCCTGTAACATACATTCATTTTTGGAAGATCTTACAGTGGTACTCAACATGAATGTCACCAATGATTTGAGAGATTGGATGGTCTTTGCATGTTCTTGTGACAGCGAGAATATGATGAGTTCTTCTTCTTCATGACAAGGTTCGGAAGGAGGAGCTATAGGGAAGATCGGTGTCTTGATGAGGAGTTGTGTTCGAAATTTGGCTCATAGGTGAGTTGAGGAATAGAATTTTCGAGGTTGAGAAACAAAGGTTCTTGATTCGGATTTTCTTGAGCGGGGTTGAAGTCTTACGGTGACCCATTTGTCAAGAAGTGATGGTCGGGAATGTTTGATTGAGTTCTTTGGTGAAGGATTAGGTATACTAGAGGTTGATGGTTGGGATGTACTGTCTCAACATCAACAAAGTCATCGGCAACATTTGGAGCCACATGTGGCTCTAATAAATCAAATTCATCAAATGAAACATGAGCAGATTCAACTATTTTTAATAGCGTTTGTTGAAAACCACATGCTTTGGAGTGTAAGGCATAAAAAATACACCTTCATCGGCTTTATGATCAAATTTGCCTCTATAGTCATTACCATTGTAGACTACTAAAGCATTTGTTAGAAGATTTTGAAAATCAATGTTTGGGGTTTACCTCTCCAAAGTTCATAGGGTGTTTTTAGTGAAATTTGTTGATCAATGATGCGTTACGAGTGAAAGCGGTATTGACGGCCACGCTTGAAAGTGTTTGGGTAACTTTGCTTGACAAGCATAGTTTTAACGACTTGATAAGTCTGTTCTTCCTTTTCGGAGTTCTTCTGACGAGAGAAGTTGTGTCCAATCCGAGTGATCATCACAATACTTTGCTATTCCATTGTTGGTGAACTTCGGTGCCATTGTCGTCGAGCGTCAGCGATTTCATCGAGTTTTTGCGTTTGCAATCTTACGAATAGATTTGTAAGAAGATCGTATGTGTGATCTTTAGAAGACATCATCTCTGTCCAAGTGTATCTTGTAGTCATCCACTACTACTAGTGTGTATCCGAAACCACCATAACTAATAGTAGTGAGTCAGAAAGAGATCCATATGCGGCGGTTGTGAGGTCTTGTCGTTGAGAGTCTGGTTTGCTTTTGAATGATGTTTTTGAGAGCTTTCCAGTTGGCATGCTTTGCCGACGATCATGATCGGCGAGACAGAGGCAATCCTTTGACTAGACCTTCTTTGGATAGCTTTAGATATTTGAAGTTCAAATGGTGAGTCTTTTATGCCCACGGCCTTTTGTCTTGAGCGAGTTTGCCACAAGACATGTTAGAAGCCTTCTAGTGGCATTCAAATCTATTACATAGACATTCCTTGTCATGACCGGTAACCACGGTTGAGCAAGAGGCGGATCCTTGATATCACATGCATTTGAGGAGGTGACATATAAGCCCTTTGTCGCGGGGGTGAAATACTCGGGAGATTATGTTTCAAGCCTTCTACAGAGAGACTTTTCAATGGAGAGATTTCCTCGAATGATGGATCCATAGCCAATTGTTCTTCCTTTAGCATTGTCTCCGAAGATGATAGGAGGGCCTTGTTTTGAGAAATAGAGAAGCGAGGATTCTCGGTCATGTGTCTTGGCGCCGCTATCTAGATACCACATCTTTCTTTCTAAGTTTGAGATAGCCATGAGGCACACTTTGAGATGTAGAGGTAAGAAAATCATGGTCCCCTTTTATTTTCTTTATGGGGTCCAAATGGTTAGTGTGTTTTTTGGAACCCATACTTGTTCGATTTTTGGAATAGGGATCCAAGGCGGTTTCATGATGGATTTCACAGGACATTCATGGACCAAGTGGGCCGAGTGAACATTTACATTTAAAAATGTACAAGTGATGAAAATTACCAAGTCTACATGATTATGATGTTTGAAGGTTTTTGAACATTTTCTTAACAACTGCTTTGGGTTGCCTTTAGCACGGGGCTGTTAACGAGGCTTAGAGGCATCTCGCATGAGGTTTCTTGAGTGATGCAGATATCGGCCGAGTCTTTGCTTTAGCAAAAAGAATGTTTGGCGGTAGTAGACTTTGATGCCTCATGCATTTTTCCTTTAAGCTTGGTGTCAACATTAACATAAGCGGTGGCACCATCTGTTAGTACTATTGATGAATCGATGGTTTGAGCGCATTTTCATGGAGTAGCGACCTTTGCTTTCGCAGTGGGCGGGGGGGTGTCCCGCACCTCCTGAATTTATCTCGCCAGATGATTGCTTTGCTTTCAAAGCTTCCTGTTGCGCACTTGAACCTTAGGGTATTTATATGAGTAGCGATAACCAATTCCTTCTTTACCCTTGTTAGGTTTCGATATTGTGCGGGGAATATTACTATTCACTGTAAACTGTTCATTTCTTGTTCGAGGTTGCGCTTAGAGATTTCATTAGAGAATCCTAGCCCGATTTATCTGTTGAGGGCCGATCTCCAAGAATTTGATCAAAGGCTGTTGAGTTATTCCATGAGTTAATGGTTTTTGCAACTCTTCTTTCTCGGCCAGATAACTCTTTGGCATGATCAATAAGACAAGCAACCTTTTCATTGAGAAACTTGTTCTCTCTTTTTAACTTGATACTTTCTGCCGATTCCATGGAGAGTTTTTAACTCCTGGTTTCAAAGATGGATTCACCTCAGTTCTCATGACTTTTAGCTAACTTAACATATGCCTTCTGAATTCATTGAATTCCTCTGCATGTCTTGTGCATTTGAGGATTTCTTCTTTGAAGGCTCTTGAAGCTTGTTCAATGTTAGCTTGAAAAGGAGAGTACTTAACTTCACGAGTCTGAATATAGGGGAGGTGACTCCAGAGCAACAAGACAAATGTGTGCTTGCTCGAGTGAGTTATCACTATCATCCTCGTCGAGTCGGTTTCAAACCAAGTGGCTACATGGTTTTCTTCTAAGTCCTCGGCTTAAGACCTCTATGTTTAGAAAAGCGATTTAGAAGGTCTCCTTTTATAGGCTTCATATTTAGGCTTAGGACATTTAGAAGCAAAGTGACTGTGGTTTCTGCAATTGTAGCAAACTAACTCATTATTGTGTGAGTTTTCAGCCTTTTCTCGAAAGTCTGCTGGTTTGCTTCTTTCTTTTTGTTAAATTTTGAGAACTTTTGAAACTTCTTAACAAACATTGCAAATTGCTCGTCAGAGAGAATTTCATTCTCGTTTGAAGAAGAAGTAGATGGTTTACTTTCTTGAGCAGGAATTTCCTGAGAGATAGCAGAAAAAGAAGGAAGTTTAAAATGTTTGTCACTGTTTCTTGAGCTTGAAGTAATTCTTGCTCATAGGCATAAACTTCATACAACTCGAGATGCATGGAGTTCAAGTCTTTGGACTCTTTTATTGCAGTGGTTTTAACATGCCACAAACTTCCTAAAGAAGCTAAAAATCTCATATTTACTTCTTTAACACTATATTCTTTACCTAAAGAGTAACAACTGTTTACTACCTCACAAAATCTGTCGTAGGTTTGCCGTAGAGTCTCCCTTAGGATCTTTTAGAATGAGTCGAATTGTTGAATATAGTTGTACTTTTCGTTGTCTCTCAGGTGGGTAGATCTCCTTCAAGATATTCCACCAAGGCTTCCCACATTTCCTGGCGGTTTGCATCCGATGATTTGTTGGTATGTGCTTGTGTCAACAGATATAATGTGAATAGCCTTGCTGTCGAGTTCAACAAGCCTCCTTTCCTCGTCTGTCCATTCGTTCATAGATTTAGGTATCTCAGGAGGACCACTGGCTACTTCAGCAAGTAGGTTGGGCTTCATTGGAATATATGGACCTGTCAGAACACATTGCCACAACCGATTGTCAATGGAATTCATATATCTCATAACCTTATCTTTCCATACTTCGAAATGGCCTTCGTCAATATTGGTGGCTGGTGTTTGAAGTAGGCAGCATATAGTGAGCCATAGGATCTATTCTCAAGAGGTTAATCTTGGAAAAATGATTTTTCAAAGAATGAAGCTCTGATACCAATTGTTGGTCCCAAAATAGGCTCAATCTAGGCTAGAAGGGGGGTTGAATAGCCTAGTTATGTTTTTATAAAACTTTTCTTTTAAGAGCACTTCTTAAAGATTTATAAAAGGTTTGAATAGAAGTGCTTAGGCAGCGGAACAAATCAGATTCTAAGATTATCAAGGGAGGCTGTTAAGGCAGCAGAATCTGGAATAGTTAAACATAAACAGTTAAAGTGAAAGATAAGAAGAGTTAAACCGCAGTGAATTTGAAGTGGTTCGTACTGTGAATAGTACTACATCCACTACCAAAGTGGTTAGCTTTGGATTTTAAAAGTGCACTTGTTTTATCCACTAGGTTTATGATTTAGATCTCTAATGGATCGTGTACAAAATGAATTTTTAACCAAGTGTATAAAGGTGAGAGAGACAATCAATGAATAATTGTTCTCCACACGTGCAGAAATTAAGAACAGTTTAAAGACAAACAGAATGAAGCTGAGAAAGAATTTAAGATGGCAGATCTGCAGCTTCAGAAAGTTTGGTGAAGTGTTAGCCCTTGTCCTTTGATCTCTTGAATGCTTGAGTGATGAAGATGAAGCTTGAGAGTTTAATGCGCAAGAGTTGTTTCTTCAGATCTTCAACACTTGAATATATACCAGGAAGAGATCTTTTGACCGTTGGGTTAAAATCAGAGATAAATCAGTCCAACGTTCCTTTGCATTGAATGCAATTCGGCGCTTTGGGGAAAGAAACAGCCACAGTCATCAGAGATGCAGTGTGCAGAGATGCAGTGTGCAGAGAAGACATTACTAAACAGAGTAATGTTTCAGAATGCAGGCTTTGCAGCTTGGAAAGTCTTCTTAGCCAAAACGGGTAATGTCTTCGATCTTGATTTTCGGATCTGATCGAGCAGTTGTCATTATGCAGAGTTGACTTCTTGAAAAATTAATCTGGTGAAGACATGATGACCAGATATTTTCGAAAATATCTGAATAGGTGTACACGTGTCATTGTTCCTTGATTTTGGCCAATTTTGATTTTCCGCTATATGAGCAGACTTCAAAGTCTGCTGTTCCTTCAAGGGCTGCTGTAGAAGCTTGCAGTAGCGCCTAAGAACTAACACTTAGAAACTATTCTAAACATAATGACTCTAAGACAGTTGCCACACTAATCGGTACGCAGACCTTTTAGCCTACTGTACAATAGAATCAGAAGATGACTCAACCAAATCTAATCATAGGAATCAACAGAATCATAATATAAGTAGACAAGTAATACTCAAAACAATAAATGATATTCCTTATTGGATATTATCCAGATAATACCCATTAATTAATGGATAATATTGGATATTATCCAATAACACCCATTAAGGTTAACGGGTGTTATTGGATAATATCCAAAACTACATATTAACTATATTGGATAGATAATGGTTTTATCCAAATTAACCGGTAACACCCAATTGCCACCCCTACTTGTAACGCACAGCTATTTCATAGCATCTCCGATTACTTAAATTAAAAATTTATAAACGTGAAAAAAATTAGTTGTTACTAAAGATCTATACTCTTTTTTCCAAAAAAAAACATCATCAATGTAAATGTGGGCCAGAGATATGGATATGGCGTGTCAATCATATTTGATGACATTGTGGATAATAATATTAAATTTTCACAACATTTTTCCTTTCTAATAACTCTTTATTGGTTGTTTCTTTTTATTATTATTATTATTATTATTATTATTATTATTATTATTATTATTATTATTATTATTATTATTATTATTATTATTATTATTATTATTATTATTATTATTATTATTATTTTGTCAAATATTTATTTTAGTGGTGTGATACATACCGCATAAGATCCAATTAATATTTGCATTGGAGAGGTCCGTTTCAATTCAATGTGGATGAAAGGATATATTAACGCATATGATTAGGGTGTTAATTACTTATAACAATGTAAGATCTAATTCACAGTTACATTAGTGATGCTCTAAACTATTTAAAAATAATAATAATCACATTTATCATGTAAATAATTTGACTCAAATCGATTGGATTCATTAATTGGTAGTAGTTTCCATCTTCTCCACATTATTTTTTCCTTAATAAAAAAAATAAAGTTAAATAAAACACTTCATTATTGATTTGAATACTACCCTTGTTGAGTAAATTGATCCGTTAATTTTTTTTGAAAAAAGAAAGTTCTAACAGCCCAAAATAATTCCTAGTATATGTATAAAAGAAGATGAGCAAATTATGGAAAATTCCCGTCGAAAGTAAATTACTAAATTTGAAAACATTTATAATTTGTATATTTGTTATATTTTTTTTAGAAATTAAATTGAAAATCAATTAATGAAGTTGACAACAATCCTTTAGATTCAAATGATTTTTCAAATATCTTTAATACATTTAATATAAAAAAATTGTATAACATTTAATGTAGTTCAATATGATTTATGAAATGACAAGAAATACATTATCAAAATAATATCAAATATTTAATAATTTATTATATATCCGATTTCACATTTCTTTTTTTGATTTAATATATATATATATATATATATATATATATATATATATATATATATATATATATATTGGCATTTGTAATTGCCATATTGGCTTTTAAATCTTCACCGCGGTAATATGAACTCCCATAATTAAGATTAAATTATGAAACAGTTGATTCAATATAAATTATTTGCCACTATTATTAATAATAGTATTGACAAATAATTACAAAACAATATTATTCAAATCAATTTAAAACCATAAATCAAAGTAACATAGTTACTTTCCATCAATAATGAATTAGTTAATCATTTACTAAAGAAATATTTTTTGTAAACGTCCAAAATAATGATAATATTTTTTTCGTTTAGTTAAAAACGAATTACATTAACATGCTTGCTAAATAATGTATTGTTCAACATAGAATATTATCATCACCTCATGAAAGCTTTAATTAACTTTATTTAAAAGTTATTCATTGATGTAATAAAAAATATAAAAGATGGATGTCAGATAAATTTGTTAATAGACAAAGACAAATAAGTAAAAGAACACATACATTAAATTAATGTTTCTCTAAGTAGTATATAAAATGATTGTCAACCATAGTTATTTGTAACCGTATGAAGTGTATAAACTAAATGCAATAAATATTTTTGAAACAAATAATTTTGTTTAGATGTTTTGAAACTTAATTTATGAGTAATATGAGTAGTTTTATGAAAAGTTTAATTCTTCTTCATTCTTATAAATTTTAGATTCTTATAGTTCTCAAAATTTAAAGACTTTTTAGAATCAGTTTGTTGTTCGAGGTGCTTAGGTATTTCCATTATTCTAATAAAAATATTTTCTATATTTTATAACAATATTATATATCAATAATATCAATAAACTATATAACAGTCAGATTTCAAATAATTTACTTCATACAACAGTAATATAAACAAACATAATTATGACATATTAAGAAATTTACAGACAATTTCATATTAATTAGTAAAAAGAAAAGACAAATTAGTAACCGAACATCTACAATAAATTTACTTTTAACATTTACTTGCCACCGATAATGGTAATAGTCCGGAAAAATAATTATTATATAAATTATAAAGTATCAACATATGCATTATTCCTATTGTCATTTAAATATTTTTTGTTTAACCGTCAAATACTTATAAAAATTCAAGCAATATATATCTGACCCAAGGGGTGGGAGAGATGACAAGACTATGAGCCACACTTACCTATCAAAAAATTGATAAATAAATAAATATATACATATATATGAGATTTTTTGTACTCAATTTTAATCAAATCTGAAGCTAAAAAATAAAATTCTTAATATATTTGTCTAGCCTACATGTTTAAAAATCCAAGTCTAATATATGCAAAAAAAACTTTAACCTAAATTAACAAATAGAAATCTTAATATATTTGTCCAGCCTACATGTTTAAAAATCCAGGTCTAATATTTGCAAAAAAAAATTAACCTATTAAAGTTAGTTTACAAAAGATATATATTTATTCAACTTAATCGGTAATAGACCAAGATTAATTTGAACTTTAATTTTACAAATATTTACCAAAATATACAGATCTAAGATGTTTTTCTCTATTTTTATTAGATCCAAAAATAGAGAGTAGATATGAAGTCAAAAAGTGTATATTTGATGTTTATTTGTCCATTTTTGTCAAAATCAAATTTATAAAACAAACGTCCAACATAAAAAGTTGGGGTGAGAAGATTTTTTTTATCCATTTTGAAAAACAAATTGAAAAAAAAAACTCATATGCTTAAAAAATTTCTCAAATATGATAGATCTAAGTTTCTTTTTTATAAACTGTTTTTTAAAAGTAAAGATGCATATCGATAAATACTTGGATATAATTAATTAACTATAAGATTTGTATATTTCCATACTTAGTTAAATTATACTCCTAATTTTTTAATAATAATTGAAATTCAAATTTGTATTATACAAATTTCTCTCAAAATTTTATTTAAAAAAAATAAAAAGGAAATCTAAGAAACCTAACTGTGAAATGGTTACTAACGAGCTCTAACTGAACTAGTACTGCTCACTTCTCCTAACGGAGATGTCAGGTGTTCAAGTCTCACTAGAGACACCCTTAACTTTACAACTTTAAATAGAAAGATCAGGTGTTCATGCTTTTTCATAGGCAACGTTGTTGTTCAAGCCTTACCAAAATGCCTCATTTAGCTACTCGTTTATCTTAGCAGAGAGGTCGAGTGTTCAAGTCCTATCAGATGCACCCTGGTATATCACTACTTTGAACCGAGAGGTCGGGTGTTTAAAGTCTCACCAGAGGCACCATTTGTTCTAGCCATAGCAAAGACATCATATATATATAATTGTAGTGTTTCAAGATATTAAAATAATAGAAAAATAAGGGTTGGGGGTGAGGTCTATGCCCCCTCCAACCTTTAAAAAAAAAAGCTGTACGTGAAATGGTTTGAATGTTTGACGACAATTGCTAACTAAGGCCTCGTTTGGTGCAGCGTTTTCAAAACGCAGCGTTTTCAAAACGCAGCTTTTTTAAAACGCAGTTTTATTTTTGTAAATACGTTTGGAAAACTATTTCAAAACGCTATTTTTCATAAACAGACTAGTTGAAAACGTAGCATATTTTTAAAACGCTGCATTGAAACACTTTTAAAGAGAAAACGCTACGTTTTTTATCAGCGTTTTGAGCAAAACGCTCAACCAAACAAGCTATAAATTATTAGATGAAATAAATGCTAATGTACTGGATAAGTAAAAAACTTAATGGAAATAGCTCTTACCTTTTTTTAATAGTGTATTATCCTACCTATTAGGAGAATAAAAAAAATAAAGCTTTTAAAGTCTAATAATTAAAGAAATTTCATTCATTATATTTCTTTTTTCATATTTAAAACAAAATTGAAATCTCAATTTCAAATTAAATGACCTTATTTCGAAAAATGTAAATATTCATAGTACGAATAATTTGAAGATACTGGATTAATAATACATTTTCTATTTATTTTTAAAAAAGTTATACTCGCTCTTCCCCAAAATTATTGTCCTGTTGGACTTGATACACGGATTAAGAAAAAACAATTGACTTGATTATTAATATTAGAATAGTTTTTAGTTTCCTTTAAAACCTATGAATATATAGCCCAAACCTATATCTATTACAAACCCATCTTATTTTTCAAATCTTTATGCCTAGACTCACACATGTGTTTCATAACAATAATTATTAATTTTAAGCTCTTTTACAATTATGAATGTAACGGCTAAGGCTCAATAAATCAACGACTATATGTAGCTTTTTTTTATTTATTAATGAGCGATATTTTGTACGGTTATTACCGTTTCACAATATTTTTTAATACCTAGTCCACGTGCATGGTACCAAAATCCTGAATCTTGGATGCAAAGAGACAGTACATCCTTCATCAATTTCA
This sequence comes from Codonopsis lanceolata, assembly GCA_013146195.2. Lineage (NCBI taxonomy): Eukaryota > Viridiplantae > Streptophyta > Magnoliopsida > Asterales > Campanulaceae > Codonopsis > Codonopsis lanceolata. The sequence continues at coordinate 114,954,128 of CM028378.1, forward strand.
TAAAGATAGAGGAAGAGGTGAGATGATATTGGGCAGTCCTACAATTCATAAAGCCTAAACATACTTGCTCCAAACATAATGAAAGAAACCTTTTACACCATTTAGCGACCTTATACGTATCAAAAGTTGATATAATCATAAAGCAAAATTAAAATACAAATGAATAAACCATGCATGCGATGTCGCCTTCACACTTCATACCATGTGAAGCAATATATTTTACAAACCCATCTTATTCTCTAAATATGTCTGTCTAGACTCACACTAGTGTTTCATTACATCAATATAGCTCCCTTCATATGATAAACAACGATTGGAATTGGAAATAAATGATATGAAGGGAGCTATTGATGATATGAAACACTTGTTTGAGTCTTCTAGGTAGACAAATTTGACGAAGAAGACCATATTGATGCAAATCTAATTCCATACTAGGTGAATTTAGTGCCAAAGCTTTGGATCTAGAACAAAGCAGGCTTTGAAGAGAAAGAAAGAATAAACAACAACACATGGAATGAAATAAGGAAGAATGAAGGACCAAATGAAAGAATTATAGTTCTGAATAAAGAATGAAGAAATGATAGTTGATAGTTAAGGACGAAATAAGGAAGAAAAAAGGTTGTTTATCTTTAATGCTGACTCTTGATATACATGCCGATCAGTCTGGTTTCTTTAATGCTGACTTTCAATATTCTTAATCACAAACCCATCAACAACATGGAGTGAGAAAGGGAATTAAGTGGAGGGGTGGGAGTAGTTGGGGTGATTAATGTGGGAGTAGTTGGGGGATTAATGAGGGGGTAGTTGGTTGATAGGTGTAATGGATGGTTAGTGGGGTTGTATGAGTTTAAATATAAGGAGAAGTAGTTAGGTAATTTGCACCTATAAATGATGTTACGTTTAATTATTCTGAAAGGAAACATGTGCACCACGATACATAAAATAGGGAATTGCGGTGCAAACATATGTGCAACATTGTATATCGTAAAATATATTTTACCATAAAAAATATAAAATGAATAGTTTGCACATCGATATATATATATATATATATATATATATAGCTGTGAACCGCGATGCCTGAACGGTAGTGATTTGTACTTTCGTAGTACTTATGCTCATTAAGAGTATCACATTCTTTTTGCATCAAAAATTAACTTTTACCGGTTAATAAAATAAAAAAGTGGGAACTTTAGCAATTAGAAACATCAGAAAGTGGACTGACCCGAATTTTTACCCAAAAAAAAGAGGGTCCTTTAGCGATTAAATTATTCGGAAAGGTGATCGGCTCTAATTTTGCCTTTTATTTTCATGGTGCATTTCGAGTTATATACGGGATAGTTGAAATGTGATTCAGACTTAAATTACAGTAAGTCGCCAGGGTTGATGGACTTGTAAGATGTAAGTCCTTCGACCCTGGTGACTTGGTTTAGAACAAGTCGCTAGACCAGTTAGACTTGAATTGTTTCAAGTCCATAACCCTAGTGGACTTAATGATTTTAAGTCCACATACCCTAACGACTTCATTAAGGTTTTCAAAATGGTGCATTTCGAGTTATATGCGGGAGAGTTGAAATATGATTCAGACTTAAATTGCAGTAAGTCGCCAGGGTTGATGGACTTGTAGGATGTAAGTCCTTCGACTCTGACGATTTGTCTTATAATAAGTCGATAGACCCTGGCGACTTGTCTTATAATAAGTCGCTAGACCCTGGCGACTTAAAGCAAATCTCATTCCAATTTTCAGCTCTGTATTTAGACTATTAAATAGCAAAAAAATATTTTTTAAAAAAGTTGAAAATACCGTTAAATAAGAATCTATATGATCATTGTTGTTCGGGTTCGCTTTATTTTGAACATTATGAGGATTGTTGTCGGGATTCGTATTTTCGGCGGGATTAGAATCCATTGAAGAGTAAACTTTGATATTGAGAGAGTTTGTTGTTGAAAGTGATAAAAAAAAAGGGAGCGAAAGAATCTATATGATCATTGTTGTCCGGATTCACTATATTTATTATCGTAATGATTCTTATTGTCGTTAGGATTCACATTATCGTTAGGATTCTCATTGTCATCAGGAATAGAGTTCATTGAAGTGTAAAATTTGATAGTGGGAGGGTCTATTGTTGAAACTGGTGAAAAAAGGAGGAGTGAAAGAAATAAATGTTATTTTTTTCTTAAGGGTACTTTTGTAATTTAGCTTTTAAGTGGGTGCATTAACACCTATGTTACGAAATTTGATAAGATGTTAACGGCATGGACCACAACGTACAAACTTATTTAGTACATTGGTCAATTTGAGAGTTATGAAATGTGGTTGGTCAAATCGGGTAACTGACAATAATACGATAGTCAGAAAAATAATTTTCCCCCATATTAAAAGAGGGCTGTCAAGTAGAAAAATAAAAATATTGATACAACTTAATGACAATAAATGATTTTAAATGAGATTAAATTAATCTTTTTTTAACATTTCTTAATTAAATATTTCCCCATCATAGGTAAAGAGGTCATCATCCTATATTGAGATTTTTACTTTAAAAGTTCATTTTCATAAAATTATATGGAAAAAAAAGTCAAAGTTCTAATTTTGATGCTTTAATTATTTTTTGGTTTGGTCAATTGGAGTACTTTTCCTCCAGATTGGAGCCTCTCAATTGGAGTTTGTAATTTATACTCCCTAATCCCTTCATTCCAAATAAAGAGTTTTTGCTTAAAAATTAATTTTCTTAAAAGATTAATATTTTTAATAATTCATTATTAATAAAATAATATTTTGATTTCTTAATTTTTAAATTCTTTACATAAAATATACCAAAATAATATAATAAACTCCTCGTCAATATTAATTTATCTCCGCGTGATAATTGATGATGCATGCTTATAAATAGTACTAATACAGTACTAGTGTTCTTTGTCCGAAGCGGTAATACTTGACAATACTAAAAATCCACTCCATATAAAGAAATGGAAAAGGACAAGGACAACATTCAATTTATGAACCACAGCAATGTGGAATAGGTGGATAGGTTCCTACTTTAACCTTGGAAAAACTTGGCATACAAACAGTAAAAGGCAAAACACACAAATGGGTCACCCAACTTTGTCCCTTATTGCAATTCGGCCATCGAAACTTTGATTCATCTATTTTGGCCACCCTACTTTAGTCTAGTTGCAAACGAGCCCATTTTTTAGATGGCCGTTAGATTTAGTCGTTAAGTGAACAATTATATTTAAAAAGGGGTCAAATTATAAATAATAGAATTTGGGGGTGTTACAGATATCATCTTCATCTTTCTCTCTTTCTCTCTCACAAACACACAGATCTGTTCCTCCTCTGGCTTTCTCCGGCCAAACCAACCCCGCCATCTCCTCTCCCTGTTGCCATTGAGAGCCGGACAAAAAATATGAACCCATATCAATTTACCTTACCATTTGATTGTGCCCGCATCAAAAATATCTCTTATCCCCTCCCTAACCCTCGATTCCTTCTATATATCTTCCCCCGCATTTCTTCTGAAAACCTTATCTTTTGCTAAACCCTTCTCCCCCAAACCCCAAACTAGCGGCACTTTCCCACTCCTCTTCTCTTACCCTTTTAGCCATGTCTGCCTCTACAGCTTCGTCTCTCCATTTCCTCTATCTCGCCTCCAATACCCCCTCTTTCCAACCCTAAATCATCCACACCCACTTCCTTATCTTTCTTCACTTCCTCCCTCAAGCCTTTACCCAAACTGTTCTCGGTACCCACTTCGTTTAAACTCTTTGTGACCTTGTATTTGTTGTCGAGGTTTATCGGAACCATTGCCGTTTCTAACAAATTTGAGTTTGATGAGGAGGAACTCTCCAGTGATGCAGATGGGGATGGCCCGGAACAGAACTTCTCCCCTGACCTTAAATTGTTTGTGGGTAATTTGTCGTTCAGTGTCGACAGCTGCTCTTGCAATAGTTGTTTTGGTGTTGGTTTGGTCGGATAAAGCGAGAAGGAGGAAAAGAGCAAAGGCAGATTGGGAATTGCTGATGGGTTGGAGACGGGAGGGATGGCTGCTGGGTTTGAACGAAGAGAGGGAGAGCAGGCAGATCGGGAATTGTTTCAGACATGGCGGGTGTGGAAGCTTTGTTGGTGATTGCCGGATCTGTAACTAAGAAAGGGAGACGAAGGCTGATAGATGGCCGCGACAGAAGAATACTCGCCGGCGAGCAGATCTAGGGCTGGATGTGAACTTGAAAAAGGGGCGATGAAGATCGCGGCTGGGAGATGTTGATGGGCCGGAGAAGGTGAAAGGACCGGCTGTGGATTGTTGGGATTTGGCAGACATGGTGAGAGAGAGGTCCCTTCCATGGGGGCGATGACGGGTGAAGCTTCGCCGGAGAAGAAGGAGAAGCAGAGGAGTAGCCGCCTTTCTTTTCCTTTTTTTTAATTGAATAATGTACTCCATATGTTAGTTTTATTTTGTATTACACTTTGACCCCTACTCTTTGTACAAATGGCATATGTGATTATTTTTTCAGTTAGACACTTAGACCCCTTTGAGTTTAACTTAACGGCTAAATCTAACGGCCATCCAAAAAATGGGCTCGTTTGCAACTAGACTAAAGTAGGGTGGCAAAAATAGATGAACCAAAGTTTTGGTGGCCGAATTGCAATAAGGGGCAAAGTTGGGTGGCCCATTTTTGTGTTTTGCCAACAGTAAAACATATAAGCCCACCGTTTTCAAAATATTATCTATTTTAATTGGACATACCGTTTAAAAAATAATAATTGATTGTATTATAAATATTGATAAACTGTATGGCTTTTTTTAATACCTTCGAGTATGTGGTCATAATTAATATATGTCGAAAAAGTAAGGATAAAGTGGCAATAGTGTTTTCCTAAAAAAGAAAATTTTGAAAGAAAACAATTATTTAACAACAGACAAAAAAAAAATGTGAACGATAGTTTGAAAACGGATAGATTAATTATTAACCTTATGGCTTGGCTATAAATACCAACCATTGTGAAGTAAATAGGTAAAGATAGGTAACCCCTTTAGTTGGTTCTAATTTATAAACAGAGGAATTTTATATCACATTATCAACACGAACGCTCTAATCTTAACATTTCAATTGGTAAAAATTTCGTCAATATGTTTTATTTTATGTTACTAATTTACTTTAATATATATTGTATATCATCATTATTAAGAAAAGGTTGGCTGAGCCACCGTCTATAATATATGGTGAGATGACAAAATAATAAGTTACTCCCTCCGTCCCTAAATAATCGACCTAGTTGACCCGGCGCACAGTTTAAGAAAAACAATTGACTTGATTATTTATATTGGTTTAATGTGTAGTTTCCTTTAAAGCCCATGTGTATGTGGCTCATAATTAAAGTAGAGTGAAAAAGTAATGGTAAAGTGGTAAAATTGATGTTCTAAAAAGGTAAGTTTCAAACTGGACAATTATTTTGAGACGGACGAAAAAGGAAAGGAGGACGATAATTTAGGGACGGAAGGAGTATTATTTTACGAATAACACACACACACACACACACACACACACACACACACACACACACACACACACACATATATATATATATATATATATATATATATATATATATATATATATATATATATATATGTTATGCTTTCTATTTGTTGTACAGATAATTTTATTACTAACCTTTAAACACCCACTCGAAAAGCTTACCGAGTAGCGTGGCATAAATAAATATGCATTACAAATAATAAGTAATCAAGGGTGGACTAATAAGAATAATATGCAAAAATTATTTTATTTGTGATAAACTTATTACCCCTAATAAGATTTATATTTATATATAATATAAATGTAATTCTATCAAGTCAGGATCTTTACATGTTTCCTCTCTCCTCCAACGGTTATAAACGACTAGTTAACGGTCGTTTTTACTCCATAAATACACCAATATCTCAATAATTCATTCACATTTTTACTACATCCTTACAAACTCTCAACTTTTAATAATTTCTTTATAAACTAGACATTCCCCGGTCATTTAATTTCTTTATCTCCTAAATCTTGAAGATTCCATCATTCGCTATTCACCCTTCTTTGTAATAGTAGGAAATCTGGTGGGATTCCCAAAAAAAAATTTGGGAAAGAAGGCCTTATGGTCATTTTTGAAACTTTAGGTATTCGATTGTAAATTTTGATATAAGTAAAGTTTGAAAAAAAATCATTTTAGCTCTTACTAAATGTACATAGGCAACTTAATGGTATTTCTCTAACGACATCCATCATAAAGACTATCGCTGAAAAAAAATTAATACTCAAAAGAGACAGATTTGAAAATTTTTCTGTTAAAGGACTAAAACTGTGAATAACATATACTCAAGGGACCAATGGTTCGGTTAGCCCTTATATAAATATATAATTGCTTGGCAAAGACTTGTGTAGGACGGTCTTACGGATCCTAAATCCGTAAGACGGAGCCCCATTTAGAAATTTGCAGGTTAATAAGTAAACCTATTAGCAAAAGTCACAAAATTTGGCTAGTCGAGTTGGTCATTGGTTAACTTTAAAGGCTTAGTCTATGGTGGTTAAGTGTTCGACACTCCCAGGTACAAAATTATGTTTTAATGCTCATTTATTCTATTTGCTACGGTGCCCATCCACTTTCATTGTTTGCCCCCTCTACTTTCAATGTTTGTCGCCGAATTTTCATGCCTTGCAGTTTAATCATTTGTCAGGTCCGTTAGTCATCCATTAATGACACATTTAATGTGACACATTTAAATGTTAAAAGTGACACAATAAATGAAAATTTATTATAATTTTTATTAAAATACAAAATAACACTCTTAATACTAAAAAATGACACATTTAATACTAAAAAGTGACATTTTAATACTAAAAAGTGACACTCTTATAATACTAAAAAGTGACACTATTATAATACTAAAAAGTGACACTCTTAATACTAAAAAGTGATACATTTAATATTAAATGTAACACTATAAATGAAAAATTATTATAATTCTTATTAAAATACAAAATAACACTCTTAGGACTAAAAGGTGACACATTTAATATTAAAGAGTGACACTCTTAATACTAAATAGTGACACATTTAATACTAAAAAGTGACACTCTTATTACTAAAAAGTGACACTCTTATTACTAAAAAGTAGCACTCTTAATACTAAAAAGTGATACACTTAATACTAAAAAATGACACTCTTAATACTAAAAAGTGACAAATTTAATACTAAAAAGTGACTCTTAATACTAAAAAATGACACTCTTAATACTAAAAAGTGACAAATTTAATACTAAAAAGTGACTCTTAATACTAAAAAGTGACACTCTTAATTCTTTGATTCATCTTCACCATAACTCTCTCATTTTTTAGTATTAAAAGTGTAACTTTTTAGTATTAAGAGTGTCATTTTAGTATTAAATGTGTCACTTTTTAGTATTAAATTTGTCAATTTTTTGTATTAAAAATGTCACTTTTTAGTATTAAGAGTATTACTTTGTATTTTAATGATAATATATAATAAATTACCTTTTATAGTGTCACTTTTAACCTTAAAATATATCACTTTTGTCTTTTCAATGTGTCACATTTGACTTTAAACATGTCATTTAACATTTCGTTAAAGTCCATTAATATCTGTCAAGTATCTCAAGACAATTGATGCTAACGGGGCTGACAAAGGAGTAAACTGTAAGTCAAACGTGTCATTTAACATTTCGTTAAAGTCCATTAAGATCCGTCAAGTATCTCAAGACAATTGATGCTAACGGAGCTGACAAAGGAGTAAACTGTAAGGCATGAAAAACATAAGAATTTAGGTGGCAAACCTTGAAAGTGCAGGGGCACCGGAGAAAAATAACACATATCTGATAATAAAACTTAAAAAAAAAAGTGAGGAAGTTTTGAACCCCAAACCTAGGCGCGCTAACTACTAAATCTTATGTCTTTTGTGGTGAACCAACTGATCTGATTACCTTTTGCAAATGAATATAACATATTATTAATTTATTATGACTCGCGAATTTCTAAATGGAGCTCCGTCTTATGGATAAGGATCTGTAAGACCGTCTTATAGGAGACCACCTCTAATTGCTTCAATACAAAACATCAAGTCATCAACCACATTAACCTCACTTTCATTTTCTCATAATTATGCGGTTTCATTTGTAAGGGAAGACCAATTATTCAAAACCAAATCAAAACTTTAGATACTAAAAATTAATCTTTTAAAATGTAACCTCAAACTATTTAATAATAATAACCCACTAAACAGTAGAGTTACTTTTCTAAACAATTACAAAATTAGTAGTTCTCTTACTTTCTATAGGCAAAATGAGCTTCATAAGTTAGGCTTTTATTATTGTTTATTTGGATCATTAATTAATTATTAATTAACAAAATAAAAATGAGAGTAATGGTGGCAGCCGTTTCATACAATTAACGAGGGAGAGCTGCTGGCGGGAGAGAGGGTTGGGAGAAATAACGGCAAGGGGAGGAACTATAAAATGGGCACCCCAAATTTTTGGGACTGCTCTTTGATTAATTTTAACTCGCAAAAGTGACTGAAATTTCGAATATTAGAAAAGACACGCTTGAGCAGAGGCAAGACAAAACAAAGTAGTTTCAAGGTAAGCTTAACCTAATTTTCTCTCAACAAAATACATTGACATGTGTCTCATTTACTTGAGTGGTCTGTCTAATTTTGAATAGGGAAATTAAGACTACTGTGTCGGTTGATTAAGACCAAGAGTAGAAACTCTTTGATAAGTCATGTAAACTTGTTAGAGTATTAAAATTAGATACTCTTTCGGCCCTTTCTTGGCTCAGTTGGTATTTTGGACTATAATTAGGCTATGAGATTCAATACAAATGGTTGCAAATTCCTTAATTTATACATCAATTCGATCTTTTTACATCAATCGCGATCTTTTAGTTCTTATAGTATGTCGTGCATGTTTGTTATCACACATATTTTGGAGAGCAAAAAGAGGTGGTGAGCAAAGGATCAAAGGCGCAACAGAAATGACGCTTCAAGTAATAATTCATAATACCCATATTTATCATAGGTAAATTGAATGTGCAAATATTATTTCTTAAAATAAAATATATTTTACTTGAAGCAACACTATCACAAACAAAAATATACTAGATTTATTTGACACAAAGAATAATAAGCAATATATTTATTTGACTTAATCTTAGTAAATAAAAAATTAAAATAATTAAATCTGCAGAATAAATATTGTTGTATGAAAAGAATAATTGATAGAGTAGAGAATAAGCCAACTATTTGGTACAATGCATGCAAGAAATGTGCAACTTCCATTACGAAGAATGGAGGAACCCTAAAGTGCAACAAGTGTGATGAAGAAGACAATGAAATTGTGCAAAGGTAACAACCAAATTATTCCTCTAAACATTTTAATAATAATTAATTTATAGAATGTTATAAACAAAAATTATTTTATTATTGGCATATATAGAGTTATATTAAATGTGGTGGAAGGTGAGCAAAGTGCAATGATAACAAAGAGGCCGTGACTATATTTATGGGATGCTCAATACATGAATATATATCATCAATAGAGGAGGTAGAAATGTACAATTTAAAATATAATCTAAATTTTATTCATAGACTAAATTATGTACGACTAATACAGGGAGAACATGCATCTAAATATTACCGAGGATTGAGCGCACACGTTTCAACGGAAGTCCAATTCCTTATCACTCTAAACCATAAGACAAGAGTTGACGATGGAAAGCTCATAGTCGTAGCGGAAGCAATTGAAAAGATCAATCGTATAGAATAGAGAAGAACCAACAATGCAAAATCAAAATCAAACACACACGGACTACCAAACAATTTAACACAAGGCGGAAAAGTATCGACACCTAATGAAGGGAATGGAAAGAAAACAAAAATTAACTCAAAAGCAAAGGGAGAGGGAAAAAATACAACAAAGAAGGAGGACACCAAAGAAGTTTGCGAGATGGAGATTTCAAGCGATAATGAAGATACGCTCACAATGTGGAAGAAAAAACAAAGAAACAACAAAAAGGTAATGATGTGGCAAAATCCTCAGCTTGGGCCGTCTATGCTTTGGGTATGATATCTGGGCTTTGATCTGCTTCCTTGAACCTGGTTGAGAACAAAGAAAACTTGAGTGGAAGTGAAAGGCAGAGCCTCGCAAAACCCCTCCGGCATGAGAGTAAGTATCGAGTGCAAGATATATTGAAAGCAAATTGACAGAGTGTCAAGGCTCAAGAAAGTGTCTACCTCGTTATGGCTTGTGGAGGAGTATTTATAGGCCCTTTTGTGGTTGAATCCGGCCAGGATTCGGTTTCCTTAGTTATCTTGTTCAACAAGAGGGAATCCCTAGATTTTAGGCGTGATACGCGGTTGGCCGCGAGATATCAGGAACAGATAAAGCAAGTGTCCTGCTCACATATGGTAACCTTTGACAGTGTCTTGGCAGGCAAGCTATTGGTGTTTTCTGCTCGATGTTGGTCTGAGCGGGTAAGGCCCTGCCCGCCTACGTGATAGATGGTGGATTTAAGCGGACATAGGTCCCGGGCGTGGCCCTCGGCCGACAGTAGGCCTATGCCCGGCCAAGTTTGGACGGGAGTTTTTATGCTCGCTGCTCGATGTTTCCCTTATGTTGCTCGCTAGGCCTGTGGGCCTTATAAGATTATGCTCGTGACTGGCACGTGAGGATAGCTCGTGCTTTGCTCGTGACCGGGTTAGGGCCGGGCATATCAGTGGCCCCTAGCTTTGGCGATATTGATGCTCTGAGCGTGAGCGCATGTGATGTTATGTCGTTGTTCGGCAGCTGCACAAATACTTGTGAAAATTTTCAGCAAATAATGACCGGGCTGAGCATTGTGGTGGACCGTTCTAGAACTTTCATGTGGCAACCAGTTGGAGCGTATCAGAGAAGCCTTCTACTAAGAGGGCCTGCAAGAGAATGGGACGGGGCGCGCGTGAGCCGCCAAGAAGGTGATCGAAAAGATGGGGGCGCGATTCCTGGGACGGCGCATTTAATGCGCGTGCGTGGGCTGACGGCAGTGTGCTCTCTTTTCAGTTTCTTTCTTCGGCGCCCCCAAAAATTCCTTAGGCCTCACTATAAAAGCCGAAAAACTTTCCCATTTGAACTTTTACCGGTCCTCAAGTTCTAGAGAGAAGAAGAAAGAGAAAATTCTAGATTCTGCCGCCGGCTTCAAGCAACGCTCAGTCACCGGTGCCATTGCAATCGCCTTCCCAGTTTGGACTGTGATTCCCAGAAGCAAACTATTCCCATAATCTAAGCAAGTAAGTTTCCTTTCCTTCAACTTCATGTTTCGTGTTTGTCTGCTTGTTCATTTTCTGCATTTCTGGGCAAAGTCTTTGTTTCTCCATTTTCTGGATTTTCTGGGTAGACTTGATAGGATTAGAAGAGTCCATAGGTTGAGATCGAGGAGAATCACCCATTGTGTCCTGTCTGCTAGGCGGGCAGGGCCCTGGGATCTACCTAGACATAGGGTTTTTTCTCCTTTTTAGTGACTGTTCTGTTTTACGGGCAGGAACTGACCATTGCTTTTCCTCGATCTCTGTGTAGATGTCTGACGGAGAGTTCTCAAAGAACAATAGAGAGGCCTTCAGTTACGGCGGGCAAAATGATCCGCTGAGTAGCGAGAAGTCCCCCTCCCTCGACGTTGTGTTCGAAGAGGGGGATGAGTCTGTAGCCGGCGAAGCCGTGGCCCCTCGAGCACGCACGCCTGTGATTGCTCTATCTGATTCTTCCAGCGGTCATAGCTTGTCCGAAGGAGAAGTAGAGCAGGGCCGCTTGACCACCAGCGGGCAGGGCCTCGCACAGTTGCTCGAACGGGAGGAACCGACAAACGGGGAGAGAGCCGACAATGATGTGTTGCCTCGCATTGGGGATATTCTGGCCGTTAATGAAGCTTGCAATTCGGCAGAAGAAGATTCTGATAATGTCCCGATTGCTCGGAGGAGACGGCGGACTGCCCACACGGGAAACGAGGCTACCACTTCTGCCCCTATCACTGCCTGGATGTCAGATGCCGATGAAACGTTGTACGCAGCCCATTGGGCATCGTTAGATACCCCAGTTAAGCTAACCGCCTGGTTCACCTCGATGGGAATAGAGGCTGAGGATTATCGAGTGGAGAAGGTTGTGTTGGTGGACGGCGAGTATCTCCGCGAGCAAGACGGGAAATTGTTGTTCTTCGCCGATTTCTTCCGAGTGGGGCTGCGTCTACCTCTAGATCCCTTCATCCTACTGTTCCTCAAGGAATTTTGTCCGATGCCCGGTGACCTGATGTTAAATACAGTTAGGGCCTTAATGGCATATATTGTGGCGTGCCTGTTGCAGATAGAGCCTACAATCAAGATTTTCCGGCGTCTCTTCATTCTGAGCGTCGACGCTTATGGCCGAATAAATGCCCAGTCCAATTCCAGTTTTCTCAGGATTCTGTCCGACGTACCGGGGAAAGTTGAGGCTTGGGATAGGAGAGTTGTCCTGATCGAATCCCGAACTGACTGGCCGATAATGCCTATGAGTCAGGCAGGTATACACGTCCCCAAACTTCCCCGTGGCAGCTTCACCACCGGTGATTCTGGTCGCTTGGCGGTTATCCGGGCTGCGCTGGGTGTTGTGATGGATGTGGAAAAGAAGGTTAGCCAGAAGAGTCTATTTGATTGGAGAGAACTATTATGCAACCCCAAAAATCTACGCCTGGGTAGGGTGCTTCGGGCTGCCATCCCCGGGGTAGAGCCCTTATGTTCCTTTGATGCTGAAGAGGCCCATGTGTACTGGGGTGACCATCACGGGTAGAACTTCTGCCATGATTGCCGAGAATGCCGTAGGCTCGGACATGACTGCACGCCTGCTTATACGACTGCCCCTGGTTGATTTAAATTTTGCCCACTCTATATTCTTCTTTAACTGTTTTGTTCGAATAACTGCTTTATTCGTGAATTTCAGACTGATTTTCTCTTCTCTCTTTGCAGTAATGTTGACTCTGAGGTAGCTGCAAAAACTGGAAGCCGAGGAGAGCCGAAGGGTGGCCGCGCTGGCGAGCCAACCACCACAAGTTGTCCCTGTTGTCCCCTTCGGCCCTGCGACCAAGAAAGCCCCAGTGGCCAAGAAACCAGCTGAGACACTCCCTCCTCCTCCTACAGCTGCTGCCGCACCTGATGTGGCCGCTACTGAGGCTGCAGCTAAGGCCGCTAAGGCAGCGGGCAAGAAGAAAAGGCATCCTTCCCCGTCTGCTGATCGTTCTTCCCGCCACCGCGGCACTGGTTCAGAGCAGGCTGCTCGAGATACTCCCAAACCGTGGCTGCTTCTCGGTTTCGAGATGCCGACAACTGTCCCTGCGGCCCGAGCCATAGTAAGTGGGCTGTCTGAAGGACCTAACATTGGTCACATTGATCTGTCCGCCGGCAAATTGTTGGTGGGTAAGGGTCGTGGCCCCGAACTTTGGGGTCCAGAGCGAAAAGAAAACAAGGGGCCCTTAAAAAAATATAAGAATAAAAATTTTAGACAAAAAATTTATTTGACTTTTCATCATTTGAAGTATTTAAAATGGATAATACCAAAACATATAAGAAAATAAGTATTAAATAATTATTGAAAACTATTGTTCTTCATTCGTTAAAATAATTTACAATAAAAAATATATACTTAATTTATTTATTTTCTTTTATTTATGTTTTGACTTCTAGATGATTTTTTTTTTGGTAACATGTATCGTGTACTATAAATTCAAGTTAAAAAATAATCAACTGACAAAACAAAGAATTAAATAAATATAAGCAATAATTAAAAATTATAGTAACATAACAATAAATTTTTATTTGTGCTTGAAATATTGATATTATGTGCCCAATCAATTGTTATTTTTATGACCCAGATAAAAAATTTGATGGTCAACTAACTTTTTTTTATAAGTAAATTTAGCGAACGCAAAATAAAATTAAGGTTGAATAATAACTCAGCTGAAACCGAATACAAAATATTTATCTTTATATAGTAACTTTTTATTCATTAGGTTTCGGAGTAATTAAAACATATATAAGTAGATTTGAGGTTGGTAACAAAAAAAAATATTTAACCACAACCATTATACTTACAATACAAGTGGATGATAAAGATGAAATATTGTGAAATTATAAGCATATATTTTAAAAGTTGATTATTTATGTAAAACCTTTCAAAATAATATATGAGATTATTTAACTAAATAGGGGGAGTATATGATATAATATGAATATAAAATAATACTTATAATAATTGATCGTAGACCCGAAATAAAAAAAATTACAAAAATGGCGAGGAATGAACTTGAACCTTGGACTATTTAACTAAATAGGGGGTATATGATATAATATGAATATAAAATAATGCTTATAATAATTGATAGACGCATAATAAAAAAATTGCAAAGAAGGGACTTGAACCTTGGACTTCTTAACTTCACTCACCACTTAGACTTACCCAATCCATTAAGCCAAATGATAATTCATGAATTGATATTACATTATTTATAATATATCTAAATAAAACTAGCCTACACATATATAAAATTGGGCCCTCTTACATTGGGGGCCCTGTTCGGTCGATCACTCTGCACTCCCTCAAAACCGGGCCTGGTAAGGGTATAGTGAAGCGGCTGCTTCAAGAGGATGTCACCAACGACCGAGATACGGCCGGTCATCTTCTGCTCGGTCACATCGGGCTCAACCTGAGCGAGGTTCGTCTATAGCCTTTGGCTTTAATCGTTTATTTTTGCGGGGTACAAAGTGAGATTTAATTATAATTTCATCATTTAGTTAACCATTTGATATTTATAATATATTTTGCATTAAAAATAATGAATAATTATTTCAATAATTCAAAATAATTAAAATTTGTCTCATATTAAGTCTTAAAGTTAAACAAAATTCAATACTCCCAAAAATAAAATTTAGAATTTATTCAATTTCTTTGCTTAATTATCCCTCACTTTCTTCCATCAACCTCATCATTCATAGATTCACCACAACTACCACCACCATCACCATTGCAAATTTACCATTAACCCACAAATCTGTTTTATTTTATTGATTTCATTTTCTTATTCCTTACTCCTTCATTTGAAGTAACTAATATGTGAAACATGTCATTAATAGACCCACCACCACCACAACTACCTTAACAAGTCAATGAAATGCTCAAAGAAGCATTGAAATTGGTCTCACTATTAATAGATCCAAATTCAATTTTTTGAATCTTAAAATCAAAAGGTTAAAATTGAACAAACAATTGTTAATAGCATAGATAGAATAATAAAATATACAGAGAAAAAGAATTCTTTAGGGTTAAAAGGGCTATCAAAATTTTATTAGGGTCAACCTTGATCACATATTAGGGCTACAACTTATATAGGATACAAGCCCTTGCCCTAAACATTATAAAATAAGGAATCCTGAAATCAGACTTATCGTATCAGCGCAGTCGCTTCAACTCATGAGGTGTGACCGCGCCAAAGCTTGCATGATTGCTCCAAGTGATCGCTGAAAGTACCGAGACTCCTTCAGAAGCCATCAAAATTGCACCCAAGACTCACGCGATCGTATTCATCCAATACGCCATTTTATGCCTTTTGTTCTCGTATCAAACCAAGTACTCACTCGCTTTGCTTGTTCTGTTTCGAAGGAATTGGTCCTTTTCATGGATTATCGATCCATACTATCCAATAAAACCCAAACCCATATGAAAGTTTGAAAAGTTAAAGATTTGGAAGATATAACAATATCGTATTTCACCTAAATTAAACCACCATTGTCATCCCTACAACTGTCGCGACCCCTGCCCCTAACCACCACCACCATTATCCCTGCAATCGTCCCTACTGCCTACTACCATCACCATCACCACAAAATGTGTTCACCTCACCTTCCTAAAATGGATAAATAGAATCTCTTGAGTTTCACCTCAATCAAACTTTTTTCTTCCAACACCTATCTCTTCTTAGTCATTTTCCTCCTTCAATATTGCTAATAAAGGAGAGAATATGAATTAAGGATGTGACTGTTTGAAAGGATGCCAATAGGTAATAGTCTATTTCAATCAAAGGAGAACTACGGTAGAAGAAAAGGAAATCGATAGCCATGGGATGGAAATAGAGATATTCTCTCATCTAAGTACCTCGGGTCCTATGGAAATGAGTAAGCCAAAAGAGGTTAAGGCCTTGTTTTGGAAAGGAGTAAATTATTCAGTTGGGTTTTGGGTTTGGAACCCAGTTATTTGTGGTTGGTGGCAATGGTTTTGATAGTGGTGGTGGAATAGGTGGTGGTTTAACTAGAGGAAGAGAGAAGAAGAATTTTTGTAATTAAGTAAATAAATAAAAATAAAATTTTAATATCTATATTATAAAAGAGCTCATGGTCTAACTGGCGGCCCTGATCGAATTGTGCTATATACAACTGGCGGTCTAGATTGATTCATAAGTATGTGAGTTACAAATAAACCTCTCAGTTATGAGATATGTTTGAATTACCCCTCTACAATTACATATAAAACATTTATGTTGTGGATTTTGTTTGAATTACCCCGTCAGTTATGAGTTTTATTTATTCCAATCATTCATTGAACTGATCTCGTATCGATACCGTGTCTATAACACGGGCACGTATACTAGTTATAACTAAAATAGGTTAAAGTGAATTAGGCCCCAAATTACTTTGCACCCCGATCCAAATGATCAAAATAACCATTACGTGACATTCACATGTAAATTTATGTTACTATTTCTAACGCCCATCAAGCTAAGGGGGCTAAGTGACACAAATGGCAACAACGTGTATCAAAGGAACACACTTCGTAAGTTGGGTTGCAAATTGTGATTTGGTGGATGCATGAGGGTGCTAATCATATTTTCACCATTTTATGGTTAAACGACATATTCAAACTTGTAGACAAATAATTAATATGCCAAATTACTTTTTATTCCCCCCCCCCCCAAATTTTCCACCAAATCCTAGTTTGCCACTCATATTAAGTTTTGTGTCACTTCCATATTCAAGGTTTTCATTTGTCCAAGTTTCCCACCTCACATCCATCGTCGTTTCGAAGTCGACGTTAACATGCATGTGGTCTTCCACGTGTGGGTTATTTTGGACATTGAGGACCTATTCTCCTTCTCCTTCTCCACTAGATGAACCAAGATACAAAGAACAAAGATTAGTGAGCTTATAAATAGAGGAGCACAATGTCATCCCATCATCTCTTCTCAACTTCACAATACCTAACTTCCTCAGCTTACTCAACTTCCCAATCTCTCTTAACTCATGATTTTCACTAATATCGATGTAGCAGAGATTTTGTAAGGAGAATAAAGCCCCCATTTTGGTTAAATTTGGTCCTTGCCATTCACCCCTCATCTAATTTTGTAACGAAGCTGTTAATGTAGACTAACGAAAGACTTTATGAGGGGTATTTTTTTCAATCCAATTAATTTTAAGTTTTTTCTCTTTTTCTTTCTCTAAATCACCAAGGCCGATCACTGTCATCTCTCAATTTCTAAGTTGATTTACGAGCACGTAAGCAACAAGAAAAGCCTTACTCCACCGCTGTCTCCTCCACCCCAAGTGACATCGACGGACTCCTCTTCGTCCACGTAACCCAAATCACACCCTAACACCTCTCTAATGACTCCCCCTCTCTCAACCGCCTCCAATACCACCACTACTCCCTAGTCACAACTAGAGGTGGCAAATGGGGGACTGGATGGGTATAAGCGGTGCCCATGTGGGCGACAAGCTCAAATGGGCGGGCGAGTAAGTGTCCATTTGACAACATGGGCATAAATGGGCTGGCTATATATGGGTCTTGGCGCCCTTTTATTGATTAACATAAAATTATCAAAAAAAAATTTAAATTTTTTTTTATTTAAAAATTTTCTTCCATGCATCAAAGATACTATATTATGGAGTTTTTTATTTATTTAAAAATTCTGCAATTGATAGAGTGTTTTACTAACCTTAACATTTTCATGCTTCCAAAAAACCTTAAAGGTCGTTGTTTCTCTTTTTCACTTTCATCTTTTTTTATTTATTTAGTATTATCAACCAAGGTTTCATTTCGTTGAAATCTAAATTATCATTTTCTTATCATTTTTTCCCCTTCTGATTGAATATATCGGTTATCACTAGCAGCACAATGTGTTTTGTTGCAAGAATACTACTGTACTAGTATATATTTTTCATTTGTATGCTAGCTTGTTGAGGTATGTACTATATATATTGTTGAATTAATGTCAATATCTACTTGTTTTTTAAGGTTTTATCCATGTGGTGTTTGATGTTGTTTTTTTTTGTACTATATATATATATATATTGCATGTTATTTTCCGTATTTAATTTTTTATCATCATCTTGGATTATGAATTGCACCATTTTTTTTTTTTTTAACCAGGTTGAATCCTGGGGTAGTAGTTCCGGTCCCTCATTGCTACTACCAGGAAAATCGTGAGATGTGCCCGAAATGATAGTTTTCGATAACACATACAAGGTCCAACCTCGAAAGAAAGCTTTCCACCAAGATCGAACCCACGCCGGCCTCCAAAGATCTTATGCCCTCCTTACCACTGCCTCGGGGACATTATGAATTGCACCATAGTGTTATCCATGAGAGAGATAGAGAGAGAGAGGGGGGTGGGTATTTTGATTTTTTGGAGGGGTACGAGTGATTTTTTTGCTTTTTATTTTTAACATTTCAAAGTTTTTATGTTCATGGGCGCCACCTATTTATGCCCATGAAAGAAATTGGGTTTATATGGGCATTATTGGGCACTGTCCATTTATAGTCATTAAAAACTTATTGATGCCCATGGGCCCCATACCCAATTATATGTGGGCGAGCAAATGATCGTGGGCACAAATTGCCGACACTAATCACAACCATCACCTAAATTCCTTTCCTCAAATCTGACCTAACAAGTGGTACAAACAGTACTTTCAGACTCGAACCCTTAGTTTAACCCCATAAGAGCACCTCCGATGGGAGGTTTAAAGCCACTTATAAAGCTTTTTGAAAAGTTTTATGCCTTTGGAGTGAATGAAGTGAATTGGGAAAGCTTTATGGTTTTGGACCGGTTCAAGGCTTGCTTGGTCAGCAAAATTGGCAGCATTTTGTCGGCTATGCAACGCTTGTTTTGAAAAAAAAAAAAAAACTTTACAAGTGTAAATAAAAAACGGTAATAAAAAAATTCCTATAAATTGGTTTTCAAAATTTTTTTTTTTACACAAATTCATCTACACTTTCTCATTTTTTACACAAATTCTTATTTATACTTCTTTTGTTATGAATAACAATTTTTTTTACAATTTTATTGAACTCTAATGTCGAAGATTCTACGAATGCCGAAACTACTTCGAATTTTTCAGCTCCGTCGAATGTTCAAGGTCCGCCAAATATTCGAGCTCGCCGAATTTTTAAGTTCCACCTTATTTTCACTTTCCGCCAAATTTTCAAGTTCCGCCAAATTTTATGAATAAAATTGTTTTTTTCAAAGATAAAATTTAAAAATATATAAATTATTTTTTAGACGTATTATATTTGTTCTATAAATATTTATGTTTTAAAACAATATATTTATTTTTGAAAATAAATGTATATTGAGAAATAATAAAATATTTAGTTGTGGGTCCATGCTATAAAACTTTTATGGGTTTATGTATAATGGAGAATAGGTTTATAGAGAAAATGTTTATAAACTGATGACGTGGCATGACGTGGCAGTAGGAATAAACCTTTTCACAGGTTCGATGCTCTAATTGTTTAGCGGCAGAATCATCACTATCACCAACGGGGGGAACTAATAATTTCATAAGCCAATTTCAACTCCTGGGGAACTTTTTAGTTAAAACATATGCGAAAATAGGTTGAACAATTTCAGAAATCAATTTCAACAATAGTTTACCAGATAAACATGTTTCTAAGACGAAGACGATGATGAGAATCTTGTTGACATTGATGGGAACAGCATGGGGATGTCGTGTGAAATTGGTGGAACAAGAAAGGGACGCCGTCGTCCGACGCTGCTACCTGATGCTTTCACCGACATTTTGTGTCGCGAAACCAAGCCCTAACTTTGGAATAGACGGTGAGCTAACATGGAGTGAAGGGGAAAGGAGAATTGTAGGTGGAGTGAGAAGGGAGGGAATTCCGACTACCAAGAGGTTGTTTGGGAAAGAGGAAAACACAATTTTTTAGAAGAAGAAGAGGAAGAGTGGTGGCGCCACCGATTTTAGTGGTGAGAAGCGTGGTGATAGTGAAGACTATGGCAAAAGGTAAGGTGAGGAAGAGGGCGCAAAGGAGAGAGAATGGAGTCAGGGACATGAATACTTGTTTTTAGAGAGAGAAAATTCCAAAATGGGTTTTAGAAATGAGTAGGTCTTTATAAAACGGTTTTACGGATCTTAATTGTAATATGAGACTATCCATATTAAATGAGTCAAAGATTTAGAAATTGCAGCGCTATCTCTCAACTTTTAAAAATTATAGCGCTACCCCTTAGATTTTGTAAATGAAAATTATGTCATTTTTTAGTCTTAAATGTGTCATTTGTGCTTTTAAATGTGTTACTTTTAGTTAGGGGTGGCAAAATTTTATCCAATCAATTGGGATATCCAATATAACCATTAAAAAAGATTTATTGGGTGTTATCCATTAATACTCAATTAAGTTAATATGTGTTAATGGATAACACTCATTAGAGATCCATAACAAAATGGATAATTTATGGATATTAACCGATTATCCATTGGATTTATCTATTAATGTTGCATGACATAGTGGAGAGCATATAAAATTGACCATATTTTATTGTATTAGATGGAGTAATTGTTTATATTAATTGTCCTTTTCATCAAATCATAATTTATATTTTTTATTGATATTTAACCACCAAATTAATACTAATACGATGATTTAAATGCATTGAATATTTTCATTATTGAGGATTACATTAAGTCCCCTACTCCTAGTACAACGTCACAGTAAGACGTGATATTCCTAATCAATAAAAAGTTATCAAACCGTAATTTTTAGGTTGCTAATCATGTATCAATAATTTGCTCTAGCCAAAATTATGATGGCCAACTAATTTTGAGTAGATTTCCTGTAATAACCATTTTACAGATATTAATTCATAAGACGAAGTTCCACCCTCTCACAATTTAACCCACCAATATACAATAAATCAGGTAAAGAGATCTACTCATGTAAGACTCCGCTCTTCAAACGACATACTCATGTACGTTGTTGTTTTATCGAAGCAAATGTTTTTTTTCCAATTTATACTCATAGAAATATATGTGTGTGTGTGTGTGTCTTTGTTTAGTTTTGTGTGTGTAAGAGTGTGTGTGTGTGTGTGTGTGTGTGTGTGTTTATGTATTTTTGTCTAATTTTGTATTTTTTTTTTTGTATTGTGATTAATGAATAATAATATATGAAGGAAAGTAATAGTCAAAAACAAATTAAAATATTATGTTTCTTATTGGGTATTATCCGGATAATATCCATTTATTAATGGATAAAATTGGATATTATCCAATAACACCCATTGAGATTAACTATATTGGATAGATAATGATTTTATCCAAGTTATCTGGTAACACCCGATTGCCACCCCTACTTTTAGTTCTTTAATAATGTGTACGTCATTATGTAAGAAAGTGTATCACTTTTTCCTTTAAATATGTGTCACTTTTAGTCCCTCAATGTGTAAGTCATAATGTATGAATGTGTCACTTTTGTCATTAAATGTGTCACTTTTGTCATTAAATGTGTCACTTTTAGTCTTTCAATGTGTATGTCATTATGTATGAAAGTGTATCACATTTGTCATTAAATGTATCACTTTTAGTCTTTCAATGTGTATGTCATTATGTATGAAAGTGTATCACATTTGCCTTTAAATGTGTCATGTGTTCTCTAAAGCTTCCACCTTTCTTTACTGCCGTGACCCGCATATTTTTCATTTAATTCAGATACCACGATTTGGGTTGCTCAATTTACCCGCTTCTAGCTCGTTTTCCTCTTTCATTTTGATCTGTTTTTTCTTGATGAGTAACCCGCTATTTCTGCAAATGGGTTGCTCATGCCCAAACAATCCAATTCCATTTTTCTTCCAACTTGGGGCTTCATATTACAGATTGGGTTTCGTAAGACGGTCTTACACAAATTTTTACCTTTATAAATCAGAGATATTATTCTTGAACGATATTAATGAATGCACAGAACGAACTGGGGTCCATCATACCCTTCATAAAACCCCTTCATTAGTCTAAATCAACAGTCTCGTTACAAAGTTGGATAGGGGTAAATGACTAGGACCACAATATCGCATAAAAAATTTTGTTCGTCACATTTTGGATATTAGAAGTTGGTTGGTCAAACTAGTTACCCCAAATTTATACGATGGTCAAATATATAATTAACCCAAATGTTTGTGATTGCAGATGATATTTTGTTGCGCACAATGGAATCAATTGAAAAATAACAATCAATACAACAACATCAATCAAAGGAGAAAAGAGCAAGAATGGAGTCAACAAACTATCAAAATTTTATTAGAGAAAATCGTGTACACGTTATAGGGTTACAATTATATATAGAATACAATACAAAACCCTAAATATACACGAAATGGGAAACTGGAAAACTGTCTTGCCGCAAGGAAGCGGTCGCTTCAACCCAAACAGCGCGACCACCCCAACTTCACATAGCCACTTCAACTTCTAAGACAACCAGCCCAAAAGTGACAAGGTTGCTTCATGCGACCCCTCTGAGCTACACAAGTATTTTACGCGGTCGCTCCAGGAGTCCAGGGTGTCCACGCCATTTGACGCGCTCGCGCCACTAAGTCTAAGGCAATCGCTCTGTTCCGAAAAACATGTTTTAACTACAAAATGTTTATCTACAAAATGAGTAAGTTCTTGATTCATATTGTTTGTTTCGCATGTTTCTTAATAGAGATATATATATGTTTGCTACTTACAAAAGTGTAAGTGGTGAGTGGATGATCCTTCTTAGGAGAATGAAGGTTTTAGAACTATAAAAATCATGACTCAAGGTGAAGCGAAAATGTTAAATGCTAACTAAAGTCTGTCATATTTCTTAACTTACGGAGGAATTTAGTTTTTAAGGGTATAAATGACATGAATGGTTTTAGGTTTTTTATTTTTGTTTGGTTTGTAGCAATTGAAGAAAAAGTAAGAGAGAGATAGAGAGAAAGCAGATGAGTCCAAAAAAGAAAGCGAAAGGGAGAAATTCGAACCGGTCCCTTTTCCAAAGTTTCTAACCCCTCTAGTATCCCGTTTTCTTTTTAAACCACAAAAAACCACTTTTCGAAATGTTGTTCCAAAAATGTCATCGTCTTCTTCAGCAGCTTCGGCAACACACTTTGGATTCAAAAATCATGATTGTGCACAACGAAACGGGGATAGATCTATGTTGGGTTTAAAGATTTTTCAGTTGGGACGAAGGCGGGAGAAGGAGAGAAAGAAGGCTTACGACGGAGGAGATGTAAGAAGAAGGTGGATGACGTAAACTGGTTATTTATGCTTTTGTATCGCGATGCAAAAATGAATTAGATAATATTTTTGCACCGCAGTTCAAAAGTTTAATTTGCTAATATATTTTTGAACCGCGGTTCATAAATTTCATTGCATTAATTTTTGCACCGCAGTTAAAAGTTTAATTTCCTAGTCTATTTTTGAACCGCGGTTTATAAATTTCATAGCATTGATTTTTGCATCGTAATTCAAAGTTTAATTTCCCTAGTCTATTTTTGAACTGTGATTCATAAATCTCATTGCATTAATTTTTACACTGTGATTCAAAGTTTAATTTTCCTAGTCTATTTTTGAACCGCGGTACAAAAATTAATGCAAATAAAATTGATGAACCGCGGTGTAAAAACAATGACCTCCGTAGCGTGTATACGGTTCATTAAGGGTATCGTAGTCATTTTGCCACCAAAAATAACTTTTTCTAGTTTTAAAAAAAGAGACGGTACTTTAGCGATTAAAAACTTTAAAATATGGACTCACCCGTAATTTTTTCAAAACGAAAATCTAAAAGCTTGTATGTAGAACAAGCCTTTAGGTTTCTTAGATCAAGAAGTTACAACTGCAAAGTTCTTTATGGAATAAAAACCTTTTATGGTTACCATATTCTTATGATAAGTTAAATTATAGGGGGTAATTGTATTTGCTACAAGGGCGTTCAATTTAAAGTGGAAATCAAATTAGCTATGATCAAGTTATCTATTAACACTTAATTGTCACCCCTAATTCTAGGCAGTATATTGCGGTGTACACCAAAGGTGTGGTGTGGTGCGTGCCCGCAAACAACAATGATAATAAATGGTTACAAATGAAGTTTCCAAAATTTTGTATAGAATAGAAGGAAAATTATGATCCAAGGCTTCTTGATCATCGGATCAAAGTTAGTTTAAACAAAAATATTTTAGCATAAATATGAATTATGATAGTGAATAATTTACTTGGAATGAAAGGAGTACTTGTTATATAAAACTGGTGACAAGTAAGTGACGTGTAAAGTGTATTTTTTTTTTCTTCAAGGCTTCCCTTAGGCTCGAAGGTGCGAGATTAATCTCCGAGTCGAGCAGGATTACAAGAGCGGTAATGCTCTTAATTTCTACCAAATTTTAAAGCAATTGTATTTCGATGACTCATACTCAAAACCTATGATTAAGCTAATAAAAACAACCTCCTACCGGCTGATTTATACGTTCGATGATGTATAAAGTGTAATTTCCCAAAAGAAACAGAAAAAATAACTTCAATCCAAATGACATAATAGTATCTACAAAAGATATATTTTTACTGCTTCATACCCCATAGTCTCCATACCTCTAAGGTGGGTAGAAAGAAAATAGATCAAATGACAAAATACTACAAAGAGTAGTTATGAAATTGGAGTATCCATAAATGTGTGTACGACTGGGGGACACTACATAGTCCTTACTGTTTCAACTTTCAACCATCGATTTCCCAATTGTAAATCGAAACTTGGGGGACGTGTTCAATTCTCCAATAATCTCCTCCTCAGTGCTCCTTGTCTTTGTGTTGTAGAGGGTCAATTAATTTATTGGGCATATTACCAAGGGAAAGATGCCCAAGCTTGGTAAGATGTTCAATGCCAAAAGGCAGAACATCCAACAATTTGCATTCCTCAAAAAGTAGGGAATCAAGATGTGACATTGCTCCCTCCTCAATTGTTACCCTTTTCAATCCTTTAAATCTCAGAATTTCTAGCAATGTGAGCCTTTGAAACCCTCCGGCCTTAAAAAGCAAACCGTCCCCATCGGATGCGTCTGAAAGAAGAAGTTGGAGAAGGTTAAGTAAAGCTTGAATTGAATTAGTGAGTAGATCACTTCCATCCTTTAGCCTGCATTCATATAAACGCACAACAATTAAGCTGTGAAAGGAAGATATCCAATCAGGTGCCTTGTCAAAACGTCCTACTAATTCGAATCTTTCAAGAAATGGCAAAGCAAGTAGAGATTCAAGATTGAGCACCTCCTCTCCTTCTCCTCTAGGTGAATTAAGATACAGAGAACGAAGATTAGTGAGCTTAGAAATAGAGGAGCACAATGTCATCCCATCCTCTCTTCTCAACTTCACAATACCTAACTTCCTCAGCTGGCTCAACTTCCCAATCTCTCTTAACACTGCTTCATGATTTTCACTAACGTCGATGTAGCAAAGCTTTTGTAATGAGAATAAAGCCCCCATGTGTTAGATGGAGACTTAAAGCCATTTATATAGTATAGATCAAAGCCAATATGACTGAATGCCAACAGATGACGTAAACGAACAAGCTTTACTATCTCCTTAGGCACACAAGTGACGCGGGTGTTTTTCAAATCTAAGGTCTCTAGTTTCTTCAGGTTTCCTATCAATTTTGGAATGGTGCTCACCTTTGTATCCCTCAAGCTTAGATACCTAAGATGAACTAGTCCAAAAAGTTCTTTTGGAATCTTGTCTAATGGAGCATCAGTCAAATCTAACACCTTCAAGAACTTTGATCTTAACAAGACAGGTAGAGGTAATTGTGACATGAATGGCGAATCTTGGTTACCAAAAGTGAGGAATGATCGAAGACGATTATAATATTTTCTGCTTACTTGGAAAATTTCAACATCTTCATGAATTGCAAGGCGTCGTATTATTTCTGGCCACTCAGTAGTCGATCCACTAGCCACCATGAAAAATCTTTGCTCCATCGATATCGAAAGAATCATTTCACGCAAAAGATCGTGAAGTCGACATGATTTAAGCTTCCCAACATGAGTGCTAATGTCACCTCCCACTTGAACCAAACTTCTATTGATAAGCTCGTTGAGGTATTCTTCAGCGACATCTTCGATTGACATTCCTGTTCTCACTTGTACAAAACCTTCTGCAATCCATAGACGAATTACTCTCATTTTCTCCATCTCTTCGTCCTCTGGGAAAAGGCTCATGTACAAGAAACATAATTTTAGATAGTACGACAAGTTGTAGTAACCGAGACAGAGTAATCTTTTCAATCTCTCTAATCTCTCATTGATATCAATCTCACTGGGAAGGCTTCGATAAAACATTTCCCATTCTTCAATTCTGCTCTTGTCCTTGGTTGCCAAAACGCCGCCGATCACCACAATTACTAATGGCAAACCCTCGCATCTACTTAAGATTCTTTGAGAGATTTCCTGCAAAGGCGTAGGGCAGAAACAACTTTCTGGAAATGCCTTTCTACAAAAAAGGATCCACGAGTCTTCTTGAGACAAGGCCTTTGAAGTATACACCATGCCATTGGTTTGAACCTGAGATGTAGAAGCTACATCGTTTATACGTGTTGTAAGCATGAAGTGACTGCCACAATCATTGTCCGGCACTATGTTTCTTACCACTTCCGAGGCAGAGATACTCCAAACATCATCAATAACAAGTAGGAATCTTCTTTGCTGAAAGAATTCGTCAATAATCCCCTTGAGCTGGTTCTGACTCATAGACTCGACACCTTGAGGTGGTGGTTGTCTTACCTCGTAGAACAGTTGTTGAATAATGTCTCAGGGGAGTTCATTAAGGTTGAATGATTGGGAAACAACAATCCAAAGATGGATTTGAAAATGGTTCTTCACCAATAAGTCATCATAGACTTTCTTAACCAAGGTAGTCTTGCCTGAACCCCCCATTCCAACCACCGAAATGCATTGGAGTCGAGAACCTGGGTTGAGAAGCCATGTCACTAGTTGTTGTTTGGGCTTTTCAATGCCCACAAGGTCTGCTTACCTTTGAACGTCGTAAGGTATCCTCGTGGCGACGATGTTGACACTTGAGCTTTGCAGTGGGAAATTACTGTCTAGGCGGTATCTCTGATGCCCTTCGCTATATCTCGATACACGAACTTTCGCCTTTGGATTTGTGAAGCAATTTGATAACGTGCTTTTAACTTCTTAACATAGCAAAAGATTGTGCGAAGAGAACCGTAGAATCCTTCACCGTCGTGATGATGTGCCAGGTGAAAGATGAACTCGTCAAGAACGTCCTCGGTGTCATAAGCAACTTCTTGCACTTGGTTCACCCAAACTTTGAGTAGGGGGTCGCTGCCTTCTCTTTCATCGGCAAGCCTGAGGAAGGCAGTCATGCGCTCCATTTCATCTCTCATGTACTGGGCATCTTGGCGAACCCACCTAGCAACTTTGCTTCTTCTTGGAGGAGAGATGCGAGCTTGTCTACAAGGAATTGGACAATTCCATCGGCCATTTCTCACTCCAATAATATCGTAAGAATTGATGAGGGATAAAGATGACGGACAACAAACTAAAAAACAATTGTAGACTGTGACCATTTAAAACGCGCTTTGGGATAAGAAAACGGAAATCCAAGTCAAAACAGTTTTGAGTCATTGTCGTTCTCAAAATTTAAAACCCGCTGGCCGCTAGCCTACACTGCTACACATCACAAATGTGGCATTGAAAGTTGACTTTGTCCATTTGTTTGATAAACTAAGCCACTTTAATGTTGTGTTCGTTTAATGGAAAAATGATTTTCGCAATATGTTTTCTTCCTTTTTTTTTTTTTTTAATGTTTGCTAACCTTAGAAATATGTAATTAATGTAAAAAAAAAAACTCCAAATCAATGGAAAATGAAGCCTTCTTTTTAGGAAAATGACTTACCAATCATTTTTCGTAAGTCATTTTGTAAATGTTCGAGCACTCCTCCGCCGTTTTCCACTATTACTTATATTTACATAAACGCAGAATATTTCGTTCAACAAATAAATTATTTAAAAATATAAATAAAGTTTGTGCACACTATTTATAATTATAATTTTAATAAATACTCACTACGTTTTAAAATTAGTATCCACTATTTTATTTAGAAACGTCTCAAACATTATCCATTTTCTTTTTTCAAAACGATTTTTCATATCAATTATCAATTTTTTAGAAAAAATTGTGGGTCGGTCCACTTTTTAAACTTTTAATCACTAAAGTACATATTTTTTATTTTCGATTGGAAAAGTTCACTTTTGGTGGCAAAATGACTACGATACCCTTAATGAACCGTAGGCGCGCTACGGATGTAATTATTTTTGCACCGCGATTCATCAATTTTATCGTATTATTTTTTATACTGTGGTACAATAGTGTAATTGCTAGTCTATTTTAGAACCACGATTCATCAATTTTTATTGAATTAATTTTGTACCGCGGTTCAATAGTGTAACTGCAAGTATATTTTTGTACCACGTTTCATCAATTTTAGTGAATTAAGTTTTGCACCGGGTACAATAGTGTAATTGCTAGTCTATTTTTGAACCGAGATTCATCAATTTTAGTGCATTAATTTTTGCACCGTGGTTCAATAGTGTAAATGATGGCTCTTGATATTCTAATTTTAAAAAAAAACATATGCACCGCGGTATAGAAATATGTTCAACGCGATATATCAAAAAGGGAATCGCGGTGCAGAATTTTGTGGGCTTAATTGATGAAGGAATTGTTTTTGCTCCGCAATATATACAAAAAAGGAAATCGTGGTACAAAATTATGTGGATTTAATTGATGAATGAACTGTTTTTGCACCGCGATAGATAAACTTGATGTAGCGCGCCTCTTGCCCTTTAAGGGTATCGTAGTCTTTTCGCGACGAAATTAAAGTGACTTTTTCCGGTTGTTTTAAAAAAGGGTGTACTTTAGCGATTAAAAACTTGGAAAAAGTGGACCGGCCCGAATTTTTCCTAATTTTTTTATTTGTATTTGTGATTTGAAAAAAGATGGACCTTGTTGATTTCACACCACTAATGATAAATTGAGGGTTACTAAAGGAAAATTACTTAAACTTCAACTATTTTATATTCAATATGGGCATTAATATTGTAATATACTTTTTGTATTTATTCATATATTATTTTCCGTGCATTTGGCAAACACCCAAATATATTTTCAGGCAAATTTTTAAAAGATTTACCAAACACCTAAAAATGAAATCTTTTCATTTTTCAAAAATTATTTTCAGAAAAATCATTTTTCGTGAAACAAACAGAGACTAAGTATTAGGAAAATATTGAAAAATCTTCGTTAACAAATTCTCATATCCAATATGTACTAAAAATAAATTTCATTTCTAAAAGTCTCAAAAGTTAATGGTTCTTTACTAAAAGATCTAAAACTTAATGCGCTTACGATGTTACGTTATAAACTTTCATTTGGATGAAAATTAATTTTGATTTTCATTTATGATAATAGTAAGAATTTCATTGATATATTATTATTATTATTATTATCATTAATTTTATTGATATTACTACCACTAAATACCAAAAGTATATAAAAAAATTCATTCTTGAATGATCTGAAATCAACTATTTAATTCATAAAATCTAAACTTAATCTTTTCATATTGAAAATTTAAAAAGTTAAAATTTACACTTTTACGAAATCGTGGTAGTAATGTTAGTATGAGTAATAACACTAATACCAACAAGCTTGATGTGGCAAAAATGCAGCTTGGGTCGTTCGTGTGATGGGCAGGAAATCTGGGTTTGATCTGCTTTCTTGAACCCGATTAAGATCACGAAGAATACTTTAGTGGGAGTGCAAGGCTTGCCCTCGCGAATCCATTCCGGTGTGAGAGTAAATATCGTGTGAGATAGTCAAAAGAGAATTTGATAGAGGTTCAAGGCTCAAGAAAGTGTGTGTGTGTACCTTGTATATGGTTTATGGAGGGATATTTATAGGCCCCCAATGTCATAGAATCCATCTAGGATTCATTGTCTTAGTTATCTTGTAGGATTAGGAGAGAATCCCTAGATTTTAGACGTCATAGGCGGCTGGCCGCGAGATTGTAGGAATAGATTAGGCAAGTGCCCTGCACGAGTAAGGAAACCTTTGACCTGTCTTGGAGAGCAAATTTCTAAGGTTTCCTGCCCAATGCTTGCCCGGGCGAGCAAGGCTCTTCCCGGCCATATGATATAGATCTGGTGGACAAGTGTGGATCCAGGGCATGGCCCCTGGTCAGGCGGGCAAGGCCCGTGCCCGGCTAGATTTGGATGGAATGTCTCTGATTCTTTGCCTGATGTAAGTGTAGTCCCCGGGCATGGCCCCTGGTCGGGCAGGCAAGGCCTATGCCCAGCCAGATTTAGACGGGAGTTGTATTGTTCATAGCTCGATACCTTGCTAGCTCTGCCCACTAGGCCTGGTAGGTCCGACGCTGACTGACCCCGTGACTAGCACGTGTGGTCGCTCATGTCGTGTTCGTGACCGGATTTGGGCCGGGCACATCAGGGGACCCCTAGCTCCTTGTCTGACGAGTATTCATGCTTAGAGCGGGGAGCGCTTATGCTCGGTGCTGTTGCTTTTGGATCGGGCTCCAACACTTGTGAATTTTTTAGAAAACTGTGATCTGGCTGGAAAGAAAAAAACTGGTAGAACACTGGAACCTCAGTGGAATACAGCTGGAGTGTGCTGAGGAAACTTGCTGTTGAGAGTGCAATAGGGCGAGTAGGTGTGGGGGCGCGTGAGCCATCTAGAGGTAGCGTGATTTAATGGGGCGTGGTTTCCGAAGCAATGCATTTAATGTGCGCGTGCCAAGGGTGACGTCAGCTGTCCTCAGGAGTGCCGTTTGGGCGTCCATTTTCCCCCCAAAACCTAAAAACCCCGCCTATAAAAAAGGCCAGCCCCCTTCCCTCTTCGACCTTTTACTGCTTCTGAGTTTTCTAGAGAGAAGATTTCCAAGCTTTCTTTGCATTCTTGCTGCTGCTTTGTGAAGCCAGTAATTATGTGTTCCGATTCCAGCCATCGATTTACTTCCAGAACTTGGAAGTGTCCCTCGGCTCTGGTTTCTTCAACAATTGCTCACAGAAACCGTTCTATCTTGCATTTAACAGTAAGTTTCTTGCCCTTTGCCTTGCTTTGTTCTTCATTTTTCTGGGTTTGATGAAGGTTTCTAGGCTCTTCTCCATCATCTTCATGCATTTCTGGGTAGGATTCTTAGGATTGGAATCAGCCCTTAGATAGAGAACGAGGAAAAGACTAAGTGGTCTTGCTCGCTAGGCGAGCATGGCCCCTTGGTGTACCTAGACTTAGGAATTTTCCCCTTTGCTTTGCCGGTTACGCGGGCAGAATTTTGACTTTTCTTCCTCAGTCTCTTTTGTAGATATGTCTGGTGATTCAGATAATGACAGGGAAGCCTTCAGCTACAGTGGGCAAAACGATCCTTTAAACAACGAGAAAACTCCCTCTATAGATTATGTACTGGAAGAGGGAGAGGAGTCTGTGGCTGGAGAGGTCATTCCTGGGCGTGTGGCCGCTCCAATAGTTGAACTCATCGACTCTTCTGGCGGGCATGGCCCCTCTGGAGTCTGGAGAGGTGAGCGTTGAGGGAGGACGATACACTGACGGGCACAGCCCCGAACAGCTGGCTGATAGGGCCGAAAGCATGGCCGGGGAAGTGCGGCTTGAGCAAGGAGAGACGGCTGGAGGTGCCTCCGAATCGAATGAAGCAGATGACATTCCCCTTGCCCGCCGTATGAAGAAAACTGGCCGCTCTCAAGTGGAGGCCATACTTGATGACAAGGCTGAAAGCGAGGGGGATGAGCCCGATTGGTTTGGTGAATGCCGATGAGAGTCAGTATGCCGCCCACTGGGCCTCCCTAGTAGGGGTGAACTTCATCCAGTTCTGTCCATTTTTTGGAAAAAAAGAGAAAACCAGAACCAGACCAATAGTCTGGTTCTTAAAAAATTTAAAACCGGAACCAACCCAATATGTATGAGAACTAATACATTGGTTCGGTCCAAAACTAATCGAAGATGTATGAGAACCAGGACCGGACCAATACTATGATTTTTTTTTTTTACTTTTTAATTGTGTAAAAAAATATATAATAAAATTTTAAAGACTGAAACTTCATAAAAATATTAAAAAGCATTCGATAAAAGTATATTTAGCAATTAAAAATGTCGAAATCATAAATCATAACATAACAAACCGGTGAAAACAAAATAACAAAAGAGTATAAACTAAAAACTAGAGCAAAGAAAGTATTAGGAATTACTATATATATATATATATATATATATATATATATATATATATATATATATATATATATATATATATAAAACATATTGGGTCGGTTCGGTCAAGTTCCATGTTTTTTTGCCCGAGAACCGGGACCAACCCAAATGTCTGGTTCTATGAAAATTCAGATCCAGGACCAAACCAAAGTATTGGTCCTGTCTAGTTTTGATTGGTCCGATCCAGTTTTGATAGGTTCGGTCCGGTTCTGAAACAATCTTGCACACCCCTACTCCATGGACACAGCGGACAAGGTGACCGCCTGGCTCACTTCCCTTGGCATAGATTCAAGAGATTACCGACGAACAAGATGGACCTACCCACGGGTGTTGAATTGTCCCGCGAGCTCGGTGATGGCCTTCTATTCTTTGCCGACTTTTTCTGGGTGGGGCTATGCCTTTCGCTAGAGCTGTTTTTTTATGGATTTCTTGCTCGAAGTCAACGCCTTACCTTGCGACCTTATGCTGAACACGGTCCGGGCAATTATGGCCTTCACGGTGGCTTGCCGTTTGTTGGGTTTCGAGCGAAATATGTATCTCTTCAGGAATCTCTTCATTTTTGCACCCACTATCGGTGGTCAGATCGGAGTTAGGTCTAACTCCAGCTTTTTGAGGCTTCTGAGCGATGTCCTGGGCAAGGCCGAGGCCTGGGACAAGAGAGTCCTTATCATAGACTCCCGAGTGGGGTGGCCGCTAAAGCCGACGACCAATAGTGAATTGAAGGTCCCCAAAGTCTCCAAGAAGGATTTCAACTCCGAGGAGGGTGCTCGATTGCAAGCATTAAAGATTGTTCTTTGGGTCCGCGAAGAGAAAGAGAAGTGAATGGGCCAGGAATTCCTGCTTGATTGGAAAGAGCTGGTTTGCAATCCTCGTAACCTTCGTTTGGCCGGATAATGGAATGA
This sequence comes from Codonopsis lanceolata, assembly GCA_013146195.2. Classification (NCBI taxonomy): domain Eukaryota; kingdom Viridiplantae; phylum Streptophyta; class Magnoliopsida; order Asterales; family Campanulaceae; genus Codonopsis; species Codonopsis lanceolata. Next base: position 114,987,687 of record CM028378.1, read on the forward strand.
TATGTCGTCGAACTTCTTTGCAAGGGTAGTCAGATGAGCATGATATAGTTGCAGGCAGGGATCTTATGTTTTCCATATTCATTCGATCTGATTTATAATCAAAGCGGAATCACCAAAGACTTCTAATTCTCCAGCCCCTTTTCGAAGTGCCTTTTCTAGACCAGCAATGTAAGCTTCGCATTTAGTAATGTTGTCGGAGCATTCAAATTCCAACCTTATTGCTAGAAGTGTATGAGAATCTCCTTGGTCGATGAGCAGTAACCCTATGCCGAAACCTTTTATTGGCAGCTCCATCAAAAAATAGTTGCCACTTGGTATCATGATTTGTGATCTCACAAATGCCTTCATCTGGGAAGTTTGGCTCCTCGACATTTTCTATTTCTAGCAACAGATCTACTAGATGGTCTGCAATTATGCTACCCTTGATTGACTTGCGGGCAACATATGTAATATCAAATTCATTAAGCACGAAGGACCATTTGGCTAACCAACTGAAGAGGGATGGCTTTCCGAAGATATATTTGATTAGGTCCATTCTGGAGATCACTCTGACTGGTTGTGCTTACAAGTATGTCTTGAGCCTTTGTGTTACCCAAACCAGGCATGTGTAGCTTTTCTCTAAAGTTGAGTAGTTGAGTTCGCTACCTTGTAACTTTCGGCTTACAAAGTAGATGGCGTCCTCGACATAGGAATCTTTTCTTTCCGTGCGAGCATGGCTTCCTACTACAGTGTTTGTGACAGTAAAGTATAGCAACAATGGCTTGTGTGTATGAGGGGGAGCTAGAATTGGTGGACTAGCAAGGTATTCTTTAACAGCTTCAAAGGCGAGCTGGCATTTTTTGTCCCATACTCTGTCTGTATCCTTTTTTAGTAATTTAAATAGCGGCTCACACATTGAGGTCAACTATCTGATGAACCGGCTGATATATTGTAATTGTCCAAGGAAACCCTTGACTTCGTTTGGAGTTGTTGGTTGTGGCATGTCTATAATGGCTTTGACCTTGGTAGGTTCTATTTCAATCCCCTACTCGATTACCATGAATCCTAGAACTTTTCCTTTGGTGACCCCAAAAGTGCTTTGGCTGGATTAAGTTTCATTTGGTGCTTTCGCAAGTACTTGTACTTGCAAAGTGCTTTCATCTCGATGTGGGCACCGCCTGTATCATCTGAGTGAATGATCATGTCATCCATGTATACCTCAATTTATTTGTGTATCATGTCATGGAATAGGGCAGTAACAGCCCTTTGGTATGTAGCCCCAGCATTCTCCAGCCTGAATGGCATGACTGTATAGAAGTATGACCCCCAGGGGGTGATAAAAGAGGTCTTCTCTTGATCTTCTATTGCCATTTTTATTTGGTTGTACTCAAGCATGCCGTCTAAAAATGACCTTATTTTGTGGGAGGCCACGACATCTACCACAATGTCGATGTTTGGTAGGGGGAACTCGTCTTTGGGCGATGCTTTGTTGAGGTCGCGGAAGTCAACACATATTCGAACTTTTCCATTGGGTTTCGGTACTGTAACTATGTTTGACAACCAAATGGGGTATTCTACCACCCGTATGAATTCAACACTAAGTTGTTTCATGATCTATTTTTTGACTTATTGAGACCATTCTGGTTTTATCTTGCAGAGGTTTTGATTGACTGGCTTAGAGTCTGGATATGTCAGAATCTTGTGTTATACAACTGCTGGATCCAACCATGGCATGTCTTTATAAGACCTTACGAACACATCGAAGAACTCTGTCAACAAACGGATCAATGCTAATCTGTCCTTGCAGATAATCTCCAATTCTGACTTCTCTTATTTCATTGTTCAACCCCAAATTTATAACTGTCAGGTCTTCTTCTGTTGCTGATGTGCCGTACTGGCCCTGTCTCTTGACCAACTTTGCGATCTCGATTAAATACTCTTTATCTCTGTGGTCCATTTTGTTAAATAACTCATTATTAACTGGTTTAATTATATTTTTAGTTAATTCATCTTTTAACAAATTGGCAACTATGGAGTACGCGCAAATACTAAGACTTTCATTAACAAACGGGGTGACAGACTTGGCTATTTCATCGACGTCCTGGGAAGTGAGGTCCTCAATGTGGGTATCAAGAAGCGGGCTGGTAGGTGACTAGTCTTTGGCTATTATAAGGTGTAAGGTATATCCGAAATGGTCAACCAGGTCCGTAGTAGTCAGGATGGATCCGGTGGTAGTGTACTAGTTCTGCAATGGAATATCTATGATAGCCTCAAACTCAATTGGTATCTCAAATATTTCGGCTTCTCCGTTAATCATACCCACAAAATTGTTTGTTGTGTTGCAGACGGAATCAATTTGGGAAGCAGCAGTATAAGGGGAAGACGTCTTATCATTTCCAAACTGAATAAGTTCACAGACTGTTACATCATTAGCATCGATCGCGTTGATTTGAGGCAAGGGGTTGTTCACTACATTTGGTACTGGAGGTGGTTTTTCAATGACCTTATCGTCGATAAGGTTCTGAATGGTTTTTTTGAGCAGGTAGCACTTGTCAATGACGTGCCCGCTATGGCGATGATACTCACAATACGGGGAGTGATTCCAAGAATTTGGCAACGAGTTTAGGGGTTGATAGTTTTCTATTGGTTTTAGGACCCCTTGTGTCATCAGCCCTCGTAATATCAGTGACATAGAAGCGTGCAACTAGTCAAAGTGTCTGTTACTTCCTTTGTAGAATCCCATGGTGTTTTTGTCCGTGCCACTATTTCCCCCAATGGTGTTGACTGTTCTGTCTGTTCCGTATGACCATGGTATGTTTCCATACGCCTGGTTGGTAAAGTTGACTAGTGGTGAGGCTGCTAGGGTATCCCCTATAACATTTACTACTGCTCCTGAAGTCATTTTTCTTTTGGAGTAACGAAAAGAGTTGGAAGATGTATTGGTCTTTAATTGCCCGGTTCGTATTTCTTCATCTATTCGGATCCCTACTTCAATGATGGAACTGTAATCTCCGTAAGGGATGTATTTCTTGTTTTCGAGATATATTGGCTGAAAGTGTTTTAGGAACATTCTGGTTGATTCAGCTGGTGTATGTTTGTCCAAAGTTTGGGCAACTTTTCTTTTCCATCTGGCCACAAAGTCTGCGCAGGTTTCTTTTTCCCTTTGGGTGCATGATGCTAGCTAGCTCTCTTTTGTTCTCCGAACTATTGTTATCTTTGTATCTTTTCTGAAATTCATCAGCAATTTGGTCCCAAGTACTCAATGTCCTACTATCTGCGAACATAAGTCATTGTTTTGCAGCCCCTACTAAGGTTAGGTGGAAGTTGGCAGCCATGGCTTCGAAACTGGCGCCCCTTGATTGAATTCTAGTAGCATAGGATCTTTAGTGGGTTATAGGGCAACCGGTTCCATCAAACTTTTCTATGTCTAGCAATTTGAATTTTGATGGTAAAATTGCTGAAGGTTGTAGGTTTAATGATCGTTTAGAGAATTCATCTATGCTCATAACTTTGAGCATCATTTCCTTGAGATTCTCGACATGTGTCTCAATATTGAAAGTGGTGGTGTTTTGGTGGCATCTGTGGCTAACTAAGGTGGTTGGTAAATACCAGGAGGAGGTGTTATGTTCGTAGCCCCTATTTTGTGGCCAAAATTATTGAAGGGGAGATATGTCATAACATTCCCTTGGGGATCACAGCTTCTGGGATCGGCATGGTGACTATTATGGAGTTGGTTGATGGTGGAAAATGGAAGGTTTCCCAGGAGCTGATATGGGGTATTGGTTCTCTGAGGAAGATAATTGGTATTCGGATGAGGGTTAGTGCATGGATACGGGGAGTAAGTGTTTGGAAAAGGTTGGCCTGTGTTTTGGTTTCGAGGAGGGTTGAAGTTTTGGATTTGATGATTGGGTAAGCAAGTATTTTGGGGAGGGTAGTTTTGGTATGGTGGGTTGGTGTTTGGCATTTGAGTTGGAGAGACATTTGAGGTTGATGCTTCATGAGGTCCTATAGGGGAACAAGTATTTTCAGTGTTTGGCTTTAAGTTTTGCATGAGGTTTGCTATCTGGCCCATTAGGCGATCGGTGTGAGCGCCTAGTTTTTGAGCTATCCATTGTTGCATGACGGGGGTAGGGGCATATCCTCCCAACTTTGTATCCTCTGAATTGTCTTCTGTTTCTGAACCCAACTTTCTAATCAAACGACCAGTACTGTCTCTTTCTTTCCAGGTCTGGGCTAGGTTTCTTGGAAAAACAAGGTCGGGGTAGTGTATGAAAAGGCGAGGCTCAAGGTGTTTGGCTAAGTGTGTAACATTATTATTATGTTTATTATTATTATTATTATTATCTCAAAGTTGGTCAGACAAGCATAGCTTTGTTTTGACTCTCTTTATTAAGTCCTCAAACAATAGATTCTTTTTCCAGAGTATAAGACCTTCGTATTCCACCTGTTTTTCGACTTCCCAAAGATCAGACAAATCCTGGGCGAATGGCCTATACTCTTTCTGGGATCCGCCATTCAATCGTTCTAGCGAAGCACGACTAAAATTATTGGTCAGCCCCATTGTATATGTACTTGGGATTGGCCATTAATTTTGAGGTATAAAAACTGACCGGTCATGAAGTGTCTTAATAGATATACATGTATTTAACGTTGGCTAATACAGGGCCCTGGCTGTGGTGTAGGGTAACAGTTCGGAATATTTCTACGTGAGTCCACGTGTGTGAGTTAGCTAAGAAAAAACAGGAAACATTTTTACAGATATAAAGCAGTGAACAGTAATGGCCTGTCTTTTTGTTTGTTTGTGAATTTTCTCGGCTGATTAGTTTGAATCTCGGGACGGAGCGAGCGAGTGTGACGGCCATTCACATCAATAAATAGAAAGAAAAGTGTGAAACCTATCTGTTCCTATAAATTACATTTGATCATAATCCCCAAAATAAAATGACAAAGCGAATAAAAACAAATTATTACATATTTGGCTTTTCACACAAATGAAGACAAATTACAGGTGTTGCACATTCCACGAATAATAATGACAATAATAAAATAAAGCTCATATTCACAAATAATATACAACAGGAAAGCACACTTGCAATATAAATATATATATAAACAAAAAAAAATCTAAGCTATGCAGGTGTGTAAGCATGTTGTGTATATAAACAAATTAGTAAATCCCAAAAAGTTTGAGTCTAGCCCTCTTTCTGTTTTTTTTTTAATAAAAAAACAAATATCCAAAGCACAGTCGCCACTGTGAGGACCCCGATCCGAGACCCCCCGCTCACTGAAAAAGTGGGTGGCCTCAACGCATTGAAGCGCATGGAATGCACTTGGATCTCTTAGTGGACTCTAACTACTATAATTACAGAGTCGTCATCTCTATTTTAAGGTTAAAAAAAGAAAAACCTAAAATGCCAAAAAGTGTAGGTCCGGGGGCTAAGTTACGAGTTGGGAAGGGGTTAGGCTCTCAACTCGCCTTTGTGGTCTCGTTTGGGTTTTGCTAAGATAACATTCTTAGTTTGTTTAGTTTAGATTGTTGTTTATATATATTTATATTGGTTAGGCGGGATCCTAATTGGACATTATAACGGCTATGTTGTCATTTTAGCACTTAAGGGATGTTAGCTATTTATCTAAGCATGTTGTTACCTATTTTAATATTTTATGTACATTTATATACAGATACCACTTTCATTATATTATTTATAAATAGCATTCACAAATAGTATTAACTACATTAATAATATAAACTAATTTATAAACTAATTAACGCATCATTTATAGATATCGCAATAACTCAATTTATCTATTTTAATTAACTACGGGACAGAATAATAAACAGTACCTACCTCTTGTAGCGTGAAATTCTGATCCCAGTATATACGTCTAGGCTTAGCCCACTAGGCGCTCATAGTTTCTGGTGTGATTTCCATGTCTTCTCCTCGAAAGAGAGAGTCTTTTTTATCCGCTGCATTATCGTTGTGTTATCAGTTGCATTATCATCATTAATGTGTTATCATTATCGTTGCATTTATCCGGGAAGCAAGACTGCACCTTTTGATTTTTAGATTGGCTCGCCGAGGGTGAGGAATGAAGGGGCTCGCTTGCTCAGGCAATGGAGGAGGCTGCCGCGAGGGCAGGAGGTGGGGGGTCGGAGGCTCGCTTGCACAAGGAAAGGGTGGCAGGAAGGCTGATGCCTTGGTTCATTTATGCACAACAAGGGAGAAAGAGAAAAGAGCTAGGAGCTCTTGGTGTGTGGAAATGAGGAGGCTGATGCCTCCTTATATAGGGAAATATCAGGCCAGGTGACTGGCTGAAGTGGGCAAGGAAGCATTGTACCATGCGTAAAGCAAGTAGGCCATGCAACATAGACAACAAAGCAGTTGGGCCAAGGCAAAAAGAGGCATGGGGCGCGGCACATGCATGTCTGGGCGCCGTGCCTCGTGCTGTTTTCCTTCACAAAATCTACAATTTTCAACAAGCTCCCTTGTCAAGTTATCTTTTCAATTGATCATTCTGCCCCCACTACTAGAAAACAGATAATTAGCGACGAAATTATTAGCGACGGAAATTTTCCGTTTCTAATTAGCGACGGAAACTTTAAATTAGCGACGGAATTCCGTTTCTAAATTATTATTAGCGACGGAATTCCTTCCGTCGCTAAATTCCGTCGCCAAAAAGCATCTTTTAAGAATATTCTACATATCTCCGTCACCAATTTTTTTGGAAATGAGTGCCAACATTAGCGACGGAATTTCCGTCGCTAATATCAATATTTTCGTTTCCGATTGACTACGGATGACTCTGTCGCTAAATTTAATAAATTAGAAACGGAATTTCCGTCGCTAAATTTAATAAATTAGATACGGAATTTCCGTCGCTAAATTGTCGTCGCTAAATTTAATAAATTAGCTACGGAATTTCCGTCGCTAAAGTTAATAAATTATAAACGGAATTTCCGTCACTAAATTTCCGTCGCTAAATATAATAAAGCTACGGAATTTCCATCGTTAACGTACTGAATTTAGTTTAAGTAAAGTCATTTTACATTTGTATGTGGTCACACTGTATTGTCCCTATCCAATTCCTTAATATATATATATATATATACGCATTAATCATTAGAATTTTTTATTTTTACTCAATTTTTTTAAACATAGTATTTGTCGAACTTTAAAATCATCTGATAGAATTAATCAATTAAATCAAACAATATTGAAACACAATTAAACTACAAAGCAAAATTTATTTGGATTTGACAGTTGAACATTAATTGGTGGATTACTATATTTCATTTGACAATATAATATCAATAATTAAATGATAAGCATCAATATAAAAATTAAAATATTCACATTACAACTTAACTTAACTTAATGTAATATAACTTAACTTAGCGTAATGTAACTTAACTTAACGTAACGTAACTTAACTTCTTAACGTAATTTAACGTAACTTAACTTAACTTAACTTAACGTAACTTAACGTAACGTAACTTAACTTAACTTAACTTAACTTAACTTAACGTAATGTAACTTAACTTAACGTAATTTAACTTAACGTAATTTAACTTAACATAACGTAACTTAACTTAACGTAACTTAACGTAACGTAACTTAACTTAACTTAACTTAACGTAACTTAACTTAACTTAACGTAATGTAACTTAATTTAACTTAACGTAATGTAACTTAACTTAACACGCTACGTACGCCTATTGGCGAAATGGTATAATGGAGTACGATGGACCATTATAATATGAAAACACGCTACACCTATTGGCGAAATGTTATAATTGACTACGATGGACCATTATAACATGAAAACACGATACGCCTATTGGCGAAATGTTATAATGGAGTACGATGAACCATTATAACATGAAAGCACGCTACGCCTATTGACGAAATTGTATAATGGAGTACGATTGACCGTTATAACATGAAAACACACTACGCCCATTGGCGAAATGGTATAATGGAGTACAATGGACCATTATAACATGAAAACACGCTACGCCTATTGGCGAAATGTTATAACTTAACGTAACGTAAGTTAACTTAACTTAACTTAACTTAACATAATTTAACTTATTAACTTAACGTAACTTAACTTAACTTAACTTAACTTAACGTAACGTAACGTAACTTAACTTAACTTAACTTAACGTAATGTAACTTAACTTAACGTAATGTAACTTAACTTAACGTAACTTAACGTAATTTAACTTCAACGTAACGTAACTTAACTTAACGTAACTTAACTTAACGTAATGTAACTTAACTTAACACGCTACGCCTATTGGCGAAATGTTATAATGGACTACGATGAACCATTATAAGATGAAAACACGCTACGCCTATTGGCGAAATGGTATAATGGAGAATGATAGACCATTATAACATGAAAACACGCTACGCCTATTGACGAAATGGTATAATGGAGTACAATGGACCATTATAACATGAAAACACGCTACGCCTATTGGCGAAATGTTATAACTTAACGTAACGTAAGTTAACTTAACTTAACTTAACATAATTTAACTTAACTTAACGTAACTTAACGTAACTTAACTTAACGTAACTTAACTTAACTGAATTTAACGTAATGTAACTTAACTTAACGTAATTTAACTTAACTTAACGTAATGTAACTTAACTTAACGTAATTGAACGTAATTTAACTTAACGTAACGTAACTTAACTTAACGTAACGTAACTTGACTTAACACGCTATGCCTATTGGCGAAATGGTATAACTTAACGTAACGTAAGTTAACTTAACTTAACTTAACTTAACTTAACTTAACGTAATGTAACTTAACTTAACGTAATGTAACTTAACTTAACATAATGTAACTTAACTTAACGTAATGTAACTTAACTTAACGTAACTTAACGTAATTTAACTTAACGTAACGTAACTTAACTTAACGTAACTTAACTTAACGTAATGTAACTTAACTTAACACGCTACGCCTATTGGCGAAATGGTATAACTTAACGTAACGTAAGTTAACTTAACTTAACTTAACTTAACATAATTTAACTTAACTTAACGTAACTTAACTTAACTTAACTTAATGTAACTTAACTTAACTTAACTTAACTTAACGTAATGTAACTTAACTTAACGTAACTTAACTTGGCGTAATGTAACTTAACTTAACACGCTACGCCTATTGGCGAAATGTTATAATGGACTACGATGAACCATTATAACATGAAAACACGCTACGCCTATTGGCGAAATGGTATAACTTAACGTAACGTAAGTTAACTTAACTTAACTTAACTTAACTTAACGTAATTTAACTTAACTTAACATAATGTAACTTAACTTAACGTAACTTAACTTAACGTAATGTAACTTAACTTAACACGCTACGCCTATTGGCAAAATGGTATAATGGAGTACAATGTACCATTATAACATGAAAACACGCTATGCCTATTGGCGAAATGTTATAACTTAACGTAACGTAAGTTAACTTAACTTAACGTAACGTAACTTAACTTAACGTAACGTAACATAACTTAACGTAACGTAACGTAACTTAACGTAACGTAACGTTATATTTATTAACTTACGTAACTTAACGTAACGTAAGGCTAACAGAAAGTAACGTCCGTTTGTCATTTTTATATAACAAGTATATTTTGGACATTTAGGAATTGAGGGTACGAAATTGGGGTGTCTACACACTATCACTTAGAGTAGTAGAAAAATTCAAACCCTTCTTACGCAAAGTATTAACACATTGATCAGCAAAATGATCAAACCCTTGACAAGTCTTACATTGAATAGAATTAATATTTTTTCCACTTGATGTAGACTGTTTAGCAAAAGGGTTGGTAAAAGGTTTTTTAGGAGTTTGGAAGGAGTCCTCTTTGGGAACAAACTTAATAGGCTCAGGTTTGAAAATAGTTTTGGTGTTAGAAAAAGGAGATATATTTTATCCTTAGCTTTCAAAATATTTTTAAACTTGGTTGTTAAAAAAATCATTGAGTATTCACCAAAATCAGATTCCTCAATTTCTTTGTTCAATTCAATCAAATCAAAAGACACATCAACAACAGAAGAAAAATCAATACTTTTCACATAAGGAGTAGAAGATGATGAACCTTTGTCTTTATGTTTAATTTGTTCATTGAGGTTTAATTCAAAATTTTGGATCATACCAGCAAGTTTATAAAAACTCATTTTATCAAAGTCATGAAGTTTCTCAATAGCAAAAATTTTGGCACTAAATCTTTCTGGCAAAATGCTCATCATCTTTCTAACAAGACGTTCATTGGTGATAGGATCACCTAAAGCAAAAGCAGAATTAGATATATCAAGTAACCTACCATAGTAAGACATAATATCATTAGTTTCATTAATTTCATTAATTCTAGTGTTCTCAAATTTAGTGGTAAACATTTTAAGTTTGGAAACACGAATGCTAGCACGACCTTCACATATGAAGGGTCTCCCAAACATCCTTAGCAGAGTCATAATTAACAATAACCCTAAAGGTGTTGGCATCTAAGGCTTTGCATATAGCAGAAAGAGCCTTGGAATTAAAAGAGGCCGTGGTTCTATCTTCAGTGGACCAATCTGCCTCACTAGTGATTTTTACATCACCATCATTATCAGTGGTTCTAGGTGGTGTCAAACCATTCAGAACAGCCAGCCACGCTCTCTCGTCAATTGATTTGATGAAGATACGCATCTTAACTTTCCAAATTGAATAATTCACATTAGTCAAGGTAGAAGGTCGAATAACATTCTCATATTAAGAATATATCATGGCTACAACTAAAATCTTCTTTTAGTGTCATCCAGAGGAGGCTCTGATACCAATTGAAAGATCAACAATAGCTAAGATTCCAAAGAAACTGTCAATGCAACTTGTGATGTAGCTGCATCCAAAGGTGCATTGACCAGAATATAAAACAAGTAAACAACGGAAGTCTCTAATCTAATAAAACAGTAATAAACACAAAAGTTTATCAAACAATGTACAAGCTATGCTTATAGATCTAGCCTTATGGCAAAAAATGATTTTACTAAAAGGATTATGAGTTTTACAAAACAAATTGTGAAATCAATAAAATACCAAAACCTCTAACAAGACATCAAGTCTGTAAATAAAACCGACAAATATATGAGTAAAGCAAGCGTGGAATTAAAAAAAAATAAGTTTTCTAAGAAACTAGAAAACAAACATCAAAACAGTCGATGCAGCTCGTGGTGTTACTCCATCCGAAGCTGCATCCAAACTTCAGCGAAGCTCTCAGCTTTTTCTCTCTAACAGTGTGTCTCTCTATGTGTCTTCATATAGTCTGTACATAAGTTTTCTTGTATTTATAGATGAGGAAGAGTCCTACACAAATAAGAAATCCAATTACTCTAAGGGTCCGTTTGGATGCATTGATTTTGAATTCAATAAATATTCAAATTCTATAGAATTTAAATAACTTAGAATTTGTTTTTAAAATCATAGCAATTTCATTGTTTGTTTTTAATGGATGTTTCTTATTATAAATGGCAAGGATTCAAACCTTGTTAACAACAAAATTATAAAAATTTTACATTTTAAAAAAATAGTATATAATGATGGAGGTTAATGGTGGTGGTAGATGGAGGCGGCGGTTTCTAGGCGGCGGTGGTGGCGGGGTGGTGGTCGGAGGTGGCGGCACAAGTGGTGATGGTTGAAAGTTGTTGTGGTGGTGGTAAAAGGAAGGTGAATTGTTACTATATAATAATTCATCAAATTTTAGAATTTAAATTATTAATATTTATGATGAAATTAGTTTTATGGAATTGAGTCATTTTGAATTTCAACTCAATTTCAATTCCAAATTTTACTTATGTTCCCAAACAATGAAAATGATTTTAGAATCCCCAATTCCAATTCCAAGTTATGGAATTGGGGTATCCAAACATACCCTAAGGAAACATAGACTATTAAGAAACATAGACTATTAAGAAATAAAATGTTAGTTTTCAAAAATGGTTTCCTAATTAAATTGAAGGATCTTACCAAATATTTTGTCAAACTTAATTATCGGCTCTTTAAAGCTTTTGGAAGTATTCAATTATAATAATTACTTACCATTACTTTAAGATCAAGAAAGATATTAAATATGATAACTACTTATCATAACTTTTAGACTAAAAAATGGCACAACAATTCAATAAAATAGGATGACCCTATTTTATCCTTACAATTAAATTTGACCGATTTGTTTCGTTGTAGAAATTTGGACGTTTTAATCCAAGAATTTTGTTTATACAACGAAACTAACACCAGAAATTTTAGAGCACTATAGTTAATTCTAATCCTACAAGGAACGTACATCCCAAATTTTCAACAAGATCCGTCCCGGCGATTCCAGTGCAAACGTTGAAGTTATTTCTATTTCTGAATGCTGACCCAACATAAAGAAACAACAGACACATGATTCATACAAATTGATTCCAAGCACTAGTTAATTGTTGATACGGGCACAGGATCAACGAACAATGATGTGATGTATTCTTCAACCTTGTCTGGATTTGTGAAACCATTTTCATACTTGTAGATAACATCCATAATTCGCGCCATTACAAATTAAATTAAAAGAATGTTCCTCTCTCAACTATCACGCTTCTTAAATTCAGAAAGATGTAGTAAATAAGTAAATTTGTATTAGAAATAGCCACGTATAATGACAAAGGTCGTATCAATTATATAAAGGGTTAATCGCACCATTGGTCACTTGAGTATAGGCCATTCACAATTTTAGTTCCTTAACAATTTTTTTTTTCAAATTTGGATCCTTCAAGTATTAAAAAATTTCAGCGACAGTCCTTTTGATGAATGCCGTTAGAGAAAATACCGTTAAGTTGCTCATGTGAATTAAGTAGGGGCTAAAATGAAATTTTCTCAAACCTAATCTATATTTCAATTTGCAATCGATACCCTAGAGTTTGAAAAAAAAAAAAACCTAAATGTCTTCCCTACTCAAGGTAGAATTAAAGAACCTAAACCAATAATCAAATCCAAGGTAGGTGGTCATACCCTTTGCGCTAATAACTATGGGTTCTTTGGTAGTCCCACAACCCATAATCTCTGCTCCAAATGCTACAAAGACCTTTCCCTCAAGGGCTAAAATACTCGCACAAAAAAGACCTAAATGTCTTTTTTTTTTTTAATTATTTTTTTTGCATTCTTCATTCTGAAATTAATTGAATTGATCAAAGGAGGAGCATACATGGCAAGAGGTAGGTGGTCATACCCTTTGCACTAATCACTATGGGTTCTTTGGTAGTCCCACAACCCATAATCTCTACTCCAAGTGCTACAAAGACCTTTCCCTCAATGAGCAACACCTCTCCTAGGCCAAACTCGTCGTCATATCTTCCTTCTCCCATCCTGATTCCTCATCATCCGTCTCTGGTCCGTTGATTCCACGCCCGCAGGCGCGCGTCTAATGATCACAAGCATAAGGCGGCTCGCGGAGTTAACGACGGTATCACCACCACCATCACAAACGGCGACGAAGCCTAATATGTGTGTTACATATGGCGATGCGTCGAACTGACGGGATTCACAAAATATTTTTTAGACCCATAATTTTTTCCTCATTTTCATTAACCAACATTTTTCATGAAAATTGTCCTTTAGGTAGTACTAAATACTTTGAAAAATTCAAAAAATGTTCAGTGAAGTGTAATCCTAACCCACATATTGTTCACCACCTTGTTCACCACAATTGATTACGGTTTCAATATATTTGGTGGTGTTGTGAAAGAGAGAGAGAAAGGTCTGCTTATTCAATTCCTCGTAGCAACAGGAGCCAATCAATTAATTGGTTGGTCTTTCCTTTTGTTGGTTTAGATTTGGGAATCAAGTTTGTTACTTTATAAACTAGACATTCCCCTGCCATTTAATTTCTTTATCTCCTCAATCTTGAAGATTCCATCATTCGGTATTCACCCTTCTTTGTAATAGTAGGAAATTTGGTGGGCTTCCCAAAAAAAATTTGGTAAGAAGGCCTTATGGTCATTTTTGAAACTTTAGGTATTTGATTGTAAATTTTGATATAAGTAAAGTTTGAAAAAAAATCATTTTAGGTCTTACTAAATGTACATAGGCAACTTAATGGTATTTCTCTAACGGCATCCATCAAAAGGACTGTCGCTGAAAAAAAATTAATACTCAAAAGAGCCAGATTTGAAAAAAAAATTTGTTAAGGGACTAAAACTGTGAACGACATATACTCAAGGGACCAATGGTACGATTAACCCTTATATAAATATATAATTGCTTCAATACAAAACATTAAGTCATGATATTCAACCACAAAACTTTAGATACAAAAATTAATCTTTTAAAATGTAACCTCAAACTATTTAATAATAATAACCCACTAAACAGCAGAGTTACTTTTCTAAACAATTACAAAATTAGTAGTTCTCTTGCTTTCTATAGGCAAAATGGGCTTCATAAGTTAGGCTTTTATTATTGTTTATATGGATCATTAATTAATTATTAATTAACAAAATAAAAATGGGAGTAGTGGTGGCAGCCGTTTCATACAATTAACGAGGGAGAGCTGCTGGTGGGAGAGAGGGTTGGGAGAAATAACGGCAAGGGGAGGAACTATAAAAAGGACACCCCAAATTTTTGGTACTGCTCTTTGATTAATTTTAACTCTCAAAAGTGACTGAAATTTCGAATATTAGAAAAGACATGCCTGAGCAGAGGCAAGACAAAGCAGAGTAGTTTCAAGGTAAGCTTAACCTAATTTTCTCTCAACAAAATATATTGACATGTGTCTCATTTACTTGAGTGGTCTGTCTAATTTTGAATAGGGAAATTAAGACTACTGCGTCGGTTGATTAAGACCAAGAGTAGAAACTGTTTGATAAGACATGTAAACTTGTTAGAGTATTAAAATTAGATACTCTTTCGGCCCTTTCTTGGCTCAGTTGGTATTTTGGACTATAATTAGGCTATGAGATTCAATACAAATGGTTGCAAATTCCTTAATTTATACACCAATTTGATCTTTTTACATCAATCGCGATCTTTTAGTTCTTATAGTATGTCGTGCATGTTTGTTATCACACAGATTCTGGAGAGCAAAAAAGAGACGACTGAGCAAATGATCAAAGGCGCAACAGAAATGACGCTTCAAGGAATAATTCATAACACCCATATTTATCAGTGGTAAATTGAATGTGCAAATATTATTTCTTAAAATAAAATATATTTTACTTGAAGAAACACTATCACAAACAAAAATATACTAGATTTATTTGACACAAAGAACAATAAACAATATATTTATTTGACTCAACCTTAGTATATAAAAATTTAAAATAATTAAATCTGCAGAATAAATATTGTTATATGAAAGGAATAATTGATAGAGTAGAGAATAAGCCAACTATTTGGTACAACGCATGCAAGAAATGTGCAACTTCCATTACGAAGAATGTAGGAACCCCAAAGTGCAACAAGTGTGATGAAGAAGACAATGAAATTGTGCAAAGGTAACAACCAATTTATTCCTCCAAACATTTTAATAATAATTTATAGAATGTTATAAACAAATATTATTTTATTATTGGCAGATATAGAGTCATATTAAATGTGGTGGAAGGTGAGCAAAGTGCAATTATAACACTGTTTGAAGAGGCTGTGACTATATTTGTGGGATGCTCAATACAGGAATATATATCATCAATAGAGGAGGTAGAAATGTACAATTTAAAATATAATCTAAATTTTATTCATAGACTAAATTATGTACGGCTAATACAGGGAAAACATGCATCTAAATATTACCGAGGATTGAGCGCACACATTTCAACAGAAGTCCAATTCCTTATCACTCTAAACCATAAGACAAGAGTTGATGATAGAAAACTCATAGTCGTAGGGGAAGTAATTGAAAAGATCAATCATATAGAATAGAACCAACAATGCAAAATCAAAATCAAGTACGCGTGGACTACCAAAGAATTTAACATAAGGGGGAAAGTATCGACACCTAATGAAGAGAATGGAAAGAAGGCAAAAATTAACTCAAAAGAAAAGAGAGATGGAAAAAATACAACAAAGAAGGAGGACACCAAAGAAGTTTGTGAGGTGGAGATTTCAAGCGATAAGATAGCTCAAAAAGAAAAAAAGAAAGTAAACAAAAGGTAATTGTCAACGGACCTATGGATAATTGAACTGTTGACCATTTTTGTAATATTTTGAACCGTTGATATTAAATTTCTAGTTTTACCTTTAAAATTTAACAGTAATTATTACTTTTAAATTATTAGGTGATATTTAGTATTAGTTTAATTAAAAAAATTATGTTTAATAATTAGGTTATAACGATATTATGTCTTATATGCCAGTATATCAGGCAAATTTTTTACCTTGGAATCAACATAAAGGTAACTTTTCGGTAGGCACTAAAATCAAAAAAGAAAAGAACTAATATGAGCACAAAATTACATTTGTAGTTTGCATTCATATACATTTGATCATTAGACAATATTTTTTTATCTAATATGTTTACTTTATCTGAATTTGAATAATTGTAACTTAGCTCTCTTGCCCTTAACTTAATGAAAAAAAAACATTAAATAACAAATGAAATAAACTTTTGTTTTAAGACAACACGCCAACAATACATGTGCCTTTTACTAGTACAATAAAAACCAACACCAGAAATTTTAGAGCACTATAGTTAATTCTAATCCTACAGGAACGTACATCCCAAATTTTCAACAAGATCCGTCCGGGCGATTCCCGTGCAAACGTTGAATTTATTTCAATTTCTGAATGCTGACCCAACATAAAGAAACAACACACACATGATTCATACAAATTGATTCCAAGCACTAGTTAATTGTTGATACGGACACGGGATCAACGAACAATGATGTGATGCATTCATTAACCTTGTCTGGATTTGTGAAACCATCTTCATACTTGTAGATAACATCCATAATTCGCGCCATGTTCACCATCGGCATGAGCAGCTCCTGCGGAATTACTATTCCGGATCGGTTGACACATTCCTCATTTACGTCTTTCCATGCATTTGATACCATTTCCTTAAGAACGAAGATAGCTTCTTTCCTCGAAACCCCATATTCCTTCATGTAGCACTCGACACCTGATGCTACGTGCCCCCTCTTTTGCTCAACCTGGACAAATATTTAGAAATATATGTAATAATGGTTAAAATGGCTGTAAAATGTATACTATGTTGGAGTACGTATACGTAGGTAGGTAGGGAGATAGGTACTGAATCAAATATACCTCACTACCAACGATATCATTCTGTAGACGTCCCATTAACTCGACTGCTCTAAGGATCTTTGGTCGCCCTTGTATCCAATCAAATGCCTCCTCAGTAGCAATGCCACCCATTCCCATGTACGACGATGTTGTAAGCAGGTGGAAACTGCTGGAAATAAATGATACGTCGATATACTCTTGGAACGATGGTACGCACTTACTATTAAGCCACTTTGCCTCCTGGTAGTAAGATCTACATAATTCTTTCATCTGAAAAGCACGAGAAAAGCTTAGAAAGTAAACACAGATTTACACTAGCTAGCTATTATATTGCCATCTTAACACGACTTGCGAAAGAATGAGAGACGCACTGCTTCTTTTGAGTGGTACACGCTAAAAAATCTTCCTTCCTTGGTCACTTGCTCCTCAAACTCATCGTAGAGATTCAAGAGCATGCTATACAAACGTTTCATGTAGTCCGGGAGCAGATCAACGCAGCTAACATCCCACCTGAAAATGATGTAACGGATTGTATTATGCATGATAATTGGGGAAATTGTTAATCATTTTCTTTCTTATAATGCAGTGCAGCGCAAAGACTAAAGACATAAACTCATTTTCCCTTATGGTTTTGATTTCATTTGTGAAATTGGGGAAAACTATGTTAGACAAAAAAACATATATACCTGTCAACAGCTTCTGTAAAAGCTTGGAGTTCCTCAATTGTACCATACGAATCGAAAGTATCATCTATTACTGTTATTACGGCAAGTATTTTGGTTAGCATGATCCGTGCCATGGAGTAACAAGGCTCAAAATATAATACAATAGTCAACAAGTAGCATTCCACCAATCTTTGTCTAGCGTATGGAAACCTCAATGGCAATTCCAAATCCTTCCACCACCTGCATTAAGAATATTGTCTTTTCTTAAAATAGTTTTTTCATTAAAAATTAAATATGCTAAGTATACAGAGAAGCACTCAGAAGCTTACTTTGACATAAGGCTTAGTTCTTGTTGGTGTATTAGTTGTACAAAGTTGAAGTCAAGCTTCGCCAACCTTAGAACCAGTTCATTATTTGACTTGTCTTGTTCAGTGATGCATATGTAATACTTTGCCTCTACCCTTGGGATTCCCTTGTGGAAGGATTGCCCCAAAGCTTTGGTCACTTGTTTTGCAAGGCGATCACCATTCGATGCTGCAATATTTGTAAGATGAGTAGTTGTGAAGGCTAGTGCTTCTTCTAGAATATCTTCTTCATGAAATCGCAATTGTGATGCTTCATATAAGCTTAGCAAGCCTTTTATGTCGCTTGCTAGGGTCTCGTAAAAGTTGCCGTTACTGTCCCTGAAGTTGTTGAATATGTCTAGTTTACAACTTCCAATATGTTAGTATTCAAGCCTGAATATGACTGAAGTACTTTTGGAAAACAATTTGGGTTCTAAATATGTTAGCATTAATCTACGGTTCTTACATGTCAACAAGAGAAATTATTCATTGAAGAAAAACTGAATCCAAAAATAGATGATTGGAGAAATGAAGAGAAATAGTAAGAAAATACATTTATAAAAAAGGCCATTTTGCTGTATCAGTGCTTCATAGAATAAGACTTACCGCAGGACATGTTAAAGCCATGCTGTCTGAAAACTCGAAATTGCACAGAGATTGTGTATAAATCGTAAGCTTTATCATCTTCAAACTTAAGACCATCAAAAATGCTTTCCAACTGGCTACCAATCTCTTTGTGGAAATGGTAAGAAAGGCCAAGACGATGAAGAGAGTCAATCAAATTCATTTTCTCCGTTGAGTTTACCGTGGCATCCATTAACATTCCTCTTACATGTTCTTTTAGCCCTTCAATCTCCTCTACATAAGACTCAAATGCCTGCATAAAAGCCAAGTTAGATTTAATTTATTAAATGACACGTTAAGATTATTTTCATGCCTCACCTTCAATTACCTCAAGCTCAAGTTTCTTAATTTGTGAAATAAAACTGATCGCAAACCGAATTATATTCATGAAGTATTTTAGAATTTAAGCACGTACCATGGATGTAAAGCTCCGGCCACAAAAAAAACATCATCATGAAGTTGTTCTTACTACTTCTTACGATTACAACCCGTTATCTTGACCCGAAAGTTACATGAATCAATACAACCCATTGAAATTTTCAGATCGAAACGGGCTACCCGTTTATACCGGAATGTTATTGGTTCGGGTCTGGTGAAAACGGATTGAACCGTTACTCAGTTTGACCCGATTTTATTTCTATAAATGTATGTATTGTTGGAAAAAACTTCGGGTTAAGATAGGTTAACCCGTCTAAACCCAACCCGATCTAGCCCATTTGATATTCAAGCGTATCGGGTCCTTACCCGTTCCAACCAGTTACCCACCACAACCAACTTAACCCAATTGTTGGCCTGGTTCTTGTCGTAACATTTTCATGACAAACAATTATTTCTAGGAAAATGAAAACTAATGAACAGTGTGAGATAGATGCGGTGGGATATTGTTCATACCAATGGATCAAAAGTAGTGGCAGCAAAGTGATCAGTCCATACAGAAGGAGAGAAATTTGCCAGTCTCCTAACAGTCGGACTGTTGGCTTGTTGGATTAGGAGAGATCCTGCTTCATTGGAGGCCATTTCAGTTAATAAGGAATTGAAGCTTTGTTGTATTTTCTCAAACTGATGTAAGATCACTTGTTTCTCAACGCTATTTATAGAGACTTGAAGTGGAAATGACACAGTCAAATGGTTAAATATTAAGACTTGTATTTGACGACTAGATTCATTGTTTTCAATTTTTTGAAAACTATTTTTCGAAAATCATCTATATATAAAAGGAGGATAGCAGAATATGGAAAGTTTCAGTAACTTACTAAATTTGGAAATATTTAAAATAATCTTTGCTTGAATTGAAATAAAAAGAGTATTTTAGGATGGTGGGTGTTATGGATAATCATGGATTAGTTTATTATCCATGAATAATCATGGATAATAGGCTAATATATGATTATCCATAACACTCATTATGATTAGTTTATTATCCATGAATAATAGATTAATTCATAATTATCCATAACACTCATTTTGCCATCCCTAAAAAAATATGATAATTTGAGAATGAGAGGTAATATTTTCTTTAAGAAGTATGTGGACAGTGTCCCTTACTATATTTGGCAATTTCAGACAATATATTGTCATGTTCACTTCTCTTTAGTTCTTTCGCTCTCCTACTCCTAAACCCCACCATTAATCATCAATTAATTTTATCCACCTCTCTCTCTCTCTCTCTCAGTAGTCACTATCTGTTCATACTTTTCGCAATTGTCGATTGACAAAAAATTTATCCAATCCATTAATTATCTATTATATCAATTATAAAAGATTTATTGGTTATTATCCATTAACATCAAATTAGGTTAATGGGTGTTAATAGATATTACATTAACAAAATGGATAATTAACCGATTATCCATCGGATTTATCCACTAATATCACCACCGTCAACAGTCTCCACCCACCGCCGTTATTTCCCACCTCCGGCCACCGCCTCCCACCGTCGGCAACCACCACTGCTGCCGCTACCCACCAACGGCCACCATCCATCAACCGCCTCCACCCACCACTGGCCACCGCCTCCAACCACCACCGCCACTGCCCACCATCACCACCCACCGCCGGAAACCGCCACCGCCCGCCGCTGCCCACCACCGCCGCAAACCGCCACCAGCTCTTTACTTAAAAATAATAATAATTAAATACATAGTTTACCATTAGCGAGATTTGATCCTGAACCAAATTGTCTTACAACAAAGCTTGTTACCACTAGACTAGACCACTTTTTGAAATATATTTGAAAGTTAATATAAATATAAACAAGTAATCATAAAAATTATTGATTATTATGAACGTATTTGTTATTTGTTTTGGATTAAGAATATTTGTTTGTTATTTATAATTTATAATTTATAATTATAATGAATATAAATTTTTAATTTTTAATAAGGTATTTGACTTTTTTATTTACTCTTACTTTTACATAATCATTTATTAGTGTCAAATCAATAAACACGTATATTTTCTATCTCACAACTATGAAGACTATTATAAAATTTTGACAACTTTATATATATTAGGTGATAAAAATAGTGTCGCATTGCAAATATCACTTTTTATTTGAGGTGTAAAAAAAAAAAGAAAAGATAAATATCAAAATTAAGAAAATATCTTGGTCATTGTTGAACTTGGGGCCCATTAATTTTTTATTAAATGTGAAAAGTTGGTGAAAATATTATGATTTATGAATATTAAGGTATTAACTTATCATTGTGTGTATGTGTGTGCATGTGTGTGTTTTTGGCATGTGTGTGTGTGTTTGTGTGAGTGTGTGTGTATGTTTTGAGTGAGTTTGTGTGTGTATGTTATGCTTAGTGAATCATAATATAAGTAGACAAGTAATACTCAAAACAATAAATGATATTCCTTATTGGATATTATCCAGATAATACCCATTAATTAATGGATAATATTGGATATTATCCAATAACACCCATTAAGGTTAACGGGTGTTATTGGATAATATCCAAAACTACATATTAACTATATTGGATAGATAATGGTTTTATCCAAATTAACCGGTAACACCCAATTGCCACCCCTACTTGTAACGCACAGCTATTTCATAGCATCTCCGATTACTTAAATTAAAAATTTATAAACGTGAAAAAAATTAGTTGTTACTAAAGATCTATACTCTTTAATCAAAAAAAAACATCATCAATGTAAATGTGGGCCAGAGATATGGATATGGCGTGTCAATCATATTTGATGACATTGTGGATAATAATATTAAATTTTCACAACATTTTTCCTTTCTAATAACTCTTTATTGGTTGTTTATTTTTATTATTATTATTATTATTTTGTCAAATATTTATTTTAGTGGTGTGATACATACCGCATAAGATCCAATTAATATTTGCATTGGAGAGGTCCGTTTCAATTCAATGTGGATGAAAGGATATATTAACGCATATGATTAGGGTGTTAATTACTTATAACAATGTAAGATCTAATTCACAGTTACATTAGTGATGCTCTAAACTATTTGAAAATAATAATAATCACATTTATCATGTAAATAATTTGACTCAAATCGATTGGATTCATTAATTGGTAGTAGTTTCCATCTTCTCCACATTATTTTTTCCTTAATAAAAAAAATAAAGTTAAATAAAACACTTCATTATTGATTTGAATACTACCCTTGTTGAGTAAATTGATCCGTTAATTTTTTTTGAAAAAAGAAAGTTCTAACAGCCCAAAATAATTCTAGTATATGTATAAAAGAAGATGAGCAAATTATGGAAAATTCACTTCATTATTGATTTGAATACTAAATTGTTGACTAAATTTGAAAACATTTATATTTGTTATAACAGCCCAAAATTTTTTTTAGTAAATTAAATTGAAAATCAATTAATGAAGTTGACAACAATCCTTTAGATTCAAATGATTTTTCAAATATCTTTAATACATTTAATATAAAAAAATTGAAGTATAACATTTAATGTAGTTCAATATGATTTATGAAATGACAAGAAATACATTATCAAAATAATATCAAATATTTAATAATTTATTATATATCCGATTTCATTTAATGTAGTTCATTTCTTTTTTTGATTTATGATTTATATATATATATATATATATATATATATATATTTTGGCAAGAAATTTATCAAAATAATATCAAATATTTAATAATTTATTATATATCCGTTTCATATTGGCTTTTATTTAATCTTCACCGCGGTAATATATATATATATATATATATATATATATATATATATATATATATTGGCTCCCATTTGTAATTAAGATTAAATTATGAAACAGTTGATTGGCTTTTAATATAAATTATTTGCCACTATTATTAATAATAGTCTTGACAAATAATTACAAAACAATATATATTCAAACCATATTTAAATTTGCCACCATAAATCAAAGTAACATAGTTACTTTCCATAAATCAATAATGAATTAGTTAGTTATCATTTACTAAAGAAATATTTTTTAAACGCGTCCAAAATAATGATAATATTTTTTCGTTTAGTTAAAAATGAATTACATTAACATGCTTGCTAAATAATGTATTGTTCAACATAGAATATTATCATCACCTCATGAAAGCTTTAATTAACTTTATTTAAAAGTTATTCATTGATGTAATAAAAAATATAAAAGATGGATGTCAGATAAATTTGTTAATAGACAAAGACAAATAAGTAAAAGAACACATACATTAAATTAATGTTTCTATAAGTAGTATATAAAATGATTGTCAACCATAGTTATTTGTAACCGTATGAAGTGTATAAACTAAATGCAATAAATATTTTTGAAACAAATAATTTTGTTTAGATGTTTTGAAACTTAATTTATGAGTAATATGAGTAGTTTTATGAAAAGTTTAATTCTTCTTCATTCTTATAAATTTTAGATTCTTATAGTTCTCAAAATTTAAAGACTTTTTAGAATCAGTTTGTTGTTCGAGGTGCTTAGGTATTTCCATTATTCTAATAAAAATATTTTCTATATTTTATAACAATATTATATATCAATAATATCAATAAACTATATAACAGTCAGATTTCAAATAATTTACTTCATACAACAGTAATATAAACAAACATAATTATGACATATTATGAAATTTACAGACAATTTCATATTAATTAGTAAAAAGAAAAGACAAATTAGTAACCGAACATCTACAATAAATTTACTTTTAACATTTACTTGCCACCGATAATGGTAATAGTCCGGAAAAATAATTATTATATAAATTATAAAGTATCAACATATGCATTATTCCTATTGTCATTTAAATATTTTTTGTTTAACCGTCAAATACTTATAAAAATTCAAGCAATATATATCTGACCCAAGGGGTGGGAGAGATGACAAGACTATGAGCCACACTTACCTATCAAAAAATTGATAAATAAATAAATATATAAATATATATGAGATTTTTTGTACTCAATTTTAATCAAATCTGAAGCTAAAAAATAAAATTCTTAATATATTTGTCTAGCCTACATGTTTAAAAATCCAGGTCTAATATATGCAAAAAAAACTTTAACCTAAATTAACAAATAGAAATCTTAATATATTTGTCCAGCCTACATGTTTAAAAATCCAGGTCTAATATTTGCAAAAAAAATTTAACCTATTAAAGTTAGTTTACAAAAGATATATATTTATTCAACTTAATCGGTAATAGACCAAGATTAATTTGAACTTTAATTTTACAAATATTTACCAAAATATACAGATCTAAGATGTTTTTCTCTATTTTTATTAGATCCAAAAATAGAGAGTAGATATGAAGTCAAAAAGTGTATATTTGATGTTTATTTGTCCATTTTTGTCAAAATCAAATTTATAAAACAAACGTCCAACATAAAAAGTTGGGGTGAGAAGATTTTTTTTATCCATTTTGAAAAACAAATTGAAAAAAAAAACTCATATGCTTAAAAAATTTCTCAAATATGATAGATCTAAGTTTCTTTTTTATAAACTGTTTTTTAAAAGTAAAGATGCATATCGATAAATACTTGGATATAATTAATTAACTATAAGATTTGTATATTTCCATACTTAGTTAAATTATACTCCTAATTTTTTAATAATAATTGAAATTCAAATTTGTATTATACAAATTTCTCTCAAAATTTTATTTAAAAAAAATAAAAAGGAAATCTAAGAAACCTAACTGTGAAATGGTTACTAACGAGCTCTAACTGAACTAGTACTGCTCACTTCTCCTAACGGAGATGTCAGGTGTTCAAGTCCCACTAGAGACACCCTTAACTTTACAACTTTAAATAGAAAGATCAGGTGTTCATGCCTTTTCATAGGCAACGTTGTTGTTCAAGCCTTACCAAAATGCCTCATTTAGCTACTCGTTTATCTTAGCGAGAGGTCGAGTGTTCAAGTCCTATCGATGCACCCCGGTATATCACTACTTTGAACCGAGAGGTCGGGTGTTTAAAGTCTCACCAGAGGCACCATTTGTTCTAGCCATAGCAAAGACATCATATATATATAATTGTTGTAGTGTTTCAAGATATTAAAATAATAGAAAAATAAGGGTTGGGGGTGAGGTCTATGCCCCTCCAACCTTTAAAAAAAAAAAGTACGTGAAATGAAATGTTTGAATGTTTGACGACAATTGCTAACTAAGGCCTCGTTTGGTGTAGCGTTTTCGTTTTCAAAGCGGCGTTTTCAAAACGCAGCTTTTTTTTTTGTAAACACGCTTTGGAAAACTATTTCAAAACGCTATTTTTCATAAAGACTAGTTGAAAACGTAGCATATACGCTACGCTTTTAAACGCCATTGAAACACTTTTAAAGAAAAACGCCACGTTTTTTATTGAGCGTTTTGAGCAAAACCAAACAAGCTATAAATTATTAGATGAAATAAATGCAACCAAACAAGCTATAAATTATTAGTCTTGATAAGTAATGTAAAACTTAATGGAAATAGCTCTTACCTTTTTTTAATAGTGTATTATCCTACCTATTAGGAGAATAAAAAAAATAAAGCTTTTAAAGTCTAATAATTAAAGAAATTTCATTCATTATATTTCTTTTTTCATATTTAAAACAAAATTGAAATCTCAATTTCAAATTAAATGACCTTACTTCGAAAAATGTAAATATTCATAGTACGAATAATTTGAAGATACTGGATTAATAATACATTTTCTATTTATTTTTAAAAAAGTTATACTCGCTCTTCCCCAAAATTATTGTCTGTTGGACTTGATACACGGATTAAGAAAAACAATTGACTTGATTATTAATATTAGAATAGTTTTTAGTTTCCTTTAAAACCTATGAATATATAGCCCAAACCTATATCTATTACAAACCCATCTTATTTTTCAAATCTTTATGCCTAGACTCACACATGTGTTTCATAACAATAATTATTAATTTTAAGCTCTTTTACAATTATGAATGTAACGGCTAAGGCTCAATAAATCAACGACTATATGTAGCTTTTTTTTTATTTATTAATGAGCGATATTTTGTACGGTTATTACCGTTTCACAATATTTTTTAATACCTAGTCCACGTGCATGGTACCAAAATCCTGAATCTTGGATGCAAAGAGACAGTACATCCTTCATCAATTTCATAAAGATAGAGGAAGAGGTGAGATGATATTGGGCAGTCCTACAATTCATAAAGCCTAAACATACTTGCTCCAAACATAATGAAAGAAACCTTTTACACCATTTAGCGACCTTATACGTATCAAAAGTTGATATAATCATAAAACAAATTTAAATTACAAATGAACAAACCACGCATGTGATGTCGCCTTCACAGTTTTACAAGCCCATTTTCTTCTCCAAATATATCTGCCTAGACTCACACTAGTCTTTCATTACATCAGTAACTCCCTTCATATGATAAACAACGACCGGAATTGGAAATAAATCATATGAAGGGAGCTATTGATGATATGAAAGACTTGTATGAGTCTTCTACGCAGACAGATTTGACGAAGAAGACCATATTGATGCAGATCTAATTCCATACTAGGTGAATTTAGTGCCAAAGCTTTGGATCTAGAACAAAGCAGGCTTTGAAGAGAAAGAAAGAATAAACAACAACACATGGAACGAGATACTAGTAAGGAAGAAGGAAGGACAAAATGAAAAAAAGGAAGAAATGGCGGTATATATTTAAGGACGAAATAAGGAAGAAGGGTTGTTTGTCTTTAATGCTGACTCTTGATATACATGCTGGTCAGTTAACTTTCTTTAATGTTGACTTTTAATATTCTTAATCACAAACCCAGCAACAGCATGGAGTGGGAAAGGGAAATAAGTAGAGGGGTGGGAGTAGTTGGGGGATTAATGTGGGAGTAGTTGGGGGATTAATGAGGGGGTAGTTGGTTGATAGGTGTAATGGATGGTTAGTGGGGTTGTATGAGTTTAAATATAAGGAGAAGTAGTTAGGTAATTTGCACCTATAAATGATGTTACGTTTAATTATTCTGAAAGGAAACATGTGCACCACGATACATAAAATAGGGAATTGCGGTGCAAACATATGTGCAACATTGTATATCGTAAAATATATTTTACCATAAAAATATATAAAATGAATAGTTTGCACATCGATATATATATATATATATATATATATATATATAGCTGTGAACCGCGATGCCTGAACGGTAGTGATTTGTACTTTCGTAGTACTTATGCTCATTAAGAGTATCACATTCTTTTTGCATCAAAAATTAACTTTTACCGGTTAATAAAATAAAAAAGTGGGAACTTTAGCAATTAGAAACATCAGAAAGTGGACTGACCCGAATTTTTACCCAAAAAAAAGAGGGTCCTTTAGCGATTAAATTATTCGGAAAGGTGATCGGCTCTAATTTTGCCTTTTATTTTCATGGTGCATTTCGAGTTATATACGGGATAGTTGAAATGTGATTCAGACTTAAATTACAGTAAGTCGCCAGGGTTGATGGACTTGTAAGATGTAAGTCCTTCGACCCTGGTGACTTGGTTTAGAACAAGTCGCTAGACCAGTTAGACTTGAATTGTTTCAAGTCCATAACCCTAGTGGACTTAATGATTTTAAGTCCACATACCCTAACGACTTCATTAAGGTTTTCAAAATGGTGCATTTCGAGTTATATGCG
This sequence comes from Codonopsis lanceolata, assembly GCA_013146195.2. Classification (NCBI taxonomy): domain Eukaryota; kingdom Viridiplantae; phylum Streptophyta; class Magnoliopsida; order Asterales; family Campanulaceae; genus Codonopsis; species Codonopsis lanceolata. Next base: position 115,015,704 of record CM028378.1, read on the forward strand.
GGAGAGTTGAAATATGATTCAGACTTAAATTGCAGTAAGTCGCCAGGGTTGATGGACTTGTAGGATGTAAGTCCTTCGACCCTGACGATTTTATAAGAGAATATAATATATTTAATATATATTATATTTATAGTATTAGTAAATATAATATATGTGTAATATATTATAATTATCTTTAGATTTACTTTCCTAATTTACTTGTATTTAGGTTTCCTAGTTCCTCTTGTATTTAGGTTTCATAATCCCTCTTGTATTTAGGTTTCCTAATCCCTCTTGTATTTAGACTCTCTAGGTTAAACTTGTGTAGCAAGTATTGTACTCCTATAAATATGTTCACAATATCAATAGAAAGGTTATGCCATTATTCCTAAACTCTTAGCAGTTTCTACATGGTATCAGAGCCTCGCTCTTAAAACCTACAACCACCATCTTCCGCCAACCCAACACTTCCTCAACCCTAAAACTTCCTCCCATCGCTGCCGTCGCCAAACCAACCCAACGTTCAGATCCGGCGACACTCCACAGCCAAGCGGTTTCCACCCAGCCTCCCGTTGAGCAACCAAAGGACACCTTGGCCAACCAAGCTTTGACAAGCTCGCCTTGGTCCTTCCTCAACCGCCTTTCCGTTAGCACCGCTAAACCACCAACCTTCCGCCTCCTTATATCTTCATCCCACCAAAGCCGCTGCCAAACCAGATCTAACCGTCAAACCCAAAGTTCAGATCCGGCACCCATCACCCATGTAACGCAACACCAAGGACACCTCGGCCAACCAAGCTCTAACGAGCTCGCCGAGGACCTTCCTCAGCCACCCTCAACCAAACCTTCTGCCTCCATATATCTTCCTTACATCGAATCCGCTGCCAACCCAGATCTGACCACCAAACCCAACATTCAGATCCAGCACCCATCACCCTCGTAAACGCCAAGTTCCCCCTACGCAACAAGGACACCTCGCCAACCACGCCTCGACGAGCTCGCCGAGGACCTTCCTCACCACCCTTAACTGCTTCCGCAACCATAACCCTTCATCTCACCACACCTCACGCCTCCTACACCTTGGCACCTCATTGTTTATCACACCACCGTCAAAACCCTCTTCACGCTCATCGAGCACCCCAAGGACTCGGCAACTTATCTCGCATTGTCATCGAACTCGAACTCTCATTTCATCACCGCTTCAATAGCTCGCCCTCGAGCAACTCACGAGACTCTTTCAAAGAACGGCTCGCTGCCCTGCCGCCCTCGAGCAACTCACGGACTCTTTCAAAGACAAACCAGGCTCAAGAAGACTTCAACCGGCTCGCTTCCGAGCAACTACTCCTCGAAACCGGTTCTCAGGCTAGTCCTCACTCAAACTCGAGCTTCTCGACTTGACTCTTCTAGAACCCGAAAGTTCTCCTCACCCGCCGTTCATCGAGCAAACCATGTCTCCTCAAACCAGCTCTCACTACCGAAGACCTCTCATTCCTCGAGTAACTCAGACTCCTCCAACCCAGCTCTCCACCGCTCGTCGACGACACTCCCTCACCTAGCTTGCTCCTCGAGCAAACCATGTCTTCGGCAAACCAGACTCTCACCAGCTCGCCGAAGACCCCTCCCTCAACAACTTGTCTTCCTCGGAAGACCCAGCTCGCCGCCTCCCTCACCAGCTCGTCGCCGATCACCCTCTCATTTTTCATCTCGCCGCTGTCCGCATATTCTTTACAAGATTTGTCTCTCCTAACGGTGATCCATCTTGCGGGAGCATATAAGAGAATATAATATATTTAATATATATTATATTTATAGTATTAGTAAATATAATATATGTGTAATATATTATAATTATCTTTAGATTTACTTTCCTAATTTACTTGTATTTAGGTTTCCTAGTTCCTCTTGTATTTAGGTTTCATAATCCCTCTTGTATTTAGGTTTCCTAATCCCTCTTGTATTTAGACTCTCTAGGTTAAACTTGTGTAGCAAGTATTGTACTCCTATAAATATGTTCACAATATCAATAGAAAGGCTATGCCATTATTCCTAAACTCTTATCAGTTTCTACAGATTTGTCTTATAATAAGTCGATAGACCCTGGCGACTTGTCTTATAATAAGTCGCTAGACCCTGGCGACTTAAAGCAAATCTCATTCCAATTTTCAGCTCTGTATTTAGACTATTAAATAGCAAAAAAATATTTTTTTAAAAAAGTTGAAAATACCGTTAAATAAGAATCTATATGATCATTGTTGTTCGGGTTCGCTTTATTTTGAACATTATGAGGATTGTTGTCGGGATTCGTATTTTCGGCGGGATTAGAATCCATTGAAGAGTAAACTTTGATATTGAGAGAGTTTGTTGTTGAAAGTGATAAAAAAAAAAAGGGAGCGAAAGAATCTATATGATCATTGTTGTCCGGATTCACTATATTTATTATCGTAATGATTCTTATTGTCGTTAGGATTCACATTATCGTTAGGATTCTCATTGTCATCAGGAATAGAGTTCATTGAAGTGTAAAATTTGATAGTGGAAGGGTTTATTGTTGAAACTGGTGAAAAAAGGAGGAGTGAAAGAAATAAATGTTATTTTTTTCTTAAGGGTACTTTTGTAATTTAGCTTTTAAGTGGGTGCATTAACACCTATGTTACGAAATTTGATAAGATGTTAACGGCATGGACCACAACGTACAAACTTATTTAGTACATTGGTCAATTTGAGAGTTATGAAATGTGGTTGGTCAAATCGGGTAACTGACAATAATACGATGGTCAGAAAAATAATTTTCCCCCATATTAAAAGAGGGCTGTCAAGTAGAAAAATAAAAATATTGATACAACTTAATGACAATAAATGATTTTAAATGAGATTAAATTAATCTTTTTTTAACATTTCTTAATTAAATATTTCCCCATCATAGGTAAAGAGGTCATCATCCTATATTGAGATTTTTACTTTAAAAGTTCATTTTCATAAAATTATATGGAAAAAAAAGTCAAAGTTCTAATTTTGATGCTTTAATTATTTTTTGGTTTGGTCAATTGGAGTACCTTTCCTCCAGATTGGAGCCTCTCAATTGGAGTTTGTAATTTATACTCCCTAATCCCTCCATTCCAAATAAAGAGTTTTTGCTTAAAAATTAATTTTCTTAAAAGATTAATATTTTTAATAATTCATTATTAATAAAATAATATTTTGATTTCTTAATTTTTAAATTCTTTACATAAAATATACCAAAATAATATAATAAACTCCTCGTCAATATTAATTTATCTCCGCGTGATAATTGATGATGCATGCTTATAAATAGTACTAATACAGTACTAGTGTTCTTTGTCCGAAGCGGTAATACTTGACAATACTAAAAATCCACTCCATATAAAGAAATGGAAAAGGACAAGGACAACATTCAATTTATGAACCACAGCAATGTGGAATAGGTGGATAGGTTCCTACTTTAACCTTGGAAAAACTTGGCATACAAACAGTAAAAGGCAAAACATACAAATGGGTCACCCAACTTTGTCCCTTATTGCAATTCGGCCACCGAAACTTTGATTCATCTATTTTGGCCACCCTACTTTAGTCTAGTTGCAAACGAGCCCATTTTTTGGATGGCCGTTAGATTTAGTCGTTAAGTGAACAATTATATTTAAAAAGGGGTCAAATTATAAATAATAGAATTTGGGGTGTTACGTATATCATCTTCATCTTTCTCTCTTTCTCTCTCACAAACACACAGATCTGTTCCTCCTCGGCTTTCTCCGGCCAAACCAACCCCGCCATCTCCTCTCCCTGTTGCCATTGAGAGCCGGACAAAAAATATGAACCCATATCAATTTACCTTACCATTTGATTGTGCCCGCATCAAAAATATCTCTTATCCCCTCCCTAACCCTCGATTCCTTCTATATATCTTCCCCCGCATTTCTTCTGAAAACCTTATCTTTTGCTAAACCCTTCTCCCCCAAACCCCAAACTAGCGGCACTTTCCCACTCCTCTTATCTTACCCTTTTAGCCATGTCTGCCTCTACAGCTTCGTCTCTCCATTTCCTTTATCTGCCTCCAATACCCTCTTTCCAACCCTAAATCATCCACACCCACTTCCTTATCTTTCTTCACTTCCTCCCTCAAGCCTTTACCCAAACGTTTCTCGGTACCACTTCGTTTAAACTCTTTGTGACCTTGTATTTGTTGTCGAGGTTTATCGGAACCATTGCCGTTTCTAACAAATTTGAGTTTGATGAGGAGGAACTCTCCAGTGATGTAGAGGGGGATGGCCCGGAACAGAACTTCTCCCCTGACCTTAAATTGTTTGTGGGTAATTTGTCGTTCAGTGTCGACAGCTGCTCTTGCAATAGTTGTTTTGGTGTTGGTTTGGTCGGAGAAAGCGAGAAGGAGGAAAAGAGCAAAGGCAGATTGGGAATTGCTGATGGGTTGGAGATGGGAGGATGGTCACTGGTTTGAGCGAAGAGAGGGAGAAGCGAGTGGATCGGAATTGTTTCAGACATGGCGGGTGTGGAAGCTTTGTTGGTGATTGCCGGATCTGTAACTAAGAAAGGGAGACGAAGGCTGATAGATGGCCGCGACAGAAGAATACTCGCCGGCGAGCAGATCTAGGGCTAGATGTGAACTTGAAAAAGGGGCGATGAAGATCGCGGCGGGAGATGTTGATGGGCGGAGAAGGTGAAAGGACCGGCGTGGATTGTTGGGATTTGACAGACATGGTGAGAGAGAGGTCCCTTCCATGGGGGCGATGACGGGTGAAGCTTCGCCGGAGAAGAAGGAGAAGCAGAGGAGTAGCCGCCTTTCTTTTCCTTTTTTTAATTGAATAATGTACTCCATATGTTAGTTTTATTTTGTATTACACTTTGACCCCTACTCTTTGTACAAATGGCATATGTGATTATTTTTTCAGTTAGACACTTAGACCCCTTTGAGTTTAACTTAACGGCTAAATCTAACGGACATCCAAAAAATGGGCTCGTTTGCAACTAGACTAAAGTAGGGTGGCCAAAATAGATGAACCAAAGTTTCAGTGGCCGAATAGCAATAAGGGGCAAAGTTGGGTGGCCCATTTTTGTGTTTTGCCAACAGTAAAACATATAAGCCCACCGTTTTCAAAATATTATCTATTTTAATTGGACATACCGTTTAAAAAATAATAATTGATTGTATTATAAATATTGATAAAATGTATGGTTTTCTTTAATACCTTCGAGTATGTGGTCATAATTAATATATGTCGAAAAAGTAAGGATAAAGTGGCAATAGTGTTTTCCTAAAAAAGAAAATTTTGAAAGAAAACAATTATTTAACAACAGACAAAAAGAAAAAAATGTGAACGATAATTTGAAAACGGATAGAGTAATTATTAACCTTATGGCTTGGCTATAAATACCAACCATTGTGAAGTAAATAGGTAAAGATAGGTAACCCCTTTAGTTGGTTCTAATTTATAAACAGAGGAATTTTATATCACATTATCAACACGAACGCTCTAATCTTAACATTTCAATTGGTAAAAATTTCGTCAATATGTTTTATTTTATGTTACTAATTTACTTTAATATATATTGTATATCATCATTATTAAGAAAAGGTTGGCTGAGCCACCGTCTATAATATATGGTGAGATGACAAAATAATAAGTTACTCCCTCCGTCCCTAAATAATCGTCCTAGTTGACCCGGCGCACAGTTTAAGAAAAACAATTGACTTGATTATTTATATTGGTTTAATGTGTAGTTTCCTTTAAAGCCCATGTGTATGTGACTCATAATTAAAGTAGAGTGAAAAAGTAATGGTAAAGTGGTAAAATTGATGTTCTAAAAAGGTAAGTTTCAAACTGGACAATTATTTTGAGACGGACGAAAAAGGAAAGGAGGACGATAATTTAGGGACGGAAGGAGTATTATTTTACGAATAACACACATATACACACACACACACACACACACACACACACACACATATATATATATATATATATATATATATATATATATATATATATATATATATTATAGTTATGCTTTCTATTTGTTGTACAGATAATTTTATTACTAACCTTTAAACACCCACTCGAAAAGCTTACCGAGTAGCGTGGCATAAATAAATATGCATTACAAATAATAAGTAATCAAGGGTGGACTAATAAGAATAATATGCAAAAATTATTTTATTTGTGATAAACTTATTCCCCCTAATAAGATTTATATTTATATATAATATAAATGTAATTCTATCAAATCAGGATCTTTACATGTTTCCTCTCTCCTCCAACGGTTATAAACGACTAGTTAACGGTCGTTTTTACTCCATAAATACACCAATATCTCAATAATTCATTCACATTTTTACTACATCCTTACAAACTCTCAACTTTTAATAATTTCTTTATAAACTAGACATTCCCCTGTCATTTAATTTATTTATCTCCTCAATCTTGAAGATTCCATCATTCGCTATTCACCCTTCTTTGTAATAGTAGGAAATCTGGTGGGCTTCCCAAAAAAATTTGGGAAAGAAGGCCTTATGGTCATTTTTGAAACTTTAGGTATTCGATTGTAAATTTTGATATAAGTAAAGTTTGAAAAAAAAATCATTTTAGCTCTTACTAAATGTACATAGGCAACTTAATGGTATTTCTCTAACGACATCCATCATAAAGACTATCGCTGAAAAAAAATTAATACTCAAAAGAGACAGATTTGAAAAGTTTTCTGTTAAAGGACTAAAACTGTGAATAACATATACTCAAGGGACCAATGGTTCGGTTAGCCCTTATATAAATATATAATTGCTTGGCAAAGACTTGTGTAGGACGGTCTTACGGATCCTAAATCCGTAAGACGGAGCCCCATTTAGAAATTTGCAGGTTAATAAGTAAACCTATTAGCAAAAGTCACAAAATTTGGCTAGTCGAGTTGGTCATTGGTTAACTTTAAAGGCTTAGTCTATGGTGGTTAAGTGTTCGACACTCCCAGGTACAAAATTATGTTTTAATGCTCATTTATTCTATTTGCTACGGTGCCCATCCACTTTCATTGTTTGCCCCCTCTACTTTCAATGTTTGTCGCCGAATTTTCATGCCTTGCAGTTTAATCATTTGTCAGGTCCGTTAGTCATCCATTAATGACACATTTAATGTGACACATTTTAATGTTAAAAGTGACACAATAAATGAAAATTTATTATAATTTTTATTAAAATACAAAGTAACACTCTTAATACTAAAAAATGACACATTTAATACTAAAAAGTGACATTTTAATACTAAAAAGTGACACTCTTATAATACTAAAAAGTGACACTATTATAATACTAAAAAGTGACACTCTTAATACTAAAAAATAACACTCTTAATACTAAAAAGTGACAAATTTAATACTAAAATGTGACTCTTAATACTAAAAAGTGTCACTCTTAATTCTTTGATTCATCTTCACCATAACTCTCTCATTTTTTAGTATTAAAAGTGTAACTTTTTAGTATTAAGAGTGTCATTTTAGTATTAAATGTGTCACTTTTTAGTATTAAATTTATCAAATTTTTGTATTAAAAATGTCACTTTTTAGTATTAAGAGTATTACTTTGTATTTTAATGATAATATATAATAAATTACCTTTTATAGTGTCACTTTTAACCTTAAAATATATCACTTTTGTCTTTTCAATGTGTCACATTTGACTTTAAACGTGTCATTTAACATTTCGTTAAAGTCCATTAATATCTGTCAAGTATCTCAAGACAATTGATGCTAACGGGCCGACAAAGCGAGTAAATAAGAAGTCAAACGTGTCATTTAACATTTCGTTAAAGTCCATTAAGATCCGTCAAGTATCTCAAGACAATTGATGCTAACGGAGCTGACAAAGGAGTAAACTGTAAGGCATGAAAAACATAAGAATTTAGGTGGCAAACCTTGAAAGTGCAGGCACCGAGGAAAAAATAACACATATCTGATAATAAAACTTAAAAAAAAAAGTGAGGAAGTTTTGAACCCCAAACCTAGGCGCGCTAACTACTAAATCTTATGTCTTTTGTGGTGAACCAACTGATTTGATTAACCTTTGCAATGAATATAACATATTATTAATTTATTATGACTCGCGAATTTCTAAATGGAGCTCCGTCTTATGGATAAGGATCTGTAAGACCGTCTTATAGGAGACCACCTCTAATTGCTTCAATACAAAACATCAAGTCATCAGCCACATTAACCTCACTTTCATTTTCTCATAATTATGCGGTTTCATTTGTAAGGGAAGACCAATTATTCAAAACCAAATCAAAACTTTAGATACTAAAAATTAATCTTTTAAAATGTAACCTCAAACTATTTAATAATAATAACCCACTAAACAGTAGTTACTTTTCTAAACAATTACAAAATTAGTAGTTCTCTTACTTTCTATAGGCAAAATGAGCTTCATAAGTTAGGCTTTTATTATTGTTTATTTGGATCATTAATTAATTATTAATTAACAAAATAAAAATGAGAGTAATGGTGGCAGCCGTTTCATACAATTAACGAGGGAGAGCTGCTGGCGGGAGAGAGGGTTGGGAGAAATAACGGCAAGGGGAGGAACTATAAAATGGGCACCCCAAATTTTTGGGACTGCTCTTTGATTAATTTTAACTCGCAAAAGTGACTGAAATTTTGAATATTAGAAAAGACACGCTTGAGCAGAGGCAAGACAAAACAAAGTAGTTTCAAGGTAAGCTTAACCTAATTTTCTCTCAACAAAATACATTGACATGTGTCTCATTTACTTGAGTGGTCTGTCTAATTTTGAATAGGGAAATTAAGACTACTGTGTCGGTTGATTAAGACCAAGAGTAGAAACTCTTTGATAAGTCATGTAAACTTGTTAGAGTATTAAAATTAGATACTCTTTCGGCCCTTTCTTGGCTCAGTTGGTATTTTGGACTATAATTAGGCTATGAGATTCAATACAAATGGTTGCAAATTCCTTAATTTATACATCAATTCGATCTTTTTACATCAATCGCGATCTTTTAGTTCTTATAGTATGTCGTGCATGTTTGTTATCACACATATTTTGGAGAGCAAAAAAGAGGTGGCTGAGCAAAGGATCAAAGGCGCAACAGAAATGACGCTTCAAGTAATAATTCATAATACCCATATTTATCATAGGTAAATTGAATGTGCAAATATTATTTCTTAAAATAAAATATATTTTACTTGAAGCAACACTATCACAAACAAAAATATACTAGATTTATTTGACACAAAGAATAATAAGCAATATATTTATTTGACTTAATCTTAGTAAATAAAAAATTAAAATAATTAAATCTGCAGAATAAATATTGTTGTATGAAAAGAATAATTGATAGAGTAGAGAATAAGCCAACTATTTGGTACAATGCATGCAAGAAATGTGCAACTTCCATTACGAAGAATGGAGGAACCCTAAAGTGCAACAAGTGTGATGAAGAAGACAATGAAATTGTGCAAAGGTAACAACCAAATTATTCCTCTAAACATTTTAATAATAATTAATTTATAGAATGTTATAAACAAAAAATATTTTATTATTGGCAGATATAGAGTTATATTAAATGTGGTGGAAGGTGAGCAAAGTGCAATGATAACACTGTTTGAAGAGGCCGTGACTATATTTATGGGATGCTCAATACATGAATATATATCATCAATAGAGGAGGTAGAAATGTACAATTTAAAATATAATCTAAATTTTATTCATAGACTAAATTATGTACGACTAATACAGGGAGAACATGCATCTAAATATTACCGAGGATTGAGCGCACACGTTTCAACGGAAGTCCAATTCCTTATCACTCTAAACCATAAGACAAGAGTTGACGATGGAAAGCTCATAGTCGTAGCGGAAGCAATTGAAAAGATCAATCGTATAGAATAGAGAAGAACCAACAATGCAAAATCAAAATCAAACACACACGGACTACCAAACAATTTAACACAAGGCGGAAAAGTATCGACACCTAATGAAGGGAATGGAAAGAAAACAAAAATTAACTCAAAAGCAAAGGGAGAGGGAAAAAATACAACAAAGAAGGAGGACACCAAAGAAGTTTGCGAGATGGAGATTTCAAGCGATAATGAAGATACGCTCACAATGTGGAAGAAAAAACAAAGAAACAACAAAAAGGTAATGATGTGGCAAAATCCTCAGCTTGGACCGTCTATGCTTTGGGTATGATATCTGGGCTTTGATCTGCTTCCTTGAACCTGGTTGAGAACAAAGAAAACTTGAGTGGAAGTGAAAGGCAGAGCCTCGCAAAACCCCTCCGGCATGAGAGTAAGTATCGAGTGCAAGATATATTGAAAGCAAATTGACAGAGTGTCAAGGCTCAAGAAAGTGTCTACCTCGTTATGGCTTGTGGAGGAGTATTTATAGGCCCTTTTGTGGTTGAATCCGGCCAGGATTCGGTTTCCTTAGTTATCTTGTTCAACAAGAGGGAATCCCTAGATTTTAGGCGTGATACGCGGTTGGCCGCGAGATATCAGGAACAAATAAAGCAAGTGTCCCGCTTCACATATGGTAACCTTGACAAAGGTGTCTTGGCAGGCAAGCTATTGGTGTTTTCTGCTCGATGTTGGTCTGAGCGGGTAAGGCCCTGCCCGCCTACGTGATAGATGGTGGATTTAAGCGGACATAGGTCCCGGGCGTGGCCCCTGGTCGGACAGGCAAGGCCTATGCCCGGCCAAGTTTGGACGGGAGTTTTTATGCTCGCTGCTCGATGTTTCCCTTATGTTGCTCGCTAGGCCTGTGGGCCTTATAAGATTATGCTCGTGACTGGCACGTGAGGATAGCTCGTGCTTTGCTCGTGACCGGGTTAGGGCCGGGCATATCAGTGGCCCCTAGCTTTCTGCTGGGCGAGTATTGATGCTCGGAGCAGGGAGCGTACAGGATGTTATGTCGTTGCCCGCAGCTCGTGCACAAATACTTGTGAAAATTTTCAGCAAATAATGACCGGGCTGAGCATTGTGGTGGACCGTTCTAGAACTTTCATGTGGCAACCAGTTGGAGCGTATCAGAGAAGCCTTCTACTAAGAGGGCCTGCAAGAGAATGGGACGGGGCGCGCGTGAGCCGCCAAGAAGGTGATCGAAAAGATGGGGGCGCGATTCCTGGGACGGCGCATTTAATGCGCGTGCGTGGGCTGACGGCAGTGTGCTCTCTTTTCAGTTTCTTTCTTCGGCGCCCCCAAAAATTCCTTAGGCCTCACTATAAAAGCCGAAAAACTTTCCCATTTGAACTTTTACCGGTCCTGAAGTTCTAGAGAGAAAGAAGAAAGAGAAAATCTGCAGATTCTTGCCGCCGGCTTCAAGCAACGCTCAGTCACCGGTGCCATTGCAATCGCCTTCCCAGTTTGGACTGTGATTCCCAGAAGCAAACTATTCCCATAATCTAAGCAAGTAAGTTTCCTTTCCTTCAACTTCCTGTTTCGTGTTTGTCTGCTTGTTCATTTTCTGCATTTCTGGGCAAAGTCTTTGTTTCTCCATTTTCTGGATTTTCTGGGTAGACTTGATAGGATTAGAAGAGTCCATAGGTTGAGATCGAGGAGAATCACCCATTGGTCGCTCGCTAGGCGGTGGCCACCCGGATCTACCTAGACATAGGGTTTTTTCTCCTTTTTAGTGATTACGTTTTTAACCAGAACCGACCATTGCTTTTTCCTCGATCTCTGTGTAGATGTCTGACGGAGAGTTCTCAAAGAACAATAGAGAGGCCTTCAGTTACGGCGGGCAAAATGATCCGCTGAGCAGCGAGAAGTCCCCCTCCCTCGACGTTGTGTTCGAAGAGGGGGATGAGTCTGTAGCCGGCGAAGCCGTGGCCCCTCGAGCACGCGCGCCTGTGATTGCTCTATCTGATTCTTCCAGCGGTCATAGCTTGTCCGAAGGAGAAGTAGAGCAGGGCCGCTTGACCACCAGCGGGCAGGGCCTCGCACAGTTGCTCGAACGGGAGGAACCGACAAACGGGAGAAGCCGACAATGATGTGTTGCCTCGCATTGGGGGATATTCTCGTAATGAAGCTTGCAATTCGGAAGAAGAAATTCGATAATGTCCGATTGCTCTGAGGAGACGGCGGACGCCCACACCGGAAGCGAGGCTACCACTTCGCCTATCCCCGCTCGATGTCGATGCCGATGAAAGCGTTATGCAGCGACCATTTGGGCATCGTTAGATACCCCGGTTAAGCTAACCGCCTGGTTCACCTCGATGGGAATAAAGGCTGAGGATTATCGAGTGGAGAAGGCTGTGTTGGTGGACGGCGAGTATCCCTACGAGCAAGACGGGAAATTGTTGTTCTTCGCCGATTTCTTCCGAGTGGGGCTGCGTCTACCTCTAGATCCCTTCATCCTACTGTTCCTCAAGGAATTTTGTCCGATGCCCGGTGACCTGATGTTAAATACAGTTAGGGCCTTAATGGCATATATTGTGGCGTGCACATTGCGGAGTGATAGAGCCTACAATCAAGATTTTCCTGCCTCTTCATTCTCGAAGCGGCCGAGCTTATGGCCGAGTAAATGCCCATCAATTCCAGTTTTCTCGGATTACGTCCGTGCAGGGGAAAGTTGAGGCTTGGGATAGGAGAGTTGTCCTGATCGAATCCCGAACTGACTGGCCGATAATGCCTATGAGTCGGGCAGGTATACACGTCCCCAAACTTCCAGAGTGGCGGCTTCACCACCGTGATTACCTCGGTTATCCGGCAAGGCTGGGTGTTGTGATGGATGTGGAAAAGAAGGTTAGCCGGAAGAGTCTATTTGATTGGAGAGAACTATTATGCAACCCCAAAAATCTACGCCTGGGTAGGGTGCTTCGGCCGCCATCCCCGGGGTAGAGCCCTTATGTTCCTTTGATCTTGAAGAGGCCCATGTGGCGGGGTGACCATCACGGGTAGAACTTCGCCATGATTGCCGAGAATGTCGTAGGCTCGGACATATTTGCTGCACTGCTTATCGACGCCTGGTTGATTTAAATTTTGCCCACTCTCTATTCTTCTTTAACTGTTTTGTTCGAATAACTGCTTTATTCGTGAATTTCGGACTGATTTTCTCTTCTCTCTTTGCAGTAATGTTGACTCTGAGGCAGCTGCAAAAACTGGAAGCCGAGGAGAGCCGAAGGGTGGCCGGCGAGCCAACCACCACAAGCTGTCCCTGTTGTCCCCTTCGGCCCTGCGACCAAGAAAGCCCCAGTGGCCAAGAAACCAGCTGAGACACTCCCTCCTCCTCTTCGCCGCACTGATGTGGCCGCCATCGAGGTCGGCTAAGCCGCTAAGGCAGCCGGCAAGAAGAAAAGGCATCCTTCCCGCTGGCGATCGTTCTTCCCGCCACCGCAGTTCGAGCGGTCGCTTTCGAGATACTCCCAAACCGTGGTCGCTTCGGTTTCGAGATGCTGTCCCTGCGGCCCGAGCCATAGTAAGTGGGCTGTCTGAAGGACCTAACATTGGTCACATTGATCTGTCCGCTCGGGGCAGTCCAGCTGGGTTGGTGGGTAAGGGTATAGTGAAGCGGCTGCTTCAAGAGGATGTCACCAACGACCGAGATACGGCCGGTCATCTTCTGCTCGGTCACATCGGGCTCAACTTGAGCGAGGTTCGTCTATAGCCTTTGGCTTTAATCGTTTATTTTTGCGGGGTACAAAGTGAGATTTAATTATAATTTCATCATTTAGTTAACCATTTGATATTTATAATATATTTTGCATTAAAAATAATGAATAATTATTTCAATAATTCAAAATAATTAAAATTTGTCTCATATTAAGTCTTAAAGTTAAACAAAATTCAATACTCCCAAAAATAAAATTTAGAATTTATTCAATTTCTTTGCTTAATTATCCCTCACTTTCTTCCATCAACCTCATCATTCATAGATTCACCACAACTACCACCACCATCACCATTGCAAATTTACCATTAACCCACAAATCTGTTTTATTTTATTGATTTCATTTTCTTATTCCTTACTCCTTCATTTGAAGTAACTAATATGTGAAACATGTCATTAATAGACCCACCACCACCACAACTACCTTAACAAGTCAATGAAATGCTCAAAGAAGCATTGAAATTGGTCTCACTATTAATAGATCCAAATTCAATTTTTTGAATCTTAAAATCAAAAGGTTAAAATTGAACAAACAATTGTTAATAGCATAGATAGAATAATAAAATATACAGAGAAAAAGAATTCTTTAGGGTTAAAAGGGCTATCAAAATTTTATTAGGGTCAACCTTGATCACATATTAGGGCTACAACTTATATAGGATACAAGCCCTTGCCCTAAACATTATAAAATAAGGAATCCTGAAATCAGACTTATCGTATCAGCGCAGTCGCTTCAACTCATGAGGTGTGACCGCGCCAAAGCTTGCATGATTGCTCCAAGTGATCGCTGAAAGTACTGAGACTCCTTCGTAAGCCATCAAAATTGCACCCAAGACTCACGCGATCGTACCATCCAATACGCTCATTTTATGCCTTTTGTTCTCGTATCAAACCAAGTACTCACTCGCTTTGCTCGTTCTGTTTCGAAGGAATTGGTCCTTTTCATGGATTATCGATCCATACTATCCAATAAAACCCAAACCCATATGAAAGTTTGAAAAGTTAAAGATTTGGAAGATATAACAATATCGTATTTCACCTAAATTAAACCACCATTGTCATCCCTACAACTGTCGCGACCCCTGCCCCTAACCACCACCACCATTATCCCTGCAATCGTCCCTACTGCCTACTACCATCACCATCACCACAAAATGTGTTCACCTCACCTTCCTAAAATGGATAAATAGAATCTCTTGAGTTTCACCTCAATCAAACTTTTTTCTTCCAACACCTATCTCTTCTTAGTCATTTTCCTCCTTCAATATTGCTAATAAAGGAGAGAATATGAATTAAGGATGTGACTGTTTGAAAGGATGCCAATAGGTAATAGTCTATTTCAATCAAAGGAGAACTACGGTAGAAGAAAAGGAAATCGATAGCCATGGGATGGAAATAGAGATATTCTCTCATCTAAGTACCTCGGGTCCTATGGAAATGAGTAAGCCAAAAGAGGTTAAGGCCTTGTTTTGGAAAGGAGTAAATTATTCAGTTGGGTTTTGGGTTTGGAACCCAGTTATTTGTGGTTGGTGGCAATGGTTTTGATAGTGGTGGTGGAATAGGTGGTGGTTTAACTAGAGGAAGAGAGAAGAAGAATTTTTGTAATTAAGTAAATAAATAAAAATAAAATTTTAATATCTATATTATAAAAGAGCTCATGGTCTAACTGGCGGCCCTGATCGAATTGTGCTATATATAACTGGCGGTCTAGATTGATTCATAAGTATGTGAGTTACAAATAAACCTCTCAGTTATGAGATATGTTTGAATTACCCCTCTACAATTACATATAAAACATTTATGTTGTGGATTTTGTTTGAATTACCCCGTCAGTTATGAGTTTTATTTATTCCAACCATTCATTGAACTGATCTCGTATCGATACCGTGTCTATAACACGGGCACGTATACTAGTTATAACTAAAATAGGTTAAAGTGAATTAGGCCCCAAATTACTTTGCACCCCGATCCAAATGATCAAAATAACCATTACGTGACATTCACATGTAAATTTATGTTACTATTTCTAACGCCCATCAAGCTAAGGGGGCTAAGTGACACAAATGGCAACAACGTGTATCAAAGTGACACACTTCGTAAGTTGGGTTGCAAATTGTGATTTGGTGGATGCATGAGGGTGCTAATCATATTTTCACCATTTTATGGTTAAACGACATATTCAAACTTGTAGACAAATAATTAATATGCCAAATTACTTTTTATTCCCCCAAATTTTCCACCAAATCCTAGTTTGCCACTCATATTAAGTTTTGTGTCACTTCCATATTCAAGGTTTTCATTTGTCCAAGTTTCCCACCTCACATCCATCGTCGTTTCGAAGTCGACGTTAACATGCATGTGGTCTTCCACGTGTGGGTTATTTTGGACATTGAGGACCTATTCTCCTTCTCCTTCTCCACTAGATGAACCAAGATACAAAGAACAAAGATTAGTGAGCTTATAAATAGAGGAGCACAATGTCATCCCATCATCTCTTCTCAACTTCACAATACCTAACTTCCTCAGCTTACTCAACTTCCCAATCTCTCTTAACTCATGATTTTCACTAATGTCGATGTAGCAGAGATTTTGTAAGGAGAATAAAGCCCCCATTTTGGTTAAATTTGGTCCTTGCCATTCACCCCTCATCTAATTTTGTAACGAAGTTGTTAATGTAGACTAACGAAAGACTTTATGAGGGGTATTTTTTTCAATCCAATTAATTTTAAGTTTTTTCTCTTTTTCTTTCTCTAAATCACCAAGGCCGATCACTGTCATCTCTCAATTTCTAAGTTGATTTACAGAGCACAGAAGCAACAGTAAAAGCCTTACTCCACCGCGTCTCCTCCACCCCAAGTGACATCGACGGACTCCTCTTCGTCCACGTCACCCAAATCACACCCTAACACCTCTCTAATGACTCCCCCTCTCTCAACCGCCTCCAATACCACCACTACTCCCTAGTCACAACTAGAGGTGGCAAATGGGGGGACTGGATGGGTATAAGCGGTGCCCATGTGGGCGACATGCTCAAATGGGCGGGCAAGTAAGTGTCCATTTGACAACATGGGCATAAATGGGCGGGCTATATATGGGCCTTGGCGCCCTTTTATTGATTAACATAAAATTATCAAAAAAATTTTTAATTTTTTTTATTTAAAAATTTTCTTCCATGCATCAAAGATACTATATTATGGAGTTTTTTATTTATTTAAAAATTCTGCAATTGATAGAGTGTTTTACTAACCTTAACATTTTCATGCTTCCAAAAACCTTAAAGGTCATTGTTTCTCTTTTTCACTTTCATCTTTTTTTATTTATTTAGTATTATCAACCAAGGTTTCATTTCGTTGAAATCTAAATTATCATTTTCTTATCGTTTTTTTCCCTTCTGATTGAATATATCGGTTATCACTAGCAGCACAATGTGTTTTGTTGCAAGAATACTACTGTACTAGTATATATTTTTCATTTGTATGCTAGCTTGTTGAGGTATGTACTATATATATTGTTGAATTAATGTCAATATCTACTTGTTTTTTAAGGTTTTATCCATGTCGTGTTTGATGTTGTTTTTTTTTGTACTATATATATATATATTGCATGTTATTTTCCGTATTTAATTTTTTATCATCATCTTGGATTATGAATTGCACCATAGTGTTATCCGAGAGAGATAGAGAGATGGGTATTTTGATTTTTTGGAGGGGTACGAGTGATTTTCTTGCTTTTTATTTTTAACATTTCAAAGTTTTTTATGTTATGTTGGGTGTTATCAATGATAATAGTTATCCAAGATAACGTGATAATTTTTGCTTTTATTTTTAACATTTCAAAGTTTTTTATGTTCATGGGCGCCACCTATTTATGCCCATGAAAGAAATTGGGTTTATATGGGCATTATTGGGCACTGTCCATTTATAGTCATTAAAAATTTATTGATGCCCATAGGCCCCATACCCAATTATATGTGGGCGACCAAATGGTCGTGGGCACAAATTGCCGACACTAATCACAACCATCACCTAAATTCCTTTCCTCAAATCTGACCTCACAAGTGGTACAAACAGTACTTTCAGACTCGAACCCTTAGTTTAACCCCATAAGAGCACCTCCGATGTTTAGGAGGTTTAAAGCGGCACTTATAAAGCTTTTGAAAAGTTTTATGCCTTTGGATGAATGAAGTGAATTGGGAAAGCTTTATGGTTTTGGACCGGTTCAAGGCTTGCTTGGTCACAAAATTGGCAATTTTGTCGGCTATGCAACGTTGTTTTGAAAAAAAAAAAAAAACTTTACAAGAAATAAAAACCAATTGGTTTTCATAGTTATGAATAACAATTTTTTTACAATTTTATTGAACTTAATGAAGATTACGAATGGGGTCAATAATTTCATAAGTCAATTTCAACTCTTGGGGAACTTTTTAGTTAAAACATATGCAAAAATAGGTTGAACAATTTCAACAATAGTTTACCAGATAAACATGTTTCTAAGACGAAGACGATGATGAGAATCTTGTTGACATTGATGGGAACAACATGGGGATGTCGTGTGAAATTGGTGGAACAAGAAAGGGACGCCGTCGTCCGACGCTGCTACCTGATGCTTTCACCGACATTTTGTGTCGCGAAACCAAGCCCTAACTTTGGAATAGACAGTGAGCTAACATGGAGTGAAGGGAAAGGAGAATTGTAGGTGGAGTGAGAAGGGAGGGAATTCCGACTACCAAGAGGTTGTTTGGGAAAGAGGAAAACACAATTTTTTAGAAGAAGAAGAGGAAGAGTGGTGGCGCCACCGATTTTAGTGGTGAGAAGCGTGGTGATAGTGAAGACTATGGCAAAAGGTAAGGTGAGGAAGAGGGCGCAAAGGAGAGAGAATGGAGTCAGGGACATGAATACTTGTTTTTAGAGAGAGAAAATTCCAAAATGGGTTTTAGAAATGAGTAGGTCTTTATAAAACGGTTTTACGGATCTTAATTGTAATATGAGACTATCCATATTAAATGAGTCAAAGATTTAGAAATTGCAGCGCTATCTCTCAACTTTTAAAAATTATAGCGCTACCCCTTAGATTTTGTAAATGAAAATTATGTCACTTTTTAATCTTAAATGTGTCATTTGTGCTTTTAAATGTGTTACTTTTAGTTAGAGATGGCAAAATTTTATCCAATCTATTGGGATATCGAATATAACCATTAAAAAAGACTTATTGGATGTTATCCATTAATACTCAATTAAGTTAATGTGTGTTAATGGATAACACTCATTAGAGATCCATAACAAAATGGATAATTTATGGATATTAACCGATTATCAATTGGGTTTATCCATTAATGTTGCATGACATAGTGGAGAGCATATAAAATTGACCATATTTTATTGTATTAGATGGAGTAATTGTTTATATTAATTGTCCTTTTCATCAAATCATAATTTATATTTTTTATTGATATTTAACCACCAAATTAATACTAATACGATGATTTAAATGCATTGAATATTTTCATTATTGAGGATTACATTAAGTCCCCTACTCCTAGTACAACGTCACAGTAAGACGTGATATTACTAATCAATAAAAAGTTATCAAACCGTAATTTTTAGGTTGCTAATCATGTATCAATAATTTGCTCTAGCCAAAATTATGATGGCCAACTAATTTTGAGTAGATTTCCTGTAATAACCGTTTTACAGATATTAATTCATAAGACGAAGTTCCACCCTCTCACAATTTAACCCACCAATATACAATAAATTAGGTAAAGAGATCTACTCATGTAAGACTCCGCTCTTCAAACGACATACTCATGTACGTTGTCGTTTTATCGAAGCAAATGATTTTTTTCCAATTTATACTCATAGAAATATATGTGTGTGTGTGTGTGTGTCTTTGTTTAGTTTTGTGTGTGTAAGAGTGTGTGTGTGTGTGTGTGTGTGTGTTTATGTATTTTTGTCTAATTTTGTGTATTTTTTTTTGTATTGTGATTAGTGAATAATAATATATGAAGGAAAGTAATAGTCAAAAACAAATTAAAATATTATGTTTCTTATTGGGTATTATCCGGATAATATCCATTTATTAATGGATAAAATTGGATATTATCCAATAACACTCATTGAGATTAACTATATTGGATAGATAATGATTTTATCCAAGTTATCTGGTAACACCCGATTGCCACCCCTACTTTTAGTTCTTTAATAATATGTACGTCATTATGTAAGAAAGTGTATCACTTTTTCCTTTAAATATGTGTCACTTTTAGTCCCTCAATGTGTAAGTCATAATGTATGAATGTGTCACTTTTGTCATTAAATGTGTCACTTTTAGTCTTTCAATATGTATGTCATTATGTATGAAAGTGTATCACATTTGTCATTAAATGTATCACTTTTAGTCTTTCAATGTGTATGTCATTATGTATGAAAGTGTATCACATTTGCCTTTAAATGTGTCATGTGTTCTCTAAAGCTTTCGCCTTTCTTTACCGTCGTGAGCCGCATATTTTTCATTTAATCCAGATACCGCGATTTGGGTTGCTCAATTTACCCGCTTCTAGCTCGTTTTCCTCTTTCATTTTGATCTGTTTTTTCTTGATGAGTAACCCGCTATTTCTGCAAATGGGTTGCTCATGCCCAAACAATCCAATTCCATTTTTCTTCCAACTTGGGGCTTCGTATTATAGATTGGGTTTCGTAAGACGGTCTTACACAAATTTTTACCTTTATAAATCAGAGATATTATTCTTGAACGATATTAATGAATGCACAGAACAAACTGGGGTCCATCATACCCTTCATAAAACCCCTTCATTAGTCTAAATCAACAGTCTCGTTACAAAGTTGGATAGGGGTAAATGACTAGGACCACAATATCTCATAAAAAATTTTGTTCGTCACATTTTGGATATTAGAAGTTGGTTGGTCAAACTAGTTACCCCAAATTTGTACGATGGTCAAATATATAATTAACCCAAATGTTTGTGATTGCAGATGATATTTTGTTGTGCACAATGGAATCAATTGAAAAATAACAATCAATACAACAACATCAATCAAAGGAGAAAAGAGCAAGAATGGAGTCAACAAACTATCAAAATTTTATTAGAGAAAATCTTGTACACGTTATATGGTTACAATTATATATAGAATACAATACAAAACCCTAAATATACACGAAATGGGAAACTGGAAAACTGTCTTGCCGCAAGGAAGCGGTCGCTTCAACCCAAACAGCGCGACCACCCCAACTTCACATAGCCACTTCAACTTCTAAGACAACCATCCCAAAAATGACAAGGTTGCTTCATGCGACCCCTCTGAGCTACACAAGTATTTTACGCGGTCGCTCCAGGAGTCCAGGGTGTCCACGCCATTTGACGCGCTCGCGCCACTAAGTCTAAGGCAATCGCTCTGTTCCGAAAAACATGTTTTAACTACAAAATGTTTATCTACAAAATGAGTAAGTTCTTGATTCATATTGTTTGTTTCGCATGTTTCTTAATAGAGATATATATATATGTTTGCTACTTACAAAAGTGTAAGTGGTGAGTGGATGATCCTTCTTAGGAGAATGAAGGTTTTAGAACTATAAAAATCATGACTCAAGGTGAAGCGAAAATGTTAAATGCTAACTAAAGTCGTCATATTTCTTAACTTACGGAGGAATTTAGTTTTTAAGGGTATAAATGACATGAATGGTTTTAGGTTTTTATTTTTGTTTGGTTTGTAGCAATTGAAGAAAAAGTAAGAGAGAGATAGAGAGAAAGCGATGAGTCCAAAAAGCGAAAGGGAGAAATTCGAACCGGTCCTTTTCCAAAGTTTCTAACCCCTCTAGTATCCCGTTTTCTTTTTAAACCACAAAAAACCACTTTTCGAAATGTTGTTCCAAAAATGTCATCGTCTTCTTCAGCAGCTTCGGCAACACACTTTGGATTCAAAAATCATGATTGTGCACAACGAAACGGGGATAGATCTATGTTGGGTTTAAAGATTTTTCAGTTGGGACGAAGGCGGAGAAGGAGAGAAAGAAGGCTTACGACGGAGGAGATGTAAGAAGAAGGTGGATGACGTAAGCGGTTATTTATGCTTTTGTATCGCGATGCAAAAATGAATTAGATAATATTTTTGCACCGAGTTCAAAAGTTTAATTTGCTAATATATTTTTGAACCGCGGTTCATAAATTTCATTGCATTAATTTTTGCACCGCATTAAAAGTTTAATTTCCTAGTCTATTTTTGAACCGCGGTTTATAAATTTCATAGCATTGATTTTTGCATCGTAATTCAAAGTTTAATTTCCTAGTCTATTTTTGAACCGTGATTCATAAATCTCATTGCATTAATTTTTACACTGTGATTCAAAGTTTAATTTTCCTAGTCTATTTTTGAACCGCGGTACAAAAATTAATGCAAATAAAATTGATGAACCGCGGTGTAAAAACAATGACCTCCGTAGCGTGTATACGGTTCATTAAGGGTATCGTAGTCATTTTGCCACCAAAAATAACTTTTTCTAGTTTTAAAAAAAGAGACGGTACTTTAGCGATTAAAAACTTTAAAATATGGACTCACCCGTAATTTTTTCAAAGCGAAAATCTAAAAGCTTGTATGTAGAACAAGCCTTTAGGTTTCTTAGATCAAGAAGTTACAAGCGCAAAGTTCTTTATGGAATAAAAACCTTTTATGGTTACCATATTCTTATGATAAGTTAAATTATAGGGGGTAATTGTATTTGCTACAAGGGCGTTCAATTTAAAGTGGAAATCAAATTAGCTATGATCAAGTTATCTATTAACACTTAATTGTCACCCCTAATTCTAGGCAGTATATTGCGGTGTACACCAAAGGTGTGGTGTGGTGCGTGCCCGCAAACAACAATGATAATAAATGGTTACAAATGAAGTTTCCAAAATTTTGTATAGAATAGAAGGAAAATTATGATCCAAGGCTTCTTGATCATCGGATCAAAGTTAGTTTAAACAAAAATATTTTAGCATAAATATGAATTATGATAGTGAATAATTTACTTGGAATGAAAGGAGTACTTGTTATATAAAACTGGTGACAAGTAAGTGACGTGTGTAAAGTGTATTTTTTTTTTCTTCAAGGCTTCCCTTAGGCTCGAAGGTGCGAGATTAATCTCCGAGTCGAGTAGGATTACAAGAGCGGTAATGCTCTTAATTTCTACCAAATTTTAAAGCAATTGTATTTCGATGACTCATACTCAAAACCTATGATTAAGCTAATAAAAACAACCTCCTACCGGCTGATTTATACGTTCGATGATGTATAAAGTGTAATTTCCCAAAAGAAACAGAAAAAATAACTTCAATCCAAATGACATAATAGTATCTACAAAAGATATATTTTTACTGCTTCATACCCCATAGTCTCCATACCTCTAAGGTGGGTAGAAAGAAAATAGATCAAATGACAAAATACTACAAAGAGTAGTTATGAAATTGGAGTATCCATAAATGTGTGTACGACTGGGGGACACTACATAGTCCTTACTGTTTCAACTTTCAACCATCGATTTCCCAATTGTAAATCGAAACTTGGGGGACGTGTTCAATTCTCCAATAATCTCCTCCTCGGTGCTCCTTGTCTTTGTGTTGCAGAGGGTCAATTAATTTATTGGGCATATTACCAAGGGAAAGATGCCCAAGCTTGGTAAGATGTTCAATGCCAAAAGGCAGAACATCCAACAATTTGCATTCCTCAAAAAGTAGGGAATCAAGATGTGACATTGCTCCCTCCTCAATTGTTACCCTTTTCAATCCTTTAAATCTCAGAATTTCTAGCAATGTGAGCCTTTGAAACCCTCCGGCCTTAAAAAGCAAACCGTCCCCATCGGATGCGTCTGAAAGAAGAAGTTGGAGAAGGTTAAGTAAAGCTTGAATTGAATTAGTGAGTAGATCACTTCCATCCTTTAGCCTGCATTCATATAAACGCACAACAATTAAGCTGTGAAAGGAAGATATCCAATCAGGTGCCTTGTCAAAACGTCCTACTAATTCGAATCTTTCAAGAAATGGCAAAGTAAGTAGAGATTCAAGATTGAGCACCTCCTCTCCTTCTCCTCTAGGTGAATTAAGATACAGAGAACGAAGATTAGTGAGCTTAGAAATAGAGGAGCACAATGTCATCCCATCCTCTCTTCTCAACTTCACAATACCTAACTTCCTCAGCTGGCTCAACTTCCCAATCTCTCTTAACACTGCTTCATGATTTTCACTAACGTCGATGTAGCAAAGCTTTTGTAATGAGAATAAAGCCCCATGTTAGATGGAGACTTAAAGCCATTTATATAGTATAGATCAAAGCCAATATGATGAATGCCAACGGATGGCGTAAGCGAACGAACAAGCTTTACTATCTCCTTAGGCACACAAGTGACGCGGTGTTTTTCAAATCTAAGGTCTCTAGTTTCTTCGGGTTTCCTATCAATTTTGGAATGGTGCTCACCTTTGTATCCCTCAAGCTTAGATACCTAAGATGAACTAGTCCAAAAAGTTCTTTTGGAATCTTGTCTAATGGAGCATCAGTCAAATCTAACACCTTCAAGAACTTTGATCTTAACAAGACAGGTAGCGGTAATTGTGACATGAATGGCGAATCTTGGTTACCAAAAGTGAGGAATGATCGAAGACGATTATAATATTTTCTGCTTACTTGGAAAATTTCAACATCTTCATGAATTGCAAGGCGTCGTATTATTTCTGGCCACTCAGTAGTCGATCCACTAGCCACCATGAAAAATCTTTGCTCCATCGATATCGAAAGAATCATTTCACGCAAAAGATCGTGAAGTCGACATGATTTAAGCTTCCCAACATGAGTGCTAATGTCACCTCCCACTTGAACCAAACTTCTATTGATAAGCTCGTTGAGGTATTCTTCACGACATCTTCGATTGACATTCTGTTCTCACTTGTACAAAACCTTACGCAATCCATAGGCAATTACTCTCATTTTCTCCATCTCTTCGTCCTCACGGGAAAAGGCTCATGTACAAGAAACATAATTTTAGATACGACAAGTCGTAGTAACCGAGACGAGTAATCTTTTCAATCTCTCTAATCTCTCATTGATATCAATCTCACTGGGAAGGCTTCGATAAAACATTTCCCATTCTTCAATTACGCTCTTGTCCTTGGTTGCCAAGCGCCGATCACCACAATTGCTAATGGCAAACCCTCGCATCTACTTAAGATTCTTTGAGATTTCTAAGGCGTAGGGCGAAACAACTTTAAAACAACTTCGGAAATGCCTTTCTTTCACAAAAAGGATCCACGACTCTTCTTGAGACAAGGCCTTTGAAGTATACACCATGCCATTGGTTTGAACCGAGATGTAGAAGCTACATCGTTTATACGTGTTGTAAGCATGAAGTGACTGCCACAATCATTGTCCGGCACTATGTTTCTTACCACTTCCGAGGCAGAGATACTCCAAACATCATCAATAACAAGTAGGAATCTTCTTTGCTGAAAGAATTCGTCAATAATCCCCTTGAGCTGGTTCTGACTCATAGACTCGACACCTTGAGGTGGTGGTTGTCTTACCTCGTAGAACAGTTGTTGAATAATGTCTCAGGGGAGTTCATTAAGGTTGAATGATTGGGAAACAACAATCCAAAGATGGATTTGAAAATGGTTCTTCACCAATAAGTCATCATAGACTTTCTTAACCAAGGTAGTCTTGCGAACCCCCATTCCAACCACCGAAATGCATTGGAGTCGAGAACACGGGTTGAGAAGCCATGTCACTAGTTGTTGTTTGGGCTTTTCAATGCCCACAAGGTCGCTTCCCTTTGAACGTCGTAAGGTATCCTCGTGGCGACGATGTTGACACTTGAGCTTTGCAGTGGGAAATTACTGTCTAGGCGGTATCTCTGATGCCCTTCTGCTATATCTCAGACACGAACTTTCAGTCTTTGGATTTGTGAAGCAATTTGATAACGTGCTTTTAACTTCTTAACATAGCAAAAGATTGTGCGAAGAGAACCGTAGAATCCTTCACCGTCGTGATGATGTGCCAGGTGAAAGATGAACTCGTCAAGAACGTCCTCGGTGTCATAAGCAACTTCTTGCACTTGGTTCACCCAAACTTTGAGTAGGGGTCGCTGCCTTCTCTTGCATCGGCAAGCCTGAGGAAGGCAGTCATGCGCTCCATTTCATCTCTCATGTACTGGGCATCTTGGCGAACCCCACCTAGCAACTTTGCTTCTTCTTGGAGGAGAGATGCGAGCTTGTCTACAAGGAATTGGACAATTCCATCGGCCATTTCTCACTCCAATAATATCGTAAGAATTGATGAGGGATAAAGATGACGGACAACAAACTAAAAAACAATTGTAGACTGTGACCATTTAAAACGCGCTTTGGGATAAGAAAACTGAAATCCAAGTCAAAACAGTTTTGAGTCATTGTCGTTCTCAAAATTTAACACCCGCTGGCCGCTGGCCTACACTGCTACACATCACAATGTGGCATTGAAAGTTGACTTTGTCCATTTGTTTGACAAACTAAGCCACTTTAATGTTGTGTTCGTTTAATGGAAAAATGACTTTCGCAATATGTTTTCTTCCTTTTTTTTTTTTTTTTAATGTTTGCTAACCTTAGAAATATGTAATTAATGTAAAAAAAAACCTCCAAATCAATGGAAAATGAAGCTTCTTTTTAGGAAAATGACTTACGAATCATTTTTTAGTAAGTCATTTGTAAATGTTCGAGCACTCTCCGCCGCTTTCACTATTACATATATTTACATGCATTAATATTTCGTTCAACAAATAAATTATTTAAAAATATAAATAGAGTTTGTGCACACTATTTATAATTATAATTTTAATAAATACTACTACGTCATAAAATTAGTATCCACTATTTTATTTAGAACGTCTCACGTCTCAAACATTATCCATTTTTTTTTTTTCAAAACGATTTTTCATATCAATTATCAATTTTTTAGAAAAAATTGGAGTGGGTCGGTCCTCTTTTGAAACTTTTAATTGCTAAAGTATATATTTTTATTTTCAACCGGAAAATTCACGTTTGATGGAAAAATGACTATGATACCCTTAATGAACCGTAGGCGCTATCACGGATGTAATTATATTTTGCACCGCGATTCATCAATTTTATTGAATTAATTTTGCACCGAGGTTCAATAGTGTAACTGCAAAGTATATTTTTTGTACCAGCGTTTCATCAATTTTAGTGCATTAATTTTTGCACCGGGGTACAATAGTGTAATTGCTTCTAGTCTATTTTTGAACCAGCCAGATTCATCAATTTTAGTGCATTAATTTTTGCACTTGTGGTTCAATAGTATAAATGATGGCTCTTGATATTCTAATTTTTAAAAAAACATTATGCACCGCGGTATAGAAATATGTTCAACGCGATATATCAAAAAGGGAATCGCGGTGCAAAATTATGTGGGCTTAATTGATGAAGGAACTTTTTTTGCACCGCTGATATATAAAAAAGGAAATCGTGGTACAAAATTATGTGGACTTAATTGATGAAGGAGCTGTTTTTGCACCGCGATAGATAAACTTGATAGTAACGCGCCTCTTGCCCTTTAAGGGTATCGCAATCTTTCGCGACCAAAGTGACTTTTTAGGTTGTTTTAAAAAAGGGCGTACTTTAGCGATTAAAAACTTGGAAAAGTGGACCGGCCAAAATTTTTCCTAATTTTTTATTTGTATTTGTGATTTGAAAAAGATGGACCTTGTTGATTTGACACCACTAATGATAAATTGATGGTTACTAAAGGAAAATTACTTAAACTTCAACTATTTTATATTCAATATGGGCATTAATATTGTAATATACTTTTTGTATTTATTCATATATTATTTTCGTGCATTTGGCAAACACCCAAAATATTTTCGAGCAAATTTTAAACACGAAAAAAACTCGGGATTAGCAAGGAAAATTTACCAAGAAAATATAATTCCATGGTAATTCCCGTGGAATTTATTTAGGAATTTTATTGCCTGAATATACCAAGGAAATTACCAAGGAAAATATTTTCCATGGTGAATGCCGAGGTCGAATTCGAGAGGAGTTGTGTTCCTAGAGAAATTAGCAATGATTTTACCAAGGAGAAATATTTTCCATGGAAATTACCGAAGAATTTAATGAGGAAAATTTTCCTATGGGAGGTTTACAAGAATTTATTTCCTAGGAAAAATCCATCTTAAATTCCTTGGGAATCTTGTCTTGTCCAAATATAGCTAGGAAACTACCAAGGGAATAATTCCTCTAAAACAACCTAGGAATTGAATAATTTTCATTGAAAAATTTTGTGGATCAAATTTTTTTTGGCACTAAACTTCCCTCCAAAACTACCAAGGAATATATTCCTAGGCAATTATGAAAATTCTTGGAAAAAGTTTGAGGGAAAAATTCCCGCCATAATCACCAAGGAAATTTCAGAGGAATAAATGCCAAGGAAATAATTCCTTGGTCAAATCCTTGGGGCTTTTGTGATCTATTACACACACACACATTATAATTGTTTCTCAATAGAAAATTATTTTGTTTTTTATAAAAATATATTTATCATTAGATATCTTTAAACAACTATTATATAAAATATACACTTAAATCTCAATTACTCGGTTAATATTTACATATCTAACCACCAACACAAATTACAATAACGAGAATACTCATCTATGTATAATTATTTTTAAAATGGTATCCAAAATCTAATTTTAATAATCTATGATATACGCATGCAATTCTCAACTTCGCTTCAAAACTTTTATACGATTCTATTCATAAATTACCAGTGATTTCTTAGTATATTAATTACTCTTTTCGTTTTTAAAAGTGATTTGTTTGACCGGTATAAATTAAAAAATATTATCTATATATGAATATTAAGTAATGTGTATTTTCTAAAGTTCCTTATGTGAGAGTGAATACATCCATGAGTTAAAGTGTGAATCAAATCTTAAAATCAACATTAACTAAGCAAAGTCAATTTAAGGCGTAAGTGTACTTGTTTACGCTTCTTTAATATATCAATGAATCATTAAAAATGTTTTTTATACATAATTTTTTGAACAAGTTTTGTTCAACTTTATGGTCATCCCATGGAATTAATATGCATATGAGATGTCTAGACATATATGTGCTTGAATATTACGGTTTCCAAAATGATAAATTTTACAAGCGCGGCATGTACAAATTTGTTGTCGAAACACTCAAAAAACGTGTTTGATGGCCAAAATGCCGACCAGCCGAGACCTTAGTTATATATGAGCTCTAAAATATGTGACAATATCAATATGACATGAGTGCAAAAGAACTACAACTTTTCGGCTATATTTAAATTTGAATTTAGAATATTGATGCGTTAATATTATTTTATCAAACTTTTAAAACATTTTAAAATTCAAAACGGCCGATTCAAGAAATTCATAACAAATCACTAAATATTATATGATTTTTTTTCAAAATAATATGTATACTCAAAACCATGTATATTCATAACTTATTTGAAAACTAGCTATATATTTTTATTAATGATATTTATTTTTTTTCAAAAATAATACTCCGACTCCCTCCACCTAACCCAAAATCCCCAAATATTCAAAGTAATGCCAACACCCCCCTTCCCCTTAAAAATCCCTAAATCAATTACCCAAGACCACAAATCTTCAAATTCTCTCTTGGTCATTGTTATCTCCAAATTGCTACCTCCCTCGGTTCCACCCTTGATCGCCTCCAAATATTTCCCCAAAACTTCTCTCTCCAATATTTCACTTTCCGTGTTACTACCCTCCACACGTGTTTTCTCCAAATTCCCCAAAAATTTCCTCCATATGGGTTTTCCCCAAAATTATCTTAGGCATTCAATTGATAGAGAGCGGCGACTTTGAAGAAGCAATTCTTGGTATCGTCAATCACAGCACAAGTGACTATCTCTCCCTCTCTCTCGTTTATTGGCACATCACTATTTTTTCTCTTTTTTTATTGCTACGCCTTTCAATTCTCGGATCCTCATAACCCTTATTGTGCCGCCGACTCCACGTAAGCTCTTTCCGAATGGTAACGCCTTTCAATTTTTTTTTAATAATGAAATTTATATATTTTATTCAACTTCTTGATGGCTACTATTGTGTTGTTCGCTAAATTATCATAGCCTTGTCTATTATTATGAAATTTTATATAATCCTCCAAAGCTTAGATCTTGTATTATTATTTTAGTCTGGTGCAATGTAGCGAGCTACAACGTAGTAGTATATTGCAATTGTAAAGAATAAGTTATAGAAATGGCGAATGATGGAAAGGAGTATTATTTTGTTTTCTTTGTGTTAAACTTTTAGGTTTTTCTTTAACTTTAATTTTAATGTTTACACATAGTAATTACTTGTTGGGGGTGATTACTGGGGCAGATTGTATGCGTCATGTTAGCAATTAGATAGTGCAAATTTTTGGTTTGTATTATATATAATATACTCTTTTGTGGGTTGGGTTTGGTTCTCAAAGGCCAAAAAATGGTTGTGTGCATAATGAGAATGATACCAAATGCCATCTTAGTTTATTATGATGATGAGGTGTTAGAGCTTAATTATCGTAGGAGATTGATAGAGCTCAAGAGTTTATTAGTTCATAAATAATGATTATACTTTTTATTTGTTGTAATTTGCTGAACATAAGCACTTGCCTATGTAAGTTTTTGTACTCTCTAATCTGTGGAGTTTATTAGTTTCTGATTATAATGTGGAGTATATTGCTAGTGGTAAATCTAGAACTTCTATGTTTTGGATTTTTTGTGTAATATGTTCTTGCATAAAGCATGTTTAGTTTATTATGTTACCTTCCTTTGCAATTTAGTACTGTGTACTAAAAGCTGGTATGTTATTTCAGGTGCTACTCATAATTCTATCAGAGTGGGCCAAGTATGTGTTCGTTAACTTTTACAATTTAAGACAGGGGATCCGTTTAGTTGATATGATTTTGTCGTAAAATGAGCATTTTTCTATTACTTACATCATGAGGATTTGCAAGTGGATGCTTCAAATTCTCGGTGCAACAAGTTATGTTAGAAGCACTCAACACTTGTTGGACTTAATGCAAGAATCACTTCGGTTTCACCTTACTTGAGTTTCTAAAGCTTTCAAAGTGTTTCCATAGCATGAAGTAGATGTTCTATCAATTGGTTCAACAGAGGCCCATTTAGGCCCTCTATTACAAGGATGAAGTTTGTGGCGACCCGACCCGGCCCAAGGTGGAACCGAGGGTCGGACCGCCCAAATAAAGGGGGTGACAAGTAATTACATAAAACATGCAAGGACTTAATCTAAGAAAACGACGTGACGCAACATTGGAGATGTAATACGCCTCGGCACCAAAAGGCCGGAATTTTAAAAAAACATTTCCTGATATAACAGTTAAGCAATTTAAACCAAGTCATCGGCGACACTACATGCCGGAACCCAAGCTAACAGTTTATGGACAAGAATTAAATAAGAGCTAATAGGATGCTCAGCGGAAGACTTATACGTAGTGAACTATTAACAAGATAACCAAGATCGAACTTATTACACAATGCCTAAGATCAAAAGGAATACAAATACTACAAGTGAAAATACTACAAGTAGTTAACTAAAATAAAACAAGTACAAGTTCTAGCATATCCCAAGCATAGTCTAAATGACTTGCTTTAAAACCCGTCGTCCTTGCAAATTACAAAAGAAAGGAAGAGGACATCTAAACCACCTCTTCAAACCGCAACGACGGACCAAAAGAGGAATAAGGGAACACGAACACCGCAAGCTTTAAGGACCTCGTTTTGCTAGGATCTAAAGCGCAAAAGTGGAATGGGTAAGTCATAAAGACTTGTAAGCTATCAATCATGCATGTCATGGCAATATGCAACATACAAGGCAAGATATCATCACATAAGCATAGAGATCATATATCCAAGATGCTCATTGTTTCATATAGGTGCTCGTAATTAAATCACATAGGATAAGGATATATGGAGAGCCGGCCGCCACGTAGTTCTCGCATACAAGTGTTATCGGAATGTGAGGTGTCGATGTGTGTGAGTACATCGACCTTCCGAGAGATGCACATGCACACCATGATGCTCTAATGGTTACAAAAGGGCTACTTCCCCGCCGTGACCACAAAGGAGGCGTGTGTGAACAAAGACTATGCCACTGACTCATGCAAATGCCAAGTAGTGTTTACTTAACAAATTCTCAAGTAAAGAACGAGGTTGACAAGAGCGATCTTGTTCATGACAAGTAATTATTCTCAAGAATAAATCAGTAGGATTGAGTTCGACAAGAGCGAACTCAACATGTCAAATAGGCATTCTATTATATGACATTTAAATCAAGCATGGTAATCAATCCAATTCAAGAGTCTAGAATTATTATTCTTAGTGAAACGCATTTAGAACGTCGTAGGGATAGATCATTGAGCCGGTATTGTTCAATGGCTCACTAAAATAGACTCCGTTGAGTCGTGTCTACAATTTCATCCAATAGAGTTAAAAACACTAATTGTATTAAAAAATCTTTTCTAAGTTCTCGTATAGAATAGACTAGGCCATTAATCCAAATAATAACCCTAGCCAAGAATTATCATCAATTCAATATTTCATGGAACCCTAGAAATCATAATTCTAAAAGTCATTAAAAGTCAAAGGTCCAAGAACAATAGTTATTCCTAAGGAGGAATAGAACACTTTTAATTCTAGGCTTAGGACCAAAACAACAAGATGAATATATCATTCAAAATTCCCAAAAATCTCAAATCATCCTAAAACATGATATTAACATTGCAAAGGCATGAGAGACATGAAAGAAGGGGGATAGCATGGCATTTCTAGCATACATCCTAAGGGGAATCAATAGCTTACCTTATTAGAAATCCAATTGTTGCATGCTAAAACAAACTAGGGATTATTAAACTAGAGGAGAAGAGCTTCTATTCGGTGGTCTTGGATTGAAAAACGGATGGACGGAGCTCCGGCAATCAAGCAACCAAGGTGGAGCTCCTAAGCTCTCTCTCTAAGGACCCAACCAACAATGGTGGAATGAGAGAAAAATGGCTGATCAGTTGGAGGTTAGGGATGATGAACTCACTAAAAGAGTCAATCCAAGATTAGAGTTATGAGGCTTCTAATTGGTGTATGAAAGAGTACCCTTGATTAAAACATATCTAAGGGTTGAAAATAGGCTTAAAAGGTTCAAGGGTCAAGCTGGGGGCTGCCTTGGGTCGGACAAAGGGTCAGGTGTGAGGGAAAAGACTTAACAGGATTCAAAAATCCCGTAATTGAGGATCTGATGACCTTGCGGTCGCAAGGTCATCTCCACCTTGCGATAGCAAGATCTCCGTAACTCTGCTTTCCCAAGTTTGCCTTTCCTTGCGAGGGCAAGACCAAACCACCTTGCGAGGGCAAGGTCTCATGAAAAGCCTTCAAATTTGGCCTAGAATGAACCCCAAACAACCCAAGCAATTCAAGGGGTAAACCAACACTCAAAACACAATCGAACAGTCAGAACATCACCGAAACAAGGAGGAATGAAGGGCGAAACTCGCAACGAACATCAAGCGAATCAATGACGAGTTAAACAAAGATACAACAAGCATGAATGAACATTCTTAAACATGTTTAAGACTAGGATACAAGGTCTAGGATTCAAGTTAACATCACACGAGTCTCAAAGACACGAAACGAGGCAAGGAAAGACAAACCGAGAGACCCTAAGAGTCAAAAGGTCAAATGAAGCAAGAAGGCCTCCGAACTCTCAACCAAGCATACAATGACCTAGATTGAAGTTATAAAACATGTTATAAAGGTACTAAGGCTCTAGTAGGATTTAGGTAAGTGCTAAGGCGATACGCGGTATAACAAGGCATGCAACATATAGAAGGCATACAAGCAATACGAACATGGTTGACCTAATGCGAGCATTGTATGAACAATATGGACTCTAAAACATGTTAAGACACATAATGAACATATTAATTAAGTATAGGAGACATGTTATACAAGTAATGGGTTTGGGTTCTCACATCCTCCCCCACTAAAAGGAATTTAGTCCCTAAATTCTTACGGGATCATCAAATAGGAAAGGGTATCTCTCTCTCATATCAAGCTCGGTCCTCCCACGTGGTTTCCTCAATATCATGATTTTTCCACAAGACCTTCACTAACGGAATCCTCTTCGTTCTCAAGACTTGTTCCTTCGTATCAAGAATCCTCACCGGCTTCTCATCATATGAAAGGTCAGGTTCAAGAGAAATCTCATCATAAGTAAGGACATGTGACTCATCCTTCAAGTACTTGCGTAGCATCGAGACATGAAAGACATCATGAACATCCGATATAGAAGGTGGCAATGCTAACCGATGCGCCAAAGCTCCAATCCTCTCTAAGATCTCAAATGGTCCAATAAATCTAGGTGAAAGCTTACCTTTCTTCCCAAATCGCTTAGTACCTGCACCGTGGCGATACTTTCAAGAATACATAATCACCAACCTGAAACTCTAAGTCACGTCCTCCGGTTGTCTGCGTAGCTTTTTCTGTCCTACTTTGAGTTGTAAGCAATCTATCTCTAATAAGCTTCACACTCTCACCGGTATTTGTACCATCTCCGAACCCCAAAGCTTAGCTTCACCAACTTCATCCAAAGAATCGGTGAACGACACTTACGCCCATATAAAGCCTCATATGGCGCCATCTCAATACTGGACTGGTAACTGTTATTGTACGCAAATTCGGCTAATGGCAAATGAGAATCTCAACTACCTTTGAAATCCATGGCACAAGCACGCAATAAATCCTCCAATACCTGAATCAATCTCTCCGACTGACCATCAGACTGTGGGTGAAAAGTCGTACTAAAGTTCAACTTCATACCCAAAGCCTCCTGCAAGGAATGCCAAAATCTAGAAGTGAACCTGGGGTCTCTATCAGAAACAATTCTAACCGGAATACCATGTAACCTCACGATATCCTGAATATACAACGCTGCCAACTGACTCAAACTATAAGTCATCGCAATAGGAATAAAATGTGAAGATTTTGTCAACCTATCCACAACAACCCAAACTGCATCAAAACCTCGGCGAGTACGTGGCAATCCTGTCACAAAATCCATGGTGATATGCTCCCATTTCCACTCCGATATCTCAAGTGGCTGAAGTAAACCGGCAGGTCTCTGGTGTTCAGCCTTAACCTGTTGACATGTCAAACATCTAGATACATACTCTGCTATTTCTCTCTTCATCCCATTCCACCAAAACTGTCTCTTCAAGTCCCTATACATTTTGGTACTCCCTGGATGTATAGTATACTTGGCCTTGTGAGCCTCATCAAGAACCATACGCCTAACTCCATCGGTAGAAGGAACACAAACTCTACCTCGAAAAGTTAAGATACCATCACTGTTAATAGCAAACTCCGGTGTCTTACCATCACCCAATCCATCAATAATCTTCCTCAACTCAGAATCGGAAGCTTGAGCCTTCTTAATCAACTCAAACAATGCAGGCGTAGCACGCACGCTAGCAAAGATAACCCTATGCTCACTCACAACAGGGCTTCATTCACGGACATCCTTAAACATCTTCCATTCCCTAATCATCAAGCAAGACATATAAGCCTTCCTACTCAAGGCATCCGCAACAACATTAGCTTTCCCCTGATGGTAAAAAATAATGCAGTCATGATCCTTAAGTTTCTCCATCCATCGTCTCTGTCGTATATTCAACTCTTTTTGTGAAAAGAGATACTTCAAACTCTTATGATCGGTGAAAGTTTCAAACTTAGCCCCGTAAAGATAATGCTTCCACTTGTGAAGTGCAAAAATAATAGCTGCCAACTCAAGGTCATGTGTCGGATAATTCTGCTCATAAGGTGATAACTTCCTCGAAGCATAGGCAATAACTCTCCCATTCTGCATAAGCACGCAACCCAAGCCTTCTAATGAGGCGTCGCTATAAACCACAAAGTTCTCCGAACCACTAGGCAATGCTAAGATAGGAGCCGTAGTCAACCTCCTCTTCAACTCCTGAAAACTAGCCTCGCACTTAACACTCCATATAAAAGAAGACTTCTTCTGTGTCAGATTAGTCATTGGAGTAGCGTTCTTCGAAAACCCCTCGATAAACCTACGGTAATAACCCGCCAAGCCCAAGAAACTACGGACTTCGGTTACCGTACTAGGCGTCTTCCACTTAGTAACCGCCTCAACCTTGGATGGATCCACCGCGATACCATCACTTGACACCACGTGCCCTAGAAAAGAAACTTGCTCTAGCCAGAAAGCACACTTACTAAATTTCGCATAAAGTTGCTTCTTCCGCAAGATAGAAAGAACCTCTCTCAAATGATTCTTATGTTCCTCTCGTGACTTGGAGTACACAAGAATATCATCAATAAATACCACCACAAAGCAATCAAGATACTCATGAAAAACTCTATTCATCAAGTCCATAAAAACTGCAGGTGCGTTGGTCAACCCAAACGGCATCACAACAAACTCATAATGACCGTAAGCGCTGCAAAGGTCGTCTTCGGGACATCCTCCGCCCGAACCCTCAACTGGTGATAACCACTCCCCAAGTCAAACTTGGAAAAGACAACTGAACCCCGAAGTTGATCAAAGAGATCATCAATGTGTGGCAAGGGATACCTATTTTTAATAGTAACCTGGTTCAACTGTCGATAGTCTATACACAGCCGTAGACTACCATCCTTCTTCCTCACAAATAATACCGGTGCACCTCAAGGAGACACACTCGGTTTAATAAACTCCCTATCAAGAAGTTCCTGCAACTGATCCTTCAACTCACGCAACTCCACCGGGGCCATTCGGTAAGGTGCCCTAGAAATAGGCGAAGTCCCTGACAATAGCTCAATACAAAACTCTAGCTCTCGGTCGGGAGGTAAGGCATACTCAGAAGAAAAGACATTAGCGAACTCATTAACTACCGGAATATCTTCTAACTTAGCAGTAGACATGCTAGTATCAAGAACACAAGCTAAATACCCCATACACCTACGTGATAAAAGTTGTCTAGCTCGCAAAACAGAAATAATATGAACCCCATTCATAGCATGATCACCCGAAAACACAAACTCCGGAATACCGGGCATGGCAAAAGTTACTCTCTTACGACGGCAATCAACTAAAGCATGATGTACACAAAGCCAATCCATACCAAGAATCACATCAAAGTCTCGAACAGGCAATACTACCAAATCAACATGCAAGACTCGATCATTAACAAGCACATCATAGTCCCTATAGACTTCAGACGCCAACAAGCAATCACCCAATGGTGTAGACACCTCAAGCACATAAGGCAACTGGGCAGGCAATACACACAAATTCCCTAAGAAATACGATGCAACATAAGAATGAGTAGACCCCGGATCTATAAGAACTCGAGCATGATGACCGAAGACTGAGAGAATACCTCCGATCACAAAAGTAGACTCGAGAACACCTCGCTCAAGCGCCTTTAGACGCCCACTCCTTTGGACGCCAAATCCCTGCCGAACTGACCCTATGGACGAGCCGCTCTAGACTTAGGGCACGTCTTTGAGCCGATGACTAGGATCTCCACAACTAAGACAAGTACCAAGCACCTTACGCACTTCTCACTAGAATGCCCAATCTTGTTACAATAAGAACAAATCAAAGGTCCACTAACCCGATGCCGCTTCCCCGAGGAGTAGGAGCACTACTACCACGACTCTCGCACGGACGCCTATTACATCCCACGAGGCTGCGCCTATTCTACCACCATTGCGGCGGTTGCCACGATAGCGGACCGATTCCGGAATGACCTCTAGGTCGCTGCGAAGCTAGCTGGCGAGAAGCTTGCCTGAAGGCTTACTCGCTGTGCTCCTCAATGTCCCGCTCAATCTCATAAGCACGATCCACCGCACTCCGGTAATCTGCCAACTGTAGAGATAACAATTGTTTCCTATACTCGGTCTTCAACCCTTTCATGAACCTTTGGGTCCTGTGTTTCTCATCCAGCACCAGATGTGCACAGTAACGGGATAACTCAGTAAATTTAGAAGAATCTTGGGCTATAGACATAGATCCTGCTCTAGTTCTGGAACTCTTTCTCTCTCATTGTCTAACCACATTAGGCACATAAGAAGCCCTAAACTCGTCTCAAAGGTAGGCCACACCTTGTGCCACAGTTCATCTCCCAACTAGCAAGTAGAACTTCCCACCAATGATTGGCGGCCCTCTCGGCTTATACAGGCTAAAATCACCTTTTCTTCATCCGTGCGGTCTAGATCAGCTGCAAAGATCTTCTTCAAATCCTCAAGCCATAACTTCGGCAATACTAGCATCCGCCTCTCCCTCAAAAGATGGAGGCTTCATCTTCAAGAACCTCTCTAGAAAACATTATTCCGTGCTCTAGCTTCCGGTGGTACAACATTACGTGGTGGCGACACTCTCGCCTCAGTTGCAGGGGTGGTGGTGGAGGTACATTCGACCTTGCCAGTTGAGCCATCTTGGTCATAAACTCCATCATGCGACGCGATACATATCCGCCATCTGAGCATTCATACCGGTGGACCTGTGGTGGAGGTGGCAACTCACGCCTCGAGGCTCATCTAGAGCTCTCCAGGCTGCCTGCGCCTCGGCCTACACGATCTCTCTAGGATTCACCATCAAGAACCTATAAGAATTCACTCGGCGTTAGAACATCACACAAGGAAACAACCCACCTAGGCCATGGAACCTATCTGTCGATAGCTAACAATAAACAATAGCTCGATACCAATGTGGCGACCCGACAGGGCAGAGGTGGAACCGGGTCGGACCGCCCAAATAGGGGTGACAAGTAATTACATAAAACATGCAAGGACTTAATCTAAGAAAACGATGTGGCCAACATTGAGATAATACGCCTCGGCACCAAAAGGCCGAATTTTAAAAACATTTCTGATATAACAAGGTTAAGCAATTTAAACCAAGTCATCGGCGACACTACATGCTGGAACCCAAGCTAACAGTTTATGGACAAGAATTAAATAAGAGCTAATAGGATGCTCAGCGGAAGACTTATACGTAGTGAACTATTAACAAGATAACCAAGCTCGGCTTACACAATGCTGGCATCAAAAGGAATACAAATACTACAAGTGTTAAAATACTACAAGTAGCTAATAAAATAACAAGTACAAGTTCTATACATTCCCAAGCATAGTCTAAATGACTTGCTTTAAAACCCGTCGTCCTTGCAAATTACAAAAGAAAGGAAGAGGACATCTAAACCACCTCTTCAAACCACAACGTCGGACCAAAAGAGGAACAAGGGAACACGAACACTGCAAGCCTCGGCGAGAAGGACTGTTTTGCTAGGATCTAAAAGCGATAAAGGGGAATGGGTAAGTCATAAAGACTTGTAAGCTATCAATCATGCATGTCATGGCAATATGCAACATACAAGGCAAGATATCATCACATAAGCATAGAGATCATATATCCAAGATGCACATTGTTTCATATAGGTGCTCGTAATTAAATCACATAGGATAAGGATATATGGAGAGCGGGCGCTACGTAGTTCCTGCATACAAGTGTTATACGGAATGTGAGGTGTCGGATGTGTGTGAGTACATCGACCTTCGAGGAGATGCCGGGATAGACACACCAGTGATGCTCTAATGATTCTGACAAAGGGGCTACTTCCCCACTTGTGGCCACGGTGGAGCGTGTGTGAACAAAGGCGGGTATGCCGGTGGACTCATGCAAATGCCAAGTAGTGTTTACTTAACAAATTCTCAAGTAGAGAGCGAGGTCGACAAGAGCGATCTCGTTCATGACAATAATTATTCTCATCAATAAATCAAGTAGGATTGAGTTCGACAAGAGCGAACTCAACATGTCAAATAGGCATTCTATTATATGACATTTAAATCAAGCATGGTAATCAATCCAATTCAAGAGTCTAGAATTATTATTCTTAGTGAAACGCATTTAGAGCGTCGTAGGGATTGATCATTGAGCGGTATTGTTCAATGGCTCACTAAAATAGACTCCGTTGAGTCGTGTCTACAAATTCATCCAATAGAGTTAAAAACACTAATTGTATTAAAAACTCTTTTCTAAGTTCTCGTATAGGATAGACTAGGCCATTAATCCAAATAATAACCCTAGCCAAAATTATCATCAATTCAATATTTCATGGAACCTAGAAATCATAATTCTAAAAGTCATTAAAAGTCAATGGTCCAAGAACAATAGTTATTCCTAAGGAGGCATAGAACACTTTTAATTCTAGGCTTAGGACCAAAACAACAAGATGAATATATCATTCAAAATTCCCAAAATCTCAAATCATCCTAAAACATGATATTAACATTGCAAAGGTATGAGAGACATGAGAAAGAAGGGGGATAGCATGGCATTTCTAGCATACATCCTAAGGGGAATCAATAGCTTACCTTATTGAAATCAATTGTTGCATGCTAAAACAAACCAGGGATTATTAAACTAGAGGAGAAAGAGCTTCGATTCGGTGGTCTCAGGTTGAAAAGCGGATGGACGGAACTCCGGCAATCAAGCAACCAAGGTGGAGCTT
>CM028378.1:115056029-115105769 GCA_013146195.2 Codonopsis lanceolata
ATATATATATATATATATATATATTATAAAGTTGGTGAGGAGCACTATGGTTGTGCCACCTCACCCACTTTAGATAAATATTGATTCTTAGCATCCATGTAAGACTTTTTATCTTCCAACCATTACCTATTAATAATACTTATTAATATTCATATGATAAGGGGTATTATCATATAGCTATATATAACAATAGATATAACTTCTTCTATTGTCAATAGTAGAAGACTTATATTTAAAAACTTACAACTAACATTACTTCTAACCAATGTGGGATAAAACTCTTGGTGAGATATTACTTCTAATGACTCACTTTTAACACCACTTTAACCTTTGATATCTTATTCATCCAAAACTTGATTTGGACAAATAAATATATCATTTCGATGTTCTTGCCGAGTAGAACACATTTGCACAATTACTTTTGTCAACAAACAAATGACACGTAAAGAAATTTGTGCCTCAAGTTGCACAATTTCTTTCACTAAAAACACTAATTTTTTAATAAGTATTATACTTTAACTCTTGATATTTTATTTATCCAAAACTCGATTTTGACAAATAAATATATCATTTCGATGCTCTCACCGAGTAGAACACATTTGCGCAATTACTTTCGCCAACAAACAAATGACACATAAAGAAATTCGTTCCTCAAGTTACACAATTTCTCTCACTAAAAACAATAATTTTTTGAACAAATATTATACTTTAAGTCTTGATATCTTATTATC
The DNA here is from genome assembly GCA_013146195.2 of Codonopsis lanceolata. NCBI lineage: Eukaryota > Viridiplantae > Streptophyta > Magnoliopsida > Asterales > Campanulaceae > Codonopsis > Codonopsis lanceolata. Next base: position 115,056,761 of record CM028378.1, read on the forward strand.
CAAAACTCGATTTGGACAAATAAATATATCATTTTGATCCTCTCACTGAGTAGAACGCATTTGCGCAATTACCTTCGTCAACAAACAAATGACACGTAAAGAAATTCGTGCCTCAAGTTGCACAATTTCTTTCACTAAAAACACTAATTTTTCAACAATAGAAGATATGTATCCCACATTGGTTAGAAATTGATGTTGGTTTAAAAACTTCTATTATTAAGTACCAATAGAAGAAATGTATCATACATTGGTTGGAAAGTGATGTTGATTTTCAAAGTCACTAGAAAACCAAAAGTTTTTAAAGCTTCCACATGGATGTTTTAGAATGAAGATTGATTCAAAGGTGGTGAGGTGGCACAACCATAGTGCTCCTCACCAACTTTATATGTATCTATATATATATATATATATATATATATATATATATATATATATATATATATATATATGTATGTATATGATAAAATATTTTTACCATTATTACCAATAGAAGATGTATATCTCACATTGGCTAAAAAATGATGTTGAGTTTAAATTATTTTATATCATTACCAATAAAAGAGATGTATAACACATTGTTTAAAAAGAAAATGTTAGATTTTAAAGTCTTTAGACTAAAGACTTTCACTTTTACAAGATATATATCTCACATGGTTACAAAATATTCTACTATTATTACCAATAGAAGATATGTATTAAACATTGGTTAGAAATTGATGACTGTATTAAAAATACTATTATTAATTACTAATTGAAAAGATGTATCACACATTTGTTATAAAGTGATGTTGGTTTTCAAAGTTTTTTGATAAAAGACTTCTACAATTATTGGTTAAAAAATGATATTGTTTTTTAATTATTTTAGATTATATAAAAGACTTACTATTATTAGCAATAGAATATATATATATATACTTTTGGTTTTCTAGCCATTAGCTAATAATAATACATAATAATAATCAATATGATAAGGGGTATTAGTATTAGTATATATAACTTCTTCTATTGTCAATAATAGAAGACTTATATTTAAAAACTTTTACAACTAACATTACTTCTAACCAATGTGGGATAAAATTCTTCAAGGTTAGATATTAATTCTAATGACTCACTTTTAACATCATACTTTAAGCCTTGATATCTTATTCATCCAAAACTTGATTTGGACAAATAAATATATCATTTCGATGTTTTTGCCGAGTAGAACACATTTGCATAATTACTTTTGTCAACAAACAAATGACAAGTAAAGAAATTTGTGCCTTAAGTTGCACAATTTCTTTCACGAAAAACATTAAATTTTTAATAAGTATTATACTTTAACTCTTGATATCTAATTAATCCAAAACTCGATTTGGACAAATAAATATATCATTTTGATGCCCTCACCGAGTAGAACACATTTGCGCAATTACACTCGTTAACAAACAAATGACACGTAAAGAAATTCGTGCCTCAAGTTACACAATTTCTTTCACTAAAAACACTAATTTTTCAACAATAGAAGAGATGTATCCCACATTGGTTAGAAATTGATGTTGGTTTTAAAAATTCTATCATTAAGTACCAATAGAAGAAATGTATCATACATTGGTTGGAAAGTAATGTTGATTCTCAAAGTCACTAGAAAACCAAAAGTTTTTAAAATTTCCACATGGATGCCTTAGAATTAAGATTTATTCAAAGGTGGTGAGGTGGCACAACCATAGTGCTCCTCACCAACTTTATATATATATATATATATATATATATATATATATATATATATATATATATATTTACCATTACTACCAATAGAAGATGTATATCTCACATTGGCTAGAAAATGATGTTGAGTTTGAATTATTTTATATTAGTACCAATAAAAAAGATGTATAACACATTGTTTAAAAAGAAAAATGCTAGATTTTAAAGTCTTTAGATTAAAGACTTTCACTTTTACAAGAGATATATCTCACATGGTTACAAAATATTCTACTATTATTACCAATAGAAGAGATATATTAAACATTGGTTAGAAATTGATGTCTGTATTAAAAATACTATTATTAATTACTAATTGAAAAGATGTATCATACATTTGTTATAAAGTGATGTTGGTTTTCAAAGTTTTTTGATAAAAGACTTCTACAATTATTACCAATAGAAGATTTATATCACACATTGGTTAAAAATAATATTGATTTTTAATTATTTTAGATTATATAAACGACTAACTATTATTAGCAATAGAAGATATATATACTTTTGGTTTTCTAGCCATTATCTAATAATAATACATAATAATAATCAATATGATAAGGGGTATTAGTATTAGTATATATAACTTCTTCTATTGTCAATAGTAGAAGACTTATATTTAAAAAAATTACAACTAATATTACTTCTAACCAATGTGGGATAAAACTCTTCAAGGTTAGATATTACTTCTAATGACTCACTTTTAACATCATACTTTAAGCTTCGATATCTTATTCATCCAAAACTTGATTTGGACAAATAAATATTTCATTTCGATGTTTTTGCCGAGTAGAACAAATTTGCACAATTACTTTTTTCAACAAACAAATGACACGTAAAGAAATTTGTGCCTCAAGTTGCACAATTTCTTTCACTAAAAACATTAATTTTTTAATAAGTATTATACTTTAACTTTTGATATCTTATTCATCCAAAACTCGATTTGGATAAATAAATATATCATTTTGATGCTCTCACCGAGTAGAACACATTTGAGTAATTATCTTCGCCAACAAACAAACGACACGTAAAGAAATTCGTATCTCAAGTTGCACAATTTCTCTCACTAAAAACACTAATTTTGTTAACAAGTACGGAGTATTAAATTTTAAGTCTTGATATCTTATTATCAAAAACTCGATTTTGACAAATAAATATATCATTTTGATGCTCTCACCGAGTAAAACACATTTGCACAATTACCTTCGTCAACAAACAAATGACATATAAAGAAATTCGTGCATCAAGTTGCACAATTTCTTTCACTAAAAACACTAATTTTTCAACAATAGAAGAGATGTATCTCACATTGGTTAGAAATTGATGTTGGTTTTAAAAATTCTATTATTAAGTACCAATAGAAGAAATGCATCATACATTGGTTGGAAAGTGATGTTGATTTTCAAAGTCTCTAGAAAACCAAAAGATTTTAAAGCTTCCACATGAATGCTTTAGAATGAAGATTTATTCAAAGGTGGTGAGGTGGCACAACCATAGTGCTCCTCACCAACTTTATATATATTGTTAGAACGCGAGTAGCTAGGATTCTCAAAGATTTAATGTAGCTTGTGAAAAAGCTACAATTGATTTCACAATAGACAGAAAAATAACAAAAACAGCGGAAGACTTTAAAATAAAGCACTAAATTAAACACAAAGGTTTACCAAACAATCTACAAGCCTATGCTTGTAGATCTAGCCTCATGGCCAAAAAGATTTCACTAAAAAGATATGATTTGGTTTTACAAAAAGAATGTGAAATCATACAAAAAATATTCTCACAAGATAATGAATCTTGGAGAACAAAAACCCCACATAAATAGGTTAAACAAAACATGGGAAGAAACAAAACAACTTCCTTTAAACAAAACAGGAAGCACAAAAAATAGTTTCAGAGTTCAATGTAGCTGCCGATGTTGCAACATTGGAAGCTACAATCGGACTACTGAACTTCTGCACTTTAGAACTGCTGCAATGTTGCTCTCAGCATATGGCTTTCGATCTACTCTCTTCAATTTGCTATGATTTCCCTTTTGGAGCTCTATAGAATTCTGATTTTCTCGCTCAAGCTCCAAGATTATGGCTGTAGTTCTTCTCCCTCAAGCTCCCTGAATAGATTCTCTCTTGTAAGCTCTGTCTCCTGCTCGATTCCAGCACTCATTATATAGGCAGCAAACCTACAAAGACACGGCAAAGAGAGATACAATCCTACTAGGAAAGAGATTAGCTATAAAACTTGCAAGATTATGTTTCCTAACAAAACTATGATACATGGAATAACTAAATTATTTACAGAGATTTAGTTACCAAACATGTATAGCCAAAATCTCCAAAATCTTTTGAAAGATTTTCCTACCAAAACAAACTAATCTACCAAAAATAATCTAAACAAAATCTCACACAAAATTCTACTTCCTAAATAAACATTGACTAATTTAAAATTCTTCTTTGACCAAGAAATGTGAAAACAAGATAAAATAGGTATGCCTATTTTACCCTTATATATATATATATATATATATATATATATATATATATGATAAAAGATTTTTACCATTATTACCAATAAAAGAGATGTATAACACATTGTTTAAAAAAAATGTTAGATTTTAAAGTCTTTAGACTACAAATTTTCACTTTTACAAGAGATGTATCTCACATGGTTACAAAATATTCTACTACTATTACCAATAGAAGAGATGTATCACACATTGGTTACAAATTGATGTTTGTATTAAAAATACTATTATTAATTGCTAATTGAAAAGATGTATCATACATTTGTTATAAAGTGATGTTGGTTTTCAAAGTTTTTTGATAAAAGACTTCTACCATTATTACCAATAGAAGATGTATATCTCACATTGGTTAAAAAATGATATTGATTTTTAATTATTTTAGATTATATAAAAGATTTATTATTATTAGCAATAGAAGATATATATCACACATTTGTTATAAATTGATGTTGGTTTTTAATTACTATTATTACCAATAAAAGAGATAAATCTTACATTGGTTAAAAAGTGATGTTGATTTTAAAAGTGTTTAAATAAAAAGACTTCTACTTTTATCATTAATAAAAGAGAAGAGAAGAGATATATCTCATTATATAGAAAGAGATGTTGTTTTTTGATATTTTTTTAGATTAAAAACTTCTACTATTATTACCAAATGATGAGATGTATTACACATTGGTTAGAGAGTGGTGTAGGTATTAAAAGTCTTTTTATAAAAGACTTAATACCAATAGAAAAAAAATATGTATTTCACATTAGTTAGGAAAGTGATATTGGTTTAAAATGTTTTTAGATAATGTATATCACATTGGTTACAAAGAGATCCACATTATTTAGAAACAAATATTGGTTATAAAATTTATAGATAAACAAATTTTTATGCTATTATCAATACAAGAGATGTATCACACATTGTTTACAAAGAGATGTTGGTTTCAAAACTATTTAAGATAAAACAATACTACTATTATTATTTTTATGTTATAACCAATAGAAGAGATGTATCCCACATTGTTTAGAAATAGATGTTGATTTCAAAAAATTTATATAAAAGACTATTATTATTACTATAGAAGAATGCATCTTACATTTGTTAGAAAATAATGTTGATTTTAAAAATACTATTATTTCCAATAGAAAAGATGTATACCACACGATTAGAAAGAGATGTTTGTTTAGAAAAAGATGTTTGTTTTAAAAGTCTTTAGATAAAAGTTTTAAATTTTTATTACCAATAGAAATAGAAAAGAAGTATCTCACATTGTTAGAATACTACTACTATTTTTTTTTTTATGTTATAACCAATAGAAGAGATGTATCCCACATTGTTTAGAAAGAGATGTTGATTTCAAAAGTTTTTATATAAAAGACTATTATTATTACTATAGAAGAATGCATCTTACATTTGTAAGAAATTAATGTTGGTTTTAAAAATACTATTATTACCAATAGAAAAGATGTATACCACATGGTTAGAAAGAGATGTTTGTTTAGAAAAATATGTTTGTTTTAAAAGTATTTAGATAAAAGTCTTAAACTTTTATTACCAATAGAAATAGAAAAGAAGTATCTCACATTGGTTACAAAGAAATGTATCTCATATTATTTATAAATGAGTATTGGTTATAAAAGTCATTAGATAAAGATATATTTTGTTATTACCAATAGAAAATATGTATACCACATGGTTAAAATGTGGTGTTGATTTTAAAGTCTTTAGATAAAAGACTTAAACTTTCATTACCAATAAAAATATAAAATAAGTATATCACATTGTTTAAAAATGAATTATGATTTTAAAAGTTTTTAACAAAATGACTTCTGATATTATTATCAAGTTAAATGTTAATTTTAAAAGTTTTTAGATCAAAAAAAGTTATTATTATTATTAATACAAAATATGTATTTCACGTTAGCTAGAAACTTATATCAATTTTAAAAGTATTTAGGTAAAATAATCGTTTAATATTAGTAACAATAGAAAAAAATATAAAAATATATATATCTCACATTATACCCGTGCAGAGCACGGGCTAAATAACTAGTGAGTAGTATTTATAAAACGATTTTATGGATCTTAATCCGTTTAATCCGTAATATGAGACTATTCACGTTAAGTGGGTTAATGATTTATAAATTCCAGTATCACCCCTCAAATTTTGAAAATTACAACACTACCCTTAGATTTTATAAATGAAAATCATGTTACTTTTTGGCCTTAAATATGTCACTTGTGCTTTTAAATGTGTCACCTTTAGTTCTTTAATAATGTGTACGTCATTATGTATGAAAGTGTGTCACTCTTTCCTTTAAATATGTGTCACATTTAGTCCCTGAATGTGTAAGTCATAATGTATGAATGTGTCACTTTTGCCATTAAATGTGTCACTTTTAGTCTTTCAATGTGTATGTCATTATGTATGAAAGTGTGTCACATTTGTCTTTAAATGTGTCACTTTTAGTCCTCACTTTAAATGTGTCATGTGTCCTCTAAGGCTTCCGTCTTTCTTTACCGCCGTGACCTGCGTATCTTTCATTTAATCCAGATACTACGATCTGGATTACTCAATTTTCCTGCTTCTAGCTCATTTTCCTCTTTCATTTTGACCAATATTTTCTTGATGAGTAACCCACGATTTCTGCAAATGGGTTCCTCATGCCCAAACAATCCAATTCCATTTTTCTTCCTACTTGGGGCTTCATATTACATATTGAGTTTCGTAAGACGGTCTCACACAAATTTTTGCCTTTACAAATTGGGGATATTATTCTTGAACAATATTAATGAATGCACAAAACGAACTCGGGTCCATCATAACCAATTATCTACATGTTTGTCTTTATATTTTCAATGGGGACAGACAAACATACCCTTCATAAAATCCCTTCGTTAGTCTAAATCAATAGTCTCGTTACAAAGTTGGATAGGGGTAAACGGCTAGGTCCACAATATCGCATCAAAATTTTGGTTCGTCACTTTTTGGATATTAGAAGATGGTTGGTCAAACTAGTTACCCCAAATTTGTACAATGGTCAAATATATAATTAACCCTAATGTTTGTAATTGCAGATAATATTTTGCTGTGCACAACGGAATCAATTGAACAATAACAATCAATACAAACAACATCAATCAAAGGAGAAAAGAGTAAGAATGTGGTCAACAAACTATCAAAATTTTATTAGAGAAAATCTTGTACATGTTATATGGTTACAATTATATATAAAATACAACACAAAACCCTAAATATACACGAAATGGGAAACTGGAAAACTGTCTTGCCGCATGGAAGCAGTCGCTTCAACCCAAACAGCGCGACCACCCCAACCTCACATGGCCACTTCAACTTCTAAGACAACAGTCCAAAAGTGACAAGGTTGCTTCACAAGGCCCCCCTGAGCTACACCAGTATTTTATGTGGTCGTTCCAGGGGCGCCCATGCCATTTGACGCGCTCGTGCCATTGAGTCTAAGGCAACCTCTCTGTTCCGAAAAACATGTTTTAACTACAAAATGTTTATCTACAAAATGAGTAAGTTCTTGATTCAGATTGTCTGTTTCACATGTGTCTTAATAGAGATATATTCGTTTTCTACTAACAAGAGTGTGAGTGGTGGATGATCCTTCTTACGAGAATGAAGGTTTTAGAACTATAAAAATCATGACTCAATGTGAAGTGAAAATGTTAAATGCTAACTAAAGTCTGTCATATTTCTCAACTTACGGAGGAATTTAGTTTTTAAGGGGGTAATTGACATGAATGATTTTAGGTTTTTTATTTTTGTTTAGTTTGTAGCAATTGAAGAAAAAGTAAGAATGAGATAGAGAGAAAGTAGATAAATCCAAAGAAGAAAGCGAAAGGGAAAAATTCGGGTCGGTCTCTTTTCCAAAGTTTCTAACCCCTCTAGTACCCCGTTATTTATTTCAACCGCAAAAAACCACTTTTCGAAATATTGTTCCAAAAATGTCATTGTCTTCTTCAACAACTCCGGCAACACACTTTGGAATCGAAAATCATGATTGTGCGCAACGAAACTAGGATGGATCTGTGTTTGGTTGAAAGATTTTTCAGTTGGGACGAAGGCAAAGAAGGGGGAAGAAGAAGAAGGCTTACGACGGAGGAGATGGAAGAAGAATGTGGATGACGTAAACTGGTTATTTATGCTTTTGTATCGCGATGCAAAAATGAATTAGATAATATTTTTGTATCGCAGTTCAAAAGTTTAATTTCCTAATCTATTTTTGAACTACGGTTCATAAATTTCATTGCATTAATTTTTGTACCATGGTTAAATGTTTAATTTCCTAGTCTATTTTTAAACCGCGGTTTATAAATTATAGCATTAATTTTTGTATCGCAGTTCAAAATTTAATTTTCCTAGTCTATTTTTGAACCGCGGTTCATAAATTTCATTGCATTAATTTTTGCATCGCGGTTTAAAGTTTAATTTCCATAGTCTATTTTTGACCCGCGGTACAATTAAACTAGACAATTAAACTATTGAACAGCGATGAAAAAATTAATGCAATAAAATTAATGAACCGCAGTGTAAAAATAATGACCTCCGTAGCGTGCATACGGTTCATTAAGGGTATCGCAGTCATTTTGCCACCAAAAGTGACTTTTTCTATTTGAAAAAAAAATACGGTATTTAGTGATTAAAAACTTTAAAAAGTGGACTGATCATAATTTTTCCAAAACAAAATCTAAAATCAAAATCCTAAAAAGCTTGTATGTAGAACAAGCCGTTAGGTTTCTTAGATCAAGAAGTTACAACTGCAAAGTTCTTGATGGAATAAAAACCTTTTATGGTTACCATATTCTTATGATAAGTTAAATTATAGCGGGTAATTGTATTTGCTACAAACGCGTTCAATTAAAAATGGAAATCAAATTAGCTTTCCGAGTAAAGTTGCTAATTGTGTTAATTTTGGAATTTTTAATTTGGTAATATTTTGTGGAAAGAGTTGACGGGTTGCTCAGACTCCGATGGTTAGATCAATTCTAGGTAGGGATGACAATTGTGTGTTAATGGATAGCTTTGCGTTAGGCCATTATCCATTAGCCAAGCCAATAAATAATAGTCTAACCCAAAACTATCTATTAACACCAAATTTTCACCCCTAATTCTAGGCAGTATATTGTGGTGTACACCAATGGTTTGGAATGGTGCGTGCCCGCAAACAACAATGATAATAAATGGTTACAAATGAAGTTTCCAAAATTTTGTATAGAATAGAAGGAAAAATAATTATGATCCAAGGCTTCTTCATCACCGGATCAAAATTAGTTGAAACAAAAATATTTTAGCATAAATATGATCTATGATAGTGAATTATTTACTTGGAATGAAAGGAGTACTTATTATATAAATTTGGTGACGAGGAAGTAATGTGTAAAGTGTATTTTTTTTTTCTTCAAGGCTTCCCTTAGGCTCGAAGGTGCAAGATTAATCTCCGAGTCGAGTAGGATTACAAGAGTGGTAATGCTCTTAATTTCTACCAAATTTTAAAGCAATTGTATTTCGATGACTCGTACTCAAAACCTATGATTAAGCTAATAAAAACAACCTCCTACCAACTGATTTATACGTTCGATGATGTATAAAGTGTAATTTCCCAAAAGAAACAGAAAAAATAACTTCAATCCAAATGACATAATAGTATCTACAAAAGATATATTTTTACTGCTTCATACCCCATAGTCTCCATACCTCTAAGGTGGGTAGAAAGAAAATAGATCAAATGACAAAATACTACAAAGAGTAGTTATGAAATTGGAGTATCCATAAATGTGAGTAGGGGTGGCAAAATGGGTGTTTTGGATCATTGGATAATAGGCTATTATCCATGGTTATCCATAGATAATAGCCTATTATCCAATGATCCAAAACACCCATTTTGCCACCCCTAAATGTGAGTATGACAGGGGGACACTACATAGTCCTTACTGTTTCAACTTTCAACCATCGTTTTCCCAATTGTAAATCGAAACTTGGGGGACGTGTTCAATTCTCCAATAATCTCCTCCTTGGTGCTCCTTGTCTTTGTGTTGCAGAGGGTCAATTAGTTTACTGGGCATATTACCAAGGGAAAGATGCCCAAGCTTGGTAAGATGTTCAATGCCAAAAGGCAGAACATCCAACAATTTGCATTCCTCAAAAAGTAGGGAATCAAGATGTGGCATTGATCCCTCCTCAATTGTTACCCTTTTCAATCCTTTAAATCTCAGAATTTCTAGCAATGTGAGCCTTTGAAACCCTCCGGCCTTAAAAACCAAACCGTCCCCATCGGATGCGTCTGAAAGAAGAAGTTGGAGAAGGTTGGGTAAATCTTGAATTGAATTAGTGAGCAGATCACTTCCATCCTTTAGCCTGCACTCATATAAACGCACAACAATTAAGCTGTGAAAGGAAGATATCCAATCAGGTGCCTTGTTAAAACGTCCTACTAATTCGAATCTTTCAAGAAATGGCAAAGCAGGTAGAGATTCAAGATTAAGCACCTCCTCTCCTTCTCCTCTAGGTGAATTAAGATACAGAGAACGAAGATTAGTGAGCTTAGAAATAGAGGAGCACAATGTCATCCCATCCTCTCTTCTCAACTTCACAATACCTAACTTCCTCAGCTGGCTCAACTTCCCAATCTCTCTTAACAATGCTTCATGATTTTCACTAACGTCGATGTAGCAAAGCTTTTGTAATGAGAATAAAGCCCCCATGTTAGATGGAGCCTTAAAGCCATTTATATCGTATAGATCAAAGCCAATATGACTGAATGCCAACAGATGACGTAACCGAACAAGCTTTACTATCTCCTTAGGCACACAAGTGACGCGGGTGTTTTTCAAATCTAAGGTCTCTAGTTTCTTCAGGTTTCCTATCAATTTTGGAATGGTGCTCACCTTTGTATCCCTCAAGCTTAGATACCTAAGATGAACTAGTCCAAAAAGTTCTTTTGGAATCTTCTCTAATGGAGCATCAGTCAAATCTAACACCTTCAAGAACTTTGATCTTAACAAGACAGGTAGTGGTAATTGTGACATGAATGGCGAATCTTGGTTACCAAAAGTGAGGAATGATCGAAGACGATTAGAATATTTTATGCTTACTTGGAAAATTTCAGCATCTACATGAATTGCAAGGCGTCGTACTATTTCTGGCCACTCAGTAGTCGATCCACTAGCCACCATGAAAAATCTTTTCTCCATCGATATCGAAAGAATCATTTCACGCAAAAGATCGTGAAGTCGACATGATTTAAGCCTCCCAGCATGAGTGCTAATGTCACCTCCCACTTGAACCAAACTTCTATTGATAAGCTCGTTGAGGTATTCTTCAGCGACATCTTCGATTGACATTCCTTTTCTCGCTTTTACAAAACCTTCTGCAATCCATAGTCGAATTAATCTCATTTTCCCCATCTCTTCGTCCTCTGGGAAAAGGCTCATGTACAAGAAACATAATTTTAGATAGTACGACAAGTCGTAGTAATCGAGACAGAGTAATCTTTTCAATCTTTCTAATCTCTCATTGATATCAAACTCACTGGGAAGGCTTCGATAAAACATTTCTCATTCTTCAATTCTGCTCTTGTCCTTGGTTGCCAAAGCGCCACCGATCACCACAATTGCTAATGACAAACCCTCGCATCTACTTAAGATTCTTTGAGAGATTTCCTGCAAAGGCGTAGGGCAGAAACAACTTTCTGGAAATGCCTTTCTACAAAAAAGGATCCACGACTCTTCTTGAGACAAGGCCTTTGAAGTATACACCATGCCATTAGTTTGAACCTGAGATGTAGAAGCTACATCATTTATACGTGTTGTAAGCATGAAGCGATTGCCACAATCATTGTCCGGCACTATGTTTCTAACCACTTCCGAGGCAGAGATACTCCAAACATCATCAATAACAAGTAGAAATCTTCTTTGCTGAAGGAATTCATCAATAATCCCCTTGAGCTGGTTTTGACTCATAGACTCGACACCTTGAGGTGGTGGTTGTCTTACCTCGTAGAACAATTGTTGAATAATGTCTCGGAGGAGTTCATTAAGGTTGAATGATTGGGAAACAACAATCCAAAGATGGATTTGAAAATGGTTCTTCACCAATAAGTCATCATAGACTTTCTTAACTAAGGTAGTCTTGCCCGAACCCCCCATTCCAACCACCGAAATGCATTGGAGTCGAGAACCTGGGTTGAGAAGCCATGTCACTAGTTGTTGTTTGGGCTTTTCAATGCCCATAAGGTCTGCTTCCCTTTGAACGTCGTAAGGTATCCTCGTGGCGGCGATGTTGACACTTGAGCTTTGCAGTGGGAAATTACTGTCTAGGCGGTATCTCTGATGCCCTTCTGCGATATCTCGGACACGAACTTTCAGTCTTTGGATTTGTGAAGCAATTTGATAACGAGCTTTTAACTTCTTAACATAGCAAAAGATTATGCGAAGAGAACCGTAGAATCCTTCACCGTCGTGATGATGTGCCAGGTGAAAGATGAACTCGTCGAGAACGTCCTCGGTGTCATAAGCAACTTCTCGCACCTGGTTCACCCAAACTTTGAGTAGGGGGTCGCTGCCTTTTCTTGCATCGGCAAGCCTGAGGAAGGCAGTCATGCGCTCCATTTCATCTCTCATGTACTGGTCATCTTGGCGAACCCCACCTTGCAACTTTGCTTCTTCTTAGAGGAGAGATGCGAGCTTGTCTACAAGGAATTGGACAATTCCATCGGCCATTTCTCTCTCTAATAATATCGTAAGAATTGATGAGGGATAAAGATGACGGACAACAAACTAAAAAACAATTGTAGACTGTGACCATTTAAAACGCGCTTTGGGATAAGAAAACTGAACTCCAAGTCAAAAGAGTGTCGAGTCATTGTCGTTCTCAAAATTTAACACCCGCTGGCCGCTGGCCTACGCATCACAATGTGGTATTGAAGGTTGACTTTGTCCATTTGTTTGACAAACTAAGCCACTTTAATGTTGTGTTCGTTTAATGGAAAAATGACTTTCGCAATATGATTTCTTCCTTTTTTTTTTTTTAATGTTTGCAACATTTTTTTTTTTTTTAATTTTAATGCCTTGAAAGGCTACAATTATATATATGATGTCTTTGGTGTGGCTCGAACAAATAGTGTCTTTTGGTGAGGCTTTGAACACCCGAAATATGAAATAATTAATGTAAAAAAGACCTTTTGGGTAAGGCTTGAATAACAAAAGAGGCTTTAATACAATTGAGAGTTGTAAAGTGAGAGAACACTTCTTTTTAGGAAAATAAAATATGTAATTAATGTAAAAAAAACTCCAAATCAATGGAAAATGAAGCCTTCTTTTTAGGAAAATAACTTACAAATCATTTTTCGTAAGTCATTTTGTAAATGTTCGAGCACTCCTCTGCCGCTTTTCACTATTACATATATTTACATAAACGCACAATATTTCATTCAACAAATAAATTATTTAAAAATATAAATAGAGTTTGTGCACACTATTTATAATTATAATTTTAATAAATACTCACTACGTACGTTATAAAATTAGTATCCACTATTCTATTTAGAAACGTCTCAAACATTATCCATTTTCTTTTTTCAAAACGATTTTTCATATCAATTATCAATTTTTTAGAAAACATTGTGGGTCGGTCCACTTTTTGAAACTTTTAATCGCTAAAATACATATTTTTTTTATTTTCAACTGGAAAAGTTCACGTTTGGTGGCAAAATAATTACGATACCCTTAATGAACAGTAGGCGCGCTACGGATGTAATTATTTTTGCACCGCGATTCATCAATTTTATCGTATTATTTTTTACACCGTGGTACAATAGTGTAACTACTAGTCTATTTTAGAACCGCGATTCATCAATTTTTATTGAATTAATTTTGCACCGCGGTTCAATAGTGTAACTAAAAAGTATATTTTTGTACCGCGTTTCATCAATTTTAGTGCATTAATTTTTGCACCGGGGTACAATAGTGTAATTGCTAGTCTATTTTTGAACCGGGATTCATCAATTTTAGTGCATTAATTTTTTCACCGTGGTTTAATAGTGTAAATGATGGCTCTTAATATTCTAATTTAAAAACAAACATATCCACCGCGGTATAGAAATATATGTTCAATGCGATATATCTAAAAGGGAATCGCGATGCAAAATTATGTGGACTTAATTGATGAATGAACTTTTTTTGCACCATGGTATATACAAAAAAGGAAATCGTGGTACAAAATTATGTGGACTTAATTGATGAATGAACTGTTTTTGCACCGCGATAGATAAACTTGACGTAGCGTGCCTCTTGCCCTTTAAGGGTATCGCAGTCTTTTCGCGGCCAAAAGTGACTTTTTTCGGTTGTTTTAAAAAAGCGTACTTTAGCGATTAAAAACTTGGAAAAGTGGACCGGCCCGAATTTTTCATAATTTTTTAAATTTGTATTTGTGATTTGAAAAAAAGATGGACCTTGTTGATTTGACACCACTAATGATAAATTGAGGGTTACTGAAGGAAAATTACTTAAACTTCAACTATTTTATATTCAATATGGGCATTAATATTGTAATATACTTTTTGTATTTATTCATATATTATTTTCAATGCATTTGGCAAACACCCAAAAATATTTTCAGGCAACTTTGTAAAAGATTTCACTACGAAAAAACTCGGGATTAGCAAGGACAATTTACCAAGGAAATATAATTTCAGGGTAATTCCCGTGGAATTTACTTAGGAATTTTATTGCCTGAATATACCAAGGAAAATATTTTCCATGGCGAATGCCGAGGAATTCAGAGAGGAGTTGTTCCTAGAGAAATTTGCAATGATTTTACCAAGGAGAATATTTTCCATAGCAATTACCGAAGAATTTAATGTGGAAAATTTTTCCTATGGGAAATTGCAAGGAATTTACCAAAGAATTTATTTCCTAGGGAAAAATCCATATTAAATTCCTTGGGAAGTACTGGTCCAAATATAGCTAGGAAACTACCAGGGGAATAATTCCTCTAAAACTACCTAGGAATAATTTTTATTGAGAAATTTTGTGGATCCAATTTTTTTGGCACTAAACTTCACTCCAAAACTACCAAGGAATATATTCCTAGGCAATTATGAAAATTCTTGGAAAAAGTTTGAGGGAAAAATTCCCACCATAATCACCAAGGAAATTTAAGAGGAATAAATGCCAAGGAAATAATTCCTTGGTCAAATCCTTGGGGCTTTTGTGATCTATTACACACACACACACATTATAATTGTTTCTCAATAGAAAATTATTTTGTTTTTTATAGAAAATTATTTTGTTTTTTATAAAAAATATATTTATCATTAGATATCTTTAAACAATACTATTATATAAAATATACAGTTAAATCTCAATTACTCTGTTAATATTTATATCTAATTAACCACCAACATAATTACAATAACGAGAATACTCATCTATGTATAATTATTTTTTAAAATGGTATCCAAAATCTAATTTTAATAATTTATGATATATGCATGCAATTCTCAAGTTCGCTTCAAAACTTTTATACAATTCTATTCATAAATTACAAGTGATTTCTTAGTATATTAATTACTCTTTTCGTTTCTAAAAGTGTCTTGTTTGACCCAGTACATAAATTAAAAAAATATTATCTATATATGAATATTAAGATAATGTGTATTTTCTAAAGTTCCTTATGTGAGAGTGAATACATCCATGAGTTTAAGTGTGAATCAAATCAATGGTAAAATAACAACAGTAACTAAGCAAAGTCAATTTACAGTTGTAGATTGGTTGTACGATGTGGTCTCTCACGCTTCTTTAATATATCAATGAATCATTAAAAATGTTTTTTACTATAATTTTTTTGACGCAAGTAATTTGTTCAGCTTTATGGTCATCCCATGGAATTAATGAATTCATTGAATGAGATGTCTAGACATCTAGTGCTTGATATAGGTTGCACAGTTTCCAAAATGTTAAATTTTACAAACGCGACATTGATACAAATTTGTTGTCGAAACACTCAAAAAACATTGTGTTTGATGGCCAAAATGCACGACCAGTCGAGACCTTAGTTATATATGAGCTCTAAAATATGTGACAATATCAATATGACATGGTACGCAAAAGAACTACGACTTTTCGGCTATATTTAAATTTGAATTTAGAATATTGATGCGTTAATATTATTTTATCAAACTTTTAAAACATTTTTAAAATTCAAAACGACTGATTCAAGAAATTCATAACAAATACTAAATATTATATGATTTTTTTTTCAAAATAATATGTATACTCAAAACCATGTATATTCATAACTTATTTGAAAACTAGCTTTATATTTTTATTAATGACATATGTTTTTCAAAAATAATACTCCGACTCCCTCCACTGCCTAACCCAAAATCCCCAAATATTCAAAGTAACGCCAACACCCCCCTTCCCCTTAAAAAATCCCTAAATCAAATTACCCAAGACCACAAATCTTCAAATCTCTCTCTTCAGGTCATTGCCATTTGCTACCTCCAGTCAGTGCTCCACCCTTCTGCATCACCTCCAAATATTTCCCCAAAACTTCTCTCTCCAATATTTCACTTTCCCGTGTTACTACCCTCCACACAGGTTTTCTCCAAATTCCCCAAAAATTTCCTCCATATGGGTTTTCCCCAAAATTATCTTAGGCATTCAATTGATAGAGAGCGGCGACTTTGAAGAAGCAATTCTTGGTATCGTCAATCGCATCACACCAGTGACTATGTGGCACCCCGACCCGGATTCCAATGTGAAACCCCAAGTCGGACCGCCCAAAGATACACAAGTAAGCATGCGCAAGTAGGATTATAAAAATTCATGTGACGCAACATCGCATACAATTAACAACTCGGCTACACTTGGCCGGAAAATAACTTAAAATAAACAAGTCATCGGCGACGTTACAGCCGGAACCCAAAAACTACTCCTACAGTTATAACACATGCATAATATAACCTCAACGGCCACAACATGCCGGAGACAACACAACTATAATATCATAAAAGAGTGTTAAGCGGAAGAAACTGTAGTGAACCATTAACATATAAACAAGCTCGACATATAAGTCGGCATACAAAAGATTTAAGTATCAAGTAACTAAGTGTACTACAACAACAAAATCCCAAGACAAGTCTAAGTGACTTGCTTCCCAACGTCCTTGCCAAAATGAAAGACTAACTACCAAAAGTCCCAAAGAGCAACCTTCTAGCTTGCTAGCAACCAAACGCGGGTAAGGCGAATCTAGCGTGAACCGTCTCCTCGGCTCGGATCTAAGGAAACAAAACAAACAAATAGGGTAAGTCGAAAGACTTAGTAAGTTACTAAAAATGCATGTTCATGTTATAGCATGGCATTTATCACAATTATGGTATATGATCATCATATAGCACTTAGCACATTATTCACGTAAGTGCGGGAAAATAAATCATACAAGTAGGATATGATATAGTCACGGCCGCTTTGTAGCTCCTGCAATAGACTTTGTTATACTGGATCGTGCCACATCGATGCTCTGTGATTTCATCGACTTTTATCGAGAACCTACTCGATTTAGATAGCAGCCAATGGCGCACGTATTGATACGGAAAAGGGGGCTACTTCCCCATTGCGGCCAACAATGGAGGTGTGTGTGAGGTCCCAGGTGCGGCGATCCATAGCGAGCACGAATCTCACAATTCGTGAAGGCAATGCATCGTCCCACCCTGACGTAATAAACAAACCAAATAATGCCAGCTGGACTCAATGAGATGCACAAGTAGATATTTACTCGACATAAACCAATTAAGGATCGAATTCGACTAGAGCAAACTCATCCGACCAAGTAGGTTATTAATCTCTCCCATATATCATGTCAAGGCAATTCATTGCTCAAAACCAATCATACATATCAACTTGTTGCAAACAATTAAGCTAAGCTCATATTTGAGTAAACCCAATCAAACGGTGTCCAAACTTCGTAGGGATTGAAATTAGTGTTCAACATGTTCAAATCTTTCCTAGAGTCGACTCCGTTGAGTCTTTGCTATAAATTCCCTATTTTGGAGAAATTGAAGCTATGTGCTTCATAACCCAACCTAGACCATTTCTAAGTTCAACTAGGTTATAAATTCACCAAGGCATTGCAATGTGATTCATATTCATCATAGAGTTCAATTTTGAAAATAGAACACATAACAACATATCATGTAGGCTTAAATTAGGGCATTCTCATATAGCACCATTTCCATCAACATATATAATACATGTTTCTAATATATTCAAAACCTTAAATAGACAAGATGATAGAGTATTATAAACTTTACTAAGCATAAAATCCTCCTATACATGCTCCTAGCTAGCAAGTACATACTTTCAAAACACAAGAAGAAGGCATAGGAAGCATATATGTGTCCTCATTGACCTCAATCATCATAAGCTTCGTTTCCTTAGGGTCAATGAGAACTAAAACAAAGAAGAAAAGAAGTAACTTACTTGTATTCTACACCAAAGAAAGCAAGGAAGAAAATTATTCGGTTGAAAGTGATCTACTCTTCAAGCTCTACACTTCTAATGGAGGTGGCTTGAGCAAATGGGGGATGGATCATGGAGGAAGACCAAGATAAATGCTTCAAGAAGCCATGGGAGAGCTTGAGGGAAAGAAAATCCCGTTTTTGGAGAGTGAGGGAGAGAAATGAGAGTCAAACTCTCAAATTGTGGCTTATATTTGGTTAAAAACTGAGTGGGACAAGTGTCAAGGCAATGTGGTCTCTTAAAATCAGATTTTTGTGGCTTAAATGATCACTAAAGCTCTCTTAATCCACTCTTAAAACTTGTTAGAGATGTTAGGGTATAAGTAAGGAGGGTTAGGGAGGTTTAGGTGGGGTTTAGAAAGGGTTTTGGATAGGGGTTTAAGTGTAAAATTCAAGAATCATCGAAACAGAGCAGTCCAGCCTTGGGGGACCTTGCGGTCGCATGGTCCCCTTAGCCTTGCGACCGCATCCTCTCAGGATGCACAACCTCCAAGTTTATGGTTACCTTGCGGGGGCAAGGTCATTCTACCTTGCGACCGCAAGCTTGGCAGACCCAAAATGGCTCAGAATACAACCTAGAAGACCTCCAAACACTAAACCAAATCAATGGGGTTTCAAACCCCAACAAAAATGAGTTTAAAACTCATCACAATCACCCTCAAACAACACCCGAACAATCCAAACGAAGGAGGGAAAGAAGGAGAACTAAACAAGCAATCGAACCGGCGATTTAACAAACATGCATACATGATTCTAAACATGTTAAGAGCATTATGGATGTCTTGTAAATGATTCTAAAACATTTATAAACTAAGTAAACATGCTCATAAGTAATATGAATGCATGAACACGAACAACGAATGGCTAGGGTGCCACAGACTATCTCTCCCTCTCTCTCGTTTATTGGCACATCATTATTTTTCCCTTTTTTTATTGCTACTGCCTTTCAATTCTCAGTATCCTCATAACCCTTATTGTGCCGCTGACTCCACAGAAGCTCTTTCTAAAGGAACACCCCTTTCAATTTTTTTTAATAATGAAATTTATATATATATATATATTTTTCATCTTCTTGATGTCTACTATTGTGTTGTCTGCTAAATTATCATAGCCTTGTCTATTATTATGAAATTTTATATAATCCTCCAAAGCTTAGAACTTGTATTATTATTTTAGTTTGGTGCAGTGTAGCAGTAGCTACAACGTAGTAGTATATTGCAATTGTAAATAATAAGTTATAGAAATGGTGAATGATGGAAACGAGTATTATTTTGTTTTCTTTGCGTTAAACATTTAGGTTTTTCTTTAACTTTAATTTTAATGTTTACACATAGTAATTACTTGTTGGGGGGGTCTGATGATTACTGGGGTAGATTGCATGTGTCATGTTAGCAATTAGATAGTGCAAATTTGGTTTGTATTATATATAATATACTCTTTTGTGGGTTGGGTTTGGTTCTCAAAAGCCAAAAAATAGTTGTGTGCATAACAGAATGATACCAAATGCCATCTTAGTTTATTATGATGATGAGGTGTTAGAGCTTAATTATCATGTGGAGATTGATAGAGCTCAAGAGTTTATTAGTTCATAAATAATGATTATACTTTTTATTTGTTGTAATTTGCTGAACACAAGCACTTACCTATGTAAGTTTTTGTACTCTCTAATCTGTGGAGTTTATTGGTTTCTGATTATAATGTGGAGTATATTGTTGGTGGTAAATCTAGAACTTCTATGTTTTGGATTTTCTATGTAATATGTTCTTGCATAAAGCATGTTTAGTTTATTATGCTACCTTCCTTTGCAATTTAGTACTGTGTACTAAAAGCTGGTATGTTATTTCAAGTGCTACTCATAATTCTATCAGAGTAGCCCATGTATGCTTTCGTTAACTTTTACAATTTAAGACAGGGGATCCGTTTAGTTGATATGATTTTGTCGTAAATGAACATTTTTCTATTACATACATCATGAGGATTTGTAGTGGATGCTTCAAATTCCTGGTGCAACAAGTTATGTTAGTTCCACTAGTAAGGACAAGTTTGGGGAGGAGATTTAGAAGCACTCAGCACTTGTTGGACTTAATGTAAGAATCACTTCGGTTTCACCTTACTTGATGTTTCTAAAGCTTTCAGTGTTTCCATAGCATTAAGTAGACATTCTATCAATTGGTTTAACAGAAGCCCATTTTAGGCCCTCTATTACAAGGATGAAGTTGTTCCAACGGGTACTTGTGTTGTTTGCATTGTTGGTGGTGAAAACTAGTTATTTTCTTAAGAGTACGTGGTAAATTCTCTATTATAATATAACACCTAAATGCCAAGGCAAAAAAAATTCACAAAAGTTTGGTCATAAAATCCTTGTTGGTGGTCATTGATTGATTGATTGCATAATTTGCATGTCCGCCAAGCCATTTACTAATGAAAGAAATAATCAATAATCGCCAGAAAGGATTTAGCGACCAAAATTTTATGATATTTTTGTGCTACAAGCATTGTCCAAATATTTGATTCTACATAAAGTGTTGTGCATAGTGGAAGACTAGGCAAATAAATTAACAGAGTATAATAGGATCAATCACAAAGAAAAAAAAAAGATTGAGGCCAATGGACTATCGAAATTTTATTAGAGACTCTTGCCTTCAAACGTTCTAGGTATACAACTATTCATATATGTACAATAGAAACTTTAAAACCCTTAAAAGATTAAAAAACTGACAAGCTGAAAATCTCTAAAAACGGGGCTGAGCGGACGTTCAGTCCAAAGTCTGGACGACCGCGCAAAATACAGAATGCATGCTTCGAAGAATTCTTCATTGAGCGATCGCCCAGCCAAAACGGTGAGTGATCGCCCAAGCCCAAAACCTACAATTCTCTTGTCTAAAACCCACAGACATAAAGGAACAACACACACATGATTCATACAGATTGATTCCAAGCACTAGTTAATTGTTGATACGGGCACAGGATCAACGAACAATGATGTGATGTACTCTTCAACCTTGTCTGGATTTGTGAAACCATCTTCATACTTGTAGATAACATCCATAATTCACGCCATTACAAATTAAATTAAAAGAATGTTCCTCTCTCAACTATCACGCTTCTTAAATTCAGAAAGATGTACTAAATAAGTAAATTTGTATTAGAAATAGCCACGCATAATGACAAAGGTCGTATCAATTATATAAAGGGTTAATCGCACCATTGGTCACTTGAGTATAGGTCATTCACAGTTTTAGTTCCTTAACAAATTTTTTTTCAAATCTGGATCCTTCGAGTATTAAAAAATTTCAGCGATAGTCCTTTTGATGAATGTCGTTAGAGAAATACCGTTAAGTTGCTCATGTGCATTAAGTAAGGGCTAAAATGAAATTTTCTCAAACCTAATCTATATTTCAATTTGCAATCAATACCCTAGAGTTTGAAAAAAAATACCTAAATGCCTTCCCTACTCAAGGTAGAATTAAAGAATCTAAACCTATAATCAAATCCAAATCTCATCAAAGGCTCAGGTATCGTAAATACTCACAAAAACACACATATACACACATAGGGTTTGCTAAAACTTGGGGGAATATCGATTGAATTCAGGAGAGGGCTAAAATACTCGCACAAAAGAGACCTAAATGTCTTCTTTTTTCTTTTTTTTTCTTTTTTTTTTTTGCATTCTTCATTCTGAAATTAATTGAATTGATCAAAGGAGGAGCATACATGGCAAGAGGTAGGTGGTCATACCCTTTGCGCTAATAACTATGGGTTCTTTGGTAGTCCCACAACCCATAATCTCTGCTCCAAATGCTACAAAGACCATTCCCTCAAGGGCTAAAATACTCGCACAAAAAAGACCTAAATGTCTTCTTCTTTTTTTGCATTCTTCATTCTGAAATTAATTGAATTGATCAAAAGAGGAGCATACATGGCAAGAGGTAGGTGGTCATACCGTTTGCGCTAATAACTATGGGTTCTTTGGTAGTCCCACAGCCCATAATCTCTGCTCCAAATGCTACAAAGACCTTTCCCTCAAGGGCTAAAATACTTGCACAAAACAGACCTAAATGTCTTTTTTTTTTTTTTTGCATTCTTCATTTTGAAATTAATTGAATTGATCAAAGGAAGAGCATACATGGCAAGAGGCAGGTGGTCATACCCTTTGCGCTAATCACTATGGGTTCATTGGTAGTCCCACAACCCATAATCTCTACTCCAAATGCTACAAAGACCTTTCCCTCAAGGAGCAACACCTCTCCTAGGCCAAACTCGTTGTCAAATCTTCCTTCTCCCATCCTGATTCCTCCTCATATGTCACTGGTCCGTTGATTCCACGTCCAGAGGCAGCGGCGTCTCCAATGATCACAGTTACAAAAGCGGCTCCGCCGGAGTTAACGACGGTATCACCACCACCATCACCAACGGCGACGAAGCCTAATATGTGTGTGACATGAAGGCGGTGCGTCGAACTGACGGGATTCACAAAACATTTTTTAGACCCATGATTTTTTCATCATTTTCATTAACCAACATTTTTCATGAAAATTGTCCTTTAGGTAGTACTAAATACTTTGAAAAATTCAAAAAATGTTCAGTGAAGTGTAATCCTAACCCACATATTGTTCACCACAATTGACTACAGTTTCAATATATTTGGTGGTGTCGTGAAAGAGAGAGAGAAAGGCCTACTTATTCAATTCCTCGTAGCAACAAGAGCCGATCAATTAATTGGTTGGTCTTTCCTTTTGTTGGTTCAGATTTGTGAATCAAGTTTGTTACTTTATAAACTAGACATTCCCCTGCCATTTAATTTCTTTATCTCCTCAATCTTGAAGATTCCATCATTCGGTATTCACCCTTCTTTGTAATAGTAGGAAATTTGGTGGGCTTCCCAAAAAAAATTGGGGAAGAAGGCCTTATGTTCATTTTTGAAAATTTAGGTATTCGATTGTAAATTTTGATACAAGTAAAGTTTGAAAAAAAAATCATTTTGGCCCTCACTAAATGTACATAGACAACTTAATGGTATTTCTCTAATGGCATCCATCAAAAGGACTGTCGCTGAAAAAAATTAATACTCAAAAGAGCCAGATTTGAAAAAAAAATTTGTTAAGGGACTAAAATTGTGAACGACATATACTCAAGGGACCAATGGTACGATTAACCCTTATATAAATATATAATTGCTTCAATACAAAACATTAAGTCATGATAAACCACATCAACCAGTAGAGTTACTTTTCTAAACAATTACAAAATTAGTAGTTCTCTTGCTTTCTATAGGCAAAATGGGCTGCATAAGTTAGGCTTTTATTATTGTTTATATAGATTATTAATTAATTATTAATTAACAAAATAAAAATGGGAGTAGTGGTGGCAGCCGTTTCATACAATTAACGAGGGAGAGCTGCTGGGGGAGAGAGGGTTGGGAGAAATAACGGCAAGGGGAGGAACTATAAAAAGGACACCCCAAATTTTTGGTACTGCTCTTTGATTAATTTTAACTCTCAAAAGTGACTGAAATTTCGAATATTAGAAAAGACATGCCTGAGCAGAGGCAAGACAAAGCAGAGTAGTTTCAAGGTAAGCTTAACCTAATTTTCTCTCAACAAAATATATTGACATGTGTCTCATTTACTTGAGTGGTCTGTCTAACTTTGAATAGGGAAATTAAGACTACTGCGTCGGTTGATTAAGACCAAGAGTAGAAACTGTTTGATAAGACATGTAAACTTGTTAGAGTATTAAAATTAGATACTCTTTCGGCCCTTTCTTGGCTCAGTTGGTATTTTGGACTATAATTAGGCTATGAGATTCAATACAAATGGTTGCAAATTCCTTAATTTATACACCAATTTGATCTTTTTACATCAATCGCGATCTTTTAGTTCTTATAGTATGTCGTGCATGTTTGTTATCACACAGATTCTGGAGAGCAAAAAAGAGACGGCTGAGCAAATGATCAAAGGCGCAACTGAAATGACGCTTCAAGGAATAATTCATAACACCCATATTTATCAGTGGTAAATTGAATGTGCAAATATTATTTCTTAAAATAAAATATATTTTACTTGAAGCAACACTATCACAAACAAAAATATACTAGATTTATTTGACACAAAGAATAATAAAAAATATATTTATTTGACTCAATCTTAGTATATAAAAATTTAAAATAATTAAATCTGCAGAATAAATATTGTTATATGAAAGGAATAATTGATAGAGTAGAGAATAAGCCAACTATTTGGTACAACGCATGCAAGAAATGTGCAACTTCCATTACGAAGAATGTAGGAACCCCAAAGTGCAACAAGTGTGATGAAGAAGACAATGAAATTGTGCAAAGGTAACAACCAATTTATTCCTCCAAACATTTTAATAATAATTTATAGAATGTTATAAACAAATATTATTTTATTATTGGCAGATATAGAGTCATATTAAATGTGGTGGAAGGTGAGCAAAGTGCAATTATAACACTGTTTGAAGAGGCTGTGACTATATTTGTGGGATGCTCAATACACGAATATATATCATCAATAGAGGAGGTAGAAATGTACAATTTAAAATATAATCTAAATTTTATTCATAGACTAAATTATGTACGGCTAATACAGGGAAAACATGCATCTAAATATTACCGAGGATTGAGCGCATACATTTCAACGGAAGTCCAATTCCTTATCACTCTAAACCATAAGACAAGAGTTGACGATAGAAAACTCATAGTCGTAGGGGAAGTAATTGAAAAGATCAATCATATAGAATAGAACCAACAATGCAAAATCAAAATCAAGTACGCGTGGACTACCAAAGAATTTAACATAAGGGGGAAAGTATCGACACCTAATGAAGAGAATGGAAAGAAGGCAAAAATTAACTCAAAAGAAAAGAGAGATGGAAAAAATACAACAAAGAAGGAGGACACCAAAGAAGTTTGTCAGGTGGAGATTTCAAGCGATAACGAAGATACGCTCACAATGTGTAAGAAAAAACAAAGAATCAACATAAAGGTAAACTTTTCGGTAGGCATTAAAATCAAAAAAGAAAAGAACTAATATGAGCACAAAATTACATTTGTAGTTTGCATTCATATGCATTTGATCATTAGACAATATTTTTTTTATCTAATGTTTATTTCTTCTAATAACATAAAGGTAAACTTTTCAAAAAGAAAAGAACTATATGAGCACAAAATTACATTTGTAGTTTGCATTCATTACAATCTGAATTTGAATAATTGTAACTTAGCTCTCTTGCCCTTAACTTAATGAAAAAAAAACATTAAATAACAAATGAAATAAACTTTTGTTTTAAGCAAGACAACACGTGCAACACATGTGCCTTTTACTAGTACAATAAAAACCAACACCAGAAATTTTAGAGCACTATAGTTAATTCTAATCCTACAGGAACGTACATCCCAAATTTTCAACAAGATCCGTCCGGGCGATTCCCGTGCAAACGTTGAATTTATTTCAATTTCTGAATGCTGACCCAACATAAAGAAACAACACACACATGATTCATACAAATTGATTCCAAGCACTAGTTAATTGTTGATACGGACACGGGATCAACGAACAATGATGTGATGCATTCATTAACCTTGTCTGGATTTGTGAAACCATCTTCATACTTGTAGATAACATCCATAATTCGCGCCATGTTCACCATCGGCATGAGCAGCTCCTGCGGAATTACTATTCCGGATCGGTTGACACATTCCTCATTTACGTCTTTCCATGCATTTGATACCATTTCCTTAAGAACGAAGATAGCTTCTTTCCTCGAAACCCCATATTCCTTCATGTAGCACTCGACACCTGATGCTACGTGCCCCCTCTTTTGCTCAACCTGGACAAATATTTAGAAATATATGTAATAATGGTTAAAATGGCTGTAAAATGTATACTATGTTGGAGTACGTATACGTAGGTAGGTAGGGAGATAGGTACTGAATCAAATATACCTCACTACCAACGATATCATTCTGTAGACGTCCCATTAACTCGACTGCTCTAAGGATCTTTGGTCGCCCTTGTATCCAATCAAATGCCTCCTCAGTAGCAATGCCACCCATTCCCATGTACGACGATGTTGTAAGCAGGTGGAAACTGCTGGAAATAAATGATACGTCGATATACTCTTGGAACGATGGTACGCACTTACTATTAAGCCACTTTGCCTCCTGGTAGTAAGATCTACATAATTCTTTCATCTGAAAAGAACGAGAAAAGCTTAGAAAGTAAACACAGATTTACACTAGCTAGCTATTATATTGCCATCTTAACACGACTTGCGAAAGAATGAGAGACGCACTGCTTCTTTTGAGTGGTACACGCTAAAAAATCTTCCTTCCTTGGTCACTTGCTCCTCAAACTCATCGTAGAGATTCAAGAGCATGCTATACAAACGTTTCATGTAGTCCGGGAGCAGATCAACGCAGCTAACATCCCACCTGAAAATGATGTAACGGATTGTATTATGCATGATAATTGGGGAAATTGTTAATCATTTTCTTTCTTATAATGCAGTGCAGCGCAAAGACTAAAGACATAAACTCATTTTCCCTTATGGTTTTGATTTCATTTGTGAAATTGGGGAAAACTATGTTAGACAAAAAAACATATATACCTGTCAACAGCTTCTGTAAAAGCTTGGAGTTCCTCAATTGTACCATACGAATCGAAAGTATCATCTATTACTGTTGTTACGACAAGTATTTTGGTTAGCATGATCCGTGCCATGGAGTAACAAGGCTCAAAATATAATACAATAGCCAACAAGTAGCATTCCACCAATCTTTGTCTAGCGTATGGAAACCTCAATGGCAATTCCAAATCCTTCCACCACCTGCATTAAGAATATTGTCTTTTCTTAAAATAGTTTTTTCATTAAAAATTAAATATGCTAAGTATACAGAGAAGCACTCAGAAGCTTACTTTGACATAAGGCTTAGTTCTTGTTGGTGTATTAGTTGTACAAAGTTGAAGTCAAGCTTCGCCAACCTTAGAACCAGTTCATTATTTGACTTGTCTTGTTCAGTGATGCATATGTAATATTTTGCCTCTACCCTTGGGATTCCCTTGTGGAAGGATTGCCCCAAAGCTTTGGTCACTTGTTTTGCAAGGCGGTCACCATTCAATGCTGCAATATTCGTAAGATGAGTAGTTGTGAAGGCTAGTGCTTCTTCTAGAATATCTTCTTCATGAAATCGCAATTGTGATGCTTCATATAAGCTTAGCAAGCCTTTTATGTCGCTTGCTAGGGTCTCGTAAAAGTTTCCGTTACTGTCCCTGAAGTTGTTGAATATGTCTAGTTTACAATTTACAATATGTTAGTATTCAAGCCTGAATATGACTGAAGTACTTTTGGAAAATAATTTGGGTTCTAAATATGTTAGTATTAATCTACGGTTCTTACATGTCAACAAGAGAAATTATTCATTGAAGAAAAACTGAATCCAAAAATAGATGATTGGAGAAATGAAGAGAAATAGTAAGAAAATACATTTATAAAAAAAGGCCATTTTGCTGTATCACTGCTTCATAGAATAAGACTTACCGCAGGACATGTTAAAGCCATGCTGTCTGAAAACTCGAAATTGCACAGAGATTGTGTATAAATCGTAAGCTTTATGATCTTCAAACTTAAGACCATCAAAAATGCTTTCCAACTGGCTACCAATCTCTTTGTGGAAATGGTAAGAAAGGCCAAGACGATGAAGAGAGTCAATCAAATTCATTTTCTCCGTTGAGTTTGCCGTGGTATCCATTAACATTCCTCTTACATGTTCTTTTAGCCCTTCAATCTCCTCTACATATGAGTCAAATGCCTACATAAAAGCCAAGGTAGCTAGATTTATTAAATGGCACGTTAAGATCATTTTCATGCCTCACCTTCAATTACCTCAAGCTCAAGTTTCTTAATTTGTGAAATGAAGGTGATCGCAAACTGAATTACATTCAAAAAGTAAAAGACTAAGAATAAGAAGAGAACCTAAGCTAAGAAAACTGACAGAAGGAAAGACTAGACACAGCAGAATTGAGGGAATAATTCGATCTCTCTTGCTGATCCTTAGAGATTACATGGCCTATATACATACACTAGTCAATTGACAGCCCATGATTGAGCTTGGGCACCAAGGCAATCAATCAAGATTCCTAATTGCTAATTACAGCATAATTACAGTGAAGAAATAAAGGCAACTAAGACTAATTACATTGAGACCAACTAGCGGGATATTTACTTGAATATTATCCTTTTATACCCTCCCTCAAGCAGCGAAGTAGGACGAAGCGGCAGCGACTTCTTTGGAAAGGAGTTGCAGCCGCGCCAGGTGAAGCAAGGCTCTTAGTGAAAATGTCGGCTATATCGATCCCGAGTAGAAAGATATCGTAGATGAAGAAAGCCCGTTGTTGTAGCTTCGCGAACAAAGTGGTAGTCAATCTCTACATGGCGTGTCCGAGCATGAAACACTTGGATTGCGGGACATATGTATGGCCGAGATATTATCACAATATATTGTCGGGGCTTGAAGATAGAGACCAAGTTCTCGGTAAAGAAAGGAGAACCACCAGTGGCGGTGAGTGGCGAGAGCTCGATATTCAGCCTCGCTACTTGAACGGGAAACGATCGATTGCTTCTTCAGCATCCACGCTACCGTCGGACCTATGAAAACACGAGCACCGGTGGTGGAACGTCTATCGATTGGTGACCACCAATCGGCGTCAGCGGGCGATGTAGTATCCATGGAGGCTGTAAAATGGAGGCCGAGAGAGATAGTGCCCTTGATATACGAAAATGCGTTTAACGCTTGTAGATGTGACGCGTTAAGGGGGCATGCATATGTTGGCATACTTGATTTACCGCAAATGAGATGTCGGGACGAGTCAAAGTCGAGATATTGCAAACCACCGACCATCTTTGCGATACTCGGTGGCGTCGGACAATGGGTCCCCATGGTAGCATCAAGATGAGAACCGAGGAATCGGTGGTGTACGAGGCGGTTTACAGACCATCCAAGTGGAACTTGCGTAGAAGATCGGAGGCATAGCGAGATTGCCGTAAACGAGAAGAGACGATCACGAGAGGTCTCAATGCCCAAAAAAGCCAAGAGGACCCAAGCGGCGGCTTTCGAAGGTGGCACAAATCGATCAAGAACCGTGGTCACAGCAATTGTGGATGAGCCGTAACGAGGATGTCATCTACATACACTAAAATAGCCATCATTTCGAGCAGTGGCGAATAAACAAAGAATTATCAGATTCTTTGTTGAAGAAGCCAAGAGTGATCAAGAAATCATGAAGCCGTTGGAACCAAGCCCTTGGTGATTGTTTAAGGCCATAAATTGCACGATGCAATTTGCGAGACATGAGTTGGTAATAAAGGATCTTGGAACCCGGTGGGCTGAGCCATATAGACATCTTCATGTAAAAACCGTTAAGGAACGCATTGCGAACATCTAAGCTGTTCTATAGACCATCCACGAGAATGAGCCAAAGAGAGAAGAGTTCGAATTGTCGGAGGCTTTCTGACGAGGGCTAAAAGTCTCGTCATAATCCACACCCTCTTGTTGTGTGTAACCACGAGCTACTAACCGAGCCTTGTGGCGCTCAACAGTACCATCGGCTCGTCGTTTGACCTTGTAGATCCATTTGCTCCCAACCACATTCAAACCCGGGGTTTTAGGAGCGAGGACCAAGTCTCATTTTTGTGAAGAGCGTGAAGCTCGTCATGCATTGCCTTCGCTGTGAGATATAGAAGATGCTTGCTTAAAATTCCGAGGTTCAAAATCAATGGAGGTGGTATTAATTGCAGATAAAGCTTCGGGTAATGGATACCCGTAGACCAGATCATTAATACTCTTGAATTTGCGAGGGACGGAAGAAACCTCACCGCTTCTGGAATCTTCATGAAGAGCACAAGGAACTGGGCTATGAGCAAAGTTTGGTCGGCCAGCATTAGAAGAATCTGTCTGGGGGCTTAACGGAGACATCAGTGAGATGAGGCTCACTGAAGGGACTGTATGAACTAGGCTTGGTGGATCTGAACTTGGTGGGCCGAAGAAGCTGGGAGGAAATGCGGGTGGGTGCAACCGTAGTTGGAATTGAGTGAGCAGGAAGGCTCGGCATTGAGTTCCCAGTATGATTGAAAATTAAGCGTGGCCCAAAATTGGATTGATGAGAATTGTGGTGAACAGTGGAGCCGGAGAATGCCCGAAGATCTGATACGAAGAAGTGGAAAAAGGAAAAAAGGTTTCATCAAACAGAACATGTCTAGAAATGTATAATCTGTTAGTCCTCATATCGAGACACCGATAACCCTTGCGAAAATTATCGTAGCCTAGAAACACACACGGTTGCGACTTAGGTAGCAATTTGTGTTTATTATATGGAACCAAATGAGGAAAGCACACACACCCAAATGTTTTAAGAAACCGATAATCAGGGACTCGTTGCAACAGTTTTTGAAAGGGAGAAATATACTGTAACTGTCGCATCGGGAGACGGTTGATTAGAAAGACCGCGGTGGAAAAAGCTTCAAGCCAATATTTTTGAGGTACCGAAGATTGAGATAACAAACACAGCCCCATTTCGACAATGTGCCTGTGTTTACGTTCCACTGTCCCATTTTGTTCAGGTGTGTAAGGGCACGTAGATTGGTGCCGAATGCCATCTTTGTTTAAGAAAAGAGAAAATGACGACTCATGAATTCTCCCCCATCGGTTTGAACCGTTTTAATGGTGTGAACGGCAGAGATTTTTCGAGACAGTTGATTTTCGATTTGATTTTTAAATGTGGCAAACACTGACGCAACATCCGACTTTTGAACAAGAGGAAAAAGCCAAACATAACGCGAGTAATCATCAACAATACTTAAATAAAATCGAAAACCAGAATTTGATATAATAGGAGAAGGACCCCATACATCTAGATGAAGCATATCTAAAGGTTGCAAAGAATTAAAAGTACGAGAAAAGAAAGGCAATTTGCATGACTTGCCCATAGGGCAGACATGACACAAACCCTTATTTTTCACGGAACCACTAACCGGTATCCGGACAGTATTGACTAAAGATTCAAATATATGAGAAGAAGGATGGCCTAGGCAGAGCATGCCACGTAGAAGGCGAAGCACGTTCTCCAATCAAAGCAAGAGGATTAATCTTGGACGGAGTTGGTATCTACGTGTAGCGGTAAAGACCACGAGCTATTGCCAGAGAGAATAGTCCGCTTCGTTTGATTGTCCTTCACACGAAAACCAAAACCATCAAATTCGAAAAAGCAATTATTATCTAATGAAAATTTGCGAATAGAAATAAGAGACTTGTGCATGGTAGGAACACATAAAACATTACGCTTGAGATTAAAGATGCGATTACCGCTACGAAAAGTGGATGTGACCAATACGGGGAAATGGGCACACTAGTCCCATTGGCGACCGTAACCGAGTCATTACCTGAGTAAGGTTCAACATGAGATAGACCATGCGGAGAAGGAGACATGTGATTTGTTGCCCCAGAATCGAGAACGAAAGAAGGAGCCACGGAAGATGCATTAGGCACTTGTGAAAAACCAGGAGGAGGAGCCTGTGGGTATGGGTAGGAAGATGGAGTGCGGTGATAGGTGTGCAGTGCAGGGGAAGGGTATGAGAGTGGACTCTGTTGTCTTTGTGTAAGCAAAGTTGGTTCTATCAGCGAGGGGGCTAGGTGACCCGACTTGTGGCACAATTGACATACAGTAGAGGTGTCAACATGGACAAATGGGTTGGGAGGAGTGTACCTAGGAGTAGTTTGGTGAGCATGGGATGAGTGGTTTGGTTGATGTGGACTTAGAGGAGTTGGCAGTATGCCTCGGCCTTGATTGCCCCGCCCTCTATTTTTCCACCATGGCTTACCGCGGCCACGATATCCACCCCCATTTCCTCTTCCAAGTGGATATGATTGTCCGCTCCCTCCCCATAATTTTGGTGTTGTGGTTGAGTGGATGAGGTATTCTGTGTATGCGAATTATGGGTAGTGGATGCGGCTAAAGCTGTGGTAGTGTTAAGAGAAAGGGTGGAGAATTTTAACTGAAGATCTTCTTCTTGAAGGAGAAGATCTTGAAGTTCTTCAATGGTTACAGCCGGTTTATTGTTTTGAGAGGTGATAAACTCCTTGTAAGTCGAACCCAAACCATTCAAGATTCGACGTTGGAGATCGTCTTCCGACACTATCTCACCAGCCTTAGCAAGGGAGTCGGCTAAGGTGCTGGCTCGAAGTAGATAGTCATCAATTGTCATGTCTGAAGGGCGAGAGAGGGAATTGAGTTCATCACGAAGTTTCTGAATATGAACTCGAGAAGTTCCACCAAAGCGTTTTGCTAGAATATCCCATGCTTCTACAGCAGTCTCACAAGAATTTACTCGAGGTTGGATTTTGGACGTAACCGTAGCCTTTATCAACCGCAACCAAACTGAAGCTTGCTCAAACAGTTCATAATCTGGATTTGGGTTTGTGCTATCGGCAAGATGAGTGGTGTGGGGGTTTTTCTCTACAATGGTATAGGTAAGTTTGTGGGTTTGAAGAACTGATTTGAACAGGGAGCTCCAATTCAAATAATTCTCAGCAGTAAGGTGGCAGTGACCCATGTAGGATTGGATGTTCAGAAAAAGAGGAAGAGAGTTTGTGTGAGAGGTTTGGATAGGAGAGGAAGAAGAGGCTCCTGTGGTTTTCAAAGAAGTGACTGATGCATCTCCCATGGTGGTGGAAAGCTCTGATACCATAAAAGACTAAGAATAAGAAGAGAACCTAAGCTAAGAAAACTGACAGAAGGAAAGACTAGACACAGCAGAATTGAGGGAATAATTCGATCTCTCTTGCTGATCCTTAGAGATTACATGGCCTATATACATACACTAGTCAATTGACAGCCCATGATTGAGCTTGGGCACCAAGGCAATCAATCAAGATTCCTAATTGCTAATTACAGCATAATTACAGTGAAGAAATAAAGGCAACTAAGACTAATTACATTGAGACCAACTAGCAGGATATTTACTGAATATTATCCTTTTATAAAAAGAACATCCTCAAGAATCCAAAAATTACCGGAACAAACACAACCCATTAACATTTTCGGATCGAAACGGGTTATCCGTCTACCCGGAATGCTAACGGATCGTGCCTTGTTACAACGGGTTGAACTGTTATCCAGTTTGATTCGATAATTTTTTATTTCTATAAATGTAAGTATTCTCAAGAAAAAACATTGTGTTAAGACGGGTTGACCTGTCTAAACCCAATCTAATTTAACAAGACTCATTTTGAGCCATTTGATATTCAAGCGTATCGGGTCCTTACCCATTCCAACTTGTTACCCACCACAGCCACAGCCCAATTATCAGCCCTAGTTCTTATCGTAGCATTTTCATGACAAACAATTATTTCTAGGAAAATGAAAACTAAAGAACAGTGTGAGATCTATGCAGTGGGATATTGTTCATACCAATGGATCAAAAGTAGTGGCAGCAAAGTGATCAGTCCATACAGAAGGAGGGAAATTTGCCAGTCTCCTAACAGTCGGACTGTTGGCTTGTTGGACTAGGAGAGATCCTGCTTCATTGGAGGCCATTTCAGTCAAGAAGGAATTATAGTGTACAAGAGCTAAGCAAGCTTTGTTGTATTTTCTCAAACTGATGTAATTAAGATCACTTGTTTCTCAATGCTATTTATAGAGACTTGAAGTGGAAATGACACATTGAAATGGTTGAATATTAAGACTTGTATTTGACGACTAGATTCATTGTTTTCAATTTTTTGGAAACTATTTTTCGAATATCATGATCATCCATGTATATAAAAGGAGGGTAGCAGATTATGAAAAGTTTCAGTAACTTACTAAATTTGAAAATATTTAAAATAATCTTTACTTGAAAATTTGAAATGAAATAGAAAAAGTATTTTAGAATATATGAAAAAGGAAAAAAACAATGATAATTTGAGAACAAGAAGTAGTATTTTCTTTAACCCTTACTATATTTAGCAATTTCGGACAATATATTGTCATGTTCACTTCTGTTTAGAGCATCTTTCCATCTTAGTTTTTTGGTATTCTTAGCATTATTTTTAGCTAAGAATACTAACAAACAACAACGTGATGTATTCTTGGTGAAATTTTTAGGGCATCCACAGCCATAAATCTTTCAAAAGGTTTATTTTTAAATCAAGTAATAAGTCATCGCCTCGTCAACCTCTTCTTTATAAACATATACTCCACTATACATAAATCCATAAAAGTTTTACAACATGTACCCACAACTAAATATTTTATTCTTTTCTAATATATATTTATTTTCAAAAATAAATATATCTTTTTAAAGTATAAATATTTATAGAACAAATATAATACGTCCAAAAAATAATTTATATATTTTTAAATTTTATCTTTGAAAATAACATTTTTATTCATAAATATTTATTAGTAATTTAAAATACCGATGTAACAATATAGACAATATAAAAATATATATTATGTCCATCAAATAATTTATAAATTTTAAATGTTAAATTCTTTAATTTGTATTCCTTCAATATACCTCCCCAATGGATTTAGTAGTATACAATCCTTCAATTCCCTCTATTTCCAACATTTTGGTATCATGGAAAATAACGTGGAGCCCATTGAATTATTAAATAAGTGAAAGCAATATACCATGAAACGATTGATGCAGATCAATCGGTTCATGCCATGTAAGCATCCCACTATGGCTATAATTATATCAATCGGCTGATGAGCGGAATAAACTTTGCAATTTGGCTCCATTGGAGCTGCTCTTAGGTGGAGAGAAAATTTTTTATTCTTCCAAAAGAATAAAACAAGTTAGGAGGACGCCCAGCCGCATTGATGCTCGTGTGGTGTACGGCTGTCTGTCCCAAGGCGCGTGGACCACACGCCAAAAAATCACGTGAAGGGGAAAAGGGAAGTCGGTTCCAACTATTTGCCACCATTTAAAAAACCGATTTATCATTTTTATTAAAATCTAACCGTTTGATTTTTTTAAATATCCAACGTAATTTTTAAGTATTTATGTTTTATGTAATTTTATCATTTTATGTATTATTTTCAATTTTAACGTTTTTATGTAATTTTCTATTTATGTTATTGTACGAGTTATATATAATATTTGTTTTATAGCTAATTTATTAATTAAATTATAAATTATAAAATTTAAAAATAATAATGTAATTATTATTTTTAAATTAATTTATGTCTTAATTTATAAATTAATTATTTATACGAAATATTTAAATATGAAATATATTAAATAACGTGAAATAAATTTATTTGTTGAGAAGTATAAAAATAAGAATAAAATGTAAGGTTAATAAGGTGGCATGGTCGTTCTCGACATTTCAAAGGCTAAAATAATAAATAAGGGCCCAAGCTCGATTGCTGAATCGCACCAACAAATAAGAAATAATTTGTAAATTTCTAATCTATTATCTACTTAAACAATTTTTAGACTGTGATTTTAAAAAGAAATTATGGATCAACAAAAAAATTAATTTACGACCCCTAAAAATCTTAAACCAAAAGAAATATGAGTTTGAGCCTTTGAGGGTTTAGGGTCTGAATGTTTGATTTGTCTGAAGCAGAGAAGGGCCTGAAGAGAGGAAAAATTTTGAAAATTGAAATTGAAATAAGGAAAATTGGACTAGTACTTGCATCATCAGTCCTTCACCGGCGCCGGCGGTTTCGAGTTCGTGGATGAGGAACGGCAGAGTGACTAAGTGAGTGAGACTGTGAGAGTTTTTTTTTTTTTTTTTGAGCCTGAAATCGAGAGAGCGAGCCTCGAAGGTTGAGTGGAAATTAATCTGGCGGCCATAGATGCATAGGGAAGATCGAAGAGTGAATCTCGAGGTCGAGGGCCGTTGATCGCTCCATCTCCTTGATCCTTCGCTCGATCCCCTCCCACCTTTCCATCTAATCAACATTTCATCTCGCGCATCACCGCATTTCGCTCTATTTCTTGTTTCCAGACAATTTTCCATATTCCCTATTTATATTTATTAATATTATAAATATATATTATATATATACTATACATATTAAATAAAATTTGGGCCCCTAATTTTTTGGGCCCTAGGCGGTCGTTCTTTGGCCTATGCCCAGGAACGGTCTTGTAAGGTGGTAGTAAGATCCAGTTAAGAATATGTTAAAATAGTATACAATAGGAAGATATATTTTTAAGTAGATTATAATAAAAAAATATATAAATAATAGTGAAACCCAACTAAAAAATTATGTAGAATTTTTACACAATGGTGATTCTTTTTTCATTCTCCACTCTCTCTCACTATCTTATCCATCAACTATTTTATCCACTCCCCGGTTTCCCCTCCTCTCGCTCTCACTATCTTTTCATACTTTTCGCAACTGTCGCCTTGTAACGCACAGCTATTTCATAGCATCTCCTATTACTTAAATTAAAAATTTATAAATGGCTCAAATTGACCCGGATTAAAAGTATTTTTGCTCAATAACATCACTAATGCAAACATGAAAAAAAATTAGTTGTTACGTAAGATCTATATTCTTTTCTTTTTTTTTTAAATATCTTCAATGCAAATGTGGGCCAAAGGTGTGGATGTGACGTATCAATCATATTTGTTGATATTATGGATAACAATATCAAATTTTCACAACATTTTTCCTTTTTAATAACTCTTTATTAGTTGTTTCTTTTATTATTATTATTACTTTGTCAAATATTTATTTTAGTGGTGTGATACATGTCGCATAAGATCCAATTAACATTTGTATTTGAGAGGTCTGTTTCAATTGAATGTGAATGAAAGGATAAATTATCATATATATTGAAGGTGTTAATTACTCATGACAATGTAAGATCGAATTCATGATTACATTAATGATGCTCTAAACTATTTGAAAAAATAATAATCATATTTAACATTTAAATAGTTTGACTCAAATCGATTGGATTCATTAATTGGTAGTAGTTAATTTCCATCTTCTCCACACGTCGTTAATAAAAAAAAATTAAATAAAACACTTCTTTATTGATTTAAATACTACCCTAGTTGAGTAAATTGATCTGTTAAATTTTTTGAAAAAAAGAAAGTTCCAACAACCCAAAATAATTCCTAGTATATATATAAAAGGAGAGAAGTAAATTATAGAAAATTCCCGCCGAAAGTAATTTACTAAATTTGGAAACATTTATAATTTGTATATTTGTTATCTTTTTTTTGGAAATTAAATTGAAAATCAATTAATGAAGTTGACAACAACCATTTAGATTCAAATGACTTTTCAAATATCTTTAGTACATTTAATGTAAGCAAATTGTATAGTATTTAATGTAGTTTAATATGATTTACGAAAGGACAAGAAATACAATATCAAAATAATATTGAATATTGAATAATTTATTCTATATCCGATTTCACATTTCTTTTTTTTTAATTTAATTTTTTTTTGCATTTGTAATTGACATATTGGCTTTTAAATTTTCATCACGGTAATATAAACTCCCAAAATTAAGATTAAATGATGAAATAGTCAATTCAATATAAATTATTTACCAGCATTATTAATAATAGTCTTTGACAAATAATTACAAAACAATATTATTCAAACCAATTTAAAACCATAAATCAAAGTAACATAGTTACTTCTCATCACTAATGAATTAGTTAATATTTTACTAAATAAATATTTTTTGTAAACGTCCAAAATAATGATAATATTTTTTTTCATTTAGTTAAAAACGAATTACATTAACATGCTTACTAAATAATGTATTGTTCAACATAGAATATTATCATTACCTCATGAAAGCTTTAATATTTTAACTAACTTTATTTAAAAGCTATTCATTGATGTAATAAAAAATATAAATGATGGATATCAGATAAATTTGTTAATAGACAAAGACAAATAAGTAAAAGAACACATACATTAAATTAATGTTTCTCCAAGTAGTATATAAACTATTTGTCAACCATAGTTATTTGCAACCGTATGAAGTGTATAAACTAAATGCAATAAATATTTTCTAAAACAAATAATTTTGTTTAGATGTTTTGAAGCTTAATTTATATGTAATATGTGTAGTTTTATGAAAAATTTAATTCTTCTTCATTCTTATAAATTTTAGATTCTTATAGTTCTCAAAATTTAAAGATTTTTAGAACCAGTTTGTTGTTCGAGGTGTTTAGGTATTTCCGTTATTCTAATAAAAAAAATTTCTATATTTTATAACAATATTATATATCAATAATATCAATAAATTATATAACAGCCAGATTTCAAATAATTTACTCTATACAATAGTAATATAAACAAACATAATTATGACATATTATGAAATTTATAGACAATTTCATATAAACTAGTAAAAATAAAAGAAAAATTAGTAACCGAGCATCTACAATAAATTTCTTTTAACATTTACTTGCCACCGATAATGGTAATAGTCCGGAAAAGTAATTATTATATAAAGTATCAACATATGCACTACTTCTATTGCCATTCAAATATTTTGTGTTTAACCGTCGAATACTTATAAAATTTCAAGCAATTTTATTAGTGAAATCTATAGATCGGACATAGGCTAAGGTTAGATTGAAAAAATAATTGACAAATTTATAAGAAAATAAATATATATCTGACCCAAGGGGTGGGAGAGATGACAAGACTATGGACCACACTTACCTATCAAAAAATAGATAAATAAATAAATATGTACATATATATATATATATATATATATATATATATATATATATATATATATATATATATATATATATATATATATATATATATATATATATATACATATATATATATATATATGAGATTTTTTGTACTCCATTTTAATCAAATCTGAAGCTAAAAAATAAAATTATTAATATATTTGTCTAGCCTACATGTTTAAAAATCTAGGTCTAATATATGAAAAAAACTTTAACCTAAATTAACAAATAAAAATCTTAATATATTTGTCCAACCTACATGTTTAAAAATCCAGGTATAATATTTGCAAAAAAAATTAACCTATTAAAGTTTGTTTACAAAAGATATATATTTATTCAACTTAATCGGTAATAGACCAAGGTGTTTTTTTTTTTTTTTTTTTTTTTAAGGAAACATGGATGGCACCCTGCAACAATTTATTAAAATAGAAAGGAATACAAACTTGAGGGGGACAACTAGCCTGACCCTTATAATTGGGAGGACAAAGGAGCCTAACCTCGAAAAGGAAATACAAGCAACAAAATCTAACATCAAGCTAGAAACTATATATGGCAACAGAAAAAAAAAACCAAAAGGACTATCTTCTACGAAAATTGTGATACCCATAAGAATCCATCATAAAAGCCTTCTTGACGCCTTGAAGATCCAAGAAAGAGGAAAAACTTTGTGACCACCAATATTATGAGCCTCAGACTAGGCGACGATCAAGAATCGAATTCGTTCTCTCGAACACATGGCGTAAAGAAAAGGAAGAACACAACTGTTTACATTCACGGAGAGCGTAAGTATATTGCCAAGGAGCCGAGTGATTCTTAACAATAACGTCAATAGCAGCCTGTGAATCTGATTCAACAACCACACTGGACAAACCCATATTACGGCATAAAACCAAACCATCGCGCAAGGCCATGATTTCAGCCTTCATATTAGTGCCAAGCTGAAAGTGAGACGAAAAGGAACAAATAAAATCTCCATTGTGATCCCTAATAATACCACCCCCAGTGCACTGCCCATTAATAGAAGAACCATCCGTATTAAGCTTTACATATCCAAAATCCGGGGGATGCCAATGAAGCCATAATCCTTTACGAACAGGGGGAGACAATAAGGGGACACCAATACTCTGCAAAGCATTACAAGCTCGAGGGCCGCAAGAAGCCTTCGGCTTATATCAGTAAAACATGTCCCGAAGATTGTGAAGAATCTTGTGAAAGATAGTATCAATCCGCATCGAGCCATTATCATACAACGATTCATAACGAGCTTTCCAAATTTCCCAACAAGAGAACATGAATATCCCAATTTGACAAGCCCCAAGCTGACTACGCAAAGATTCACTAGACCAAGTATCGAATAAATGGGACAAGTTATGATATATGACTACTTTATGAAAAAGATTAGTAAACTTTAACCAAATACCCTTGGCCACCTCTGAAAAAAGGAAAAGATGCAGCAAAGATTCTTCTTGGTGATGAGATGAGCAACATATGCATTTAGAAGCCAATTGAATTTTCTTACAACAAAGATTCACATCAATCGGCAAAGCATTATGAAAGAGCCGCCAAATAAAAGCACTAACCTTTAACTGGATACTTCAAGCGATAATGATTCCAAAAGGCTGAAGCACTAAACTGTCCACTGGCTGTAAGAATACACACTGGTTGATCGGGATACTCACTCAACCGCAACTGACGAATGTCTGAGTGAAGAGAGGCTGGCACCAAATCGCACAAATCATCAAGAATAGGAAGAGCAGACCGAAAAGACAAATTGCGGTCCACAGGCAACGGACCACCCAGCCGCGTGCCGCACCAATTAATATCCCAAAAAGACAACTCTCCCCTACCTACAATCCAGCGAGTGCAATCCTGAATGTGACCCATCTGCTCCATGATAGATCTCCAAGGAAGAGACCACTTAATACGCGAGACCGAAGGCTGCAAAACCCCATATTTGTGACGACAAAACTGAGCCCATAAGGACTGACCATGCATAGCATT
This sequence comes from Codonopsis lanceolata, assembly GCA_013146195.2. Classification (NCBI taxonomy): domain Eukaryota; kingdom Viridiplantae; phylum Streptophyta; class Magnoliopsida; order Asterales; family Campanulaceae; genus Codonopsis; species Codonopsis lanceolata. The sequence continues at coordinate 115,098,319 of CM028378.1, forward strand.
CCAAGCCAGTTTTGCATGCAACGAAGCCATAACTTGAGGGAGAGAACGGATGCCCAGACCACCTTCCTTGAGAGGCCTACAAACCATATGCCATCCCACCCAATGAGTTCTATGATCCCCTTTGGCACTCCATAAAAATTATGTAATTGCTCTTTCTATACGAGCAATAACCGTCTTCGGTACTGGAGTCGAAGCTAACGAATAAATAGGGATACTACAGAGCACGGATTTGACCAAAGTAATTTTAGCTCCGAATGATAACAGGCGAGATCGTCAACCATTAATCTTTGAAAGCACTCGGGAGATAAGGTTTTCAAAGTAACAATGCTTCATGCAGCCTTTAAAAAGAGGGGTACCAAGATAACACATAGGCCATAATTTTTGAGAACAACCAGACCACCCCTACCAAGTTGCGAATACGCCTATTATTGCAACCTTTGCTAACAAAGAAACCACTTTTTTGAATATTAATCAGTTGACCAGAGGAGCCCTCATAAGAAGAAAAAATGTTTCGCAACCCTAAAACAGAACGTTTAGAAGCGTTGCAAAAAACCAGCATATCATCCGCATACAAAAGATGGGAAATCGTAACACCCCCACGACCATGATGATAAGGCATAACCTGGCCCCTTTGAATAGCACGGTTGATGTTAAAGGATAAGACTTCCTGAGCCAAAATAAAAAGCAAAGGAGATAGAGGATCGCCCTGTCTGACCCTTCTAGATGAAGGAAAGAAACCACAAGACTCTCCATTAACTCGAACAGAGTACCAGATGTTAGACAATAGCCAATGAACCATAGCACAATTCTCCAAGTTAAATCCCATAGCTGATAAAGTTCAGAGCAGAAAATCCCATTCCATTCTATCATAGGCTTTAGACATATCAAATTTAAAGACCACATTACCCCCGCGGACTTTTGTATCAATGCGACAGACAAGCTCATGGGCCAAAAGGATATTCTCCAGGATATTCCGATTACGAACAAAGCCAGATTGTTCTATGGACACTAACTTGGGCAGAAGACCCGAAAGACGAGAGGCAAACACACGAGAGATAATCTTGCAGACAAAGTTGCATAAGCTTATCGGTCTAAGATCACCCAACACCTCTGGATTGTCAACTTTGGGAAGTAAAACAAGAGACGTAGATGTGAAGCCTCTAGGAAGAGGGGTACCCAAAAACGCCTCCCTAACCGTGTGAGGTTCCCGGGGTGCGACCCGCGCCCCGCGCGCCCTTGGATAGGGGTGCGCATACATGCGGATGCGGGACACCACTGCTCTCGTTCCACCCTCCCTTGTTTAGGGGAAGACGAAATCCAAAGTGCAAGAGGAGTGCTGTCTATATTAGCACGTTGGAATGTGCCTCGGTTGCCTTGAGTGGATTTTGTATCCAAAATGGGAACTAAAGGTTTCCTCATGTCAGGTTATCCCTTATTTCGGGGATAACAGGATATGGGAATGCATTACCTTTCCATTCTCATTCTCCCCTTTTATCTTTCAGGGGAAAATAGAGAAGTGCAAGAAAAGATATTGCGACGCCCCCACTTATGGATTTATTAAAATAGCCTTATGGCCCAATCAGATCGCTATGGGAGCTATGGGTTTCCCGCATCAAGTTATCCCTTGTTTAGGGGATACCAAGATATGGGAATACATCACCCCTCCATTCCCGTATCTCCCTTTTTTAGGGGAGAACAGGAAAGTGCAAAGAGGGAATGTTTCGAGGCCCCACTGGATCTGAAAGTTTTAGAGTCGCCACCTTTATTTTAAGGCAAAAATAAAGGAAAACCAGGAAAGAAAACCAGAGATTTTAGAAAGCGGGTTCGGAGGCTAAGTTACGAGTTGGGAAGGTGCTAGGCACCCAACTCGCCCTTTCGATCTCAAAAGCGTTTTTGGTGAAGTATGCTCATTGTTATATTAATCTAGCAAATAAATAAGGTCTTATTTTGACAAGGGAAAATTAAACAGATACATTCGTGGCTACATTATTCTGGACTCACGCCGTCTCCTTCCAATAATTACAAACATATTTAAGAATATTTGGCCATTATAATGGCTCTTTTACATAATATTTCCTAATCTAATCCGGCGGCACAACGACTTATATTGGCTATATTGCGCGGATTTAAAAATACAACTTTTGAAAATAAATAAAAGGCAGAAAAATGTATGTAAATAAATAAAAATAACAACGCTCTTAAAGGTTTTACCTTTTAGAGCGGTGGTGTCTTCGCTCGTCCTCCTCGGGAGAGGGAGTCTTTTTTGTTTTGAATTGAGGCGGATGTGTTGATTTGATTGATGTTTTGAGGTTTGGGCTTATCAACTCGGGCAGTGGCGGCTTTATTTGGGTAGGTTTTGGCCTTTTAGTTGGGCGGAACCTAGACTTAGTTTTTGACTTTTCGGCTCGTTACTCGGGCGGAGTAACGGCTTACTTTGGGATTTTTGAATTGGGGATTTGAGGTGGATACCTAACAACTAGGCTAGGGATCACTTATAACCTATGGGTTTTTGATTTGGCGAGTTTGGACGGGGTTTGGAGACTATAGGGGCTTCCACTCACCTATCTCGCACCTCTCGTACTAAGCGTATCGAAGATCGCGAGCGAGCTTATTTGCGATTTTTCTATCGCGTAAATGAGCAATTGAAATGCGAGGCCGGGGTCTCTATTTATAGCAGTGGAGAGGGCGCGGGGGAATTCTTGATTTCTTTCCGTGCATCGGCGGCTTGTATGCGTTGCGCTTGTAGACTTGTACTTATTTGATCCGAGAGAGCGCACGGAAGGATGATTGAATGCGGCCAAGGTATACCTTGAGTGCGGCACCAAGGGCTTCATTAGCGGCACCAAGCTGCTTTTGAAGTTTGAAAATTTGTCACTTTAGCCCCGCAGCTTGTTTCGCGCATCTGCTTTTTCCTTTCGCATTTTTGACTTACGCAACTTGACATTTGTTAAGTTTTAACGAGTTCTTGATATTTTATGTCGGTCACATACCAAGGCAGTACGAATTGGGTGTCTGAGCCCCTCAGCGATGGAGTCTACGGGTAACTGCGACTGGCTTGCGAGTAGGCGAACATCGTTGATAAACAAGAGACTCTCAATTTCGTTCAATTAAGACGGAGAATGCAATTGGTAGCGGTTATAATGCCACGTGAACATGCTATCAAACTCTATAACCTAGACATTTTAGTCGGTTATAAAAAGTTATCGAAGTTTTAAGCAGATGTGAATTTAATGTGCTCTGATGGTCGGACCTACTAAAGTAGGCTGCCTACGTATTCCCTATTAAAGGAAATCAGACCAAGCGTAGTTCAGGCCAAAACCCTAAACTACAACGGAAAAAGATTTTTGTGTTTTCGAAAAAGTCGTATTCTTAGGTCGAGAAACCGTTGTCAAATACGGTATGAAGATTTGAATGTTTTTCATTACCACCTTTCAACCGGTAAATACCTTGTAGTTGAAGCGTGTTAAGAAGAATTTTTCTAATTATGTCTGGGCCTTGATCGCTGTCTTGTTTCCAGACATAACCCGAAAACTTTCAAATATCCAGAAAATTGTGCTTGACTAAAGATCCATCGCCTAGCACTGCGAATTGCTTTTCTGTTACCACAATTTCAACCGGTCAATACCTTGTAGTTGAAATGTGTTAAGAAGAATTTTCTAAGTATGTCTGGGCCTTGATCGCTGTCTTGTTTCCAGACATAGCCCGAAAATTTTCAGATATCCAGAAAATTGTGCTCGACTAAAGATCTATCGCCGAGCACGGCGAATTGATCATTCTTCAAGTATTTTCGAAAATTGTGAAGTGGAAAATATTCTTTTTCCTTCCTCTTTCTTTTTCTCCCTGTTTTTTGTTTTTTCAAATATTCCTCTTTTTTTTTGTATTTTTGAAATATTCCTCTTTTTTTGTTTTTTTTTTGAAATATTCCCTTTTTTTTTGAAAAACAAATTTTCCTTAAAAGAAAAAGGAAACTTATTCTAGAGTCGTAGTGAATACTGCGACTTACCTTTTGCACCAGTGGTGGCTTCGGATCCGGCTGATTCTGATATTTCTGCCACTCTTGTTGGGGAATTTATTCTCTTTTTTTTTTAATTGTTTTTTTATTGTGATGGTCGGACCTACCGATGTAGGTCGCCACGATCCTTTTTTCAGGAACTCCACCAAACGTAGTTCGCCCGATGTCGAATTTTTATTCTGTTTGCTTTTCTTTTCTTCTCTTTTGATTTTCTTTTCTTCTCATTTCTTTTCTTTTCTTTTCTTTTGATTTCTTTCTTTTCTTTTCTTTTCTTTCTTTTGATTTCTTTCTTTTCTTTTTTTTTTCTATTTTTTTCTTTTGATCTGCCGGGGAAGTCATTTCCTTTGTCCTTTGGTGAATGGTCGCAAATCTTGGTTAACAAAACTAACTTTGTTAACTTTCTGTTAGGCTCGTGGACCATTGTGAGAACTTTGAAACCGAGACCGTGAGTGCTGCAGCCGAAACTTTGAGGGGAAGGGAAAATTCCCTTTTCTCCCTTAAGTGGACGGAATTTGAGAAAGAAGCCATCGCTTCTTCTTTCCCTTTCTTTCTTCATTTCATTCTCCGCTCATCGGCCGCCATAGCCACGCCTCCTTCATTTCTTTTTTTTTTTTCATTTTTGCTCCTTTCTCGATTTTCTCCGCTAATTTCAAAGTTTTATTTAGCGATGGCTTCTTCTTTCACGATCCAGAAGGGAAAAGCACCGATGCGCCAGCACCGTGGTAGGAGGAGGGAACCTCCTAGCTTGTTCGAATCGGCCATTATACGTACTCCAAGGATGATTGGGGCAACCTTCAACGAGATGGGACACCCACGTGTCCAATCTTCCCTTAACCACGTGAAGATTTCTCTTTTCAGCAATTTTCCGCTATTTCTCGATCCGCTAAATTCTCGCACTGCTTGGGACTTTGGAGCACTCTTGACTTTGTTAGTGATGCATATGCATGTCCTATTTATGCCTAAATGATGTAATTGAGTGATAATGTATGTAATTTCTGTGATTTATTTTTGCGATGCATGATTTGAAATAGTGATCACTATTTGACCTTACTATGCATGATTTATGTTCTAAATGCAAATGGGCTATATGATGCATGTTTTACATTAAATCACATTTTTGCATGCAATTGCGAAACGGAATATTCTCGAGTATAAATTTAATTTTTCCGAAACACTTTTCTAGCATATTTGATAAAAATGGGACAAAACAGATATTTTTCATGCCCTTAGATTTATTTTCCAAGCATGCAACTGCTGCAGGGGTATAGTAAATACCACAAAGATATTTATTTTGATGATTGGTGGTACTTTACCTCCTTTTTGTCGTACTCCTATGGCAGCTTATTGGACAAATGAAATGCACAATATGAATGCATGAATTATCCTACTTGATACAGATGCAAAGTAGAATACATATGAGATGATGCATGGATTTTTCACATTTTATCATGCACATGACAAATGCAGTTATAATATGTACATTAAGATGCAAAATTAATTACATATATGAATTGTTTTTTTTTATGAATGAATTTTTTATGGATTTTGAAAAGAATGATTTTTATGTACATGTAAATTTATGCACATGTATGAAAATAGTATGTGACTATTTAAAGAATTATTTTTTTCTTTTTTTTATGAACAAGATTATTTATTTATTTATTTATTTATTTTTTAAAAAATTATTGTAGAAATCATGAAGTATAAGACATGCGATATGTTCATTATTTATTTTAAGAACTGTACAGAAAAAGGAGATAAGGGTAGGAAACTTACCTTTTTTTTTTCTTTCGTGTTCAAGCAGAAGCTTGATAGGGTTCTGCATCATATGGTGATGTAGATGACATTTATAACATGTTACCCAAAGATGCTCAATTGCCGGTAGAAGGCTCCTGCTTTAGCACCTTCTTGCACTCCTTTACTCATTTTACCAGCCTTTCTCCCTATCTTCGACGTGTTCGGATCTCTCGTGGGACACCACCCACACTTTCCATTTCACTGGGGAGGCAACCATGACCCCTTGGATTTGTTGCTATTGTGAATCCCTACCAAAGATAGGAGACCTTGGCTTTGATTTCACTCTCCGACATCGTAGGAGAGGAGATAGCGACCTCTGGCTTCGAGCCTCGCTCAAATCGTTTGATGAGATTTATATTAGCATTGCTCGACACCTGCTTCTTATAATGCCGTGCATGTACCACCGATGATGAGGCCGCCATTACTCGAGTAGCTCGAGCTTTTTTCTTTTTTCTTTCTTGGCTCATCACTTTTTGCTAATTCTTCTCGCCACCCTCGGGGCCTCCGCCTTGGCTTGTCTTTACTGACTTTGATCGGATCCCCGCTATGATTGGGGACAGCCGTTTGGCCGAAGTTATATGCTTCCATGGACGTAGCTAGCCGAAATGATTCATCGACTCGAATGGTTTGTTCCTGGCATGGGAGGTACATGCCTTTTCCCCGCTTTTTCATTCACACATTTTTTTATGCATCTTTTTTTTCATTTTCATTTTTTTTGATCATATATTTTTTTCGCGTGTCCTGGCTTTTTCATTCTTTAGATTTTCGCCGGCGCCTTATTCAATCCTGCCTACCAAATCCGTGACGTGTCCCAATATGTTGACAAGAATGTGGTCGATTCGAGCGACTACTGGTTGCAAAACCAGAGTGCCGGAGCAAATTGTTGGCTCTAATCCTGCTCGCATTTTCTCCCTTGGGAGCCTCGAGGGTCATTATCATATCGCTCTGACGCTCAGCCGCTGCCGAATATTGATGGTTTCCATCATGGTAGATTCTTTGTACATGGGCGAAGCGGTGAATCGCCGACACAATATTTTCTATGGCTCCGGTGCCTCCTCTGCCTCGCTGGATGTAGCCCGAGCGATCGCCGACTGGCTCTCAATATTTGGGAAATACTCGCCTCGCGATAGATTATCCAAAGGATGTCATACGAGGATTTCGAGATTAGAGCCGCATCCCCCTCTCGTGCTCCTCGTTGTGCTCAGCGGCATTCTCGATGTGCTACTACTAGGCTCGGTCATCTACTTCACGCCTCGACGAGAACCCGATGTTTACAGAGCTCGATGATATTTTCTACTTTTCGCATGAATGGGGCGGTGGACTAGCAGAGCGTGTTCTTCCCGATGTCGAGATCCTGTGAGGGAGTCAGTCCCTAGTGCTCGCTTGTAGACACATCCACCTTTATTGTTGTTTTTTTTTTATCACACATTTTTTCTTTGAGACCGACATTTTTCTTCATCTTCATTTTTTTATTTTCACTTTTTTTTTCAGTGAACGTTCTACTTACAAGAAACTACCGCTGGCTTTTTTCAAAGACGCTAAATTATATCGTTATCGATGAATTTTCGTAGTGGAGCGCCGCGCTGCCCGCATCGCCGAGATGACGCTGATGATGATGACGACATGATGATGACGGTCGCCG
>CM028378.1:115105869-115179447 GCA_013146195.2 Codonopsis lanceolata
TTCTATTGGGGTTTTGGCTTGAGTTCGGTATGCCCATAAAGCATTCTTAAGATTCCCAATCTTTCGATTAGGCCTAGCAGTCTTTTCTAACTGCGCTTTAATTTGCCTATTGCTTACCTCTACTTGGCCGGATGTTTGAGGATGATAAGGTGTAACTAACTTATGAGTTACACCATGTTTCTTAAGACATAATTCAATAACTTATTGGTGAAGTGAGTTCCCGATCACTTATATATTGTAACTTAGGTACTCCATATCTAGCAAACAAATCTTCCTATAAATTTAATACGGTTTACCATGTTTGTTTTAGTTGCTCACACGACTTCAATCCACTTGAACACATAATCAGCTACTACCAAATATACTCCGCAATTATTTGACCTTTGAAAAGGACCGTAGAAATCAATACCCCAAACATCAAAGATTTCAACAACCAAATTAATATGTAAGGGCATTTCATTTCTTTTTCTATTCCACCCAGTTCTTTGACACTTATCACATGTTCACATAAAATAATTCTGATCTCTAAAAGCAGTGAGCCAATATAGACGGATTGGAGAATTTTCTAGCAGTTTTTCCAAAATGACCTCCACAAGTATCATGGCGAACTCCATAATACCTTGTTAATCTTTTTACGGGAATACATCTCAGTATTAAGTCTCAGACATATTTTATATAAATGAGGTGCTTCCCAAAAAGTAATTTTTTTCGTTTCCAGCCAAAAATTTCTTCTTTTCATAATGATCAAAATCGGGATTTATGATATCGGACACATAATAATTGACAAAATCGACTACAAGGGTGCATGAATCTTTAATTGCTAATAGTTGCTCATCGGGGAAAATCATCATTTATGGGAATTGGATCATCAAGAAATTGACGTTCAAGCAAGGGTGAAAATTCTAATCTAGACAAATGATCAGCTACAACATTTTCAGTTCCCTTTTTGTCTTTGATTGTGATGTCAAATTCTTGTAACAAAAGCATCCACCTAATTAATCTTGGCTTAGCATCTTTCTTACTTAATAAATATTTTAATGCAGAATGATCAGAAAATATTATCACCTTTGATCTAACGATATGATCTAAATTTTTCTAAAGCATACACAATGCCAAAACTCTTTTTTACATTTGTGGTATAATTTAGTTGTGCATCATTTAGAGTTCTACTAGCATAATGGATCACATGAGGTTTCTATCTACCCTTTGTCCTAACACGGCTCCAATTGCAAAATCGATGCATCACACATGATTTCAAAAGGAAGAGACCAATCGAGAATAGGATAAAATAAGGCGATAGTTAATTTTTCTTTTAATAAATTAAATGCATCCAAACATTCTTTATCAAAAACAAATTACGTATCTTTTGCTAACAAGTTACATTTTAGAGGCTTACGAATTTTGGAAAAGTCTTTTATGAATCTTCTATAAAAACCAGCATGCCCTAGAAAACTTCTAACACCTTTAACAAAAGTTGGAGGGGGTAGTTGTGAAATAACTTCAATGTTAGCTTTATCAACTTCAATACCTTTATTAGACACAACATGCCCTAAGACAATTCCATGTTTGACCATGAAGTGACTTTTCTCTCAACTCAAAGTTAAATTTGTTTCACAGCATCTTTTCAAAACTGATGTAAGATTTTCTAGACAATGATCAAAAGAATTTCCAAAAACTGAAAAATCGTCCATGAAAACTTCAACACATCTTTCAACTAAATATGAGAATATAGAAATCATGCATCTTTGAAAGGTGGCTGGTGCATTACATAGTCTAAAAGGCATTCTCCTAAAAGCAAAAGTACCAAAAGGACATGTAAAAGTTGTTTCTCTTGGTCTTGGTGCAAAAGGATCGATTGTAACTGGAAAAACCATCAAGAAAGCAATATACTTCATGACCGGCTAGTCTTTCAAGGATTTGGTCAATAAATGGCAAAGGAAAGTGGTCTTTCCTAGTTGCTGCATTTAGTTTTCGCAAATCAATGCACATTCTATAACCAGTTATTCTTGTAGGGACAAATTCATCTTTTTCATTTTTAACAACTGTAATTCCTGACTTTTTAGGAACTACTTGAACAGGACTAACCCATTTACTATCTGATATAGGATAAATTATACCTGTATCTAGGAGCTTAAGAACTTCTTTTCTTACTACTTCTTCCATATGTGGGTTAAGTCTTCTTTGCCTTTCTCTTGAAGGTTTACTACCTTCTTCTAGATCTATTTTATGCATGCACATAGACGGACTAATACCTTTTAAATCAGCTAGGGACCATCCTATAGCTTCTCTATGTGTCCATAAAACTTTTAATAAACTAGCTTCTTGTTCTTCGGTTAAATCAAGCTGCTATAATAACAGGCAAAATTCTACCTTCCCTAAAAATGCATATTTTAGATGGGACGGTAATGGTTTTAATTCTTCAACTGGAGGAGATTTAATAGATGGCATAAATTTAGAATTTTCTGCTTTAATTGTTTCTTCTATTTTAGCCTCCTCGGTATATTCTTCTTTAACGTCTTCCTTAATTTCTACTTTAACTTTCTCTATCTCAATTTCTTCAAAAAGAGATTTCAAAATCTCTACTTCATCTTCCTTAATTTCATTACTTACTTCTTCTACTTTGTCAGATTTAATCAGAACTATTTTCTGATTCTTTTTCTATATTTTCTTTATCTTTCTTTTTAAGAGCTTCTATCTTCTCTCTTTCTTGTCTTTCTTCCTCTTCTATTTCTCTTTCTATCTCATCAATGTCAATTTTTATGGGAGGGATAGGATTATCATCATAAACTATAAATGTATCTTTTTCATAGTCTTCATCTTTATTATCTTCTTCAAAAGTTTCAGTTGATAATTTTTCGATTTCGTCTATGGAAAAACATGCATTTATGTCACTAGGTCTATTCATAGCATCATAAACAGAAATTTCAACGGTTTCACCTAGGACTGACATTGTGAGTTTACCATTTTTCACATTTATCATTGTGTTGGCAGTAGCCATAAACGGTCTGCCTAACAATATAGGAACTTCATTATTTGTGCACATCTTCCTTTCCATCTCTAGAACCACAAAGTCGACTGGAATGATTAGTTTATCAACCTGAACTAGGATGTCTTCCACTATACCCAAAGGATATTTAACTGAACGATCAATTAATTGTAATTGCATATTAGTGGGTTTTAGTTCTCCTAACCCTAACTGTTTATAGACCGCAAAAGGCATCAAGTTAATACTTGCTCCTAGATCTAGCATTGCTTTCATCTTTTTAGAGCTTCCCAAGGAAACTTGGATATTGAAGCTACCAGGATCTTTCTTAGGGGTAATTCGGGTTAGGGGTAAAATTCGGGTTGTAAAACAGAACTTACGTTTTCAGAAACAATAATTTTTTCGTTATTTTCAAACTTGTGTTTCTTAGAGTGAAGATCTTTGAAAAACTTTGCATAAGCTGGAATATTTTTAATAACATTAAGCAAAGGAAGATTAACATTCACTTTGGATAACATATTATAAATTTTCGTAAATTGTTTGTCCATTCGGTTTTTCATAAGTCTTCTTGGGAACGGAATTGGAGGAACATATGGTAGTGGAGCCACATAAGGTTCCTCTTCTTCTGGTTCTAATTCTTTTTCAACTTCTATTGGATTCTCTTTATTTTGAACTTCTTTTTCTTGTTCCTTATTTGGAACTACTACTTCTACTTCTACTTCTTGATTAATTGACTCATTATTCTCTTTACTATTATCATTATCCTTTTCAATTTCCTTTTCAGAATTTTCCACTGTATCAGGCACATTAGAAGAATGAACAGGATCACTTACCTCTTCTCCTATTACCTTACCACTTCGCAAGACGGTGATTGACTTAGCTTGCTCGATTTGACTAGGGAACTTCCCTTCTTCTCTTTTCTCAGCTTCAGAAGTCAAAATGTGCTTCTTTAAATTTTCAATCTCTTCAAGTATATATTTCATCAACACTGCTTGACTTTTGTTTGCTCCATCTTGTTTTGGAACTTCTTCAATCCTTAATTGATTTTGATTTGGAAATTGTTGTGGTTGAGGTGGTTGAGGCTGGAATTGTTGAGGTTGTAAAGGCTTATTTCCTCCCCAAGAAAAGTTAGGATGATTCCTCCAACCAGGATTATATGTGTTTGAGTAGGGATCATTCCTTGGCCTTCGAGGGTACATATTCATAGCATTAGCCTGTTCAGCATACATAGCACTTGATGGACAAAAATTAGTAGCATGAAAATATAATCCACATAAAGCACATGCTTCTTGAATTTGCCAATTTTCAAATTGGGCTTGTGTATCTGATTTTTCTTGAATTTGATATAGACCTCTATTTTTACTTCTAGCACTTTTCTGTTGAGAATTAATACTTAACATCTCAAATAATTCCTCTAGTGCTTCTGGTGTCATTATATTAATAGAACCACCAGCTGCACTATCAACCATAGTTTGTAAGCCTGACGAAAGACCATGATAAAATTGAAGCACTAACACATGTTGAGCCAAACTATGATGAGGACACATAATGAGCAGATTTTTAAATCTATCCCAAGACTCATGAAATGTTTCACCTAGTTCATTTTGGAATGACATGATTTGTTTTTTATATTCAGTGAGAGATGCATGCTTGTAAAATTTACTCATAAACAAATCATATAGTTGAGCCCAAGTATAAACACTATTAGGTGTTAAGTTCATAAACCATCGCTTTGCCAATTCTTTTAATGCACTGGGAAAATATTTCATTCTAATTTGATCTTCAGTCAACCATCCTAAAGGAAAAATACTCATCATGTATTCATACTCTCTTAAGAAACTGACAGGATCTTCGTGAGGCATTCCATGAAAAGATGGTATCATGTTAAAATAATGGCCTTTTAGTTCGAAATTCCTTACAGCATCCGGTAAGACTAAACATGACGTCACTACATTTAATGAAGGTCTACTAAAGTCATTAATAGTTCTTTGATTTACTACTACTTCCATATTTCTTCTTGCAAGTTCTTCTTCCTTTTGATTCCTGTTAACTGGGTTAGCTGGATTTTCAGGATTTTGATTAATATTATCTTCCATTGTAGGATCAACCAGAGGGTCCTCTTGATTCAATTGTACGTTCTTGATTATCAGGCTGGAAAGCTAGATCTTCAAGATCTTCTTGATTTCTTCTAATATTATTTATATCTTGATTTAGTTTTACCAATTTAGGATTCAAAGATCTACAACCGTGCATAAAAATAAATTAAAGCAATTTAAAAACAACTAACTATTAAAAATAAAATAAAATATTTTTGTATTTTTATTTTTATAAAAACTGAAAATTAAAATAAAAACTAAATTAAATTAAGAACTACGCTATCAACAAACTAACTACGTGAACTAGCTTGTCCCCCGGCAACGGCGCCAAAAACTTGATCGATGTCTTATTTTAATATTTTCCTTGCAAGTAGACAAGACTATTATAGAATAGTATTGGAAGCAAGGGTCGAATCCACAGAGACAAGAGATCACGAACCGTACAATTTATTGATAGCAAATTATTAATCTAAGGGGGTTTTTATAATGATTTTATTTAAACTACTATTGATATTTAGGTGTTTAACTAATTAGCAGTAATTACAGTTATGAAGATATTATGGTAGATGGCAATCTAGGATTCGGGTTTCACTTGTATCTCCTTTATGTTCAATTCATAATAATTATCATTCAATTTCTTGGGTTTCGTTCACTAAAGATAGATATAGTCTGTTGAACTATTGGTTCAACTCCATCCCCGCAACATTCATCCATTATATATCCTAAGCACAAGAACATATAATCTATCTATCACCTAGATTATGATCTATCTGTCACCTAGATCATGTATGAACCTGGCCCTAACTTATCACTCTCGTGCATCGATAGGTGCAATTTATTGTGATGGTGAGCCAGTGTACGACATATGCACATTGGTCATGCAGTTATCCGCACCTCTAGGCCTTTATTATTTACAATTACATTCATTTGTTCAAAGCAAAATAATAGAGGGATTGATAAACATCACAATCAACAAGAATTGAATTAACATAAATATGAATTAAAACATAAATTTGATACAAGTTACCTCCCACCTCCTAGATTATGGATGATTTAGTTCATCATAGACAATGAACATCACATGAAGATGAACGGAAACATGATTTGATCTTCAATACTTGTAATTACACAATCTAACTATGTTATACAACCTAAAAACTATCTAAAATCTATGCAAAACTGTTTCCAGCCGTTTTTTCTATATCCTAGGCTTTGGCATCCGATCTCTATTTATACCCGGGAGTTGTATTGCAATGGAATCAATAGTGAAAATACAAAATTCACGCATTCTGACCACCTTGCGGTCGCAAGGTCTTGGGTACCTTGCGTCCGCAAGGTCTCCAGATTTCAGGCCTTTGATTTTCTGACTTTCTTCATGTTACTGTCCACCTTGCGGGGGAAAGGTCTGAAACTCCTTGCGACCGCAAGGTCTCCAGATTGAACTTCCTTTGTTTTTTCTTCATTTTTCATCTTGGGCCCTTCTTGGAATTTTGCATATAAAACCCTGGAGTTTTGCATATTTTCACTAAAAACCCTGAAACTTACAAAACTCACTGAAAACACATATCAGTAGCCAAAAGCCTCGTGAAATAGCATAATTTAAGTCATAGAAGCATATAAAATCGACGTATAAAATGCATCGATCAACCACCTTTTATTTGGCGTACTGAGTTCTTCGCCAATTTGGTAGAGAGCTGGTCATTCCGAATGTGAGCCGTCCCTTGAACTGAGGAGTTGCAAATGAATAGGGAGGTGGGCGGTCTCATCTGTGATATGTGGGAACTCGATTTTCCTTCGTGGGAATCAGCTTACGCCTTTTCTGAATATATGCTTTTGTCCCATAAGTATCTATCATGGGTGCTGGTGGCAGCTGAAGGGGATTCCCATGTCATTAGGCACGTACTAAGGCGGATCCTTGGTTGGCGAGTGAGCAGCGACATAAATGCTCGGTTGATGGAAATTGGCGAGGACCTGGAAAGTTTGCGGTTGGTGATCCCTTAGGCTTTGCAAGAGGAATTTCGGCGAGTGCATGGCCTTGGTGCCCGGATGGCCCCTGATCCTAATGAAGTGGGTCCCAGTAACGTGCCTCCCGATTGAGTAATGCGAGGCGGCAGAGCGACCCTCGGCAAGCAGATGAAACTGTCCTCATTCAGGCTGGTAGACGTAATACTGCTCACAGAGGTGATGGTGCTGGCCCAAGTCATTCCATTATCTAGGACAATGGTGATGCCGATGACGAGGAGGAAGACACCTCCGAAGGTTCTCACGCTGGTGAGACTGGGGCCTCTTCTGTACCTCGCAGAAGTATCTGGTCGTGGCTGGGTCGTCGCAGACGCTGATGGATCGTTTCTGGGCGGAGCTGCATGAAAAAAAGAATAGTTGGGGGGAATAGGGGATATAGGCAGTATGTATATAGGCAAGTGTACAGAAAATAAATGCTAATCTATACGTCTTAGACACTTATTCCTAAGTTGCACCTTATGGATTGTATTATATTATATTTTGGTGTTTTTATAATATGAGCCCTGTCGTGGTTTTTCTCTTTTTGGCCAGTCAAGACCATCTTTTTCTCATGGTTCCTTTTTTTGTTTTGCTCTAACTTTTGCCTAAGTTGCCGTTTCGGGTTTTCAACCTAGTGAACTCTTATTCTCCCTTTTTTTATTATATTTTTTTGTTGCTCTAACTTTTGCCTAGGCCTCCCTTTCGAGTTTTCAACCTAGCGAGCTGGAGAGGGATGCAGTTGCCATGTATTATCGATTTACACATAGTACCTCTTGAGTTTGTCAAGGTTGAAGGGCTGAACAAGATCTTCCCCATCTTGGTTGGCGAGGAGCACCACGCCTTCTGACCGGATCTGTTTGACGATATATTATCCCATCCAAGGAGATTTCCATTTTCCCCTAGTGTCTACATAACTAGGGGGTTTCTCGCCAAGTACCAGATCTCCGACTTGGATATCACGACCTTTAACTTTTTTGTTGAATGCCCGAGCTATTCTTTTTTGATATGCTCGAGTATGCTCTAAGGTTAGCAGCCGTCGTTCATCTAACACGGCTAACTCTTCATGGCGCTGTTTGACCCAGTCGATCTCAGCTATGTATGATTCCATCATAACCCTTAATGATGGGTTCTACTTCAATGGGCAGCACAACCTCCATGCCATGGGCTAGAGAATAAGGGGTAGCCCTAGTGGGTGTACGGACTGAAGTACGATAGCCCCAGAGGGCTAGCGGAAGCTTTTCTGGCCAGTCTCTTCCTGTATCAACCATTTTTCTGATGATGTTTTCTAGTGTTTTATTGGCTGCTTCAACGACACCATTTTCTTGTGGCTGATATGGGGAGGATTTGTGCTTTTGGATTTTGAATTCGTCGAGCAGACGATTTACGTCCCCTTCAAAGTGCTTGCCGTTGTCGGAAATGATTTCGAAAGGTACCCCGTATCGGTATATGTGGTTGGTTCTGATGAATTTGGACACCTTTCGGGCATTCAGTATTTTGTAGGAAGAGGCCTCCACCCACTTTGTGAAATAGTCAACAGCTACCAAGATGTACTCGTGGCCGTTGGATCTTTTCGGGTGAATTTGACCTATAACGTCAATTCCCCATGTTGAGAAGGGCCAAGGGGCTGTGGAGTTGTATAATATATATGCGGGGTATGTGTTGTAGATTTACGATGCGTTGACATTTGTCGCAGTGATGCACCCATAGAATACAATCGGTTTCTAGCGTACTCTAGTAATACCCTTGTCGAATGAGTTTCTTTGAAAGCATATGCACGTTCATGTGTGGCCCACAAGTACCACCATGAAGCTGGTCCATATGACTTGCTCGACTTTGGCCTGATCGATGCATAACAGATTTAGACCTTGGTAGTGCCTTTTGTATAGGCTGCCTTCGCTGATCACGAATTGCGATGCCCATCTTCGTAGGGAGATTTTCCCTCTTTTGTCTAGGTTGGGTGGATAGACTCCTTTCTAAAGCAGATTTGTGATGTCTAAGTACCAGGGCTCATTGTCCTTTTTAGGAGTGGCATCGACTCTGAAGCAATAGGCAGGAGAGATCCTTTTCCCAACTACGAATGATCGGACATTGATTTCTGTGGGAATTTGAACCAATGAGGCTAGAGTGCCTAAGGCATCAACGAATTGATTTCTATCTCATGGTAAATAGTGGAACGAGATATTATCAAATTCGATTGCCAGTGCTGTTAGTTTGGCATGATAGAGTTGTAGTCGGGGATCTTGAGATTTCCACTTTCCTTCGACTTGATTTATGAGTAGAGCAGAATCACCATAGACCTCCAAGTCTTTGGCTCCTTTTCGGAGAGCCTCTTCTAGATCGGCAATACAGGCCTCGTATTCAGCAGTGTTGTTTGAGCATTCAAACTCCAATCTGATGGCTAGTGAAGTGTGGGAGTCTGCTGGATCGTTTAGCAGGATTCCTATGCCGAAGCCTCTTTTGTTGGCTGCTTCGTCAAAGAACATTTGCCATTTAATGTCATGATCGGCGATTTCTAGGACACCTTCGTCTGGGAAACTAGGCTTTGATGCATCTTCTGCTTCTAGAGGAAGATAAGCTAAATGGTCCGCGATCACGCTGCCCTTAATGGATTTGAGCGCGACATAGGTGATGTCAAACTCGTTCTGGAGATGAGTTTGATGGATCGGGCTTGTAGATAAGTTTTGAGCCTTTGAGTTGCCCAGACTAGACCAGTACAGCTTTTTTCCAAAGCTGAGTAATTGAGCTCGCTTCCTTGTAACTTCATGCTTACAAAGTAAATGACATTTTCAATGTAGGAGTTTTCTTTTTCTTGGGCGAGCATAGCCCCTACTGCTATGTCTGTGACGGTTAAATATAGGAGGAGAGGTTTATGTGTAAGGGAAGGAGCTAGCACTAGTGGGTTGACAAGGTATTTTTTGACTTTTTCGAAGGCTAGTTGGCATTTTTCGTCCCAGACTCGATCAATATCTTTCTCTAGGAGCTTGAATAGGGGCTCACACATGGAGGTCAGATGTCTGATGAAACGACTGATATATTGCAATTGACCCAGGAAGCCTTTGACTTATGTTGGAGTTTTTGGTTGCGACATGTTTATGATAGCTTTGATCTTGGCTGGCTTTATCTCGATGCCTTGCTCGGTCACCATGAATCCAAGGACTTTGCCCTTGGTGACTCCGAATGTGCACTTGGTTGGGTTGTACTTCATCTGGTGCTTTCTTAGCCTTTCGAAGAATTTTTGAAAGGTCTTTGAGATGGGCACCGTCTGTATCATTGGAGTGCACAATCATGTCGTCCACGTGCACTTCGATTTCTTTACGGATCATATCATGGAAGAGGGCGGTGGCGGCTCTTTGATATGTATCCCTAGCATTCTTCAACCCATCTTTGTGCGTTGTGGTGGAGCAATGGGTACATATACCACACAACCAAAAACTCTAAGATGAGATAGATTCGGCTCTCACCCAAATGCTTGTTGTAATGGGGAGTACTTGTAATGTACACTTGGTCTTAGACGAATCAATGTAGCGACATGCAAAACAGCGTGACCCCATACATAAGAAAGAAACTTTGTTCTCATCATCAATGGTCTAGCGATGAGTTGAATACGTTTGATTAATAATTTAGCCAAACCATTTTGTGTATGAACATGAGCTACTGGATGTTGAACACCAATTCCTATTGTCATACAATAATCATTAAATGCTTGAGATGTAAATTCACCAGCATTATCAAGTCTAACTTTCTTGATCATGTAATCTGGGAATTGTGCTCTCAATTTGATTATTTGTGTAAGGAACTTGGCAAATGTCGTATTGTGAGTTGATAATAGATATACATGTGACTATTTGCTAGAAGCATCTATTAATACCAACGAGCTCTAGCTCAACTGGTACTGCCCACTTCTCCTAACGGAGAGGTCGGGTGTTCAAGTCTCACAAGAGACACCTTGGACTTTACAACTCTCAATAGAGAGGTCGGGTGTTCAAGCCTCTTCAGAGGCACCATTGTTGTTCAAGCCTTACCCAAAGTCCCCATTTAGCTACTCACTTATCTTAACAGAAAGGTTGAGTGTTCAAGCCCTACCAGAGGCATCCTGGTACTTCACTACTCTTAACCGAGAGGTCGGGTGTTCAAATCCTCATCAGAGGCACCATTTGTTCGAGTCACGCCAAAGGCATCATATATATAATTGTAGCCTTTCAAGGCATTAAAATAATAAAAAATTAAGGGTTAAAAAAAAATACCACAAAGTATTGGAATGGTCCACTTGGTGGATGGATAGGTCCACATATATCACCCTGAATCAGTTCCAAAAATGATGGTGATTCATTTACAACTTTTGTTGGTGATGGTCTAATTATCAACTTTCCTTGAGAACAAGCATCACATGAGAGTTCATTAGATTGAAAAATCTTATGGTTTTTCAATGGATGACTACTAGAATTTTCAATAATTCTCCGCATCATTATTGACCCTGGATATGCCCCAACCGAATCGGTATTAAAACAAAAATGATGAGTGAACCTTCATTTAAGTCCTATAACTATGAATTGTCTAACTACAATTGGTAAATCCGCGTATGTGATCCGGATCATAATTATCAACTTTCGACAATCTCGAGAAAGTAGACATACAAGCTTATATCACATTGATTAAAGAATTCATCTAACAACCTCGATCTGAAGTTGAAGACCTTCCTTTAAAATGGAACCTTGCCCATAATCACTCAAATGAAAGGATGATCTTTTATCTAGAAACTAATTCTCATCCAATAACCTTAACTCCGCATCATTATTGACCCTGGATATGCCCCAACCGTTCATGCCAAACTTTAAATGTTTTCGTAAACTTCGGTTTTAGTTTAGAATGTAATTCAAATATTCTTATATTTGTACAGTACAATCCAGAATATAGAGCAGACAATTTTTCCAATATACACTTGCTTTCGGAAGTGTTTGAGGTAATGCAAAGATATTCATTATTCCCCTTATTCATAGTTTCAATATGATATCCATTCAGACGAATGTCTTTGAAACTTAACAAGTTTCTTTGGGATGTAGGAGAGAACAATGCATTACTTATCATGAATTTCGTGCCTCTTGACATTAGGAAAATTGCTTTGGCAAAACCCTCAATTATTTGGGCATTACCAGATATAGTGTTAACATTAGTCTCGCCAATGTTAAGATAATAAAAACACTTCTTTTCCTGAAGTATGATATGTGTAGTAGCGTTGTCCGCAAGACATAAATCTCCTCCTTGGATTTTGGATTGAAACATATTTATGATCTATTTCAATATGAGAGAAAGAAAAATAAGATGAATAAATATTATAAGACTTTTAATACAAAATACATATATAGATAACATCGCCAACAAGCTAATACACATAGGAAAGCCAAAAAAAAGATAACACTTGCACATAATAAAATGTTACATTACACCTATCAACGAAAAATATTGAGTAACAAGTTATTGTTCCTGTCCATTGTTTTTATTAGTCATATCAATGTTGGCCATATCACAAAAGTCAAAATCAAGATCTTTTGGATCATTTGCAAGGAAGTTTGTCTCAACATTTTTCCCCTTTTGAGATTTTTGATAAAGATCAACAAGATGTTTTGCCGTACGACATATACGTGACCAGTGGCCCTTCATGTCGTACCTAAAACATGAACTCTTTGCATTCTGCTTACCGGAAGAGTTATCTTTATTATTTTCTCTATTCCATTTCATGTGGCGAGAGGAACGTCCATTATAAGGATGATGATGATAGTTACTTCTTCCATGACCTCTTCTTCAACTACGACCTCATCCATTATCTCAGCCTTGTCCACGATGACCTCCTTGATCTCGACTATGACCTCGACCACGACCACGACCATGACCAT
Organism: Codonopsis lanceolata; assembly: GCA_013146195.2. Classification (NCBI taxonomy): domain Eukaryota; kingdom Viridiplantae; phylum Streptophyta; class Magnoliopsida; order Asterales; family Campanulaceae; genus Codonopsis; species Codonopsis lanceolata. The sequence goes on from CM028378.1 coordinate 115,118,841, forward strand.
GACCATTCCCTTGCCCATCATCGTATGTAGTCCCAAATCATCCATTATCTCGTTATTTTGTTCAGCTAAAAGGAGGCAAGAGCTCAAATTCGAGTATCTATAAAAACCCTTTTTTCGATATTGCTGCTGCAGGAGCATGTTCAAGGCATGAAAATTGGAAAATGTCTTCTCCAACATATCATGATCAGTGATGGTTTCCCCACATAATTTCAACTGTTTGGTAATCTTGAATATCATATAATTATACTCACTGATGGTTTTAAAATCTTGTAAGCGTAAATTAATCCAATCGTTGTGTGCTTTTGGGAGGATGATCGTCCTTAGATGGTCATATCTTTCTTTCAAATTTTCCCAAAAAATGAGTGGATCTCTAACAATGAGATACTTCATTTTCAATTTTTCGTGTACGTGGTGTCGAAGAAAAATCATAGCCTTAGCCTGATTTTGATTGTTTATCCATTAATTATTTTCTCTTTTGATGGTTTTTTGAAGACTAATGGCAGCCAAATGAGTTTCAGCATCTATTACCCATGACATATAATTCTTGCTGAAAATATGCAACCTTTAAAATTCAAGCTTAGCGAGGTACATTTGACATTGTGGAGAGCTATAAAGGAAACATATATATTGATAAAATCATGACATGAAAATTTATTTAAAACATAATAATCAATACATGTTGAAATACATGTTAAATGCTACTGCTAACAGAACATACATAACCCAGAGACAATAAACAAACATATAAAAATCATTTGGAGAATAATCAACACTTAAAACCAATATGATGTACATGATAACTAGTATGATAATAAATATCAACATTGAGTTAAACAAATTGTAAAAGTTAAGAGTTTGTAAGGATGTAGTAAAAATGTGAGTGAATTATTGAGATATTGGTGTATTTATGGTGTAAATAGCCGAGTTTAAACTATGATTGCTTTCAATTCATTGTACTTCTCATAGAGTATGATATACTCGGCTATTCGCTTATATACATAATCACACCCCTCTACAGTCATCGTACATGTTCCTAGAGCAATTAGACTACGATTTACTCACTTATATTTATCTTCCAATGTCAATGAGCGAAAATGGAATCCGGTAATGATGATGTTGTCACCTCTCACCAGGACCTTGTTGATCTTTAAAAATCCACTTATCCAGTATGTCATAACTGATGCTACTACTTTTGCCGGTGAAATTACGTGGTTATAGACAACAAAAGCGGTCACAAAGCATTTATATTCAAGGACAAAACACATTTATGGCTGAGTAAACAATATTTGTTGAGTATCAAATTAGACATGACAAACTTTAAGGATCTATAGTTGTTCATCAAATTATATTTCACTATGTACTTGTTCTTTAACTCTTATGGATATAATTTATTTTGACAAAACTCACAAGTAAATTAATATTCAAAGAGGAAGCACATTTATGGCTGAGTAAGTAATGTTTGTTGAGTTTTTAGATTGTTAGTCTCGTTTCCCTTGTATATTGGTAAGAAAAGAAAAGACATTCCCTCTTAGATTGATAGTATTTAATTTCTTAAGAGCTTCTTATGTTTTTTTTATTTACTTATCAATACTTATATATGTGTTCATATGTAAATAGTATCCTTATTTGGTAAGTAGTTACAGTGGTTATCTAACAATCTTAAGATAAGCAAATTACATTTGTCATTATATATATCTTCCTATTTTTGGCAAGTACATTTTGAAGGGATCTTGCTATATTTGGATGTGCTAATCACATTTGTCATTATATATATAAAGAAAATGTAACAAAACAAAGTGTTCCAATTTACAATGCCTTGTTAATTAAATGTTTAGAATAAAAACTAAGAAAAATGTAATAAAACAAAGTGTTTCAACTTCCAATTCATATTTATGTTTTCATTTATGGAAAACATTTAGGCGGGAAAATCACGCTTGTTATTATATATATATATATAGATGACTTTCTATTTTAAGAAAGTAATTTTGGTGAAATTTTGCTATGTTTAGACTACCTAGGCTATATATATATATATATATATATATATATATATCGTATGAGCAGACCAGTAATGCCACCAACCCAGAAGAAAACCATGCACAATTTACAAGTACTTAATCTATAAAATATTGTCCCGTAATTGACTTGTAGTTATAGTATCTAAGTAGTCTGTTGTAACAGTTCGACAGTGAAACCTAGCCACTTCTCTTATATGTGTAGGGACCAATTACTCAATTTAGATAACTTGGTTATCTTAAATACTGACTCTACTAAGGTACAAACCCAAAAACTATTTGTTATTAAATAGCTGTAATATCCATCCATCGACATATAGTTATTTATACTCACAACTAATACAAATCTACATGTCATTCAGTATTTGCATACAAACATCTATTAATTGTCACAACTTCACGTAACTGAATTCTAGATATTATTTTTGCGGTATGGTGGGGATGCCGATCATTGGGCCTATCGTCGTACCTTATGCGTGGAGGCGCCTTTTTATGGCGATACGGGAGTTGTTTGGCTCGACTCGCGAAGCTACTCCTGGTTTTTATAACGAGTCAATTTTAATTTGACTGTTCTTCCTGCTGCCTATACCGCGTATCGGGAAGATCCAATCTACCTGTGACGTCGACTGGCTACCCTCTTTCTCTGTGTTGTCGGAAGGTACCTCCTGGTGCTGCAGGCTTGGGACCGCTGAGTAAATATTATCTCGGTTATTTTGGCTGAAACTTTATTTGGCCTGGACGCTTTTTCATCTAGTGAGTAAATATTTCCTTCCAGCCCCCTCTTGATCCATATGTGGTTGGAGGAGCATCTTAACTAGGTGATGGGTCCAGTGCTTACGGGAGGAATGTATGATCTCGGGAGCTATGAATCTCGCGACTATTATCACCAAACTAATTTTTCGGAGCGCGATTAGATAGAGTATTTTCTCCGCATTGGCACCATGGAGATCATTTGGGTGGTCAGCCATTGGCGGATCCGCAGCTTTTTTCTGTTTATTGAGGCTTATGCCCAGGTCATTTTACCTGGTCTTGAGAATACCACTTTTTATTTGGCGTACCGAGTTCTTCGCCAATTTGGTAGAGAGCAGGTCATTCCGGATGTGAGCCGTCCCTTGACTGAGGAGTTGTAAATGAATAGGGAGGTGGGCGGTTTCATCTGTTATATGTGGGAACTCGATTTTCCTTCGCGGGAATCAGCTTACGCCTTTTCTGAATATATGCTTTTGTCCTATGAGTATCTATCATGGTTGCTGGTGGCAGTTGAAGGGGATTCCCGTGTCATTAGGCACATACTGAGGCGAATCCTTGGGCGGGGAGTGAGCAGCGACATAGATGCTCGGTTGATGGAAATTGGCGAGGGCCTGGAATGCTTGGGGCTGGTGATCCCTTAGGCTCTGCAAGAGGAATTTCGGTGAGTGCATGGCCTTGGTGTCCGGATGGCCCTTGATCCTAATGAAGCGGGTCCCAGTAACGTGCCTCCCCGATTGAGTAATACGAGCCGACGGAGCGACCCTCGGTAGGTAGATGAAACTGTCCCCATTCAGGCTGGTAGACGTAGCACTGCTTACAGAGGTGATGGTGCTGGCCCAAGTTGCCCCATTATCCAGGACAATGGTGATGCCGATGACGAGGAGGAGGACACCTCCGGAGTCTCACGCTGGTGAGACTGGGGCCTCTTCTGTACCTCGTAGAAGTATCTGGTCGCGACTGGGACGTCGCAGACACTGATGGACCGTTTCTAGGTGGAGCTGCATGAAAAAAAGGATAATTGGGGGGAATAGGGGATATAAGCAGTATGTATATAGGCAAGTGTACAGAAAATAAATGCTAATCTATACGTCTTAGACACTTATTCCTAAGTTGCACCTTATGGATTGTATTATATTGTATTTTGGTGTTTTTATAATATGAGCCCTGTCGTGGTTTTTCTCTTTTTGGCCAGTCAAGACCATCCTTTCTGAATACGTTGAAGACTTTTGCATGCTGGAGATCAAATACAGGGGATTGAATGTCGGAGATTGCCTTCCCTCTCTTTTTCTCATGGTTGCTTTTTTTCTTTTGCTCTAACTTTTGCCTAAGTTGCCCTTTCGGGTTTTCAAACTAGCGATCCCTTATTCTCGCTTTTTTATTATATTTTTTTGTTTCTCTAACTTTTGCCTAGGCCGCCCTTTCGGGTTTTCAACCTAGCGAGTTGGAGAGGGATGCAGTTGCGCCAAGTATTATCGATTTATGCATAGTACCTCTTGAGTTTGCCGAGGTTGAAGGGATGAACAAGATCTTCCCCATCTTGGTTGGTGAGGAGCACCGCGCCTTTTGACCGGATCTGTTTGACGATATATGGTCCCATCCAAGGATATTTCCATTTTCCTCTAGTGTCGATATAACTATGGGGTTTCTCGCGAAGTACCAGATCTCTGACTTGGATATCACAACCTTTGACTTTTTTGTTGAATGCCCGAGCTATTCTTTTTTGATATGCTCGAGTATGCTATAAGGCTAACAACCGTCATTCATCTAACAGGGCTAACTCATCGTGGCGCTGTTTGACCCAGTCGATCTCAGCTATGTCTTATTCCATAATAACCCTTAATGATAAGATTTCTACTTCAATGGGCAGCACAGCCTCCATGCCATAGGTTAGAGAATAAGGGGTAGCCCTAGTGGGTGTACGGACTGAAGTAGGATAGCCCCAAAGGGCTAGCGGACAACTTTTTTGGCCAGTCTCTTCCTGTATCAGTCATTTTTCTGATGATGTTTTCTAGTGTTTTATTGGCTGCTTCAACGACACCATTTTCTTGTGGACGATATGGGGAGGATTTGTGCCTTTGGATTTTGAATTCGTCGAGCAGACGATTTACGTCCACTTTAAAGTGCGTGCCGTTGTCGGAAATGATTTTGAAAGGTACCCCGTATTGGTATATGATGTTGGTTTTGATGAATTCAGACATCTTTCGGGCATTCAGTATTTTGTAGGAAGAAGCCTCCACCCACTTTGTGAAATAGTCAACAGCTACCAAGACGTACTCGTGGCCGTTGGATTCTATCGGGTGAATTTGACCTATAACGTCAATTCCCCATGTTGAGAAGGGCCAAGAGGCTATGGAGTTGTATAATATATGTATGGGTACGTGTTGTAGATTTGCGAAGCGTTGACATTTGTCGCAGTGACACACCCACCGAATACAATCAGTTTCTAGCGTACTCCAGTAATACCCTTGTCGAATGACTTTCTTTGACAGCATATGCCCGTTCACGTGTGGCCCACAAGTACCACCATGAAGTTGGTCCATGACTTGCTCGGCTTTTGGCTGATCGATGCATAACAGATTTAGACCTTGGTAGTGCCTTTTGTATAGGCTGCCTCTGTTGATCACGAATTGCGATGCCCATCTTCGTAGGGAGATTTTCCCTCTTTTGTCTAGGTTGGGTTGATAGACTCCTTTCTGAAGTAGATTTGTGATGTCTAAGTGCCAGGGCTCATTATCCTTTTCAGGAGTGGCATCGATTCTAAAGAAATAGGCAGGAGTGATCCGTTTCCCAACTACGAATGGTCGGACATTGATTTCTGTGGGAATTTGAACCAATGAGGCTAGAGTGGCCAAGGAATCAGCGAATTGATTTCTATCCCATGGTAAATAGTGGAATGATATATTATCAAATTCGATTGCCAGTGCTGTTAGTTTGGCATGATAGAGCTGTAGCCAGGGATCTTGAGTTTTCCACTTCCCTTCGACTTGATTTATGAGTATAGCAGAATCACCATAGACCTCCAAGTATTTGGCTGCTTTTCGGAGAGTCTCTTCTAGATCGGCAATACAGGCCTCGTATTCAGAAGTGTTGTTTGAGCATTCAAACTCTAATCTGATGGCTAGTGGAGATTAATTGGGAGTCTGCTGGATCGATTAGCAGGATTCCTATGCCGAAGCCTCTTTTGTTGGCTGCTCTATCAAAGAACATTTGCCATTTGGTGTCATGATCGGCGATTTCTAGGACACTCTCATCTGGGAAACTAGGCTCTGATTCATCATCTTCTTCTAGAGGCAGATCAACTAAATAGTCCGCGATCACGCTGCCCTTAATGGATTTGAGCGCGACATATGTGATGTCAAACTCATTGAGGAGAAACGACCATTTGGCTGATCGGCTGGAAAGTGATGGCTTGCCGAAAATGTATTTTATAGGATCCATTCTGGAGATGAGTTTGATGGATCGGGCTAGCAGATAAGTTTTGAGCCTTTGAGTTGCCCAGACTAGACCAGTACAACTTTTTTCCAAAGCTGAGTAATTAAGCTCGCTTCCTTGTAACTTCCTACTTACAAAGTAAATGGCATTTTCAATGTAGGAGTTTTCTTTTTCTTAGGCGAGCATAGCCCCTACTGTTGTGTTTGTGACGGTTAAATATAGGAGGAGAGGCTTATGTGTATGGGGAGGAGCTAGCACTAGTGGGTTGACAAGGTATTTTTTGACTTTTTCGAACGCTAGCTGGCATTTTTCATCCCAGACTCGATCAGTATCTTTCTTTAGGAGCTTGAATAGGGGCTCACACATGGAGGTCAACTCTCTAATGAAACGACTGATATATTACAATTGACCTAGGAAGCCTTTGAATTCTGTTGGAGTTTTTGGCTGTGACATGTTTATGATAGCTTTGATCTTGGCTGGCTCTATCTCGATACCTTGCTCGGTCACCATGAATCCAAGGACTTTGCCCTTGGTGACTTCGAATGTGCACTTGGTTGGGTTGAGCTTTATCTGGTGCTTTCTTAGCCTTTCAAAGAATTTTTGAAGGTCTCTGATATGGGCACCGTTGTATCATTGGAGTGCACAATCATGTTGTCCACGTACACTTCGACTTCTTTATGGATCATATCATGGAAGAGGGCGGTGGGGGCTCTTTGATATGTAGCCCCAGCATTCTTCAACCCAAATGGCATGACCGCGTAGCAATAAGTTCCCCAGGGGGTGGTGAATGAAGTATTCTCTTGGTCTTCTGATGCCATTTTGATTTGGTTGTAGCCCATCATGCCGTCTATGAAAGATCTTATTTTATGGGAGGCCACGACGTCTACCGCAATGTCGATGTTGGGTAGAGGGAAGTCATCTTTAGGCGACGCCTTGTTGAGATCGCGGAAGTCCACATAGATCTGTACTTTTCCATTGGGCTTCGGAACGGTTACTATGTTTGACATCCAAATCGGGTATTCAACTACCCGGATATATTTGACGCGCAACTGCTTCATGATTTCTTTTTTCACTTGCAGTGACCATTCCGGCTTGATTCGGCGAAGTTTCTGCTTGATTGGCCGCGCATCAGGATAAGTGGGAATTCGGCGCTTGACAATGGCTGGATCTAACCCAGGCATGTCTTCATAGGACCATGCAAAGATGTCCACGAATTCTTTGAGAAGGTCGATCAGTGGTTCCCTTTCAGAACCTTGCAGGTAGCTGCCGATTTTGACCTCTTTGATTTCATTTTTCAGCCCTAGATTGATAATGGACAAGTCTTCACCTGATGCTGTTGATTGGTGCTTTTCTTGGTGCTTGACTGACTTGGCGAGCTCAAGTAGGTAACTTTTATCTTTTGGATCCATTTCATTAAACGACTCATTATTAATGCAAATTAATTCGTCTTTTAATGAAGGTGCAACTAAGGAATACGCGAAGACATCTAGATTATCATTATTAAGAGCAAACTATACAGGGTTGGTTACATCATTGAGGCCCTGGGGTTTGAGTTCCTCAATTTTGGGGAGCGGATTGGTAGATGACCAATCCGTAAGGCTAAAGGAAGGAGGGGGAATAGTATATCCGAAACGGTCCACCAGATCTGCGGTTTTTAAGAGCGGGCCGGTCGTAGTATACCAATTCTGCAAAGGCTTTTCAATAATAGACTCAAACTCAGCAGGGAGGCTATCATAGATGGTGCCTCCATCTATTATTCCTAGGAAACTGTCTCCTAGACAGTCATTATCTAACAGGGCCAGGGCATAGTCATCTTGGTCTATAGACCAAATGTTTTCAACTGTGACAGTTTTATATGCAGAGTTACGGGGCTCCAGGGTAACATGTTCTATTTCACTGGTGGCGAGACTGACATCTTTGAAGATTTCCCAACCAGGACGTCTCTTTCCATTCAGGTCTAACCAGGGCTCGGGAAACATGAGATAGGCATCTGTTTCTCCTTTCCTTACAAAGTAACCATTTAATGTTTTTCTATATGGTTGGAGAGGGGGATCTATGTAAGAACGCTTTTCACGTTCTGCTTTGTTTTTCTCACGTTTTTGCTTCATGACTGCAGCTAGTTCAAGCTGGCGTGGGTTTGTATCCTAGACTTAAGAGAGGGATACATTCCTTAAGTTCATCTTGGACTAGATTAATAAGCCCCTGCTGATTTCTGCCGAGACCCAAACCAGACATATAATTCATTTTTCGAAACATGTTTAACGGGACCATGTTTCCTAGAGACGTGATTTTCTTTCCAGTGATGTCAGTTTCTTGCCCATATCCAATGGCGTTGACTCTGGCTTGGGGGATAACTGATCGATGTATTTTATACGTCGATTTTATATGCTTCTATGACTTAAATTATGCTATTTCACGAGGCTTTTGGCTACTAATATATGTTTTCGGTGAGTTTTGTAAGTTTCAGGGTGATTAGTGAAAATATGCGAAACTCCAGGGTTTTAAGTGCAAATTTCAAGAAGGGCCAAAAAAAGGAAAAATAAAGAAAAAAATGAAGACTGTCAATTCTGGACACCTTGCGGACGCAAGGTGCCTCAGATCTTGCGACCGCAAGGTAGGCAGTACGGGTCACAAGGCAGAAATTAAGAAACCAAAAGGCCGGACACACTGGAGACCTTGCGGGACCCAACACCTTGCGACCGCAAGGTGGTCAGAATGCTTGATTTTCGGATTTTCACACAGTTATTCGATTGGATTACAACTCCCGGGTATATATTGAAGTCAGATGCCGAGCCAAAAAGAGGAGGACGGCTGGAAGCTCTCTTTAGTAGATTTTAGGTAGTTTTTAGATTGTATAACATAGTTAGATTTTGTAATTTCAAGTATTGAAGATCAAATCATGTATCCGATCATCTCCATGTGCTGTTCATTGTCTATGATGAACTAATTCATCCATAATCTAGGAGGTGGAAGGTAACTTGTATCAAAATTATGCTTTAATTCTTATATATGTTCATTCAATGCTTGTTGATTGTGTTGTTTATCAATCCCTCTATTATTTTGCTTTGAACAAATGAATGTAATCGCAAATAATAAAGGCCTAGAGGTGCGTATAACTGCATGACCAATGTGCATATGTCGTACACTGGCTCACCAACACAATAAATTGGACCTATCGATGCACGGGAGTGATAAGTTAGGACCAGGTTCATACATGATCTAGGTGACAGAAAGATCATTAATCTAGGTGACAACTAGATTTACAGTTCCTGTGCTTAGGATATAGAATGGATGAATTTTGCGGGGATGGAGGCTGAACCAATTGTTCAACAGACTATATCTATCTTTAGTGAACGAACCCAAGACATTGAATGATAATATTATGAATTAAACATAAAAGAGATACAAATGAAACCCAGAATCCTAGATTGCCACCCACCATAAGATCTTCATATCTGTTTTTTTTTTTTTTTTATGCGGCACCTGGATTTTATTAATAAAGAAAAAAACATACAAACTTGAGGGGGACAACCAGCCTTGCCCTTATAAATGGGAGGACAGAGGAGCCTAACCTCGAAAAGGAAATACAATTAAGAGATCCTAAGAGATCATATCTGTTATTACTGCTAATTAGTTAGACATCTAAATATAAATAGTAGTTTAGAGTAGAAATAAATATAAAAACCCCCTTTAGATTAATAATTTGCTATCAATAAATTGCACTGTTCGTGATCACTTGTTTCTGTGGGTTCGACCCTTGCTTCCAATACTATTCTATAATAGTCTTGTCCACTTGCAAGGAAAAAGATTAATTAAAACATCGATACAATCATGCATGTATCGTTCCTTTCGGTGGTCTCCGGATTTCGCTTTTCGGAAGGATAGTACTAGGGTTGCGGTTTGGGTCCGGCTTCATCAACTTCCCTTAACCTTTTTCAACCCATCCTTTCTTCAATGTCTTGGTAATTCTCTTGGCAATTTTCTCCGGGCAGATGAGAATACCCTCGCACTTTCTAGACCAATGTTTGCTAGAATATGTGTGGAGGTTGATGTCTCTAAGCCTCTTCCTTCAAGAATATGGATTGGCACGAGTAAAGGCTCAGGATTTTGGCAGCCCCTAGAGTTCGAGGGGAATATTAATTTTTGTGTTGGTTGTGGTCTCTTGGGACACATAAAGGAGTTTTGCCGAAAGGGTCGACAAGGGGTGTCGCGCGAGGCACCAAAAGATTCTGTGCCTCAGCATACTGGGACTGCTAAAGCTTCAACTCATAACGTGAAGGGTGATACGCAGGTGGATCCTATGGTCGAGTCTACTGGGAAAGGTTCTAATAACCAAGGCAAAGAAACCGCGTCCACTAATGTGCCTAAACAGTCCGGTCCCCCTCCAAAACGGTGGATTCCAGTGCAAGTTACTAAAATTAATGATGTTCCTTCGGTGTCAATGGCTAAGGATGCTCATGGCTGTCCCAAGGAGGTAGAACATGTTGATTTGGTGAATTCTGAAATTCCAGTGCAAGTTACGGAAGTTAAAGTTGTTCCTTCGGTGTCATTGGCTAAGGATGCGCAGGGATGTCCTAGGGAGGTAGAACATGTTGACTTGGTGGATACTGAAAATTCTAGTTGGACTAGAAAGGGACAGGAACATAGTCCCCTTCCTACTCATAATATGGAGACTTTGCACACGCATAACCCTTTCAATACATTGGCAGATCTTGATGATGATGGAGATGATTTAATTAATTTGGAGAAGTCTCATAGTGGTTCAGGTTTGCATGAAACATCTTCAGTCAAGCAGGCTTATGGTTACCCAGCTAGCTTGGGCCCTTTTTGGAATGACGTTTTGCATAAATAACCTAGGACTTCTGGGAAAGCTCATTCAACAGGGGGGGATTATGATGAAATAATTTGTGAGCCGGACATTCCTTTTACTGATACCAATTTTGGGCGGGTGTCTATCAGAGCCTCATTCTCGAAGTACTGCCAAGATCTTCACATAAAGTTTAAAAAAGATAAGTTTCTTAAGGAGAACTGTCGCACTACTAGGGCTGCCTCCAAAGCCCAGCAAACTTCCCTTTCTAGTTGATTTATGTCGATCGTTATCTGGAATGCTCGAGGGGTTTGCAATAAAGCAACTCGGAATTATCTTAAATCAGTGGTTAGGCAACATAAACCTTTCTTATGTGCCATTTTGGAGCCTAAATCTAATGGGGACATATTAGCTAAATTTTGCCGTCGTATTGGATTTACTAAAAGTCTGCATGTGAACCCAATTAATACTCATATATGGATGTTTTGGAATAATGGTGTAGTTGTGGATTTACTTGCTCATTCTCATCAGTGCATTACTGTTTCTATCACAATGGGTAATAATATTAAGGCCTTCTCTACCTTTGTTTATGCTAAATGCACTCGTTTGGAGCGCAAAGATTTATGGGAGGATATTCTTTCCTTTTCTAATAGTTGTACCGATCCTTGGATGGTTGGGGGCGATTTTAACGTAATTTCTCAATCGTCGGAGAAGCTTGGTGGGACGTCTTGTGATTTTGGCGAGATGGATGATTTTAACAGTTGTATGCTTCAGGCTGGCCTTGAGGATGCTGGATATGAAGGGAGTCGTTTTACTTGGTGTAACAATCAGGAATGAATTCACAGAATTTGGAAGCGATTGGATCGGGTCTTTATTAATGGGGCTTTCAAGGTCTCTTTTCCGGCAATCAAAGTTCAACATCTTGCAATAGTTACGTCTGATCACTCTCCTTTGTTATTCTATCTGGATAGTGGTACCAAAATAAAAAGAAATTTTTGTTTTCAAAGAATGTGGTTAGACCATGAAGCCTTCCTTCCTTTTGTAAATTCTCAATGGAATATCACGATGCACGGTTCGGCTATGGATATCCTTTTCAGGAAGTTACAAAATCTTCCGGTTGCTCTAAAAGGATGGAATTGGAATGTCTTTGGGAATATCCATTGTAATATTGATGCAATGCAAGATGAGATTCTTCGGCTAGAGGTTGAGTCACAGCAACATGGTCATGCGTCAATTGAGCAGCAACTTGCTGATTCTAGAGCGGCTTTAATTCAGCTTTTGAATTGGCGTGAGGAACTGGCTGCCGTGCAATCTCGACAACATTGGCTTCGGGATGGGGAAAGGAACACAGCTTATTTTCATGCTAGTATTAAGGATAGGGCTTGTCGTAACCGGATTCGTTTTCAAATGGTAGATGGGTCGCTTAGTGATGACCCGACTCAGGTTGGAGCGCATGCAGTCGAATATTTCTCCAATCTTTTTTCATCTGATAATAATATTGTGAACGAGGATTTATTTGTGGGCTTCCCAAGTAAGGTAACGGATGTTGACAATAATTTCCTAATCTCTCCGCCCTCAGAGATGGAGGTTTGGAATGCGGTTAAGGCTATGAACCCGAACAGTGCTCCTGGGTCCGATGGCTTCACGGGTTGGTTTTATCAAGGATGCTGGGATATTATTAAAGCTGATGTGATAGCGGCGGTTCGGGATTTTTTCACTGGTTGCTCTTTGCATCGGGGGATGTCTGCTACCACCCTGATTCTTATTCCAAAGGTAGATAATCCAAGAGGTTTTGAAGATTTACGCCCCATTAGTCTATACAATTTTTCATGCAAAATTATGTCCCGTATTTTGGCTACCCGTCTCTCTTCCTTGCTCCCTTCTTTAATTTCTCAAGAACAGTCGGGTTTTATAAAAGATCGCAGCATCCAGGAAAATATTTTGTTGGCTCACAAATTAGTCCAACGAATCGATAAAAAGGTTCGTGGGGGGAATATGGTTGTTAAAATAGATATGTCTAAAGCATACGACCGATTGGAGTGGAACTTCCTTCATCGTGCTTTGGCTGCTCATGGTTTCAAGGCATCATTTCTGACCTCGATCACTCATCTAGTTGGCAATATTTGGTATTCTTTACGTATAAATGGGGACTCATTTGGCTTCTTCAAGTCTTCTAGGGGGGTTCGACAGGGCGACCCCTTGTCTCCGTTGCTCTTCATCCTAGCCCAGGAAGTGCTCTCTTTTAACATCAACAAGGCAATTTTGAATGGTGTCGTTTTGCGCTATGATCATGGCAGTGTTGGGATGCAAATTTCACATCTTTTGTATGCAGATGATATGCTCATCTTCTGTAATGCGAGCAAAAGATCAATTAAGGGGCTACATCATGTTCTTAATTTATATGCAGAAAGTTCGGGGCAGATGATCAATGCTTCTAAAAGCAGTTTTTATATATATCGTGAATGTTCTTTCTCTAGAGCTGCTCTTATCTCTCAGTGGCTGGGATTCCCTCTTCGACATTGGCCGATGAAATATTTAGGTCTTCCTCTTTACAAAGGAAGGGCGAAGCGATCGTATTTTGAGGATCTAGAGCATCGAATTTCTCAAGGCATTGAAGGCTGGAGGTCTCGGTTATTGTCCTTTGGCGCTAAACTCACTTTGATCAAATCCGTTCTGGCGAAAGATTCCGCTTTTGCTATGGCAGCTCTTCCAATTCCTAAAACTGTTTTGCGCCGCATTGAAGGTTTGATGGCTACTTTCTTATGGAGTGCTAATGGGGAATCTAGGACTCAATGGATTTCTTGGAGTAAAGTGTGCCGTCCCTTAGGCGGACTGGGTATTCGGCCACTCAAGCAGTCTCTTGAAATCTCGCATGCAAAACTTGCTTGGAGTGCAATTAATGGCAAGAGTCTTTGGGCTAAATTCTGTTTGGGTAGATATGGAGGTGTGCATGGATCCAGCCGAATTATTTCAGCCCCTTGGGCGTCAATTTTAAACCAGGCATGGCGTATTCAGCAGTGTAGCCGATGGGTTGTTGGTAAGGGAGACATCTCTTTCTGGGATGATAATTGGTGTGGCCATCGTCTCGAGGGTCCTTATCCTGTGGATCGTAATCTTACAGTTCGCCATGCTCTTGCCCAGATAGAGGAGTTTCGTGATTTGATTGAGCCCTCTACAATGGAATACATTCAACGAGTATCTTGTGATATAAGTACCCCGGATCGTCTGATTTGTTCCCTAACCTCTTCTGGGGATTTCCAATCGTCGGCTTTCTGGGAGAAATTTTGAACTCGACATCCACCATAGAGTGGGCTTCAAAATTTGGCGCCTTGGATTCCCATTAAAGTAAGTCGCTTTTATTTGGAAATTGCTGCATAATGGTCTGCCAGTTGATGTTAACTTGCAATCTCGGCATATCTCTCTTGCATCCAAGTGTAGTTGCTGTACAGACAGCCATGATTCGGAATCTATTAACCATCTGTTCATTCATTCTGAAATTGCCAAGGCTATTTGGACCCAATTCAATTGTCTTATTGGGCTGACTGTTAATGCCCCATCAATTCATCAATTCTTCAAAAGTTGGGTGAGGGGCTCTTTACATCGTCAACTGGGGGCGTGTCGGTTGGGGATTTTTGTGTACGTTTGTTGGGAAATTTGGAAGGCCCGGTGTGCTGCTATTTTTGATAACATGCCCATGCAAGTTGTTAAAATTCGGCTGGCAGTTTTGCGAGATATTGAAGGTATGTTATCTATTTATACCCCAAAATCGGACAGTGGCTCTTTTGGTAATCTGATTATGCAGCAGCTTCATATACCTATCAAGCACGTGGTGATATCTAGAGGTCTTTGGCTGAGATGGCATCCTCCGGATCCGGGTATCTTTAAATTAAATACAGATGGTTCTTCAATAAATGGTATTTGTACTGGAGGTGGGGTTATTAGAGACTCCAATGGTGCTTTAGTTGGGGCTTTCTCTAATTGTTACAATCATGGCACTAATACAAAGGCTGAAATTAGAGCTCTGTTGGACGGTCTAAATCTCTGTCATTCTTTGGGCCTTTCCCGGGTGGTTGTGGAATCAGATTCGTTAGTGGCAGTTGGCTTCTTAGTTCACAATCTTGGTATTCCTTGGCAGTATACTTATGATCTTCGGGCTTGTAAGAGATTGATTGCAGACTTTCACTTATCTCATGTTTACAGGGAACAGAATAGGGTTGCAGACCAACTGGCAGATGAGGTGCATCTTAATCAGGGATATAGAAGTTTTGTCTCCTTTTCTTCTTTGTCGAAAGAGGTTAAGCATCTTCTGCATATGGACATGTATGGTTTTTATAGTTTTCGTAGTCGGGCTAGATGATCTCTCTTGTGTTCGTCTATTTAGGTCTTTGTTTTGTTATTGTTGTTATCTCCATTTCGAGGTTAGGCTCCTTAGTCCCCCCGTTTATAAGGGTAAGGCTGGTTGTCCCCCTCAAGTTTGTTTCCTTTTACATTTTAATAAATCTGCGCAGGTGCAGCCTTCCTAAAAAAAAAACAAAACAAAAAAAAAAAAACCTCAAAACCACTAAGGAAGATACCCGTGTCATCGTGCTCTATTTCGAGGAACGGGATGTCCTCGTTTCCTTTATTTTCCACGATCTTATCGTCAAGGATGATTATTATATGGTTATCGTGGATAAATTTAACACGCTGATGCAGTGAGGAGGCTACCCATCTTACCCCATGAATGCAAGGGCGTCCCAGCAATAGACTGAAAGTGGCTGGAATATCTAGGACTTGGAACTCAACTGGCATGGTTAATGGCCCAATAATCATCATCAAAGTCACCACCCCTAGGACACATCGACTAGTGTTTTTGTATGCCCTTACTGTCTGCGATGAAGGAGTCAACTCTGATATTTTTTCCCCAGTTTGGCTAGCGTGCTTGTGGGGCATACATTTAAAGATGAGCCATTATCTATCAGAACTCGGGGAACCCTCCATGACCCCCACAGTGATGTGGAGAGCATCGATGTGGTTGGTTCCTTCTCTTGGCAGATCTAGATCAGTAAACATTATCACATTTCCAAAGTGTATGTTTCCGACCATTTGAGTGAGCTCATTTGGAAAGGTTCCAATGGGAATGACTGCTTGAATCATGGATTTAGCCAGTGTATCCCGATGGGTTTTGGAAGCACATAGAAAGCCCCAGATAGATATGTTGGCTTGGGTTTTCTTCATCTGAACTAGCAGAGTATCTTTCATATTCTTAGCCCCAGTATCTGTTTCTTGATCTTTGCCGGAGTGGTCACCTTTTTCTTGGTTTGGTTGGTAGGCCCGACCAGATCTGGTAAGGTGACTGACATCCCCACCGACCTAAGTGGCTTTTTCAGTGCTACAAGTATTTTGGCTACCCAGGATAGTGTCCCAAGAAAGCATGTTGCAGCTAAGCTCTTTTATTGGTGGAAAGAAAGGAACAACAATATATGGTAATGAGTATTTATTTCTTTCAAACTTGGGTACACAATCTTCTTCATCAACCTCAATCATATTGATTTGAGGTAGAGGGTTATTGACTACATTTGGTCTGGGGAGAGGTTTTTCAATAACCTTATCATCTATTAAGTCCTGGATTGCGTTTTTAAGCACGTAGCATTTGTCGGTGAGGCGACCACTGCAGCGATGGTATTCACAGTATTGGGCATGGTTCCATGAGTTGGGAAGAGGATTTGGCGGCCTATAGTTTTCCATGGGCTTTAACACTCCTTGTGCCATTAGCCCTTGCAGTATTACAGACTGTGGAGCTTGCAGTTCATCATAGTGTCTATTCCCTCTGTTCGGACCCCTGAAGTTCCTGTTCGGACCGTTGTTTCCACCCACTGTATTGTCGGACCTATCTGCTCCATAGGACCATGGGACAGAGTTGTAGCTCTAGGTAGGGAAATTGGCTGATGGCATGACAGGCGTATTTCCTACCATATTAATGGATGATCCTGATGCGGTTGTCTTTCCTTTTGAGTAACAAAAAGAGTTGGGAGGCGTATTGATTTTTAAATGCCCGGTCCATATATCTTCATCAATACGGATCTCGATCTCCACTATTTCTTTGAAATTACTATAAGGGAGATACCGCATGTGCTCCAGGTAAATAGGTTGGACGTTTTTGATGAACATACTGGATGATTCAGTCGGATCAGGCCTGTCAAGTGTTTGAGCTATTTTTCTTTTCCATCTGGTGTAGACACCCCAATTTCATACACCTGGTACGTAACATTGACATGCGATATCAAGACCTGTTAAAACTTAACGAATGTCAAGTTACAGGGTGTAAAAATGCAAAAGACAAAGCAGGATGCGCAAAACAGTAAAATGCAGGGGCTAAAAGTGTCAAAAGTGGCTTAAAAATGGAAGGCTGGCGCTGAACCAAGCCATCCTGGCGCGGCACCCAGAAGAGTGGTTCTGGCGCCAGACCTGCTACAGTGTACTTAGAAGTTAACGCATTGCACAAATTCTCAAGCACGCGGTACAAGCTGGTCAAGCACAAAGTGAAATTCAGAAATCCCAGCGATGTCCCTCTCTCAACCTATAAATAAGAGGCCCCGGGTTCACTTTCAGGGATCAAAAAAACACATAGAAAAACGTCCAAAGCTTTCAGCGTTGTTGTTACGCTGTAAGAATAGTGAGCGATCGTGAGATAGTGAGCGATCGTGAGATAGTGAGCGCCCCCTCCTATAAAGCCTCAAAGCTCTGCCAAATCTCCTCCAAACACAAAACCAACCGGTCAAAGTGATCCTTAGCCCCCCCAGCTAGGTTTCCACCCTATTTCCCTGGTCCAAAAATCTCGAAAAGAGCAGTTGCTCTGCCCGAGTAAAAAGGCCAAATCCGTCAGAAACAAGTCGTTGTTCTGCCCGATTTCTGCCAGCAGCTAGCACGCAGCAGCAAAAAAACAAGCAGTTGCTCCGCCCATTTTACGGTGCCCAGAAGCAACCTTTGGAAGCAGTTACCCTGCCCGAATCGTAGCAGCAGTAGCAAAAAAAAAGACTCCCTCTGGAAAGGACAGAGCGAGCACACCACGCTCTAAAAGGTGAGCCTTTAAGAGCGTTATTTTATTAAAAAAAACTATTTTCCATTCGGCCCAATGTAAAAATATAAGTTGTTATGCTGCCCGGATTTATTTAGAAAATAGCATTAAAAAAGAGCCATTATTATGGCCAAATATTTTTAAGTGTATTTGTAATTACTGGAAGGAGGCGGCTGCAAGTCCGTAAATAATGTAGACATGGATGTATTTGTTTTCTTTTCTTTCTTTTAATGCTTTATTTATTTGCTAGATAAATATATCAAAAAACATACTTTAGCAAAAAATTGTTTTTGAGACCGAAAGGGCGAGTTGGGTGCCTAGCACCTTCCAACTCGTAACTTAGCCTCCGAACCCGTTTTTGCTTTCTCTGGTTTTATTTTTGGTTTTTTCTTTATTTTCTCCTTAAAATAAAGATGACAACTCTGTCAAAAACATTTTGGATCACAGTGAGGCCTCGGAACATCCTTTCTTATTATTTTCCGTTTTTCCCTAGAAAAGGGAGAATGTAAATGAAAGGGTGATGTATTCCTGCATCCTGGTATCCCTTAAAAAAGGGATAACTTGATACAGAAAACCCAAAGCACTCATAGCGATCCGAAATATGCCTTAAGGCAATTTTTATAAAGTCCATAGTGGGGCCCGCAACATCCTTTCTTGCACTTTTCATTTTCCCCTACACAAGGGAAGATGTGAATGAAAGGGTGATGTATTCATGCATCCTGTTATCCCCTAAAAAAAGGGATAACCTGATACAGAAAACCCAAAGCTCCCATAACAGACCAAAAATCACTGAAGTGACCGAGGCGTATTCAACGTGCTTCTTGACAGCACCCTTTGCGCATTTTTAATATCGTCTTCCCCTAGACAAGGGAGGATGGAATGGAAAGCATGGTGTCTGCACCGCACATCGCGTACCTCTATCCAAGGCGCGCGGGGTGCGGGCTCACTCCGGGGCACCCACAGTGGCGACTTTGCTGGGGAGATCGATTTTATTTTAAATAAAAATGGAGGGCTAGACTCAGTAACAATTTTTTTTCTTCTTTTGTTTCTGGCTAAAGTATGCTTGTTATATTTCTTTAATCATTTGAATAGTACGTTGTTATACATCAGTGTATATATTTGTGGATATGATCCTCAATCTTGTATCAGTTTCGTTCCAGTCACTATTATAGGTATATTTAAATATATATATTTTTCAAAAAAAAATATGTACAATAAATTTCCGGGCAGCATAACAAAAGGGCCGTGGCCTTATTTTATTTATTGCTTTATTTTTGCTTTATATTTTTTCCATTTGCCTTATTATTTTATTACACAAAATTTGTACATATTTCATTTCATTTTGTCATTTTATTTTGGGGATTAGGACAAATTTGTAATTAATAGGAATAGATAGATTCCCCATTTTTCTTTCTATTTCTTGATGTGATTGGTTGCTTTCTCGCGCTCAAACTAAAAAAGTCGAGAAAATCTACAAATTACAGTAAGACATACCATATCTGTTTTATTTTCTGTTTTATATCTGAAAAAAGAAGATTTTACTGCTTTTTAGATGCCGCACACACGCGCAGGCACATAAATATAATCCGAATTGCTACCCTACACCTTGGCCAGCTTACCCCATGCATAAGACAACGTTAGACTGCATATAGATTCTCAGGACACTTCATAGACCGACCGGTTTTTGCATATTTTTGCATCATTTGAATCATTGGTCAGCCTGTTTTCCAAGCCACCAAACTTGCTGAGGATCTAGCAGTCACGATTTTTTTTCCAAACCCTAATTAGGATTTCGTCCATATGCTACTGGATGTTTTGGAGGCCAGACCTCCGGATGTCCAACCCAATCCTACGCCTCAACCCACCACGACAACTTCATCCATCCCGATGCCCAAAACCTATGCTTCTACGGTTTCACAACCAAAGGGTTTTGTGGGTACTAACACTCCTGTTCTGCATGCAATACCGCTAGCTCCAAGACAAACAACAATAGTCAACGGAGAACCAGGATGCTTATTTACACCTCTCGAACTGGAAGCGACGGATAGACAGTTTTCTAATACGATTGCTCTTAAATTTTCGGCTGGCCGTCCCTCAGTTTATGCTATACAAGAGGAAATAACACGATCATGGAAGCTTAAAGAGCAGTTTGTGGTCGGTCTTTTAGACCCTAAACATGTCATGCTTCGGTTATCTTTGGCTGAAGATATGGTTTTGGCTCTTTCCAAGGAATCTCATATGATACAATCTAGTATGTATCGGTCGTTTAGGTGGTCTCTAGACTTTTCTTTCAGGAAGGATAGTACGAAGGTTGCTGTTTGGGTTCGATTACACCAGTTACCCTTGACATATTTTAATCCTTCCTTTTTGCAGTGCATTGGGAATTCTTTGGGTCAATTTTTGAGGGCTGATGAGAAAACCCTTGCTCTTTCACGCCCAGCCTTTGCAAGAATCCGTATTGAGATAGATGTTTCAAAGACATTACCTTCGCGCTTTTGGATTGGTACTAGTAAAGAGAATGGATTTTGGCAGTTGTTGGAGTTTGAGGGTAACATTCTGTATTGTGTCAGCTGTGGTTTATTGGGGCATACAAAAGAAAGATGCCGTAAAGGTCAGAGGAGATCGCATGTTCATAATGATACGGTTTCAGATGATGTCCAGAAGAAGGTTGGTTTTTAGGGACTACAATATGAGGATAACAATGGTTTGAATGTGCCGGTTAATTTAGTTTCAAAGGGTAAGGAAAAAGTTACGTCCATACATGAAGATGGTATTCCCCCACCAGTCATGCGATGGGAGCCAGTTAATATCTTGCAAAAACCTTGGAGAGCCTCGGATTCAAAGACCAAAAATTGAGAAGGTTGCTCGATGAATGATAAGATGGAAGAGGTTGTCATTGATACAACTAAGGAACAGGAAAGGTCTAATGTGAGTAATGTCGTAGAGGAGGGCATTGAACTAAACATTGCTTTTGCAACTCTAGTTGATCTGGATGAGGATGAGAGGTCAATGCCTACAGAGCAGATTAAAGATGATGGGGTTTCTATTCCAGCTGAGATCCATAAGGATTCTCCTTCTCAAACTGTTCAGGAAGGCAATGTTGATAAAGGCAACGTGCTTGAGTCTTCGGAATGTGACTTCAATAAAGTTTTTTCCTTTTCTGAATTAGGAACTATGGGTAATGGTAGGGGTCTGGATTCCCCAAAATCTGTGGATCGCTTTGAACATAAAGTCCCCTTCAAGCATACTCGATCTGCTTCGCTTGATGACTTACGGGAGTTTCCCCATTCGGCCTCCTCATTGAAAACTTTTCAACATCATTGTCGGGAACAGACTAGAGCTAAGAAGAATAAAAAATCTAAAGTGAAGCAAACCAATAAGCGGCAAACTAGGGCTAAAGCTAAGGCCCAGGTACCCTCCTCTTAATTTGTTTTTATGACGATTATTATATGGAACGCGCGTGGAGTCGGTAATAAGAAAACTATTTCGTATATGAAAAAGCTGATTTCTCAGCACAAACCTTTTCTGATTGCTTTGTTAGAGCCTAAGATTGATGGTATTCGTCTTGGTAAAATTGCTAGAAAGCTTCGGTTTCAGAACAGTATGCATAATGAGCCCATTAATTCCCATATTTGGCTTCTCTAGGATAATACTGTTCAAGTTGATTTCTTTCGAGTATCCTCTCAGCATGTTACTGTGCGAGTTTCTAGGCCCAATACTCTTTCCTCGTTGGCTACTTTTGTTTATGTGAAATGCACAAGGGGTGAGCGCCAAATTTTATGGCATGATTTGCTGGATATAGCGGGTGGCATTAATGAACCATGGATTATAGGGGGTGATTTTAATACTATTTCTTCTTCATCAGAAAAGTTAGGAGGGACAGGTTATGATTTCGGCAGTATGGATGATTTTAATAATTGTATGATTCAGGCAAGTGTTAGGGATGTGGGTTACGAAGGGTCTACCTATACTTGGTGTACTGGTCATCATGGCAATGGTAGAATCTGGGAACTTCTCGATCGTGTGTTAGCCAACGGTTTCCTTAAAGTCTCATTTCCTATTTATGTGTTACTCATTTGAGTAGGGTGAAGTCGGATCATTCTTCTCTTTTATTGGACTTCCATTTGCTTCCGAAACCCAAAGGCTGTTTTAGGTTCCAACGAATGTGGACTGATCATCCGGAGTTCCAGAATTTTGTTAAATCTGTGTGGAGTAGGAGCTGTTTAGGGACTCCTATGGACATCCTCCATAGGAAGTTAATGATGCTTCGTAAGGCTCTCAAGGAATGGAACTGGGCGGTCTTCGGTAATGTTCAGAAAAAAATTGCAACTTTCCAAGACACTATTCTTCGGCTAGACTTTCAGCTTCAGATGGGCTGGGACGATGTAGCGGCAGCGCTGCTCAAAAAACTCATAAAGAGCTTGATCAGCTTTTGCAATGGGAGGATGAATTGTTACAGCAGAAGTCTCGTAATAGCTGGTTACAAGATGGGGAGTGGAACACTGCTTTTTTTCATGCTTCTATTCGGGACAGAGCTGCAAGGAATATGGTTCGTATTAAAATGCCGGATGATTCTTGGTGTTCAGATGGTCCTACGTTGAGGGATATGGATGTGTCCTATTTTTCTAATCTGTTTTCTACTTCTAATCCTACACTGGATGAAGACTTATTTGCTTCGGTCCACAGTAAGATTGATGAGGCCGATAATCATCTTCTGACTTTGATTCCGTTAGCTTCGGAAATTTGGGATGCAGTGAAGGGTTTAAAAGTTGATAGTGCTCCTGGCCCTGACGGATTCACAAGGCATTTCTTTCATGTGTGTTGGGGCATTATTGAAGGGGATGTTGTTAAAGCGGTTTAGGATTTTTTTAAGGGTGCTAGTCTTCATCGTGGTATATCGTCTACGGTTATGGTTCTTCTTCCTAAGATTACTCATCCCAGCAACTTTGGTGATTTCCGTCCTATTAGCTTGTGCAAATTTTCTTGTAAAATTATCTCCAAGATTTTGGCTAATAGGTTGGTTGGTATTCTGCCTAAGATCATTTCGTTGGAACAATCGGGTTTTGTGAAAGGTCGGGCTATCCAAGAAAACGTTGCTTTGGCTCATGAACTCATCTCCAAAATTAATAGTAAAGTCTACGGGGGGAATGTCGCTTTCAAGCTCGATATGTCGAAAGCCTACGATAGAATGGAGTGGCCTTTTATTTTAAGGGCTTTAGAATCTTTTGGCTTTAGCCCTCAGGCATGCAGTTTATTTGGGAATATTATTAATAACGTTTGGTACTCGGTGAGGATTAATAGCTCCAATTATGGTTTCTTTAAATCCTCGCGGGGCGTCCGACAAGAGGATCCTTTATCACCGCTACTGTTATCATTGCCCAAGAGATTATATCGCTTGCCATTAATAGAGGTTTTGATTCGAGGTTTCTTATGCCTTATAGACATGGTCGTGGGAGTATGATCATTTCACACCTATTATATGCAGACGATATGATTCTTTTTAGTAATGCGGGAAAGAAAACTATCATCTCTCTCCGTCGTATTTTGTCTCAATATGAACGATCTTCGGGTTAGCTAATTAATATGCAAAAAAGTGGTTTTTACACTTCTGCTCATTGCTCTCGACATAAGATTCAGTGCATCGCTGTTTGGTCTGGATGTGCTCATCGCACCTTTCCAATGATTTATTTGGGTCTCCCTTTATTTCAAGGGAGAGTTAAGAGATCTTATTTTGAGGCCTTGGAAACTTGCATTAGACGTAAAATCGATGGCTGGAAATCCTAGCTCCTTTCCTTTGGTGGTAAGATCGTTCTGCTCAAATCGGATTTTAGTAGCATTCCTGTTTATGCTCTAGCGGCTCTTAAGGTCCCTACTGGTGTTCTTCGTCGCATTGAGCGGGCTATGGCAAACTTTTTATGGGGTAGTGTGGACAGCAATAGAATTCATTGGGTGTCTTGGCTTAAAATTTGTCGTCCAGTGGATGAGGGTGGTTTGGGCATTCTCTACTTGGTGCAGGTTCGCGATGCGCTTCACGCTAAATTGGCCTGGGGGGTCTTGCAAGGGAATAGTTTATGGGCCAAGTTCATTGCTACAAAATATAAGTGTGATAATGGTTTTGTGGTTCCTGTGGCAGCGTCTCATGTATGGTGGGCTGTTCATGCTCACATTGGTTTTCTGTTACAGAATAGCAGGTGGGTTATTGGTGAAGGTAAGGTCTCTTTTTGGAATGACAATTTGATGGGAACCAGGCTGGAGGGGCCTCAGCCCATTGACATGAAACTTACGGTGAAGGTTGCTTTTGATCATATTACAGATTTGCTCCCTCACATCGCTGTTCATCATCATGATGCCATCATGAATATTCAGATGGCTGCTAATACTACCGATAGGTTAATGTTTTGTGAGACGTCTTCTGGCAATTTTGACACGAGGGCGTATTGGAACTTATGTCGTACCCAAGATCCTCCTCCCTATTGGGCTCAGAAAATCTGGCAACCATGGATACCTACGAAGATTAGTGCCTTTGGGTGGAAAATATTTTATGCTGCTCTCCCGGTTGATTTGCGTTTGCATACGCGGAATGTTCCTTTGGTTTCCCGCTGTGTTTGTTGTCGACATAATCCAGACCGGGAGTCCATAGCTCATTTGTTTCTGCACTCTGAAATGGCTCGCGATTTATGGTGTAAATTGGCCTGCCCTTTTAATAAGATCGATTGCTACTCTTCTATTCCTCATCTATTTCACATATGGCTTGAAGGTGTTTCAGTTCGCTCTCAAATAGGGGCATTTCAGGTTGGAATTCTTCTCTATGGTTGCTGGGTCATTTGGAAGGCTCGTTGCCTTGCTACTTTTGAAAGTGTCCCCTTTTCTGGAGCTATGCTTTATAACCAGGTTATGAATGGTCTGAAGGATATTCTAAAGATTTTCAAACCTAAATCTAACAGCACGGTCATGGGTAGTTTGTGCCTTCGTAACATGGATTTGCCGGTCAGAAAGGTTAATGTTCTTAAAGGGTCGTGGGTTCGGTGGCAGCCTCCTGCTCCAAATTATGTTAAGTTAAACACAGATGGTTCCTCTATGGCAGGCATTGCTACTGGTGGTGGTGTTATTCGAAACTCTAATGGTCTCTTCATTTTCGGTTATTCGAGATTTTATGGTACGGGGTCTAACACTAGTGCAGAATTTAAAACTCTTCGTGATGGTTTGTTGCTTTGTCGAGATTTGAATTATGATAAGGTTCAGGTGGAAGTGGATTCTTTGGTGGTAGCCTCAGCTCTTAAGGGCACGCATGGCTGCCCTTGGCCATTTATTTACGATCTTCGGCAATGTTTGGTTCTTATGGGTACTAATGAGATTCATCACGTTTATCGCGAGGGGAATTCGGTCGCTGATCGTTTAGCGGCCCTGGCCCATGTTACAAAGTGTGATAAAATTTTACTACAGTTCGTTAGCTTTCAGGAGAGGTCCGTCGTGCTCTTCAACAAGATGCTCTTGGCTTATTTTCCTTTCGTAAGCTTTAGTTTGTTTTGTATCTTTCCTTTTAGAGGTCAAGCTCCTTTGTCCCCACTTTTTTGGGTAAGGCTGGTTGTCCCCCTCCAGTTTGTCTTCTTCTTTTTTTATTAATAAAATTTGTGCAGGGTGCCGTCCCTGTTTCCTTTAAAAAAAATCATTGGTCAGCCCCTGTAAAAAAAAGAGGGTAAAAAAAAAAGAAAAATCAAGCAAAATAAAAAAAAAAATACGAATAAAAAAATGATGATGAAATTTTTTTTGCAAAGGATAAGAATAAATACACATGGGCTGATTGATTATTTTCTGATACTAGACTTAGACCATTTTGAATGGTGGATCCCGGAAAGAGTATAGGCCCTTCACCTGTGATCAGTCCGATCTTGGGGAGTCAAAAGGCAGGTGGAATACGAGGGTCCTATACTCTGGAGAAAGAATCCACTGTTCCAGGAATAGTCCTGAGACTGTCAAAACAAAGCAGGTGCTTGTCCGGTCAATTGTAGAAAAAAAATTATTAATAAAGGCACACTGTACTCCTAGCCCAGAAAGCCTTCAGCCAACCTTTCTGATACCTCCAAACCCATTTTCCTCAGAAACCTGGCTCGAATTTGGAAAGGCAGAGATAATATTGGCCGGTTGACACGGGAAACAGGCGCATAAATCAGATCAGAAAGTATTAGGGTTAGATCAGAAAAGGGCAGAATCCGTTCAGAGGGTATAGATCTGAGCAGAATGGCAGCTAAAAATAAACAAGCTATGATCGGGACTAGCAATGATTGGAGCAACTGGGAACCGGAAAAAGAAACTCCTGAGTATGCACCTCCTCCTGGACATGAAATCTGGCTAAAGAAAGAATTGGATGCCCATGCGGAAAGAATAACAAACCAAGTGGTTGGTGATCTTTTAGCAGGTTTCACAGAAACTCTTGCTGCTCTCTCCCAAAAGATCAAAAGCCCTAAATATGATCTTAATATTTCTTGCCTTCCTGAAATGAACTGTCCTGAAACCTCGGAAAATATCCTTTTTCAAGCCTCCAGAAAACAACCAAGTACTAGCCATCAATAAGATATTAATCCCATTGTCCAAAGTGATATAGTTCCAAATGCTCATAATTCTAATCCATCTCCTCCAGAAATCAACCCTGAACTCCTTCACATGAATGCCTTCTACCATAACTAAAAGAATTACCTTCCCCTTGATCCCTCAAATATTTATTCTTAGCAAATGCCCCCAGGGACTCCAAAAGAAATAATCTGTGTACCAGAAAAAGAACCTCCCTAAAGCCGGGGCCCGGGCAACCAAATCCTAGTGCAATATTATCCAAGAGAGAAAATTCCACCTAGCTATTTGACCAAACCCCAGCTTGGTAGTATACCTAGACCAAAAGGGAAGAAAGAAATAATTCCAAGGCACTATGATGATTTACCTCCCCCAAGGACTAAAATATTCCAAACACTATTGGCCCATGAGATACTTAAGCCCGTTGTTAATTATCAACCGCCCAATCCATTGCCTGTTACATGGAATCATGCCCAGTATTGTGAGTACCACCGTTGCAGTGGTCATCTTACCGATAAGTGCTACTCACTCAGGAACTCAATTTAGGATCTTATCGACAACGAGGTAATTACGGTGGCAGGTACAAGAATCTTTGAAACAAATCAAGCAAAGGAGGTTTAGAGGGCAAGTGAACCTATTTAGCCAGAATAAAAGTTCTATATATACCCTCTTCAATAGCAAGAGTTTCTAATAAAGTCTGGAAGACAGTTTTCTGGGTATGATAGATGGAGGCCCTGATTATGAAAAGCTCCCTGCTTTGTTTGAGTCTGTTATTGATAAGCCTCTGCAGAATTGGTATACTACGACCGGCCTGCTCTTGACAACCGCAGATCTGGTGAACCGCTTCGGATATTCTATTCCCCATCCTTCTCTTAGCTTTACGGATTGGTCATCTACCGATCCGCTCCCTAAAATTGAGGATCTCAAACCCCAGGTCCTCAATAATGTAAATAACCCTGTACAGTTTGCTATTAATGATAATTTGAATGTCTTTGCTTATTCCTTAGTTGCACCTACATTAAAAGATGCATTAAATAATTATAATAATGAGTCATTTGATGAAATAGACCCAAAAGATAAAAAACTATTTGCTTGAGCTCGTAAAGTCAGTTGAGCACCAGGAAAAACATCATTCATCAGCAGCAAATGAAGACCTATCCACTATCAATCTGGGGCTGAACAATGAGACAAAAGAAATCAAAATCGGCAGCTACCTATAAGGCCCTGAAAGGGTAGCACTTATTGACCTCCTCAAAGAGTTCGTAGACATCTTTGCCTGGTCCTATGAAGATATGCCTGGGCTGGATCCAGCCATTGTTGAACACTGAATCCCCATATATCCAGATGCTCGGCCAATTAAGCAGAAGCTCTGCCGAATTAAACCAGAATGGTTACTACAAGTAAAAGAAGAAATCATTAAGCAGTTGCACGTCAAATTTATTCGGGTGGTAGAATACCCGATCTGGCTATCCAACATAGTGACCGTTCCCAAGCCCAATGGGAAGGTCCGGATCTGTGTAGACTTTCGCAACCTCAACAAAGCATCGCCCAAGGATGACTTCCCTCTACCAATATTGATATTGTGGTAGACGCCGTCGCTGCTCACAAAATAAGATCTTTCGTCGACGGCATGCTGGGCTACAATCAAATCAAAATGACAGCAAAAGACCAAGAAAACCTCATTCACTACCCCTTGGGGAACCTATGGCTACAATGTCATGCCATTTGGGCTAAAAAATGTCACGGCTACATATCAAAGGGCTGCCACCACCCTCTTCCACGACATGATTCATAAAGATGTTGAGGTCTATGTTGATGACATGATCGTGCACTCCAGCGATGCCAACGGTGCTCATATTAAGGACCTTCAAATTTTTTTCGAAAGGTTAAGGAAGCATCGAATGAAGCTTAACCCCACCAAATGCACATTTGGGGTTACCAAAGGCATAGTCCTGGGATTCATGGTAACTGAGCAGGGCATCAAGATCGAGCCGGCCAAAATTAAAGCCATTATAGAAAAGCCGCGGCCAAAAACTCCAACCGAAGTCAAAGGTTTCCTGGGCCGATTGCAGTATATCAGCCGCTTCATCAGACTACTGACATCCATATGTGAGCCCCTCTTCAAGCTCTTAAAGAAAAATACTGACCAAGTCTGGGACAAGAAATGCCAGCTAGCCTTCGAAAAAATAAAAGCCTACCTTACCAATCCACCTGTGTTAGCTCCTCCCCATACACATAAACTTCTCCTCCTATATTTAACCGTCACAGCCACATCAATAGGGGCTATGCTCGCCCAAGAAAAAGAAAATTCCTACATTGAAAATACCATCTATTTCATAAGTAGGAATCTGCAAGGAAGCGAGCTAAATTATTCAGCACTAGAGAAAAGCTGCACCGGCCTAGTCTGGGCAACGCAAAGGCTCAAGACCTATCTGCAAGGACGGTCCATCAAGCTTATCTCCAGAATGGATCCTATAAAATACATCTTCGGCAAGCCATCACTATCCAGTTGACTGGCTAAGTGATCATTTTTTCTCAACGAGTTTGACATAACTTATGTCACGCTCAAATCTATCAAAGGCAGCGTAATTACAGACCATTTAGCCGATCTACCCTTAAAAGCAGAAGATGCAGCTGAGCCTAGCTTCCCAGACGAAGGTGTCCTGGAAATTACTGACCACGACACCAACTGGCAAATGTTCTTTGACGGAGCCACAAATAAAAGAGGCTTTGGCATAGGGATCTTGCTAATCGACCCAGCAGATTCCCACACTCCACTGGCCATAAGGTTGGAGTTCGAATGCTTAAAAAATACAGCTGAATACGAAGCCTGTATCGCTGGCCTAGAAGAAGCTCTCCAAAAGGGAGCCAAAGACTTAGAAGTCTTCGGTGACTCCGCCCTAATCATAAATCAAGTCGAAGGGAAATAGAAGAACTAAGATCCCCAGCTGCAGCTCTATCATTGCCAAGTTGACTACACTGGCCATCAAATTTGATTCTATCTCGTTTTACTACTTGCCGCGAGATAGAAATCAATTTTTCGATGCATTGGCCACTTAGCATCGTTGGTCCAAATTCCTGTGGAAACTAATGTCCAACCATTTATGGTTGGGAAAAAGGTCACTCTGGCGTACTGGTTCAAAATCAATGCTTCTCTTGAAACAAATCACGAGCCTTGGTATTCTTATATCATAAATCTGCTTCAGAAAGGGATCTATCCTCCCAGCCTAGACAAAAGAGGGAAAGTCTCCCTACGGAGATGGGCATCGCAATTTGTGTTTAGCGGTGGCAGCCTGTACAAGAGGCGTTATCAAAGCCTAAATCTATTATGCGTCGATCAAGCAAAAGCCGAGCAAATCATGGACCAGATTCATGGTGGTATATGCGGGCCCCACATGAATGGCCATATGTTATCAAAAAAGTTATCCGACAGGGGTACTATTGGAGTACACTAGAAACCGACTATATTCGGTGGGTTTGCCATTGTGACAAGTGCCAGCGTTTCACAAATTTGCAGTACGTGCCTCGCACATGTTATATAACTCCACAGCCCCCTGGCCCTTTTCAACTTGGGGAATCGACGTCATAGGCCAAATTCACCCGAAAGGATCCAATGGCCATGAGTACGTTCTGGTAGCCGTCGACTATTTCACGAAGTGGGTGGAAGCCTCTTCCTATAAAATCATGAATGCTCAAAAGGTGTCCGAATTCATCTAGACTAACATCATATATCGATATGGAGTGCCTTTCGAAATATTCTCCGACCATGGCACGCATTTTGAAGGGGACGTGAATCGTCTGCTCGACGAATTCAAAATTCAAAGGCATAAATCCTCCCCCTACCGACCGCAAGCTAATGGTGCCGTTGAAGCAGCCAATAAAACGCTGGAAAATATTATTAGAAAAATGGCTGACACAGGAAGAGATTGGCCAGAAAAATTGCCACTAGCCCTTTGGGGCTACCGCACTTCAGTTCGCACACCCACTGGGCTACTCCTTACTCTCTAGCCTACGACATGGAGGCAGTGCTGCCCATAGAAGTTGAAATTCCGTCGTTAGTGATGATGGAATCCGACATATCAGAATTTAACTTGGTCAAAGGGCGATACGAAGAATTAGCCCTTAATCGATGAACGACGGTTGCTGGCCCTAGAGCACACCCGGGCATATCAAAGGCGAATAAAAATGTCGGAGACCTCGTGCTTCGAGAAAAGCCCCCTAGTTATGTTGATACTAGGGGAAAATGGAAATCTCCTTGGATGGGACCTTATGTTGTTAAAGAAATCAGGTCAGGAGGTGTAGTACTCCTCACGAACCAAAAAGGGGAGCTTCTTGTTTAGCCCTTCAACCTCGACAAGCTGAAAAAGGTACTATGCTTGAGCCAATTTATCTGGTAGTTGCTTCCCTCTCCAGCTCGCTAGGCTGAAAACTTGAAAGGGCGGCCTAGGCAAAAACTAGAGCCTATAAAAAACAAGAAAAACATAAAAAAGAAAGGAGAAGTAAGGGCTCGCTTAGGTTGAAAACCCGAAAGGGCGGCATAGGCAAAAATTAGAACATATAAAAAAAATGAATCAGGAGAAAAGGGGAGGGAATGCACTTTCTGAATCCTCAGCATCCGACCTCCAGTCTTCAGCACGTAGGGTCTTGACTGAGAAAGAAAGAGAAAAACTACGACAAAAGCTCGCATTAAAATACCAAAATATAAAACGGGTCATTTGGTGCAACTTAGGAATGACTGCTTAAGACATTTTCGATTATGTATTTATTGCCTGTACATTCCATTTACTATTACTTGCTACCTCTACCCCCTTGTTTCCCCCCAACCATTCTTTGTTTGCAGCTCAGCCCCGAAACTGTCTATCAATGCCTGCGGCGTCTGCCCAGCCGGGCCTATATACTCCTTCTGCGAGGCGCAGAAGAGGTTCCAGTCTCACCAGCGTGAGAACCCCCAGAAGTGTCCTCGTCCTCATCATCGGCATCCCCATTATTTTGGATAGCAGTGTTACTCGGGCCAACGCAATCATACTTGCGGGCCGTGCCCCATCCACCAGTTTGAGAGGGAGGGACAGCCTCATTTGGTTCCCAAGGATTATTCTGCCGGCTTGCATTGCTCAGTTGAGGAGGTACGTTACTGGGACCTGCCTCATTCAGATCTGGAGCCGTCCGGGCCCCAAGGCCATGTACCCGCCTAAAATCCTCCTGCAAGGCCTGAGGGATCATCTGCCCCGAACTCTCAATGTCCTCGCCTATCTCCATCAGGCGAGCATCCAGACCACTGGTTATTCGACGACCCAGCATCCGCCTCAGTGCTCGCCTAATCAGCCGGGAATGCCCCTCAATGGCTACCATAATCCATGACAAGTATTCATGGGAAAGGGGCATGTAATCAGAATAGAGGTAAGCTACCTCCAGCGAGTCAAAGTCCAGCTTCCATATATTGCTGATAAGGGTGCCCAAGTCCCTATTTATCTCCAACTCCACAATGACAGATGCTTCGGATCAGAATGAGTCGCCCCCGCTAAATTGGACGCAAGACCCTGTCCGTCTGATAAAAGGAGGTACGCTCTATTCTCGGCAAAATGACCTAGGCATAGACCCCGGTATACTGAAGAAAGCGACAGATCTGCCAGTGGCTGATGACCCATATAATATCCATGGAGCCTCTACGCAAGAAATTCTCAACCCAGTCGGACTCCGAGACATTGGTCTGGGTATAATGAACATGAGAGCCATAGAGCCCTGGGTCATACCTTGCTCCCGCCGGCACTGGGCCCATCACCCAATTAAAATGCTCCTCTAACCACATATGGATCAGAAGAGGGCTGCCAGAAGGGAATAGCCCATTGCCAGTTGCAAAGGCGTCAATACCCGCCAGGGTCTCTGCCAAGATCACCGGAATAATGTTCATCCGGCGATCCCGAGCCTGAAATACTAGGTCCACGACCTGTACATCGATATATCCGGGCTGGCCCACCAGCAGGTACAAGAAAAAGAGACGACAGCCGGCGTCGCAAATAATCAAGGTCATCCTCCCTGCACTCTTAAAAAGCCCCAAGAAGGGCGGTCAGATTAAAGTTTACTCCACTATAAAAGCCTGGACTAGCAGCGCGAGTGGTGCAAAAGAGCTCACTTATTGCCATATAAGGACACCTCTGTGAAGAAGGCACGGCAATAGGTCCAGCAGCGGTCATCCCCACCATAGCGTAGAATTCTTCAAAAGTGGGGCACATCTCGTTCATGCCAAAATTAAAGAGATGGTCCTGAGCTGACCAAAATCTGGAGGCTCCCCTCAGCATATCCCAATTAATGATAAGGGTCCGCCATGACAGCAGACACCTGTACCCATAAATATGCTCGAACCAGTCTCGCTCATCCGACCGCAGGGAAAGAACCCAGAAATCAAGGGCAATTTCATAAATTTCCATTTCCAATGATGTATGAGCTGGTGCAGTCATTTTTGGAGAAAAACAAAAAAACTATCTGATAAAAGAGGGCGGAGCTGAGCAAAAAAGAGAGATCGAAGGCTTAAGCAGAAGAAAAGGCAAGCGGGCTGATGAAAAATTGAGCGCTGCCTTGTTCGCTATTTATACCGAAAACTGAAGAAACGGACGATTCTGAGCACAGTGCACGAACAGTGCATGAACAGGAATTGCACAGGAAAAGTTCCCGGCGCTGCCAACCCTCTTCCCTGGCACCGCGCCCACATCCTTTATGGGTGGCGCTAGGATCTTGGCCATTGTTCCCCAAACTGCCTGGTATCCTGGTATTTTCGACTTCGACCATTGTCTGCTGCTCTGTTGATCGCAAAAAATATAAAGAGGCTATAAGAATAGCCTTGTGGCAATTATGAGAGGTCAAGCACAGGAAGAGGCGTCCCCACAGATTATCAGAAAAGCATGCTCGAACCCGAAGGTGTATTTTTCTAAAATATGTTTCTGAGCTACAGTGTGCCATATTGGTCTAGCTTTATTTTTTGCATGATTATTGAGTCTGCACTTTAATTTTTGCATCATATAAAATTATATTACATTGCATAAAATAATATGTGTACAGGTTTTGGTACAAAGAAAGAAAAAGAAAGAAAAGAAAAGGCTAATAAATGCAGGTATGTAAAAGCTAATGGACACAGGAAGACTGGCTCCTGTCAAGATTGCCTCCATGACTCGAGGGCCCTCTCCGCCAATCCTATATGCTCGTCCTCTCCAGCGAGCACGGCCGATCCGCAGCCACTTCATCATCATCATCATCATTTTGGCGCCTCGTCTGCGTCATTCCTAAGGAAAATTCATCCACAAGCTTCTCGATAAAGCTTGTTGATGCCAAGAAACCCCGCAGAGCTTCTTGTATGTAAACACATTCACGAAAAAATGGTGAGACACCAAAAAAAAAAAAGATATATCACCCTAAAATAAATATATGTATGATAAAAAAAATGAAATGAAATGAAATAATAAAAAAAGAAGATGCAAAAGGAAATGTGTCTACCGAGCGAGCCTGCTCCGGGACCCGGCACTCCTCAGGGATATCAGCATCAGTGAGAACTTCCTCCACCATCCTGTCGCCTCGATGATATCGAAAGGTGGAGAAAGCATCATCAGGTCCATTATACTCCAGATGCTCATCAAGAGATGGAATAGAAGGCCTTGGCCTAGCGAAACTATCAAGCAACACGCCCGGCCGCCGCAGAACGTGAGGGGAGGATGGAGCGTAGTCCTCGAGAAAATCCTCGTATGCCATAATCGGAAGTCACTGGAGGCATAGCAAACTTAGGCAGTCGATACCTGCTTTGGAAAAAGTCCGGCGCATTACCCAAATGGGGGAGGCATAGGTGTGGTCGCAGGGTTGCGCCGCACCTCGCGCACCCTTGGATGGGGTGCGCGTACGTGCGGATGCGGGACACCACTGATCTCGTTCCACCCTCCCTTGTTTAGGGGAAGACGAAATCAAAAGTGCGAGAGGAGTGCTGTCTTAAAATAGCGCGTTGGAATGCGCCTCGGTTGACTTTATTGGATTTTTTATCCAATATGGGAACTTTGGGTTTCCTGCATCAAGTTATCCCTTGTTTAGGGGATACCAGGATATGGGAATGCATCACCCTTTTATTCCCATTTTCCCTTTTTTAGGGGAAAACGGAAAAGTGCAAAAAAGGATGTTGCGACGCCCCCACTATGGATTTTATTAATAATAGCCTTATGGCCCGTTTTGGATCACTATGGGAGCTTTGGGTTTCACGCATCAAGTTATCCCTTGTTTAGGGGATACCAGGATATGAGAATGCACCACCCTTTCATTCCCATTTTTCCTTTTTTTAGGGGAAAACGAAAAAGTGCAAGAAAGGAGTGCTGCGAGGCCCCACTGGATCCAAAAGTTTTAGTGTCGCTATCTTTATTTTAAGGAAAAAATAAAGCAAAACCAAAAAAAGAAAAAAGAAAAACCAGAGATTATAAAAAAAGGGTTCGGAGGCTAAGTTACGAGTTGGGAAGGTGCTAGGCACCCAACTCCCCCTTTCGGTCTCAAAAATAGTTTTTGGCTAAAGTATGCTTATTGTTATATTTATTTAGCAAATAAACAAAGCATTAAAAGACAGGAAAATAAAACAAATACATCCCTGGCTACATTATTTACGGACTTGCAGCCATTTCCTTACAATACTTACAAATATATTTAAAAATATTTGGCCATTATAACGACTCTTTTACATAATATTTTCTAACTAAATCCGGGCAGCACAATGGCTTATATTGTCTACATTGGGTCGGATTTAAATAACAGCTATTATAAAAATAATGCCCTTAAAGGCTATTACCTTTTTGAGCGGAGTGTGCTCGCTCTGTCCTTCTCGGGAGAGGGAGACTTTTATTGATGTTGCTGATGTGATTTGGGCAGAGTGACGGCTTATTTTGGGTAGTTTTGGCTCACTCACTCGGGCAGAATGACGACTTAGTTTTGGTAGTTTTGGCTTTTTTGGTTAGGCGGAATAACGGCTTATTTCAGGTGATTTCAGCCTATTTACTCGGGCAGAGTAACAGCTTACGTTATGGTTTTTGGGTCAGGGAAATAAGGTGGATACCTAACTAAAGGGCTATGGATCACTTTAACCGGTTGGATTTGTGTTTGGAGGATGTTTGGCTGAGTTTTGAGGCTTTATGAGAGAAGGGGATCACTCACACTCACTGATCGCTCACTGCGTTAAAATTACGCAGAGTAACTCTGGGCTTCAAGCCTTTGTCGAAAAATTGTGTCTCCAAGCGTAGCTGGGCACCTGTATTTATAGTTGGATTTGTGATTCATCGGCTTGTACTGCGTGCTTGACATTTTGTACAATGCGTTAACTGATCGGCACTATTTGGGGACCTTGGCGCGGCCTAAAAGCATATTGGGTGCGGCCTAACAGCATATTGGGCGCGGCGCCAAGCATGGTGGGCGCGACGCCAGATATGGTGGGCGCGGCGCGAACTATTCATTTTCCTCCAATTTTCGACACTTTCCCCCCTGCAGTTCACTATTCATGCATCCTACTTTTCCTTTTTGCATTTTCAACCCTGTAACTTGACATTTTGTTAAGTTTAAACAGTTTTTGATATCACATGTCAGAGTTACACATCAAGGGTACGAAATTGGGGTGTCTACAGAGCCCCTCAACGATGGAGTCTACGGGTAACCCAAGGCTTACTGAGTAGACGAACATCATTGATAAACAATAGACTCTCCAATTTCGTTCAATTATAAAACGGGGAAGAGATGCAACGGGTAGTAGTTATAATGCAATAGTTTATAACGCAAACCAAACCTCACATATCCTAGACATATTTAGTCGGTTATAACAGGTTATCGTTGTTTTTAAGCAGATATGTAAATGAAGTGCTCTGATGGTCGGACCTACTAGTGTAGGCTGCCTACGTATTCCTTAATAAAGGAAATCAGATCAAACGTAGTTCAGGCCAAAACCTAAACTATCATTCGTGCAACGGTCATGCCTACCGAAATAGGCATGTATCCTTATACAAGGACTCAGACCGAGACGTAGTTCACTCAGCCGGGGACCAAATGCTGCGGTGCAAGTGTTACGGTGCAAGTGCGGAAATGCTAAATGAGCAAGTGCGGC
The DNA here is from genome assembly GCA_013146195.2 of Codonopsis lanceolata. Taxonomy (NCBI): domain Eukaryota; kingdom Viridiplantae; phylum Streptophyta; class Magnoliopsida; order Asterales; family Campanulaceae; genus Codonopsis; species Codonopsis lanceolata. Next base: position 115,155,572 of record CM028378.1, read on the forward strand.
AAAGCTTTATCAAATGAGTGCTGCAAAGGTAATATAACGTTATGTGATGGTCGCGTCTATCGAGATAGACTACCTACGTATCCTTAGCCAAGGAATCAGACCAATCGTAGTTCACCTGCGGCTGGACGAAATATGATATCTCCTCAGGAACGCAGCCTTCGTCGGAGAACAAAACCTTTCCCTATGATCCGGGGTTGCGTGCCCCTTAAAGGAAAGTTTCCAACACAGCTAAGAATGCATGGAATGCATTGCCTCCTCAGGAACGCAGCCTTCGTTGGAGAACTAAGCCTTTCCCTCTGATCCGGGGTTGCGTGCCCCTTAAGGGAAAGTCTTCCAAACATTATACAAATGCACTGAAAAAAGGAAAATACCTTCCTTTTCTTACCCTTGAGGTGCCCATGCGGCAAATTGCTACTGTTGCTTTGCATCTTCTTTGCATCTTTTTTGTTCTTTCTTTGCTCTTCTTTGCACTTTGATGGGGAATCTTCTTTTGTCACAGTTCCAACCTTTGCTGGAAAATCCTTTCCCCTGTTCCGCTATATTTTCGACTTTAGCTGGAAAATCTTTCTTGATGCTGCTACATTTTACTTTACTGCTCTTTCTAACCTTGGTAGAAATTTCCTTTCCTTGCTGCTGCATCTTTTGGTACCAGCTGAAATCGTCTTTTCTTTGCTGCTGTTTTCTTTTCGCTCCATTTTCTAGCTTCAGCCGAAAATTTCTTCTTCTGCCGCCGCATTTCCTTTTGTTGCATGCACTTATAAATTTTTCCTTTTCTTTTCTTGTACATGCATTTTCCCCTCTCCCGATTTTTTTCTTTTCTTTTTTCTCTCTTTTTTTTATTCTGCATGCTCGCCATTTCTCTTTATTTGCGTGCTTATTATTCGTTTATTCTCTTTTTTTTTTACTTTCTTTATTCTTTTTTTTTTACTTTTTTTAGATCTGCCTGGATATACTTCAGATCTGCTAGATTTTGGCACTGTTTGGCACTTTTTGATGCATTCTTGACTTTATTAATAATACTTATGCATGTCCTATTTATATCTAAATGATGCCATTAGGTAATGATGTATGAAATCTATGCAATTTATTCTTGCGATGCATGATTGAACTAGTGGTCACTATTTGACCCTACTATGCGTCATTTATACTATAAATGCAATTGGAGCTATATGATGCATGTTCTAGGCTAAAACATATTTTTGCATGCTATGTGTTCACGAAATGAACTTTTCGGAATACAATTCAATTTTTTCTGAACACATTTTTGGATAAATACAAGATAAAACAGATATATTTCATGCCCTAAAATTTATTTTTCATTCATACTCATGCTGCAGGGACATAGTAAATGCCATAGGGATATTTATTTTCATGATTGGTGACATTTTATTTCCTTTTTAGCGCACCCTTAATGCAGATTATTGGACAATAAATGCAAATGATGGATGCATATACTACTTTATTTGATGCAAATGTGATGTAGAGAATTATAGGATGCTTATTAACATGATGCATGGGCGCCCCTTCATTCTATCATGCATATGAAAATGCAAAAATGCAGTACATATTTTTAAGATGCAAAATGTATTTTTATGATGCCTAGGATGCAAAAAGTAACTATTTAGATGTAAAGCAATACATATAATTCCCTTTTTCTTTCCTTTATTATTATTGTTTTTTAATTATTTTTCTTTATTTTGCTCTAACTTTTGCCTAGGCCGCCCTTTCGGGTTTTCAACCTAGTGAGCACTTATTTCTCCTTTTTATTATTATTATTATTATTATTATTATATATATATATATATATATATATATATATATATATATATATATTATTTATTTATTTATTTATTTATTTATTTTTTGCCTAGGCCGCCCTTTCGGGTTTTCAGCCTAGCGATCTGGAGAGGGAAACACTTGTCAGATAGGGTGGCTCAGGCATAATACCTTTTGAGCTTGTTGAGATTGAAGGGCTGAAAATGTCTTCTTTTTCCTGGTTTGTGAAGAGTAGGGCACCTCCTGATCGGATTTCTTTGACAACATACGGTCCCATCCATGGAGATTTCTACTTTCTTATGGATTATGTCGTGGAAGAGAGTGGTGGTAGCCCTTTGATAAGTAGCCCCCCGGCATTTTTCAGCCCAAACGGCATGACATGATACCAGTAGGTTTCCCAAGGGGTGGTGAATGAGGTCTTTTCTTCGTCCCCTGCTGCCTTTGATTATAGCCCAGCATGCCGTCGACGAAGGATATGATTTCATGAGTAGCAACGGCGTCTGCCACAATATTGATATTGGGTAGAGGGGAGTCATCTTTGGGCGACGCCTTGTTGAGGTCGCGAAAGTCTACGCAGATCGGGACCTTCTCGTTGGGCTTGGGAACGATCACTATATTGGACAGCCAGATTGGGTATTTTACTACCTGAATGAAATTGATGTGCATCTGCTTCATGATTTCTTCTTTAACTTGTAGTGACCATTCCGGCTTAATCCGGCAGAGCTTTTGCTTGATTGGCCGAGCATCCGGATATATGGGGATCCGGTGTTTGACTCTGGCTAGATCTAGCACCGACATATCTCCATAGGACCGATGCGAATATGTCCACGAACTCTTTGAGGAGATCAGTGAGTGCTACCCTTTCAGAGCCTTGTAGGTAGCTGCCGATTTTGATTTCTTTTATTTCGTTGTTCAGCCCCAGATTGATAGTGGATAAGTCTTCAGTTGTTGCTGATGAATGATGTTGTTCTTGGTGCTTAACTGACTTTACAAGCTCAAGCAAATAATTTTTATCTTTTGGGTCCTTTTCATTAAATGACTCATCGTTATAATTCTTTAATGCGTCTTTTAATGTAGGTGCAACTAAGGAATAAGCAAAGACATTTAGATTATCATTAAAAGCAAACCGTACAAGGTTTATTACATTATTGAGGACCTGGGGTTTGAGATCCTCAATTTTATGGAGCGGATCGGTAGATGACCAATCCGTAAAGTTAGGGGAAGGAATAGGGATAGTGTATCCGAAGCGGTCCACCAGATCTGCGGGCGTCAAAAGCGGGCTGGTCGTAGTATACTAGTTCTGCAGAGGCTTATTAGAAATAGACTCAAACTCAGCAGGGAACTCTTTTATAATAAGTGCCTTCATCCATCATACCCAGGAAGCTGTCCCCCAAATGTTCATTAGAAACTTCTTGGTTTAGAATTTTAAGCATCATGGTTTTCAAATTTTCGATGTCAGCCTCCATTTTGGTGGGTGAGAGAGTTGGATTTTGGTAGATGCTGGCAGGATTAGGGAAGGTTGGGTTAATTTCTGGTTGCGGTACCTGGTAAGGATTTTGGGCAGGATAAGGATTTTGGGCTGGATATGGATATTGGGCTGGATATGGATATTGGGCAGGATATGGATTTTGGATAGGATAAGGATTTTGGGCAGGATAGAGATATTGGACTGGATAAGGATATTGGGTAGGATAGGGATATTGGGCTGGATAAGGATTTTGGGCTGGATAGAGATATTGGGTTGGATAAGGATTTTGGATAGGGTAGGGATATTGGACTGGATAAGGATATTGGGTAGGATAGGGATATTGGATAGGATATGAAGAGTATGATGAAAAAGGGTTAAAACTTTGGTAATAATATGTATTTGGTGGGTTGATGTTTGGCTGAAAAATTGGATTTGGAGGAACATGGAAGGTTGATGCTTCTTGGGGGACTGGAGGGGAAGAGATTACCTCACCACTGGATTTTAAATTTTGCACCAGATTAGCCATTTGACTCATTATACGATCAGTCAGTGCACCAAAATTTTGGTCTAGCCATTGCCGCATTGCTGGAGTCGGAACGTACCTTGGAGCCCCTGTATCTGTACCCATAGCGGACTGCTCACTTTCTGCTGCCATACTACTCGGATCGTATTTTACGGGCGATTCGCCCTTGTCGTCGATCTCGATATCCTCGTTACGATTTACGCACTTATTTCTCGTATCAACCGGCCAGTACTATACCTGCTTTTCCAAATTCGGGCAAGGTTTCTGAGGAAAATGGGTTATGAAGGAGGTATCAGAAGGCTGGCGGGTTTGGAGTATAGCGTGTGATCGATGTTTTATTTAATCTTGTTCCTTACAAGTGGACAAGACTATTATAGAATAGTATTGGAAGCAAGGGTCGAACCCACAGAGACAAGTGATCACGAATAGTGCAATTTATTGATAGCAAATTATTAATCTAAAGGGGTTTTTATATTTATTTATATTCTAAACTACTATTTATATTTAGCTGTTTAACTAATTAGCAGTAATTACAGATATGAAGATCTTATGGTGGGTGGCAATCTAGGATTCGGGTTTCACTTGTATCTCCTTTATGTTCAATTCATAATAATTATCATTCAATTTCTTGAGTTCGTTCACTAAAGATAGATATAGTCTGTTGAACTATTGGTTCGGCCTCCATACCCGCAATATTCATCCATTCTGTATCCTAAGCACAAGAACTTTAATCTAGTTGTCACCTAGATTTATGATCTATCTGTCACCTAGATCATGTATGAACCTGATCCTAACTTATCACTCTCGTGCATCGATAAGTCCAATTTATTGTGATGGTGAGCCAGTGTACGACATATGCACATTGGTCATGCAGTTATCCGCACCTCTAGGCCTTTATTATTTGCAATTACATTCATTTGTTCAAAGCAAAATAATAGAGGGATTGATAAACACCACAATCAAAAAGAATTGAATGAACATATATAAGAATCAAAACATAAATTCGATACAAGTTACCTCCCACCTCCTAGATTATGGATGATTTAGTTCATCATAGACAATGAACAGCACATGGAGATGATCAGATACATGATTTGATCTTCAATACTTGTATTTACACAATCTAACTATGTTATACAATCTAAAAACTACCTAAAATCTACCTAAGACTGCTCCCAGCCGTCTCTCTTCTCTTTGCTCTCGGCATCCATCTTCAATATATACTCGGGTGTTGTAATCCAATCGAACCTCTATGTGAAAATACGAAAATATCGCATTCTGACCACCTTGCGGTCACAAGGTGTTGAGCACCTTGCCTCCGCAAGGTCTCCGGTGTGTCTGGCCTTGGATTTCTTGACTTCTCATCCGTACTGCCTACCTTGCGGCCAGCTGCCAAGGTCTCAGAATCTGGTCTTCGTTTCTTCTTCATTTTTACTCTTTGGCCCTTCTTGGAATTTGCACATAAAACCCTAGAGTTTGGCATATTTTCACTAAAAACCCTTAAACTTACAAAACTCACCGAAAACATATATCAGTAGCCAAAAGTCTCGTGAAATAGCATAATTTAAGTCATAGAAGCATATAAAATCGACATATAAAATACATCGATCAAATACCCTTAAACTTAAACTTTGCTCGTTCACGAGTAAATAATAATACTTATAAATACAAAAGCATATAAATAACAAAAATGAAAGTCTTTTTGGAGGGTGACACTATTTACACTCCTCTATAAACCCACAAACTCAAGGAGACTCTTTCGAGTGACTCGACTAAGCAGATAAATACAAAAACAGATAAATACAAAAATAGATAAAAATTAAAATAAAACAAAAATCTTTTTGGCTTCACCTCAAGTTATACAAGTATGGCATGCAAAGCAATCTCAGATCGATGCTCACCACATATATGCATGCTTAGTCATATAAAAGCAATTGATCTTTTCTTAAAACTACTATTACTTTTAATTCCTCCGTGTGTGTGTGATCACCAGTCTTAGAGAATATCTTAACTAAAAAAGTTTTATTAAGCTAAACACCACATTCATATGAAAATCAAAGTTTAAAAGAAAATCATGCATTAAGAAATATGAGATCTACCATCCAAACCTGGTCAGTTACAGACAGAAAGGTCCCAAGAATTTCAAAGACTTATACATCCATCCCATGCACTTCTATGTATGACATACAATGCTCTCCTATCCCAATGACTTGTAATAGCTAAGATTATGCTAACACAGTGAGCTTTAGGGTGAATGATAATGAACATGAAGTGTGTGATCAATTTCATATGACTCACTTGACAGTTAAAACAACATAAGCATTGGCAAGAAGATCATTAGGTCTTTATTTAGCTTGTAATGTAAGGCCAAGGTGATGGGGGATATGATGGAAAGGAATTGGAATTCAAAGTGAGAGAGTAAGACTACCCTTTATCCCTCATACTTCCAAGCAAAAGGAAGTTTTCCCTATTTAGGCTAGGACACCAAAGACTACAAGTGGAGGGTGCTTTTCGTTACTTTTCGGTTTTCTTCTTTCCCCAAAACTTGTTTTGGGCAATATATACTTCTAAAAATATCACATCATTCTTATCAGCATGATTTTTCTAACATATTTTTCTCTTGAAAGCTATGCTTCCATTTGAATCTTTGTTACACTCTTCTTCTTCCTTTTCATTTTTCGTCGATACATAATTTTTCTTTTTTTTTCTTTTTTTTTTCGACGACGGAAAGAAGAAGTCTTCCGAAAAGTAGCCTAACTAAAAAGAATTGGTCCTCCATAAATCAATTTCCCCACCCACATCCTACTCTCTCAAAGGGTAGGCTAAAAGTGTATAGGCTTTTAGGGTTAAGTTAATGTGGGTAATAGAAACGATGACGAATGAGGGTTTAAATAGTGTGCTTAGCACACTCCATTCTTTTTCATTAGGCTCAACGGGGACACTAGGGATATTTTTAGTATAGATCAGGGAATATTTAGGCTCTAACGATCCAAAGATGGCGTAAGTCATTTCTCAATGCCAAATGCTCATGTAGTTTTTAAAGCAAGTAAGACACACAAAATATCATATCAACTATGGGAATTGGGGGTTGAATGTTTAGCATCACTGGATTTCACATAAGCATTCGCTAAGACCGATGGTAGGGACAATTGAGACTAACATGCAGACACGGTTCGAAAGTGTGCTTGAGATATATAAATGAGAAAAATCCAAGGGATCTAATTATCATGGAATTGACCCTAAGTCACAATTTGATGCAACAGTTATGTTCGAATGGCTATGCATCATATTCTTGTGCATATCTTGTTGTAATGAAGTAGGTGCTATAAACTTTATAAAACTATTCTAATCAATCCGTAATTATGATTGGTATGGGTGCATGAAGAATTTGGAGAAAAGTAAAAGTTTTGCAAAATTAAGTAAATTCCAGAGGGATCTACGGACTAGCTATGCGGTTCATTGCATTAACTCTTCATCGACTACGACTAGCATTACCACACCTAAACTTGAGGATGAAAATTTTGAAATTTTTTTTTTGATTTTGATTTTTAATTTGTTTTTGTTTTTTTTTTTGTTTATTTTTTTAAAATTGGAGATGATGACGATGACTCTTTTGATAGGAACCTAAAGGTCCTTACTATTATAGTATTCTGGTCATGCCAACAACTCCGAAAATAAGAAAAAATTAAAAACAGGAAAATAGGGTGAAGATTTAAATGGTCATCAAGAAAAGAAATTTTTCTTCACCCTAGAAACATAGCCCAACTCCATTCCTCCTTAGGCTAGGACCTGCTAAGACTCTAAGCTTAGAATTCCCCCCCCCCCAAACTTAATTTCTATTTTGTCCTCAAAATTGAGGAACATATGAGAGGATTGATGGGGACGGACAAATATCAAAAGGAAATAGCAGGTCCACCTAACGAAAGAGGATGGAACTTGGGCCTCGACTCACGGTGAGTCGGGCGGAAATAACGAATGAGGACGAAACTCGGGGATCGTGCCAGGAGGCAACCCATAATAAGTGGAGACATTTTGTCCCACTGTGTTAAACCACCCAAATAGCCGCTCTTGGTCGGCACGGATTTGTGCCAACTGTTGAGTTGCCATCTGGGCTTCTAGGGAACCTCTTCTAGCCTATTGGAGATCCTACGGCGGGTCCTCCTCCTCCTCTTCGGGTTCCTCTTGAGGAACCCTCACTCTCAGTGGTGGTGCTCAAACAAAATGGCCCTAGTAATGGCCGGACCAGCCTTAAGCCTCTCCGCGTGTCTGGGCCATCTCACGCCTGCCCTCCTACATAACTCGGTGATCAAATGCGGGAACGCGAACCCCGCATTCGTAGCACCTCTAATAAGGGTCTTGATTTGGCCGTTGATCAAACGGCCAACATCAACAGACCCACCGACATAATGGTGTAGGTCAAGACAGCCCTCTCCCAAGTCACCGTATGTTGGTGATTGGGAGGGCATGAGCACGCCCACAAACAAATTTGAACACGGGCTTGGCCGGTGTTCGAAGGAAACTCCTCCATGGTGCGTGGACCAAAGGGTGGATTACGGTTATAGGTCCATACCACACACGGGGAGGCGATGGTCGCATTGACCACCTCGGCGAGGGATAGGGGGGGATGTGGAGGTGTGCTAAAATTATCGGCACCAACCGCAAGTTGGAGGTGCCGAAATATTCATTAATGCTTTGGGGCGAAAGTCTACTACACTAACGCGCCCTAACATTAACGGTGTCTAATACACCCCATCTATGCCAATGCTGCCATTGGCATAGAACTCTTGACAATAGGCACTACGGCCGCCTTTGCCGAGAGTCGATCAAACGCCCCCACCTACGGGTAAAATTTGGACGGAGGCCAAATTCTTCACCTTGATCCTCTCTGAACCAAGGACTTGGAGAGTTTGGCCGCATATCTTTCGAGGCCTCAGGACACAAATCGGGTGATGTCAAAATTTTGTTCCTCCTCCTGAACAGGGCGGGAGGACGAAGCACTCGGTATTTCTACGCTTTCTAAACATTTTGTTTGAATAAAAATTAAAAACTAAAGATTTAACAATTAAAATTTTTTTAGAATTTTTAAAAATTAAAAATAAATTCTAAAGCATGCAAAATTTTATCTACGTTAAAACTATCTAACACCCTAACATGCAAATATTTGACGAAAAATTAAAGTGAGGGTTAGGATTACTTGTTAATGCAGCCTTTAGAGTCGAGTGCAGCCTGAGAGTTTGAGCTTGATCGACAACAATGGTGTTCTTCTCTAGCTTCAAAACTTCTTCAAAATTCCATGGAGTGCAATGGTGGATGAAGTGGAGAGGTGTAGAAGATGAAGAGTTGATGAAGGAGAGAAGATCTTGAGATTAGTGCCGAATTTGGAAGTCTGAAGTTTTCACCGGATCTTGAGGGTCAACTCAGCCTTTCACCTTGTCTGCTGAAGAAGGAGGAGAATTTTGAGTTCTGGTGATTTCTCGCAAATGGAACCCTAAGATGTCTTATATAAAGGGACCTTGCGGTCGCAGCAGCCGCCACACTTGCGACCGCAAGGTGGGCGTCAAACCGCTCATCTTCCGCCGATTCCCCATGTTCGACAGTACGATGCACGATATTCGTATTTACGGAGGACCTTGCGGTCGCAAGGTCTCCAACACCTTGCGTCCGCAAGGTGTCCAGAACTGTCCAACTTGTTTTCTTTTTAATTCTTTTCAACAGTTTTGCAGTTTAGCCCTTCCGTTAACTTCTGTTATGTTTCATACTTTCCTGTATTGCAAAAACTTAACAAAAACTCTAAACTAAAAATATTAGTAACATATAAATACAACATTAAGATGCTTTTCTCCCCCAAACTTGAATTTTGGCATATTTAATTTAAAAATTAAATGTCCAAAAATTAAATTTAACGGAGAATAGCATATTTAACCTAACTATAAAAGAAATAACATTCAAAATAGTGGGTTGCCTCCCACTTAGCGCCTTTGTTTAACGTCTTTGGCTCGACCAAACTGCAAGCCTAATCCCGGGGTGGTTCATTGTCAGCCAAACGAATTAACTCAATTGTTTGTTCAACTGACATCGGCTCTAGATATGGCTTGAGTCGGTGTCCATTCACTTTGAAAATTTCATTATTTTTAGGATTTTGAATAGCAACAACTCCATGAGGATAGATTCGTACGATTATAAAGGGACCAAACCATTTAGATTTTAACTTTCCAGGGAATAACCTTAGTCTATAATTAAAAAGTAACACTTTCATCCCTGGATGAAACATTTTGTTGGCTAACCCCATGTCATGATATTTCTTGGTCTTTTCTTTATATGTCTTAGCATTCTCATACGAATTTAACCTATGTTCTTCTAATTCATTTAACTGAAACAATCTTTCCTCTCCAGCCAAGGTTAAATCTAAATTTAATTCTTTGATAGCCCAATATGCTTTATGTTCAATTTCAACTGGTAAATGGCAAGCTTTGCCATATACCATTCTATATGGACTCATTCCTACGGGGGTTTTAAAAGTAGTTCGGTATGCCCATAAAGCATCCTTAAGTTTAGATTCCCAATCTTTACGATTAGGCCTAACAGTCTTTTCTAATACTGCTTTTATTTGTATATTGCTAACTTCTACTTGGCCGGATGTTTGAGGATGATAAGGTGTAGCTTTTTTTATTTTTTTATTTTTTTTAGGAAACAGGGGCGGCACCTTGCGGGATTTTATTAATAGAAAGGAAAATTACAAACTTGAGGGGGACAACCAGCCTGGTCCTTATAATGGGAGGACAAAGGAGCCTAACCTCGAAAAAGATAGAAACAAAATTAAGAGATCTGAACATGAGCAAGACCACGACTATCCAAAATTACATTGCCTTTAATAAAGGAAGGAAGACTATCAAGCAAGATGAAATCCGAGTCAAAACCACGGTCAATGGCCAAATTGGCAAGACTGTCAGCAATAGAATTAGCTTCCCGATAACAGTGACAAAAAATGAACTGGCATTCTGCTTGCATGGAGAGAAGAGAGCGAACATAGTAAAAGCTGACCAAGGAGGTTGATGATCTTTAGTGAGCCAATTGAAAATGGTCTTGGAATCCATTTCAATAATAGAATGTCGGTAGTTGTGAGCATGCAACCAACGAACTCCCTGAACAAGAGCCTTCAATTCCGCTACAATATTTGTGGCAAAACCATAGAAAGAAGAATAGGCATAGACAATAGCACCTTGAGAGTTACGAATTATGCCTCCACCCCCACTGGAACCCGGATTCCCACGGCTAGCTCCATCAGAATTAAGTTTCAGAATATTAGCAGGAGGCTTATTCCAAGAAACTGCATGGACTATAACTTTCCTTCTGGAAGCATGGGAAATAACTCCCGAAGGCTTACTCAAAGTGATGAAGCTGCCTTTTCCCATAATTATAGAGATGTCATGATTAATGGCCCGAATAGTCGATGAAATATTCACTTGAGAATTATCTTGAAGCAAGGCATTGCGAGTTTTCCATATATGCCAAAGGATGAGAGAAGGAAGGAATTTGTGAGAGGCAGAAGAAACTGAACACCAACCTGCCATGCATCTTTGTTGAATAGAATTACCCTCAATAGGAAGATCATGGGAAAGGTGATAAGCATGCCAAACATTGGAGGCTAAGAAACCATGAAGGAAAAGATGGGAGAATGATTCAATTGAGGGGTTGGGGCAGCATACACATCTGGAAACAAGCTGGAACCCTTTGTTAATCAGACCTTCATCAACTGGGAGGCGTTTTAGAAATAGTCTCCAAATAAAAATACCTATCTTCGAGGGGGTAAGCTTATGCCATATAAATTTGGAGGATAAGGAGAGAGAAGAGGGAGGCGACACAATTGAAATGGCTGAAGAAAGGGAGAATCGACCCGAAGAAGATTTAGTCCAACACGGCATGTCTTCACTGTTTTGAAGAGAGATCCGATTTTCAATGATGAAATTAAAGGCAGCTGGAGGAAGAATAGATTTCGGAGCCAATGATCAGCCGGCGCCATCAACTCCCTCTCACAAGCAATCCTTCGCCTCTGTTGTTTCTGGTCAAGCGTCATCCCCTATACCTTTCATTCCCACATCTACCTTCAAGGGTGAACCTTGTCTAAAACTCAATCCTGATTTGATTAACCTGCTTGCCAAGCCATTCCATCACACTCTTGTCGGCAAGTTTTCTCACGGTAGGCCATCAATGGAAACTCTTCGGAAAAACTTTCTAACCCTTGGCCTCAAAGCAGATGTCACAATAGGTCATTTGGATGCTAAACACATACTTATTCAAGCTCATCATGAGAACGATTTCCAACGTCTTTGGATCAAAGACCAATGGTATTTGGGCCCATATCCCATGAGAGTGTTTAAATGGACGCCTGATTTTCATCAGGAGGTGGAGAGTCCGATAGTCCCAGTTTGGTTTGATTTCCCAGGTCTCCCGATCTACTTGTTTCACAAACAAGCACTCTTCTCTATTGCTAGCCTCATTGGAAAGCCCCTCACTTCTTGATAATCCTACGGCTAGCCTTTCTCTCCCTAGCGTTGCTAGGGTTTGCATCGAGATAGATCTCACGAAGCCTCTCCCAAAACGAATCTAGATTGATTGCGGTTCTGAAAAAGATGGCTTCTGGCAACATGTTTTTGCAGATAAACTTCCTCAATATTGTACTTTATGTCATAGGCAAGGTCATGAGGATATGAATTGTAACACTCAACATCAATCTTCTGGCAATAATCCTGTCAAGAATCCTGCAAAGCCCGATTCAGTAACTAAAGACAATACCATTCCTGTGCCTCCAGCTTCCAAAGTGGTTTGGAAACCCAAAACATCTAAGTCTTCAGAAGTTGAGCCTTCTCAGCCGCCCCATGCAAACCCTCCTACAGTTGCTGAACCAAACCCTAATCCTCCTTTGCATGCCGAAAATCGTGATTCAAACCCTAATCCCACAATTAATGTTAACCCTACTCCTTCTGCCTCTCTTGACTCTTTGTTGGAGCCAATGGTTCATGATAAATCCCCTACTGAAGCTCAAGCAACCCCTTCGACTGAAAAGGAAATTGTTGATACTCATCCTATTTTGGATCCAGTTAATCAAGAGGCTTCTGACCCTCTTCCAGTTTCTAATTCTTTTGCTGTCCTAAATGATATTGATGAAGAGGTTACTGACCATGTCTCATCTATTGCGGCCCTCAATCTTGATCCAGGCATCAGTGTTTCCAAACAAAAGCAATCTTTTCCAGCATCTGATCGGATCTACGATCTAAGTTAAAATCTGCTGCAGCCCCCCACAATGTTTCTCATGGATATTAAGGCCCTCTTTTGGAATGCCAGAGGGATAGGCAATGATCCCACCATTGCTCGTATCAAACAGCTTGTCAAGCTTCACAATATATCCTTTATTGCCATTTTTGAGCCTATGATAGATTCGACCGCATTAAATTTATAAGTCGTAGACTTAAATTTAAATTTAGCTTCTCTAATGCTGTTAGTTCAATTTGGATTTTAGCTAAATCAGTTTTCTCTTGCTCTCTTGTTCAAGGTTCTGAACAACAAGTTACTCTCCGAATCCAGCATTATACTTGGGCGGTCCCGGCTATCTTCTCCTGTGTTTATGCAAAATGTGACTTGCTCGACAGGAAGTCTCTTTGGACCGAGTTGGTTGATCTTAGTGAGCAGATTAATGATACCCCTTGGCTTGTGGGGGGGGGGATTTCAATATCATATTAGATCCTCATGAGAAATCTGGGGGTCGTGGATGGGATCGGGAAGGAGCTATGGATTTCCATGCTAGTAATGCCGCTTGTGGTCTTTTAGATCTCGGTTTCACTGGTCCTAAATTCACCTGGTGGAATAAACGTGATGAAGGGGCCACCATTCACCAGCGTATTGATCGATTGCTGTGTAATAATACTTGGTTGGATATCTTTCCTCTATCAACTGTTCAGCACTTGAATCGCACATGCTCAGACCACTCGCCTTTGCTCTTGAATATTGCTAAGCCTTCTGCTCCCAAGGCTCGTCCTTTTCGTTTTATAAATGCTTGGGTTCATCATTCCACTTTTCATGATGCTGTTCGAACTGCATGGCAATCTACTTCTTCAGGCCGTCCAATGGTTAATTTTTCCACTAAGCTTCGAGCAACCAAGAAGGCTCTTTTTTTTTTTTTTTTTGGAGAAGCAGGGCGGCACCTGCGAAATTTTATTAAAAATAAAAGATACAAACTTGAGGGGGACAACCAGCCTTGCCCTTATAAATGGGAGGACAGAGGAGCCTAACCTCGAAAAAGAAATACAAGATTAAGAAATTCTAATATAAGGGGTGTTACAAGCATCAAGGGAAATAAGTCCACGAATATGGCGAGGGATGTCCGACAAATAAGAAAAGACCATATCAGAATGAGAGTCACAAGCAAGATTAGCCAAGCTGTCAGCTACCTTATTAGCTTCCCTGAAACAGTGAGAAAAAGTGTATCGCCTTTCGGATTGATAACGAATAATATCCCTGACAGAATACGAATGGATCCAAGGGAGATTGTGACCCTTAGAAAAACAATCAAACAGAACCTTCGAATCAGTTTCAATAATAGCATCATGATATCCATTAACATACAGCCAGTGCACACCAAAATAAAGCGCCTTGATCTCAGCAACCATGTTCGAACCCGAGTTGTAAAACTGGGAGAAAGCAAAAATACAACGGCCCATGGAGTCTCGAACAATACCTCCACCTCCACTCAATCCCGGATTTCCCCGACTAGCACCATCGGAATTGAGTTTAACCCGGCCATGCGACGGGTTAGACCAAGAAATGGATTGAACGAGGATCTGTTTGCGACGCCCAATCTGAATTTGAGCACGATGAGACAAATCAGGAATTTGGAAACCCGCTGCATGAAGAATATTCTGGAAGTCGAACTTAATATTTTGTATAAGCACAGCTAACGGAAGACGATGATTGTCAAAAACAGCCTTGTTACGAAACTTCCAAATATGCCATAGAATGATCGAAGGGATTAAAGTAAATGAGATAGCCTTTCCATGAAGCCACCAGGAGAAGCAGTGCTGTTGAATAGAACCGGAATGAGCAGAAACTTCAAAGAGATTTTGAAAATACAGCCAAATAGAAGAGGCTGTCGAGCTGTTAAGAAATACATGCAAGAAAGTCTCATTATGGCCAAGGTCACAACAATAGCATTTTGAGGCCAATGAGATGCCTTTCCGACAGATAGCTTCATCTATGGGAATCTTATGAAGGAAGAGGCGCCAGACGAAAACACTAATATGCTTTGGCAGAGCCTTGTGCCAGATGAAATCAGAAGAGAGCAAACTGGGTTGAGGGGATCTAAGCAGCGGGAAGACAGAAGAGAGGGAAAACCGACCCGAAGAATTAAGGGACCAGATAGGCCGGTCTTCTGTATCATTGAGCGAGATAATTTGTGACCGAATCAAAACAGAAGCAGCTGCAGGGAGATGTAACATGTCTCCTTGAGATGAAGAAAGAAGATCTTTCACCGTGTTGCTCGAACAAGCTGAAGGTTTATCCAAGGAAAGACCAAGAATCCAGTTGTCAAACCAAGGAGAACAAAAGCCTTGTCCTATAATCCAGAAGATATTGGGCTCTGCAATGCCCCGAGCCTTTAACATTCGATTCCAAGAATGAGAACCCCTATAGTGCACCTGAGTCGGATGAAGGTCGTGACAATACCGAGCTAAAATTGGACCGTAGATTAGAGACCGAACGAAATCTCCACCAAATTTTGACCCCCAAAGCCTTAGAAATATCTGCCATGCTTAAAATGCCCAAACCCCCCTCTGCCGTAGGTTTACAGCAATAATTCCAAGCAACCCAGTGACTTCGGCATTTACCTTCTACTTGGCCCCAAAAGAAATTAGAACATAGCTTGTCAATAGCCGAACAGACTGAAACCGGAGGATCAATAGATGCAAGAAGGTAACTGGAGATTGAGTTGAGAACATGATTAATGAGAACTTTGAATACGAGCCGGATCAGTTCGAGGGGCGACAAAGAAAGAGCTCTTAGAAGCGTAACCAACCTGTCCCGAAATCTCCTCATAATGTTTTATCTCGCTTAAGCGGCTTGAAGGGAACGCGCCATTAGAAAAAATAATAATATCATCTGCGAATGCAAGATGAGATATTATAGGACATCCACTTATGGTGGAATATATGCAATAAGAGACTTGTTGATGAAGAATGTTGAGGCTCCTGCTAAAATATTCGGCCGAAATAATGAAGAGACTGGGAGATATGGGATCACCTTGTCGAAGACCTCGACTAGAAGAGAAATAACCGGAAGGAGCTCCATTAATAAGGACCGAGAACCAGTTTTCAGAAATAATACGCCAGATAAGATCCAAGAAAATCTCATGAAATCCAAAGCTCCGCATCACATTAATAAGGAACGGCCAAGATACCCGATCGAAAGCCTTTGCCATATCTAGCTTAAGGACCATATTGGAGCCAGGAACTTTTTTCCCCAAAAAACACATCAATTCCTGGGCCAACAAAATATTGTCTTGTATTGTACGACCCTTAACAAAAGCACTTTGGTTACCAGAAATTATATGGGGGAGAATTTTGGCAAGCCGAGAAGAAATGAGTTTAGATATAACCTTACAACAGAAATTGCAAAGACTGATTGGGCGAAGGTCCTTGAAAGAAGAAACACTTTCCGTTTTAGGAATTGCCACAATAAGAGTACTGGTCCAAGCCCTCGGGAGTGAGAAACCCGAAAAGAATTCTAGCACAGCTTCACAAAAGTCATCCCCAATGATATCCCAACAATGAGAGTAAAATAATCCGGTGAATCCGTCAGGACCTGCTGCACTGTCTCCATTCAAGCTAAATACAGCTTGCTTTATCTCCAAAGCCGAAGGGATAGAAATAAGCAGATCATTCCATTCCTCTGTGATTAGACGAGGTATAACACCGGAGTTGAGAGAAGAGCTGTAATCACCATCAAATTGAAGCTGCTCCTGGAAATGATTAATTGCCCCTTGTCGAATAGACTGATCAGAGTCAAGAGTAATGCCATCCTTGTCTTTAATGGAATGAAGAAAGAGATTACGTTGATTCTGTTTAACAGAAGAATGAAATAACTTGGTATTTCCTTGGCCATCCTTAAGCCACTTCAAATTAGATTTCTGTCTCCAATATTTTTCTTCCTGAGATAGAAAGTGTCGAAGATTGGCTTGAGCTGCCATAAGATTTTCTCTATTGACTGAGGCATTGATTTCAAAATACAATTCCTTTTCAGCCACATCTTCCTCAGGCCTTACGGACATTATCAAAAATATTGCCAAAAGTATCTTTATTCCAACTCTTGAGGGCAGCTTTAACCTTTTTCAACTTAAGGGAAAATCTGCACATGGGCCGAGTATCCTCATAGCCTGACCAAGCACTGGAAACTGTGTCTTTGAAAGATGCATGACTCGTCCAAACATTAAGAAACCGAAATATCGAAGGACCTCGAGCAGAATGACGAGTAATGGTTGCAAGAATCGGAGAATGATCCGAGCAAGTCCTATTCAGATGCTTAATTTTAGTAGCATAAAACTGGTCCAACCAAACTGAGTTGCAAAGAACGCGATCAATTCGCTCATGAATAGTAGCATTCCCTTCCCGCTTATTCCACCAAGTGAAGTCACTTCCAGAGTAGCCCAAATCGGAGAGACCCGTCACAGCAAGACAAGCGTGGAAATCTAGAGCACCATTACGATCCCACCCCACTCCACCTGATTTTTCATGGGGGTGAAGAATGATATTAAAATCGCCCCCGACCAACCACGGCATTTGTTGAGCGGAAGAGCTTACGTGGATTAAATCATCCCAGAGATCTTTACGATCTTCCAAAGGTACACTTAGCGTAGACACGTGTTAGAAGCACGTGAGAAGACCAAGAAAAATGACAAATCTGCAAAGTAACTTGTTGAGCAGAGTTATAAATTAATTGGCAAGTGAAAGAGGATTTGACAAAGATCCAAATGGAACTAGAAGAATTAGAAGCGGAGAACCTGAACCGCAAACGGCGAGTAATGAGAGCAACTTTGTCCATATTCAACATAGGTTCAAAAACAAAGAACTACCGACAAAGTTATGCGCATCTAACTAGAGATTTAAGACGACTAACTGAAGGGTCGTTACCAATTCCCCTAATATTCCAAAAAAGGGTTGTAATATCCATAAAAATTAGGCGGAAGAGCTAGCAGGTGGCTTGGAGGCCTTTGATCGAGTGAGCCTATCTGTAAGGGGGATAGGAGGCTTCGCTTATTCTTGGTCAGGGGGTCAAGTTTCCATTAAGGGTCGGAATAGAGTCCGCCATCTTCATCTTCCATCTCAAGAACTTCCAAGACCGCAAATCTATTTGGGAAATAACGAAATAGGAACCTCCTCGTTCGGAGGAATGTCACTAGGGCCAGAAGTGGTCTTGTCCAAATTGAGAACTGGAGTAGCCAATTGTTCCTGGTGAAGCACCGAATCAGAAGGAGATGTAACTGGATCATTTTCTTGAACTGGCTCATTAACAGGATCAGCCAAATTTGGCTCCAAGTTTGACTCTAAATTTGGCTCCATATGAACATCCTCATTAATTTTGTGGTGATCATGATCCACACAAGTCTCAGAATCTTGGGCTTTGGAAGCAGGAGTATCCAGCTTAGTTGCATGGGAAGGGCCAGCTTGCATGCCTTGCTCATTAGGGTATTTTTTAGGAGTCCAACGTTTAGGAATAGGCTGAGGCTGAGATTTTGGTTTAGGAGCTTCAAAAGATGGGGCTTCAGGATTCTTGACTTTACAGATAAGTTCATGATGCCCTTGACGAAGACATGGGAGCAATATGATTCGCTATTCTCGCCTCTATCTACGCCAAAAACTTGGATATACGGAACCGCAATCGACCCATATACGGTTAGGGCAAGGATGCAACAAGTCGATTTCAACACAAACACGCGCAACACTTGGCCTAGATAAATTGAGTGTAGGCTGATCAAGCATGAGGGGTCTGCCAAACAAGGATGCAATAGAAAACAAGGCGGATTTGTTGAATAAATGGATAGGGAGAGTGCAAAGTGAAAACCACACCGACTATAGAACTTTCAATGTCGGGACGAAAGTTAGGAGACCATTTGAACACCGCATAGGATGTTTCCTAGAAACCATTGATCTTTTATCCACGCCTTTGATAATCCTCATTGTTATTAACTTGTATGAGCACATGCTTGGGATCCAAATGCCCAATTGTGAATGCAAGAATGAGGCCGATAGTATTAAAATACTTTCGGGTGGCTTCCATGGATGGCCTCCCATGCGAAAACTTGTCAATTAATGCAAACCGAAAAGGAGCCGCAAGGGATTCAATGAGTTCCGGGGAAAGCTTGAGAGAGGGTTCTCCCTTATAGGATGAAGGCGAATAGAGAAAGGGGAGGAGATGAGACAGTGAGGGGTTGCAAAGAGTTTCAGCATAGGATTTGGAAGATGGTTGAAGGCCAGGATCCGGCGGGGCTGGAGGAACCCCGGCCATAGCCGCCAAAAGAAAAAACCTAGTGAAATTCGGCCCACCAAGAAGGCTCTTCAGGCTTGGAATAAGGCTACTTTTGGTAATATTTTTATGGCAGTTAAAGATGCTGAAGAAAGTGTTCTAAAAAAGAATTATTTTATGAGTTGAATCCTTCTGGGGATAATCGTGCAGCTCTATTGGAAGCCCAAGCTATTTTACGTAAAGCTTTGAATACGGAGGAAGCTTACTGAGGCAGAAATCTAGAATTAAGTGGTTTAAGGAAGGTGATGGAAACTCCAAGATCTTTCATGCATCGGTTCGTAATTCTCAGAGACATCTCCACATTCATTCTATCAAAAATTCTGATGGCATTTTGCTGGAGACTGATTCGGACATAGCTAATGGGGCTGTTGAATTTTTTCGTGATCAACTCAAGGCTGATTCCCCCTCGATTAATTTTGATCTTGATATGATTCCTTCTCTAATAACTGAGGAATGGAATGCCTCTTTAATTTGCCCTCCGACCCTTGAGGAAATTCGCTCTTCGGCTTCCTCCTGATAGTGCCCCGGTCCATTCTTTGGTTTTTCGGCCATTCTTTGTGTCATGCTGGGACATTATAAAGGGTGATCTCCATCTTGCAATTCAGGAATTCTTCGCTGGTTTTTCCTTTCCTAGATCATGGACGAGCACTCTCATTGCTATAATTCCAAAAGTTGATTCTCCGGTGTCTTTTAAGGATCTGAGACCAATAAGCTTATGTAACTTCTGTAACAAAATTATCTCTAAAATCCTGGCTGATAGACTGGCTGTCTTCCTTCCTCAGATTATTTCTCCCAACCAAAGTGCCTTTACGAAAGGGAGGGTTATTCAAGACAATGTTCTTCTCGCTCAAGAATTGGTCTTTTTTCTGGGGAAAAAAATTAATGGCTCCAACATTGCCCTCAAATTAGACATGGCCAAGGCGTTTGACCGTCTCTCCTGGATCTTTCTTATCCAAGTTCTCCGTAAATTTGGATTTCACGAAATATTCATAGACCATATATGGAGGCTTATATCTTATAACTGGTTCTCTATTCTTGTCAATGGGAATCCGGCTGGATATTTTCAATCATCCCGAGGGCTTCGACAAGGCGACCCCCTTTCTCCAAGTCTCTTCATTTTGGCTGCAGAAGTTCTTAGTAGAAGCCTGAATAAGCTTCATGATTTACATCCCTGTGTTCGGTTCTCCACCTCTAGTGGTTGTCCAATCATATCTCATCTGTCCTTCGCAGATGATATTATGATTTTCTGTAATGGTAATCGCCGGTCCATTCAACTTCATCTGGAAGTGTTGCATCATTATGAAAATCTGTCTGGCCAACTTGTAAATAAAGATAAAAGTAGGCTCTATGTTGCTCCATCAGTCAG
The DNA here is from genome assembly GCA_013146195.2 of Codonopsis lanceolata. Taxonomy (NCBI): domain Eukaryota; kingdom Viridiplantae; phylum Streptophyta; class Magnoliopsida; order Asterales; family Campanulaceae; genus Codonopsis; species Codonopsis lanceolata. Next base: position 115,176,272 of record CM028378.1, read on the forward strand.
CAATATAAGGGCTGCTCGCATCTCTTCTCTTATGGGCATTCAGTTCGGGTCTTTTCCCATCTCTTATCTTGGCTGTCGTCTCTATTATGGTCGCAAGAAAAGAGCCATTTTCGACCCCCTTTTCTCCAAGATCCAGCAGAAAATGGACTCTTGGTTGGGTTCTTTCCTCAATGCTGCTGGAAAAATCACGTTAATTCGGCATGTCCTCCATTCTATTTCGGCCTACCTTCTAGCCTCTCTAGATCCCCCGAAATCAGTCATTAAATCTCTTGAGGGAGTCTTTGCCAATTTCTTCTGGGGTGGTTCGGATGGCTCGTACAAAGCGCATTGGGTTGCTTGGGATGTTTGTTGTAAACCAAAGAATGAGGGAGGCCTCGGCATACCTTCTGTTTCTTCTTTGGTTAAAGCATATTCGGTTAAATTGTGGTGGAGGTTTCGATCTTCTAACAACCTTTGGGCAACTTTTCTCAGAACCCGCTACTGCCATACAGTGCATGATAAGGTGTAGCTAGCTTGTGAGTTACACCATGTTTCCTAAGGATATTATTCAACAACTTATTGGTAAAATGAGTTCCTTGGTCACTTATTATGGCCTTAGGTACTCCATACCTAGCAAACTAATCTTCTACGAATTTAACCACTGTTTTGCCATCATTTGTCTTGGTTGCTACTGCTTCAATCCATTTAGATACATAATCAACCGCCACCAAAATATATTCACAATTATTTGATACTGGAAAAGGACCCATGAAATTAATACCCCAGACATCAAAGATTTCAATAACCAAATTAATATGCAAGGGCATTTCATTTCTCTTTCCTATTCCACCTGTTCTTTGACACTTATCACATGTTCTATAAAACAGTTCACAATCTCTAAAAACTGTAGGCCAATATAAACCTGATTGCAAAATTTTTCTAGCACTTTTGTTCCCACTAAAATGACCTCCACAAGAGTATCCATGGCAGAATTCCATAATACTTTGTTGGTCTTTTTCTGGAATACATCTTCTTATTAAAGAATCTGAACATATTTTGTATAAATGAGGTGCTTCCCAAAAATAATTTTTCGTTTCCGCCAAAAATTTCTTCTTTTCGTAATGATCAAAATCCGGATTAATGATATCAGACACGTAATAATTAACAAAATCAGCATACCAGGGGTCTGAATCTTTAATGGCTAAAAGTTGCTCATCAGGAAAATCATCATTTATGGGAACATGATCATCAAGAAATTGACGTTCACGTAAGGGTGAAAATTCTAACCTAGACAAATGGTCGGCTACGACATTCTCGGTTCCCTTTTTATCTTTGATTGTGATGTCAAATTCTTGTAACAATAACATCCATCTAATTAATCTTGGTTTAGCATCTTTCTTACTTAACATATATTTTAATGTAGAATTATCAGAAAATATTATTACCTTTGATCCTAACAGATATGATCTAAATTTTTCTAAAGCATATACTACTGCTAAAAACTCTTTTTCAGTAGTTGTATAATTCAATTGTGCATCATTTAGAGTTATACTAGCATAGTGGATCACATGAGGCTTTCTATCTACCCTTTGTCCTAACACGGCTCCAATCGCGAAATCTGATGCGTCACACATGATTTCAAAAGGAAGTGACCATTCAGGGCCGGATAAAATAGGGGCAGTAGTTAATTTTTTTTTTCAATAAATTAAAAGCTTCTAAACATTCTTTATCAAAAATAAATTCTGTATCTTTTGCCAACAAATTACATAGAGGTTTACAGATTTTGGAAAAATCTTTTATAAATCTTTGATAAAAACCAGCATGCCCTAGAAAACTTCTAACTCCTTTAACTGAAGTGTGAGGGGGTAGTTGTGAAATAACTTCAATTTTAGCTTTATCAACTTCAATGCCTTTATTTGAAACAACATGCCCTAAGACAATTCCATGTTTGACCATGAAGTGACTTTTCTCCCAACTTAAAGTTAAATTTGTTTCACAAAGATCTTTTCAGATCGATGTCATATTTTCTAAACAGTGATCAAAAGAATTTCCAAAAACTGAGAAATCATCCATGAAAACTTCAACACATCTTTCAACTAAATCTGAAAATATAGAAATCATGCATCTTTGAAAAGTAGCTGGTGCATTACATAATCCAAAAGGCATTCTCCTAAAAGCAAAAGTACCAAAGGGCATGTAAAGGTTGTTTTCTCTTGGTTTTCGGGTGCAACCGGGGTCTGATTGTAACCAGAAAAACCATCAAGAAAGCAATAATATTCATGACCGGCTAGTCTTTCAAGGATTTGATCAATAAATGGCAAAGGGAAGTGGTCTTTCCTAGTTGCCGCATTTAATTTCCGCAAATCAATGCACATTCTATAGCCAGTTATTGTTCTTGTAGGGACTAATTCATCCTTCTCATTTTTAACAACCGTAATTCCTGATTTTTAGGAACTACTTGGACAGGACTAACCCATTTACTATCTGATATAGGGTAAATTATGCCCGCATCTAAGAGCTTAAGAACTTCTTTTCTTACGGATTCTTCCATGTGTGGGTTAAGTCTCCTTTGTCTTTCTCTTGAAGGTTTACTACCTTCTTCTAGATATATTTTATGCATGCACATAGATGGACTAATTCCTTTTAAATCAGCTAGGGACCATCCTAAAGCTTCTCTATGTGTCCATAAAACTTTTAATAAACTAGCTTCTTGCTCTTCCGTTAAGTCGGCTGCTATAATAACAAAGTGTTACCTTCCCTAAAAATGCATATTTTAAATGGGGTGGTAATGTCTTTAATTCTTCAACTTTAGAGAATTAATGGATGACATAAATTCAGAATTTTCTGCTTTAATTGTTTCATTTATTTTAGCCTTCTCATTCTCTACTTTATCATCTTCTTTAATTTTTACTTCAACATTCTCTATCTCAATTTCTTCAAAGAGAGATTTCAAAATCTCTACTTCATCTTCCTTGATTTCATTACTTTCTTCTACTTTTTCAAGCCTATCAGAACTATTTTCTGATTCTTTCTCTATATCTTCTTTATCTTTCTTTTTACTAGCCTCTAACTTTTCTCTCTCTTGTCTTTCTTCCTCTTCTATTTCTCTTTCAATCTCATAAATGTCAATTTTTAGAGGGATAGACTATATCATCATAAATCTATAAATCTATCTCTTCTCATAATCTTCATCTTTA
>CM028378.1:115179547-115269239 GCA_013146195.2 Codonopsis lanceolata
TCCCCAAGGAGTGATGAATGAAGTCTTTTTGCGGTCTTTTCTTTGCCCATTTTGATTTGATTATAGCTCGACATCGTCAATGAAGGATCGATTTCATGAGCAGCGGACGGTGTCTACCCGATATGGATATTGGGTAGAGAGAGTTATCTTTGGTGGCGCCTTGTTGAGATCGAGAGTCTGGCGGATCCGAACCTTCTGTTGGGCTTGGGAGCGGTCACTTATATTGGACTGACCGGATCGGGTTTTTTTTTTTACTTTTTGTTTTCTTCCTTCTTTTTTTTTTTACTACTTTCTCCTTTCTTTTTTTTTTTACCCGAATGAAGTTGACGTGCGGCTGTTTCATGCTTTCTTTTAGAACTTGTAGTGACCATTCTGGCTTGATGCGGTGGAGCTTTTGCTTGATTGGCTAAGCATCCGAACATGTGGGGATTCGGTGTTTGACTATGGCTGGGTCTACCCCCGACACATCTTCATAGGACTAGGCAAACATGTCCACGAACTTTTTGAGGAGATCCATGAGTGTTATCCTTCCAGAATCTTGCAGGTAGTTGCCGATTTTGATTTCTTTGACTTGGTTATTCAGCCCCCAGATTGATGATGGACAAGTCTTCAACTGCTGCTGCTGAGTGATGTTGTTCATGTTGCTCAACTGACTTTACAAGCTCAAGCAAGTATATTTTTTTTATCTTTTGGGTCCATTTCATTAAATGACTCATTATTATGATTATTTAATGTGTCTTTTAATGTAGGTGCAACTAAGGAATAAGCAAAGACATTCATATTATTATTAATAGCAAACTGCACGGGGCTTATTACATTATTGAGGACCTGGGGTTTGAGATTCTCAATTTTAGGGAGCGGATCGGTAGATGACCAATCCGTAAAGCTATGGAATGGAATAGGGATAATATATCCGAAGCGGTCCACCAGATCTGCGAGCGTTAAAAGCGGGCTGGTCGTAGTATACTAGTTCTGCAGAGGCTTATTAGAAACAAACTCAAACTCAGCAGGGAGCTTCTCGTAATCAGTACCTCTGCCTATCATACCCAGGAAGTTTTTTATCAACCTCAATCATGTTGATTTGAGGTAGAGGGTTATTGACTATATTTGGTCTGGGAGAAGGTTTTTCAATCACCTTATCATCTATCAAATCCTGGATAGCATTTTTGAGCGTGTAGCATCTGTCGGTGAGGTGACCACTGCAGCGATGGTATTCACAATACTGAGCATGGTTCCAGTTGTCAGGCAGGGGGTTCGGTGGTCTATAGTTTTCCAAAGGCTTCAACACTCCCTGCGCCATTAGCCCCTGCAGGATCACAGACTGGGAGGCTTGCAGTTCATCATAATGCCGGTTTTGATTTCTGAAATTTCTGTTTGGGCCATGATTCCCTCCGACTGTGTTGACAGACCTGTCTGCTCCATAAGACCATGGAACAGTGCCATAATTTTGGGTAGGAAAAGTGGCTGATGCATTTCCTACCACATTGACGGTTGGTGAGGGTGTGGCTGCGGCTGTCTTCCCTTTAGAGTAACGGAAAGAGGTAGGAGACGTATTGACTTGTAATTGCCCCGTTCGTATATCATCATCTATACGAGCTCCTATCTCCACTATTTCTTTGAAATTGGTGTAGGGGAGATACCGCATGTGTTCCAGGTAAATAGGCTGGAGGTTTTTGATGAACATTCGGCATGACTCTGGATCGATGCATCGAGTTTGGGCCAACTTTCTTTCCCGACGCGAACTCAGCCAGGTTTCTTTTTCTCTTGGGTGCACGACTCAAGGTCCCTTCTATTTTCGGGCCGGTGTTGTCTTTGTACCTTTCGAAGGCGCTTGACTATCGGTCCCACGTATTCATGGTGCTGCTATCAGACAACATTAGCCATTGCTTGGCAGCCCCTATCAGGGTGAGGTGAAAATTGGAAGCCATAGCCTCGAAGCTAGCTCCCCTTGACTGCATGCCAGTGGAATAAGATTTTAAGTGGGATATAGGGCATCCAGTTCCATCAAATTTTTCTATGTCGGGCATTTTGAATTTGAGAGGCAATACTGCTGCAGGTTGTAATGTCAGTGCCCGCGTAGAAAATTCCCCTTTGTTGAGAAGTTTGAGTACCATGGCCTTTATATTTTCCACGTCGGCCTCTACTTTGGTGGCTGGGGGAGTTGGTTTTAGGTATATGCTGGCAGGATTAGGAAAAGCTGGGTTGATTTCTGGCTGCGGTGTTTGGTAGGGATTTTGGGTTGGATATGGATATTGGGCTGGTGGATTCTGGGCTGGATATGGGTGTTGGGCTGATGGAACTTGGGTAGGATATGTATTTTGGGCTAGTGGAACTTGGGTAGGATATGTATTTTGGGCTGGTGGAATTTGGGTAGGATATGTATTTTGGGCTGGTGGAATTTGGGTAGGTGGATTATTGATGGTTTCGGTTGGGCGGCCAGGATCATTATAAGGTAAGTATGTGGTAACTTGGCCTGGTGGGTTATAGTTTTGTGGGTCCATATGCGGGTTATTTTGGAGTGGGTTGGTTATGGGAAAAGGGAGGTCATTTGGGCTTTGGGGAATATTGGTGCTTGGGGAAGGATATGGGGCATAGGACGGGTAAGGGCTGATATTTGGGTAGTAGGGGCTTGGTGGAGGATTGGGATTTGGGGTAGCGGCAGTATTTGATGGGTTAGTGTTTGGCTGAGGAGTTGGGTTTGGAGGCACATGAGATGTGGATGTTTCCTGGGGTACTGTAGGGGAAGAATTTACCTCGCCACTGGGTTTCAAACTTTGCACCAGGCTAGCTATTTGGCTCATTGCTGCACCCAACTTTTGGTCTAACCATTCTGCATTCTTTGAGTCGGGCGTATCTGGAGTCCACGAATACGTACCCATATCGGTTGCTCATTCGTTGCCACACTTTGCTTGGATCTGTTTCCTTTGAGCCGGTTCGCCCTTGCGATCGATCTTGATACCTTACGTTACGATTTACGCACTACTTTCTCATATCAACCGGCCAGTACTATCTCTGCCTTTCCAGATTCGGGCCAGATTTCTGAGGAAAATGGGTTTTGAGGTATCAGAAGGCTGGCTGAAGGCTTTCTGGGCTTGGAGTACAGCGTGCCTTTATTAGTATATTTTATTAATTATTATTTTCCCTACAAAATGACCAGATAAGCACCTGTTTAATTTTGACAGTCTCAGGACTTTTCCTGAAACAGTGGATTCTTTCTCCAGAGTATAGGACCAACGTATTCCACACCTGCTTTCGACTCCCAGAGATCGGATGATCCCGAGCGAAGGGCCTATACTCTTTCCGGGATCCACCATTCGAAATGGTCTAGGTCGAGCATTTGAAAATAATAAATCAGCCCCAGTGTATATTTCTTTTGACTTGCGCAAAGAAAAAAAAAATTTCCTGACTTGCGCCGATTTTTTTTTAACTTGCGCAGATTTTTTTTTTCGACTTGCGCATATTTTTTTTTAACTTGCGCACACATTTTTTTTTGACTTGCGCATTTTTTTTTGAATGGGCCTGACTCACGATTTAAAATGCAAAAACCGGTCGGTCTTTGAAGTGTCCTGAGAATCTATATGCAGTCTAACGTTGGCTTATGCAGGGGGTAGGCTGGCCGTGGTGTAAGGTAGCAGTTCGGAATATATTTATATGCATGTGCGCGTGTGCGCAGTATCTAAAAAGCAAAAAGGAAGTTTTTTTTTGTTTTTTTTTTATTTTTTTAGATATAGAAATAGAAAATAAAACAGATACGGCCTGTCTTGCTGTTATTTGTGGATTTTCTCAGCTTTTTAGCTTAAGCGCGAGCAAGCAAGCATACCATCAAGAAATAGAAAGAAAAGCGGGGAATCTATCTATTCTATTAATTATAAATGAGTCTTAATCCCCAAAATAAAATGACAGAATGAATGCATATATGTATATATCTTGCAGAATAAAAATGACGCAGAATAAAATAATATAAGGCCGAAAATGAAAAGATTTTAAAAATAAAGCCCCGGCCCCTTTGTTGTGCTGCCCGGAAATAAAAAGAAACATATATATTATATATAAATAAATAAATAAATAAATATATATATATATATATATATATATATATATATATATATATATATATATACATTTTTTTGATTTTTTTTTTGGAAAAATTCGAATATTTTCAAGTATATCCGTAACAGTGTTTGAAATGAAACTGCTGCAAGATGGAGGATCATATCCACAAATATAGACACGGATGTTAAAGGAGCATAATATTAGGTTTTAAATTAATATAACAAGCATACTTTAGCCAGAAACAAAAGAAAAAAAAAGTTTTGGTTACTGAGTCTAGCCCTCCATTTTTATTCATTAAAATAAAAACGATCTCCCCAGCCAGTCGTCCTTGTGGGTTCAGGAAGCGTGCTCCCGCTCCCCGCGCGCCCTTGGATAGGGGTGCGCGTACGTGCGGATGCGGTGACATCCACTGCTCCCGTTCCACCCTCCCTTGTTTAGGGGAGGACGAAATCAAAAGTGCGGGAGGAGTCTTTGTCGAATAAGCGTTGGAATGCGCCTCGGTTGCCTTTAGTGGATTTTGATCCAATATGGGAGCTTTGGGTTTTCTATGTCAAGTTATCCCTTTTTTAGGGGATACCAGGATATAGGAAAACATCACCTTTCCATTCTCATCCTCCCGTGTTTAGGGGAGAACGTGAAAGTGCAAAGAAAGATGTTGCAGCGCCCCCACTATGGATTTTTATGAAAATAGCCTTATGGCCTATTTCGGATCACTATGAGTGCTTTGGGTTTTCTACGTCAAGTTATCCCTTGTTTAGGGGATACCAGGACATAGGAATACATCACCTTTCCATTCTCATTCTCCCTTTTTTAGGGGGGAACGTGAAAGTGCAAAGAAAGATGTTGCGAGGCCCCACTGGATCCAAAATGTTTTTAGAGTCGCCATCTTTATTTTAAGGCAAAAATAAAGCAAAACCGAAAAAAAAACCGAGAGATGAAGAAAACGGGTTCGGAGGCTAAGTTACGAGTTGGGAAGGTGCTAGGCACCCAACTCGCCCTTTCGGTCTCAAAACGGTTTTTGGCTAAAGTATGCTTTTTGTTATATTTATTTAACAGGTAAATAAAGCATTAACTACCTACAAATACATCCATTACATCTATATTATTTACAGACTTGCAACAGTCTCTTTTACAAACAATCACAAATATACTTGAAAATATTTTGCCATAGTAACGGCTACATTTAGTATTATTTCCTAACAAAATCCGGGTAGCATAACTGCTTATATATTTACATTGGACCGGATTGGAAATAATACTCTTACAAATAAAGACTTTAATGAATAGATAAAGCAAATAATTACAAATACATCTGAAAACATTTGGCCATAATAACGGCTACAGCTAGTACTATTTCCTAATTAAATCCGGGCAGCACAACTGCTTATATGGCTACATTGGGCCGGACTGAAAATAATACTTTTACAAACAAATGTAAGACTTTAAAAGTAAAAACTTACAGACAGCCTAGGGTGTGCTCGCTCTGTCCCTCGGGGAGAGAGAGTCTTTTTTTTGTTGTTGAAGTTGTGTGTTGTGTGTTGTGTGAATTTGGGGCGTGGCTCGAAAGTTACTTTTCGGCCTCGTGATCGGGCGGGGGTGCTTGTTGTGTTTGGTTGTTTGTTGGCTTGAGGTGGTGAAATCGGGCGAGTAACGGCTTATTTCGGCTGATTTGGCCTTTTAAATCGAGGCGAGCAACTGCTCTTTCCACGATTTTTGGACCGGGGAAAAAGGGTGGATACCTAGCTGGGGGGCTAAGGTACACTTCTACCGGTTGGTTTTATGTTTGGCGGAGGTTTGGCAGGGTTTCGAGGCTTTTTGAGGTGATCTCTCACTATCTCACAACGCTCTCTAATTCTCCAGCGTAACGTTAACGCGGAGAAGCTTGCTGAAAAAGTGTGTTGAAAATGATCGACTGAAGCCTCTATTTATAGGCTGAATCAGGGACACGGCGGGAATTAAAATTCCTTCATCGCGCATCAGATGGTGGTACACTGCGCTGAGAGATTTGCATTTGACGGCAAAAATGTGATGAACAGTGCACAGAGGAGTGGGAATTGGGCGCCACCCCCTCTTGATTTGGGCGCCATGCCCATTTATCATGGGAGCCATGCCCATTTTCAAACTTAGCCTTTTTTGAGCACTTAGGTCCCTGCAATTCGTCCTTTTGCGCATCCTGCTTTGTCCTTTTGCACTTTCGATCCTGTAACTTGACATTTGTTAATGTTTTAACAGGTCTTGATATTTTATGTCATGCCACATACCAGGGGTACGAAATTGGGGTGTCTACAATATCTTACCCTAATTAGTCATATGTTAATTAATACAAAACTTAATTAACCCACACTTCTTACCACCATAACTGCTAGTTGACTAAATAGGGCTCAATTGGCAATCCCCCAACCTGAGGTTCTCTTTTAAAAATTAGAACAATCAAAGTAAAAATCACCAAAGTTCTGGGGGGGTGACTGTAAAGTTGAGTCATCACCTTCCTGAAATCAACTCCCTGATTTGTTGTTCCTTCATTGCGTGAATTACACATACATATATCCTTATATTTCTAATTTCCTAACCTTGCTTGATTAACAACAAGCTTCCCATTCCTACAAATTTCGTAATCCACTTCAAGTTGATTTCGAACACAACAACCTCAAATCCGACATCAATTTGGAAACCCACTTCCAACATTTGATTTCAAGAACCCACTTCAATATGTGATTTTTTAAAATAATAATACTTCATGATTTGAAAACTAATTCAATCGTCCCTTTTCTAATTTCATACACCCATGGCACACACATATAAAACTCATGTACAGACTATCTCCTTCTTCATCCGACCACTTCTGATTTCAACGACAATTCTCGTCACCCTAACAAAACCTTACTAATTCAATAACTCAAGAACCAAGAACCAAGAACCAAGAACTTACTGAGAATCATAATTAGAAAAGGAACGAATGGATTACCTTAATTCGCTCGACGGTGCGCAACCGATATTTCACCTTGTGCTCCCATTCGCCCCTCACTCTTGCTCATTTGGACTCAATACCATAACTGGTAGGTTACTCTTATCCTACTACGAAGTCAATTGGTATTCATCCTTCTCTTATTCCCTTATCGAATCGATTACCCCATTCGCCTTGTCCCCTTTAAGTTCAGTCTTTCTCTCTTCCCAATTACATGGGACTGACTACCGAATTCTTCTAACTATATATTTATTTATTTTTTAATTGTAAAAGAGACTCCAAATCAATGGGCCAAGCTCAAACTCATAATAGGCAAGATAATGTATACTAAGCCCACTTAAACTCAAGTGTACTAAGGCCAAATAAATTTAAGCAAACCCAAAATGAATATAAATAATATTAATATCCAAAAATATCATTTATTTTAATTAAGAATTTTTGGGTATTTACAGCTAAACACGTTACAGATTTGCTTAATATCCTGATACTCATCAAAACATCTATTATTATAGTTACAATTTTTATATACCTTTAAAAATGTCTTTCCAACCAATAAAGTGTCTCACTTTCGTACACAATTTTGCTAGTTATCCCACTTTGCCCTCTCCCCATCCATTGGAGTTCAAAATACTAATGGAAGATGGCATGTGCATGTCACATGAGGATTATTTTGATCATTTTGCTTTTGGGGGTGCAAGTGCATATGATTTGGTTATAATTTCATCATTTAGCTTACCATTTGGTATTTAAAATATGTTTTTAATTAAAAGCAATAAATAATTGTTTCAATAATCCAAAAATAATAATATTTTGTCTTATATTTAAATTTATAGTTAAAAAATGCATTACTCCAAAAAATGAAATTTAGAATTTATTTGATTTATTTTTTTATCTTTCACTTTTTTCCATCAATATCATCATTCATAGACCCAGCATCATCACCATCACGACTACTACCACCTCAAATTTCACCATTAACCCACAAAATAATTTTTAATTTTATTTTATTCCATTTTCTAATTTTTTACTCATTCCTTCATAGTAACCCATTTGAAAAACACATTATTTATAGACCCACATCCTTAAATTTCACAAACCCAAGTTCAATTTTTAGAATTTTCAATTTTGAAAATTGAAATCGAAACCCAAATGAATATTTAAAAATTTGATGATTTTAAAATTTAATGTTGTATTTCATCTAAATCACCAATGTCATCCCTCCCCTAACCACCACCAACATCTCTGTAGTCGCCACCATCTCCATCACAACCACAAAGAAACACATCATCTTGCTCAAATGGACAAATATAATCTTTTTAGCTTCCGTTCAGTCGGATTTCTTTCTTTGAACGTCTCTTTGTTCTTAGTTTCTACCCTCTTTTGGTATCAAATCACTAAGCAAGGAAAGAATCTTATTTTAGGATGGGACTATTTGAAAGGATGTCGGTAGATGATAGTCTCTTCTAAATAAAGGACAGTTGAAGTAAAAGAAAAGAAAATCGATAGCTAGGGGAGAAGAATAGATAGATTCTCACATTAATGACCTCGGGTCATATGGAAAGGAGTAAGCACGTGAAGTGATGAATGAGTATTTTACTCATTTATTAGGTATTTATCCGGTTTAAACTTAGTTATTTCTCAGTATTTTTGTTGTCTAATATATATTTTTATATTTTTTTGTAGTTTCAGGGACTTGGGGAATAATTGTGCAAAATAGAGGTACCTTATGCTGAATTGAAGATTTGAGGGGTTAAAATTCAAATTATAAAAAGTTGAAGGATGAAAATCTGATTTATCCCTAAGTTGGCAGCGCATGTTTTTCTTAGTAAAAAAGTGTGCAGTTGTTCTTCCCCAAAGTTATCATTGCTTTGGACTAAAAAATGTATCAAATATGGTAACTACTTATCAAACTTTGGGACCAAGAAACTTATTAAATATGGTAACTTCTTATGATTGTTTTTGAATCAAGAAAGGACACATCAATAAAATTAATAGAGGAAAATAAGACGACTCTATTTTACCCTTACAACTACAAATTAAATAAATATATACATATTTAATTAGATGAAGTGCAACATCAATCATATTCTTATCAATATCAAGCTAATTCGTATCGTTATCATTTGAGTCATTGGCCAAGGGTCTAACACGGCCCCTCAAGCCTTTAGGATTCTTAGATCAAGAAGTTAGAGCAACCATAATAATAACACACAATACCACACTCTACACACCTCGTTTTCTGTTTCTTTTATATTTTTTTAACACTCTAAAAAATAATTCACTCAAATAATCACCCTTTATACAATCTTCTAAAAAATTCAAACCTCTCACATCTCAACTAACAAACCTAACTATCACAATATTTTTCAATTTTTTTATTCATATCTCTTACACAATTTAAGTAACTGTTCTGCTATACCTCCCTCAACCTTTCCGGTGACCCTTAGCAGAATTTAGGGATAGAGTGCGATTAAAATGATTCACTGTGGCATCAAGGGTTAATAGAAGGCATTAAAGTAGTCTTTAGAGGGTTGATAAAAGCTTCACAATCGTGGAAGCTCTTACAACTGCAAAGGTTTTGATGGAATAAAAACCTTTTATGGTGACCATAAGCAAAGTGAGTAATTGTAATTGCTACAAGGGCGTGCAATTGAAGGTGAAAATCAAATTATGTTTCCAAGTAAAGTTGCTAAGTGTGTTAATTTTGGAATTATTTAATTTGGTAATATTTTGTGGAAACAGTGGACGGGTTGCTCAGACTCAGATGGCTAAGATCAATTATAGGTACTATCTTGCGGTGTGCACCAATGGTAGGTGTGGTGCGTGCCGGCGAACAACGATGATGATAAATGGTCACAAATGAAGTTTAGTCTCTTTTTTTTTTCCCTCCTAAGTGGGGAAGTTTAGTCTATTTTGTATATTAAATAGAAGGGAAAATAGTTATGATCCAAGGCTTCTTAATCATCGGATCAAAATTAGTTGAAACAAAAACAAAAAAAAAATAGCGTGGCCAACATAGTTAGAGGGTAAAGTTTAAAATTTAAAGAGGTGATAAACATAATTTTTAATAACTTTTTAAATGAAACATCTCGAAATATGAAAGTTAATTTTTTGCATGGAATGAAAGGAGTACTTGTATATATAATTGGTGACAAGTATTGTGCAAAGTGTAATTTTTTATTTCCTCAAGGCATCCCAAAGGCTCGAAGGGGTAAGATTAATCTCCAAGTCGGATAGGATTACAAAGGCGGTAAAACTCTCTCTACTAAATTTAAAAATTTTGTATTGATTAATACTCCATCCGTTTTCAAATAATCGTCTTCTTTAACTCGGCACAACGATTAAGAAAAAAGTAATTTACTGTATTATACATATTGATGTAATGTGTGGTTTCTTTAATGCCTTTGAACATGTGGCCATAATTAAAGTTTGGTAGAAAAATTAAGGGTAAAGTAGTAAAAGTGTTTTCCTAAAAAGAAAAATTTAAAAAAAAAACAATTATTTTAGGATGAACAAGAAACGTAGAGAATGCGTAAGATTGGTGACAAGAGAATGTTGTGTGGAGTGTACATTATTTTTGGGTTTCCCAAGATATCATCTAGCTAGCCTCATAAATCCAAAACTAATAATCGAGGCGGGTAAGATTATGAGGGCGATAAAAGTCTTCCTATCAAGTTTTAACACAAGTATATTTTGATGACTCGTACTCAAAACCTATGATTAAGCTAAAACATAATCCTACCAACTAATTTATGCATTTGAAGGTGCATAAAGTGTAATTTCCCAAAAGAAACATAATAAATAACTTAAATCGAAATGACATAATAGTATTTACAAAAGATATATTTGTATTGCTTCATACTCCATACCTCCGAGGTGGGTGGAAAGAAAATAGATCAAAAGACAAAATACTAGAAGAGTTATGAAATTGGAATAAATGCAGGGCCGGTCCTGAACTTTTGGGGGTCCAGAGCGAAAAGAAAACAAGGGGCCCTTAAAAAAATATAAGAATAAAAATTTTAGACAAACAATTTATTTGACTTTTCATCATTTGAAGTATTTAAAATGGATAATACCAAAACATATAAGAAAATAAGTATTAAATAATTATTGAAAACTATTGTTCTTCATTCGTTAAAATAATTTACAATAAAAAATATATACTTAATTAATTTATTTTCTTTTATTTATGTTTTGACTTCTAGATGAATTTTTTCGGTAACATGTATCGTGTACTATAAATTCAAGTTAAAAAATAATCAACTGACAAAACAAAGAATTAAATAAATATAAGCAATAATTAAAAATTATTGTAACATAACAATAAATTTGTATTTTTGCTTGAAATATTGATATTATGTGCCCAATCAATTGTTATTTTTATGACCCAGATAAAAAATTTGATGGTCAACTAACTTTTTTTTATAAGTAAATTTAGCGACATAAAATAAAATTAAGGTTGAATAATAACTCAGCTGAAACCGAATACAAAATATTTATTTTTATATAGTAACTTTTTATTCATTAGGTTTCGGAGTAATTAAAACATATGTAAGTAGATTTGAGGTTGGTAACAAAAAAAAATATTTAACCACAACCATTATACTTACAATACAAGTGGATGATAAAGATGAAATATTGTGAAATTATAAGCATATATTTTAAAAGTTGATTATTTATGTAAAACCTTTCAAAATAATATAGAAGACTATTTAACTAAATAGGGGGAGTATATGATATAATATGAATATAAAATAATACTTATAATAATTGATCGTAGACCCGAAATAAAAAAAAATTACAAAAATGACGAGGAATGAACTTGAACTATTTAACTAAATAGGGGGTATATGACATAATATGAATATAAAATAATACTTATAATAATTGATAGACGCATAATAAAAAAAATTGCAAAGAAGGGACAAAAAAAATTGCAAAGAAGGGACTTGAACCTTGGACTTCTCAACTTCACTCACCACTTAGACTTACCCAATCCATTAAGCCAAATGATAATTCATCAATTGATATTACATTATTTATAATATATCTAAATAAAACTAGCCTACACATATATAAAATTGGGCCCTCTTACATTGGGGGCCCTGTTCGGTCGATCACCCTGCACTCCCTCAAAACCGGGCCTGAATAAATGGATACAAGATGCTCGGACCGATTGTTTATTGCTACCTTACTGTTTCAACGATTGTTTTCCCAATTATGTATCGAAACTTGGGGGAAGTGTTCAATTCTCCAATAATCTCCTCCTCGGTGCTCCTTGTCTTTGTGTTGCAGAGGTTCAATTAGTTTGTTGGGCATATTGCCAAGGGAAAGATGCCCAAGCTTGGTAAGATGTTCAATGCCAAAAGGGAGAACATCCAACAATTTGCATTCCTGAATAACTAGGGAATCAAGATTTTTCATTGCTCCCTCCTCTATTGTTACCCTTTTCAATCCTTTAAATCTTAGAATTGCTAGTAATGTGAGCCTTTGAAACCCTCCCGCCTTAAAAAGCAAACCGTCCCCATCGAATGCGTCCGAAAGAGCAAGTTGGAGAAGGTTGGGTAAAAGCTTGAATTGAATTAGTGAGTAGATCACTTCCATCCTTTAGCATGCACTCATATAAACGCACAACAATTAAGCTGTGAAAGGAAGATATCCAATCAAGTGCCTTGTCAAAACGTCCTACTAATTCGAATCTTTCAAGAAATGGCAAAGCAGGTAGAGATTCAAGATTGAGCACCTCCTCTCCTTCTCCTCTAGGTGAATTAAGATACAGAGAACGAAGATTAGTGAGTTTAGAAATAGAGGAGGGAAAAGAATTGCGTAGAGAGTTTGTTTTCATTTCATCGTTACTAACTTGAATCCAGTTAGTTGTAAGAGGGCCTCTAAAATACAAAGGATTTAACTCCCACTAACAGTCTGTTACATAACTCCCACTAACAGTCTGTTACATATTACAACTCTGCCCCTTGTCCTAAATTAAAACAAATTACATTAACAACCCTTTAACTAACAGCCTTGTGTGTTATCTCCAAACATCGATGAAAGGAACCTTGATCACTCTCAATAACCTCTGCAGATCTCTCTTTATGGGATGAATTCTGCTGCTAACATTATGAACTTGAGCTTCAGCATCAGCACTGTCAATACCCCTCCCACAAGTTGAAAGTGGAGGTAGAACAAACACTTTCAACTTGGACAAAAGGAAACAATGAGGAACTTTGCCAAGTGATTTTGTGAAGATATCTGCAACCTGTAATTTTGAAGGAATGTAGAGAGGCTTCAGAAGACCCTGCTGAACCTTCTCCCTCACAAAATAGCAGTCCAATTCAATATGTTTAGTCCTAGCATGGTAGACTGGGTTGGAAGCTATGGCTATAGCAGCTGAGCTATCACAGTATACAGGTACAAGAAGAGGAATATGAATCTGCAGATCCTTGAGAAGGGCATGAAGCCACAAGACCTCACTGCTAACAGTAGCTAAGGCTCTGTATTCTGCCTCAGCAGATGACCTAGCAGTCACAGATTGCTTCTTAGACAGCCAGGACAACAAAGAATCACCAAGCATAAGACAAGATACCAGAATCGATTTTCGTCATTATTTGATTGCCACCCCCCACCACTATCACAATAGGCCCTGAGTCTGAAATCATTGATGGAAGAAAGGAAGAGACCAAGTCCTGGTGAGGATTTAACATATCTCAACACTCTCATTAAGGATTTGAGATGAACTGTAGTTGGAGCATGAACAAACTGACTGAGGACATGAGCTGCATAGGCAACATCAGGTCTTGTGATGGTAAGATATAACAGTTTCCCAACTAACTGCCTGTAGAAGCTAGGATCAGACAATGGTTGTCCCACAGAAAAGAGGAGTTTTTCATTAGGGTCTAGAGGAATAGACAAAGGCTTAGCATCTTTGAGGCCTGCAAGTGGCAATCGATCCAGGGCATATTTTCTTTGACATAGATGAAACCCCTGTGAGGATCTAGAGACCTCAATCCCCAAATAATATTTAATAGGGCCTAAGTTCTTGGTACTGAACTTGGCATCCAGAAAATTCTTGAGGGAAGCAACAGCATCAGGGTCATTTCCTGTGACAATTATGTCATCCACATACACAAGCATGGCAGTAAAAGATTTGTCCTTGACCTGTGTGAACATAGAATAATCAGCATGTGATTGGACAAACCCAATCTGCAGAAGAGCTTCAGTAAGCTTGGCAAACCATTGCCTTGAAGCTTGCTTTAGACCATAAATGGACTTTTGCAACTTGCAAACCATGCCCTTAGACTGACCAACTGTATAACCTGGTGGTAGGGACATATAAACCTCCTCATTGAGATCCCCATGTAGAAAAGCATTATTTACATCCAATTGGTGCACCTCCCAATCTTTTGCTGCTGCAAGAGCAAGAAGAGTTCTGACTGACACCATTTTAGCAACAGGTGAAAAAGTCTCCTGATAGTCAATTCCCTCTGACTGAGTATATCCCTTTGCTACCAACTCGCTTTATACCTTTCCACACTTCCATCGCATGGTATTTAACCTTGTATACCCATTTACAACCCACATGTTTCTTGCCAGATGGTAATGGTACAACCTGCCAGGTATTATTAGCTTCCAGAGCTGCTAATTCCTTCTTCATTGCATCAATCCATTCCTGGCTCTTAACCGCAGTGTATAAGAAATGGGTTCTACATGACTGTCTAGTGCATTGATGAAAGAAGTATGAGGTGGAAGTTTAGGCTTATGAACTGAAGGCATGACAAAATCTTTTAACAAGACAGATGGTGTCTTGGTCCTGGTAGATTTTCTGAGAGGAATGGGAGAAGGAACATGTGCAGGTGATGTAGAAGGTGAAAAAGGATTATGCATGGGAGAAACATGAATAGGTTCATTGAGATCACATGGTGGAGGTGGAGGTGGAACAGATGTAGTGGAAGGAGAATCAACTACGAGGTGAAGGTGAAGGTGAAATATGAATGGATTCATGTGGAACAGTTGGTGGAGGTGTAGGTGGATCAGAAGTAGTGGAAGGAGGGTCATCTACAGGCCAAGGAACAGAAGTCTCAGTAGGAATAGGAAATGGTGTAGCTGCTGATTGTGTAGTTGTTGACTGAGATTCAAAAGGGAACATATGTTCATGAAAAATAACATGCCTACTAATGAAAACAGATTTTGTGGCCAGATTATAAAGGAGATATCCCTTGTGACTGTGAGGATAGCCAAGGAATATAGATTTGATGGCTCTAGGTTCTAGTTTGTCGATCGATGAATCAAGCATAACATAAACATCCAAAAGACCTCAAATGGGAATAGTCAACTTTGGTATGATGTAGGATTTCATATGGAATTCTAAATTGTGTGGCACTAGTAGGAAGTCTATTTATCAAATATGTGGCAGTAAGAAGGCAATAACCCCAGAAATGTTTGGGAAGTCCTGCTTGGAATCTTAAAGCCCTAGTCATTTCAAGTAATTGTTTGTGCTTTCTTTCTACAACACCATTTTGCTGTGGTGTGATAGGACAAGAAGATTGGTGCATGATACCAAGGTTTGTGAGAAAAGGAACTACTTCTTGATTGAAGAATTCTGTTCCATGATCTGTCCTAAAGGCCTTGATTCTGGTTTGAAATTGAGTATGCACATAGGCATCAAAATTCTGTAAAAGTCTGAATACATGATATTTGGTAGCAAGCAAGAAAGTCCAAACACACCTTGAATGATCATCTACAATAGTAAGAAAGTATCTACAACCTTTCATAGTTGGGATTCTATATGGTCCCCAAAGATCACAATGAATGAGATCAAAACAAGATTCACTATAAGAAGTACTAATAGGAAAAGATAGTTTGTGTTGTTTAGCAATAGGACATATAGAACAAAAAGAAATACAATCAGTATTTATTGTCTTGGAATGAAAAACATGAGACAATTGATCAATCTTCTTCAAAGAATGAAGAGATGAATGCCCTAATCTTCTGTGCCAAAGTTCAGATGTCAAACTGCTAGGAACTTCAAAGAACATTGCCAATCGATTAGGACTAGGTTGATGTCTTTTCAACAAGAACAACCCCTTTTGAAGATCACCAACAGCCATGATCTTCTGCATCTGGTCCTGGAAAGTGCAGGTGGACTCAGTAAACTCAACAATGTAATGAGTTTGAGCAAGAAGCTTAGATATGGACAGCAGATTGAATCTAAAGGAAGGGACATATAGTACATCCTGAATTGTGAGGGTAGGGGTTAAATGGACTCGAGCCTTTATGTGTGACCTTGGCATGGTTACCATTTGGAAGAGACAAAATGATATGTGTAGACAACTCAGTAACAGAATGCATGAACTGAATGGAAATGCATATATGGTCAGTAGCTCCTGAATCTATGACCCAAGCATTTACATTAACATCATGGACTGAAGCAACCAATCTGTCATAGCAAGAAGTGAATTAGGTATACCGCAAATTGTACACCGGAGGTAGATGCATAAGCCTGCCAGTGCTCCTCTCGATGCTCATTTCCCTTCAACATGGACATGACTTCACTAAGTTGAGCTTTCAACCGCTCAATTTCTATTTGTGCATTCTTTGCCTCGAAGGAGTACTCGAACCCGCATTACCCTAGGTCCATAGTTTTGATTTCCTCCATTGTGAGACTTTTGACCTTCTCGTGGTAGAACCCCTTTATGCCCTTTTGATTACCGTTATTAGTTGAGTATGCAGATGACCCACGGAAACCCATGCAACTTAAAACATTCAAACCTTTGTATGCCCTTCCTTATTACAATAGTTGCAAGAAATTCCCTTTTAAAGGGGGCTCTAGTATATCCCTGCTTTTATTTCCAAGTGTTTCGTGATTTACGTACCATTGATTTGTTATCTCCTCCACTATTTCCTCTTGTTAAATTTGTCGCTATAACATTGTGTTCGAGATGTATCCTACCCTAAGAGACTCTTCCTGCCTAACCATATAATAAGCCTCTCCAACAGTGGGAAGTGGTTTCATCCTCAAGATTTGGCCTCTTATGTTAGCAAAGCTATCATGCAGGCCCATAAGGAACTGCATGAGCCTTTTTCTCTGCTCTCTAGTACTTTGTGTCATTACAGCCCCACAAACACAATTATTGCAAGAACAGCCGTAATGTTGTCTAAAGTCGACTCTCATCCCATAAGCCTTTCATCTTATGATAATATGCCTCCACAGACCCATCCCCTTGTTCTAATCTATGTAAATCCTTCTCCAATTGAAAAACCCTATGACCATCAATGGTCGAATATCTTTCTTTTAGTTCATTCCAGACAACATGAGCAGATGAAATGAATCGTAAACTATTACTTATGTCTTCAGAAACAACATTAAACAGCCATGATATAACCATATCATTTGCCCTAGCCCACAAAGGATACAAAATTGAATTAATATCAGGAACAGGAAAACTTCCATTGATCAACGAAGATTTATTCTTAGCAGATAACGAGATTTGCATTGACCTAGACCAACCACTATAATTTTCGCTACCAGTCAATTTTGTGGAGATCAGAATTAAACCTGGATGATCATTATTGTGAAGGAAGAGGGGATGCATGTTGGATTCGATCGGAATCTCCATAGATGTTGATGTTGAAGTCTTTCCTGTATCAGTCTGAGATGTCGCTGGTTGATTTTCACCACTGGTAGGTCGTTCGCCATTGCCGTTGTCCATGTCAAAATCGCGTTGAACAGCAACCTAGATTGATCTGACAGCGGAGTGTTCGCAACACCGAACGAAGGCAAAATTGTAACAAATCAAACGATTTCAATGGTGAGAAAGTTGAAAAATGTGCGATCAAGAACTCAGATCATAGGCTCTGATACCATGAAAACTTTGGGAGGGAAAAGAATTGGGTAGAGAGTTTGTTTTCATTTCATCGTTACTAACTTGAATCCAGTTAGTTGTAAGAGGGCCTCTAAAATACAAAGGATTTAACTCCCACTAACAGTCTGTTACATATTACAACTCTGCCCCTTGTCCTAAATTAAAACAAATTACATTAACAACCCTTTAACTAACAGCCTTGTGTGTTATCTCCAAACATCTATGAAAGGAACCTTGATCACTCTCAATAACCTCTGCAGATCTCTCTTTATGGGATGAATTCTGCTGCTAACATTATGAACTTGAGCTTCAGCATCAGCACTGTCAATAAAGATGCTCGGACCGATTGTTTATTGCTACCTTACTGTTTCAACAATTGTTTTCCCAATTATGTATCGAAACTTGGGGGAAGTGTTCAATTCTCCAATAATCTCCTCCTCGGTGCTCCTTGTCTTTGTGTTGCAGAGGTTCAATTAGTTTGTTGGGCATATTGCCAAGGGAAAGATGCCCAAGCTTGGTAAGATGTTCAATGCCAAAAGGGAGAACATCCAACAATTTGCATTCCTGAATAACTAGGGAATCAAGATTTTTCATTGCTCCCTCCTCTATTGTTACCCTTTTCAATCCTTTAAATCTTAGAATTGCTAGTAATGTGAGCCTTTGAAACCCTCCCGCCTTAAAAAGCAAACCGTCCCCATCGAATGCGTCCGAAAGAGCAAGTTGGAGAAGGTTGGGTAAAAGCTTGAATTGAATTAGTGAGTAGATCACTTCCATCCTTTAGCATGCACTCATATAAACGCACAACAATTAAGCTGTGAAAGGAAGATATCCAATCAAGTGCCTTGTCAAAACGTCCTACTAATTCGAATCTTTCAAGAAATGGCAAAGCAGGTAGAGATTCAAGATTGAGCACCTCCTCTCCTTCTCCTCTAGGTGAATTAAGATACAGAGAACGAAGATTAGTGAGTTTAGAAATAGAGGAGCACAATGTCATCCCATCCTTTCTTCTCAACTTCACAAAGACTTAACTTCCTCAGCTGACTCAACTTCCCAATCTCTCTTAACACAGCTTCATGATTTTCGCTAACGTCGATGTAGCAAAGCTTTTGTAAAGAGAATAAAGCCACTTTTTCAACCGTAAAAAAAACCATTTTTTCGAAATATTGTTCTAAAAATGTCATTGTCTTCTTCAACAGCTTCGGTAACACACTTTGGATTCAAAAATCATGATTGTGCACAATGAAACGGGGATGATCTGTGTTGGGTTGAAAGATTTTACAGTTGGGACGAAGGTGAAGGAGATGAAGAATAAGGCTTACGACGGAGGAGATGGAAGAAGAAGGTGGATGACGTAAACTGGTTATTTATGCTTTTGTATCGCGATGCAAAAATGAATTAGATAATATTTTTGCACCGCAGTTCAAAATTTTAATTTGCTAATATATTTTTGAACCGCGATTCATAAATTTCATTGCATTAATTTTTGCACCGCGGTTAAAAGTTTAATTTCCTAGTCTATTTTTGAACCGTGGTTTATAAATTTCATAGCATTAATTTTTGCATCGCAATTCAAAGTTTAATTTCCCTAGTCTATTTTTAAACTATGATTCATAAATTTCATTGCATTAATTTTTACACCGCGGTTGAAAGTTTAATTTTCTTAGTCTATTTTTGAACCGCGGTGCAAAAATAATGTGACCTCTGTAACGTGCATACGGTTCATTAAGCGTATCGTAGTCATTTTGCCACCAAAAAAAAAGACTTTTTCTAGTTGAAAAAAAAAAGATGGTACTTTAGCGATTAAAAACTTTAAAAAGTGGACTGACCTGTAATTTTTCCAAAACGAAAATCTAAAATCAAAAGTCTTAAAAAGCTTGTATGTAGAACAAGCCTTTAGGTTTCTTAGATCAAGAAGTTACAACTGCAAAGTTCTTGATGGAATAAAAACCTTTTATGGTTACCATATTCTTATGAGAAGTTAAATTATAATGGGTAATTGTATTTGCTACAAGGGCGTTCAATTTAAAGTGGAAATCAAATTAGCCATGATCAAGTTATTCATTAACACTTAATTGTCACCCCTAATTCTAGGTTGTATATTGCGATGTACACCAAAGGTGTGGTGTGGTGCGTGCCCGCAAACAACAATGATAATTAATGGTTACAAATGAAGTTTCCAAAATTTTGTATAGAATAGAAGGAAAAATAGTTATGATCCAAGGCTTCTTCATCATCGGATCAAAATTAGTTTAAACAAAAATATTTTAGCATAAATATGAATTATGATAGTGAATTATTTACTTTGAATGAAAGGAGTACTTGTTATATAAAAGTGGTGACAAGTAAGTGATGTGTAAAGTGTATTTTTTTTTTCTTCAAGGCTTCCCTTAGGCTCGAAGGTTCGAGATTAATCTCCGAGTCGAGTAGGATTACAAGAGCGGTAATGCTCTTAATTCCTACCAAATTTTAACGCAATTGTATTCCGATGACTCGTACTCAAAACTTATGATTAAGCAAATAAAAACAACCTCCTACCGGCTGATTTATACGTTCGATGGTGTATAAAATGTAATTTCCCAAAAGAAGTAGAAAAAATAACTTCAATCGAAATGACATAACAGTATCTACAAAAGATATATTTTTATTGCTTCATACTCCATAGTCTCCATACCTCTAATTAAGGTGGGTAGAAAGAAAATAGATCAAATGACAAAATACTACAAGAGTAGTTATGAAATTGGAATAAATGGATACAAGATGGTCGGTAAGATTGAATATTTTATCCAGTCAAATGTGAGTACGACTGGGGACACTACAAACTCCTTACTGTTTCAACCATCGTTTTCCCAATTGTAAATCGAAACTTGAGGGACGTGTTCAATTCTCCAATAATCTCCTCCCCGGTGCTCGTCTTTGTGTTGCAGAGGGTCAATTAGTTTACTGGGCATATTACCAAGGGAAAGATGCCCAAGCTTGGTAAGATGTTCAATGCCAAAAGGTAGAACATCCAACAATTTGCATTCCTCAATAAGTAGGGAATCAAGATGTGGCATTGCTCCCTCCTCAATTGTTATCCTTTTCAATCCTTTAAATCTCAGAATTTCTAGTAATGTGAGCCTTTGAAACCCTCCGGCCTTAAAAAGCAAACCGTCCCCATCGGATGCGTCTGAAAGAAGAAGTTGGAGAAGGTTGGGTAAAGCTTGAATTGAATTAGTGAGTAGATCACTTCCATCCTTTAGCCTGCACTCATATAAACGTACAACAATTAAGCTGTGAAAGGAAGATATCCAATCAGGTGCCTTGTCAAAACGTCCTACTAATTCGAATCTTTCAAGAAATGGCAAAGCAGGTAGAGATTCAAGATTGAGCACCTCCTCTCCTTCTCCTCTAGGAGAATTAAGATACAGAGAACGAAGATTAGTGAGCTTAGAAATAGAGGCGCACAATGTCATCCCATCCTCTCTTCTCAACTTCACAATACCTAACTTCCTCAGCTGGCTCAACTTCCCAATCTCTCTTAACACTGCTTCATGATTTTCACTAACGTCGATGTAGCAAAGCTTTTGTAATGAGAATAAAGCCCCCATGTTAGATGGAGCCTTAAAGCCATTTATATCGTATAGGTCCAAGCCAATATGACTGAATGCCAACAGATGACGTAACCGAACAAGCTTTACTATCTCCTTAGGCACACAAGTGACGCGGGTGTTTTTCAAATCTAAGGTCTCTAGTTTCTTCAGGTTTCCTATCAATTTTGGAATGGTGCTCACCTTTGTATCCCTCAAGCTTAGATACCTAAGATGAACTAGTCCAAAAAGTTCTTTTGGAATTTTGTCTAATGGAGCATCAGTCAAATCTAACACCTTCAAGAACTTTGATCTTAACAAGACAGGTAGCGGTAATTGTGACATGAATGGCGAATCTTGGTTACCAAAAGTGAGGAATGATCGAAGACGATTAGAATATTTTCTGCTTACTTGGAAAATTTCAGCATCTTCATGAATTGCAAGGCGTCGTACTATTTCTGGCCACTCAGTAGTCGATCCACTAGCCACCATGAAAAATCTTTGCTCCATCGATATCGAAAGAATCATTTCACGTAAAAGATCGTGAAGTCGACATGATTTAAGCCTCCCAGCATGAGTGCTAATGTCACCTCCCACTTGAACCAAACTTCTATTGATAAGCTCGTTGAGGTATTCTTCAGCGACATCTTCGATTGACATTCCTGTTCTCACTTGTACAAAACCTTCTGCAATCCATAGACGAATTAGTCTCATTTTCTCCATCTCTTCGTCCTCTGGGAAAAGGCTCATGTACAAGAAACATAATTTTAGATAGTACGGTAAGTCGTAGTAACCGAGACAAAGTAATCTTTTCAATCTCTCTAATCTCTCATTGATATCAAACTCACTGGGAAGGCTTCGATAAAACATTTCCCATTCTTCAATTCTGCTCTTGTCCTTGGTTGCCAAAACGCCGCCGATCACCACAATTGCTAATGGCAAACCCTCGCATCTACTTAAGATTCTTTGAGAGATTTCCTGCAAAGGCGTAGGGCAAGAACAACTTTCTGGAAATGCCTTTCTACAAAAAAGGATCCACGACTCTTCTTGAGACAAGGCCTTTGAAGTATACACCATGCCATTGGTTTGAACCTGAGATGTAGAAGCTACATCGTTTATACGTGTTGTAAGCATGAAGCGACTGCCACAATCATTGTCCGGCACTATGTTTCTAACCACTTCTGAGGCAAAGATACTCCAAACATCATCAATAACAAGTAAGAATCTTCTTTGCTGAAGGAATTCATCAATAATCCCCTTGAGCTGGTTCTGACTCATAGACTCGACACCTTGAGGTGGTGGTTGTCTTACCTCATAAAACAATTGTTGAATAATGTCTCGGAGGAGTTCATTAAGGTTGAATGATTGGGAGACAACAAGCCAAAGATGGATTTGGAAATGGTTCTTCACCAATAAGTCATCATAGACTTTCTTAACCAAGGTAGTCTTGCCCGAACCCCCCATTCCAACCACCGAAATGCATTGGAGTCGAGAATCTGGGTTGAGAAGCCATGTCACTAGTTGTTGTTTGGGCTTTTCAATGCCCACAAGGTCTGCTTCCCTTTGAACGTCGTAAGGTATCCTCGTGGCGGCGATGTTGACACTTGAGCTTTGCAGTGGGAAATTACTGTCTAGGCGGTATCTCTGATGCCCTTCTGCGATATCTCGGACACGAACTTTCAGTCTTTGGATTTGTGAAGCAATTTGATAACGAGCTTTTAACTTCTTAACATAGCAAAAGATTCTGCGAAGAGAACCGTAGAATCCTTCACCGTCGTGATGATGTGCCAGGTGAAAGATGAACTCGTCGAGAACGTCCTCGGTGTCATAAGCAACTTCTCGCACTTGGTTCACCCAAACTTTGAGTAGGGGGTCGCTGCCTTCTCTTGCATCGGCAAGCCTGAGGAAGGCAGTCATGCGCTCCATTTCATCTCTCATGTACTGGGCATCTTGGCGAACCCCACCTAGCAACTTTGCTTCTTCTTCGAGGAGAGATGCGAGCTTGACTACAAGGAATTGGACAATTCCATCGGCCATTTCTCTCTCCAATATTTTTTAGAATTGATGAGGGATAAAGATGATGGACAACACACTAAAAAACAATTGTAGACTGACCATTTAAAACGCGCTTTGGGATGAAATCCAAGTCAAAACAGTGTTGAGTCATTGTCGTTCTCAATATTTAACAACCGCTGGCCTACACATCACAATGTGGTATTGAAAGTTCACTTTGTCCACTTGTTTGACAAACTAAGCCACTTTAATATTGTGGGGTTCGTTTCATGGAAAAATGACTTTCTCAATATGTTTTCCTCTTTCTTTTTTTTTTTTGTGTTTGCTAACATTAGAAATATATAATCAATGTAAAAGTTTTTCTGAGTTAATGAAAAATAAAGTTCTCTTTTTAGGAAAATAACTTACGGATTCATTTTTCGTTAGTTATTTTGCAAATATTCTAGCACACCTCCACTTCTTTCCACAATTACACATATTTGCATACACGCATAATATTTCGCTCAAGAAATATAAATGGACTTTGTGCACACTATTTATAATTATAATTTTAATAAATACTTACTACGTCCTAAAATTAGTCTCCACTATTTTATTTAGGAACATCCCAAACATTATCTATTTTCTTTTTTCAAAACGATTTTTCATATGAATTATCAATTTTTTTATTTGTATTTGTGAATTGAAAAAAAATGGACCTTGTTGATTTGACACCACTAATAAATTAAGGGTTACTAAAGGAAAATTGCTTAAACTTCAACTATTTTATATTCAATATGGAAATTAATATTGTAATATACTTTTTTGTATTTATTCATATATTGTTTTCCGTAACATTTTTCGTATATTTGGCAAACTCCCAAAAATATTTTTCGGCAAATTTTCAAAAGATTTACCAAACACCTGAAAATAAAATCTTTTCATTTTTCAAAAATTAATTTTTCGAAAATCATTTTTCAGGAAATCTTTTTCCGTGAAAACAAACGGAGCCTAAGTATCGGGAAAATATTGAAAAGTCTTCGTTAACAAATTCTCATATCCAATACGTGACTAAAAATAAATTTCATTTCTAAAAGTCTCAAAAGTTAATCTTTCTTTACTAAAAGATCTTAACGTGCTTACGACGTTACGTTGTAAACTTTCATTTGGTTGAAATTTATTTTTTATTTTCATTTATGATAAAAATAAGAATTACATTGATATATTATTATTGTCATTAATTTTATTGATATTATTACCACTAAATACCAAAAGTATATGATGCATCCAAAATATACATTATACCGGGGGTGCCGAAGGTAGTGTCGAACATGGGTCACCGGAGTTGTGTTCCGGCGGTGAAATCGTCATCGTTGGTGAATATCTGACTATAATCTATTAAACAAAAACACCGTGAGTCAGCAAGGAGGGACCCCGCCAAAAACCCTCCGGCATGTTATCAGTACTCTGTGTATAGAAGAGAGGGTGCATAGAATGATTCTGAATCAGAAAAAGAGAGCGACCCCCCTAACACTATGGACTAGTGGGGGTTATTTATACCTGAATTAAAAGGGTCTAGCTCGTGGTCTATCTGTCAGGTCCAAGCCTTCTGACATTATATAAAATATAATGGGCCATTAGATGAAGCCCACACGCCATTGAGGCGGATCCAAAATATGTACATCAGTAGCCCCCTACTCATTATTCTTCGAAATTCATCTCGAGGGTAAGGAGTACTATTCGTTTGCGATTCCCTTTAATTTCTCGGGATGGCCGACGCTTAATCACTTTCATCTTGATAGACAAGATAACAAAAGTGCTAAGATGAGAACTTGATTGTATAAGTCTTTATATAGCAAGTAGAGCGCCACTTGGGCCAAGGTCAAGTCCCAGTACTCGACTTTGCGAGCAGGACTACCTTTGAAAAACTAACGAGCAAAACGCCACTTGGACCAAGGTCAAGTCTCAGTACTCGATTTTGCGAGCAAGACTACCTTTGAAATGCTAGCGAGCAGAATACCACTTGGGCCAAGGTCAAATCCCAATACTCGACTTTACGAGTAGGACTACCTTTGAAAAGCTAATGAGCAGAATGCCACTTAGACCAAGGTCAAGTCCCAATACTCGATTTTGCGAGCAGGACTACTTTTGAAAAGCTAGCAAGCAGAATGCCTCTTGGGCCAAGGTCAAGTCCCAGTACTTGACTTTGCGAGCAGGACTACCTTTGAAAAGCTAGCGAGTAGAATACCACTTGGGCCAAGGTCAAGTCCCAGTACTCGACTTTACGAGCAGGACTACCTTTAAAAAGCTAGCGAGCAAAATTCCACTTGGGCCAAGGTCAAATCCCAATACTCGACTTTGCGAGCAGGACTACCTTTGAAAAGCTAGCGAACATAAGCGCAGGTAGGCGTTGTGTACAACTCAACCGCAAGTAACCTCGAGTGGGAGGACAAAATAGAGCTCAGCCGTGAGTAAACTCGAGCGGGGAGCATAAGCGCAGGCAGGCGCGGTGTATAACTCAACCGCGAGTAAACTCGAGCGGGGAGCATAAGCGCATGTAAGCGTTGTGTAAAACTCAACTGCGAGTAAACTCGAGCGGGAGGACAATATAGAGCTCAATCGCGAGTAAACTCGAGTGGGGAGTATAAGCGCAGGTAGGTGATGTGTACAACTCAACTGCGAGTGAACTCGATCAGAAGGACAATATGAAGCTCAGCTACGAGTAAACTCGAGCGGGAGTATAAGCAAAGGTAGGCATTGTGTACAACTCTACCGTGAGTAAATTCGAGCAAGAGGACAATGTAAAGCCCAACCACAAGGAAACTCGAGCGGGGAGCATAAGCGCAGGTAGGCGCTGTGTACAACTCTACTGCGAGTAAACTTGAGCGGGAGGACAATGTAGAGCTCAGTCGCGAATAAACTCGAGCGGGGATTATAAGCACATGTAGGCACTGTGTACAACTCAATTGTGAGTAAACTCGATCAGAAGGACAATATGAAGCTCAGCTACGAGTAAACTCGAGCGGGAAGCATAAGGAAAGGTAAGCGTTGTGTACAACTCTACCGCGAGTAAACTCAAGCAAGAGGACAATATAGATCCCAGCCATGAGTAAACTCGAGTAGGGAGTATAAGTACAGGTAGGCACTGTGTACAACTCTACCGCGAGTAAACTCGAGCGGGAGGATAATGTGGAGCTCAGCCACGAATAAACTCGAGCGGGGAACATAAGCGCAGGTAAGCATTGCGTATAACTCAACTGCGAGTAAACTCGAGCAGGAGAACAATATGAAGTTCAGTTGCAAGTAAACTCAAGCGGGGAGCATAAGCGCAGGTAGGTACTGATCATCAGGTCGTGAATTTACGAGCAGAAAATGCATTCATGCGTAGAACAAAATCTGAGAAAAGTGTGGCTCGGGCACAATAATAACGTGTTCCGGCGCAAAATATAGTGTGGCTCTCAGGAAGGAGGATACCATGCTTTCCCTTCAAGGTTGTAGCCCCCTACTTCTCGAATGCAAGGGTTCATCTTGAAGTCGAGAAGTATCGATGGTCATTACTATTTGGTCTCGGGCAAAAGCAGACATATGATATGCTTATTCTGGTCGCTTAAATCTCTGAGTAGATACTGATTGAGAAGGCTCGTAGTGTGCTCGAGCACGGTAGAGCTGTTGGGGAAAGCCCAGGTTCTGTTGACATAGACTTTTACTCCTGAAACCTTAGGAGCATCATTTGCAAGTCAAGCAAACATATTTCCCCCTAAAACAAAAATGGGGTTTGTTTTGTGCATTTAATGTATGCAAGTAAGAAAATAATCACGTTTCTACGCAACACGACATAAAATTGCGTAATATCATTATTTTGATTTATAAACAAATAAATCATATTGTCTCGTATCCAATGTCAATTGAGTAAATATCCCAAGGCATATTGAACATTTAACGCAATTTTATATGTCATGAATGTACCTCATAATATCATATATTGCATGTCATAATTAGTGATTTAAGCACATTCAATTTACTTTATGCTAAATAATAAATGTCATGAGTAGTTATCCCAAAATTAAATAGTCAATTATGCATCTCTCACCCCATAATTATGATAATCTCAATTGTGTAGACAATCACGCTTCGCCGCGAGTCATTGCATGTATATAACTTACGTCTACAAAATTAAATAATATGCATTAAATTGGTATTAACGCACTTTCTAAATTGTCCACGAACTTCATTTATCTAATTGTTTTGTATCGAATACAATCATATAATCACTAATTGTGTGTCAAGTAATATGATATTATTCTTGTATTGTGTACACAAAAATATTTGCAAAATATTTGACACTATCACCGTACAACATGCATTACATTACAATGTGCATGTGTATAATATTATATTTCATTACAATCTTGTTGGCAATATCTCAAACTAAGGCTCCGTTTGTTTCTCGAAAAATAACTTCGGGAAAACGTTTTCTCACTAACATATTTATTTTTAACTGACTTACCATTCCCCCAAAATACCATCAAACTCAACATTGGCATCAACATGTTTATCAAAATCAATATCATCCTCTTCCATATCATACTCATAGTCACTAAATTCATCAGAATCAGAGGAGTCAGAAGATGAGTTGGGATTTTCAGGATTTGGGTTTTGTTCACGATCAAGAAAAGAGACGTCAAATGTGTCATTATCTGTTTGGAGGTTTGAATAAGTAGGATTCTCAGGGTTATCAATGGTGGGATTTTGAAGATTGACAAGATGCTCTAAGTAAAGGTTTTGCCCTTTCTTAGTAGGTATAGACCTCAGTAAAGCTGAAGCATGTTGTTCACTAGCAATGAGTGTATAACCCATATAATGTGCAGATTGATGCCATATCTTAACTGTTTCAAAATTGTAACCTAATTCTTCCACAAAATCCTTTAAGTCAGTCAACCCAAATTCTGTTGCATCCACCTAATCAAAAAAATCTATTTTCCCTCCAATATACTCTATACAGTCATGCTTAATCATGCCACCATGAAATACTTTCAATGAAAAAGAAAGAATATCACCTTCAGGGTCTACAACAAATAAAAGAAATCAAATCACAATTTGCCCCAGAATTATACAACAACAATTAGGGTAACAATTATACAGCAACATGGCCTTCAGGAAACAAATTATACACATGAGCAAGCAATTCATTATGTCATTATGAGTTAAAACAGTAAGACATTGTAAGCTTAGAACATGACACTAAATTAGTTCTTATTAAAACTTATAATTTGCAAATCACAAACTGATATCATATTGATGCAAGAGACATTGTAAGCTAAGAAAAAATATTCATGAAAAGCATCTGCACAGACATTCTAATTATAAGTTACCGTACTGTGGTTGCAACTCATCCTTCTTCCTTCTCACCATCGAATCTTGATTTTCTGTCTGGGAATGTACAAATTGGGGAAAGAGAAATTAGGGTTGTAATTGGGAAAGAAATAAATTAGGGCACAGAAGCAAATTGGGGGAAATGGAAGAAGAGAGAAATTACGGGAAATGAACAAGGGATGTAAGGGTATACTTGTTGCCAAGCCGAATCTTGATTTTCTGTCTCTAAATTGGGAATGTACAAATTGGGGAAAGATAAATTAGGGTTGTAACTGGGAAAGGAAATTGGGGACGAAAGAAATTAGGGCACAGAAGCAAATTGGGGGAAATTGGGAGAAATTACGGGAAATGAACAAGGGACGTAAGGTATACTGTTGCCAAGCCTGTTGCCGGTTTCCAACCTAGGATAGCAGGTCAGTCGTTAGTAATTCACGGCTATTTAACGTTTGGGATTAAAAGTGATGAATTTTAGAAAGGTTTGGCTTAACTTTGATTGCCTAGAAACAGTGGGTATGAAAACTGAAAAATGAGTAAAGTTGGGGTATCAAAAATGATATTAACCCTTCATTTTTTTTTAAAGGTGACCTAATTTATTGGGTACTAGTTAGTACCCATAACAGTTTTAATAAAAAAAATTGTAAAAGTTGTTTATATTAATAGGATTTTTTTAACTTGTAATAAGTAAATAATTTTAATTACTTTGAATAAAACTAAAATAAGGTGATTGAGATTGGATAATTGAAAGATGTGCATTGAAATTTTCTGGAAAAAAAAAAAGAATTTAGAAGATATACATTGAAATGTGCATGAAATCAATTTAAAAAGTCATAGTTAATGATGTCTCTTTTTATTTAGATTTTAGTTTAATGTTGTCACATTTATACAAAATGTGTTGCTCTCTTAAAAAGTATAAATTAGGGGTGTGCATGATATTTTCGGAACCGAGTCAAATCAATAAAATTGGACCGATCCAATCAAAATTGGACCGGACCAATACTTTGGTTTAGTCCTGGATCTGAATTTTCATAAAACCAAACATTTGGGTTGGTCCTGGTTCTCGAACTAAAAAAACATGGAACCGAACCGAACCGACCCAATATGTTTATTATTTATTTATTTTATTATATATATATATATATTATTATATTATTATATAAGTATATATATTATATATATTAATTCCTAATATTTTCTTTTTTCTACTTTTTAGTTGGTACTTTTTTATTATTTTGTTTACATGCTATGAATTTATGAGTTCGACATTTTTAATTGTTGAATGTGCTTTTATCGAAGGTTTTTAATTTTTTTATAAAGTTTCAATCTTACAAATTTTATTATGTATTTATATTAAACAGTTAAAAAGTAAAAAATCATAATATTGGTCTAATCCTGGTTCTCATACAACTTTCATTGGTTCTGGACCGGACCAATGTTTTAGTTCTCATATATATTGGGTTGGTTCCAGTTCTAAATTTTTTGATAACCAGACTATTGGTCTGGTTCCGATTTTCTATTTTTTTTCAAAAAACTAGACCGAACCGGACTAAACTCATCCCTAATAGAAATGGTACACATAAGGGAAGTAGGCATGAAAAAAATTGTAATATACACGGCTAGCTTAGCTACCACTAGGCTCGTAGAATTGAGAATTATTCAATTATGCCTATTAATGAATTTAATGTTTATTGGGTGTAATTGAATAATAACTAAAATTAACCATTAACTTTATCGGTTGGTTAATTGTATTACGGATCTTACTATTAACCAAAATGAGTAAGTCTTTTGTAAAATTGTTTTATGAATTTTAATTCGTAAGATGGAGTTTCACTCTCTTATAATTCAACTCATCAATATATAACGAGTTGAGTAAATAGGATCTGTCTTATAAAAAAAATCTGTAAAACTATCTTACACAAGCTTTTATCTACCAAAATTTATGAGATTATAGGCCATTGCCGCCCCAACTATAATAATTACAAACTTCTTCTAATATTAAGTTATAATACTCCCTCCGTCCCTAAATAATTGTTCTGCTTGACCCGACGCACAGTTTAAGAAAAAGTAATTGACTTGATTATTTATATTGGTTTAATGTGTAGTTTCCATTAATGTCCATGTATATGTGGCCCATAATTAAAGTAGAGTGAAAAAGTAAGGGTAAAGTGGTAAAAGTGATGTTCTAAAAAGGTAAGTTTCAAAGTGGATAATTATTTTCGAATGGATAAAAAAGGAAAGGAGGACGATAATTTAGGGACGGAGGGAGTATTATTTTGTGTTTGTGTTGAATGGCAAGTTGGGCTTGGCAGTTGGCATTAATAGTGAATTATTTTATTCTGTAAATAAATAAATTGTAAAATTGTTATAGTACAATGATTGCGTTGGAGTTGTGTTATAATTGGATTGGAACACTTGAGAAAGAAAAAAAAAGAGATGGAGAGAGAGAGAGTGAAAGACTTTTAAAAGAGTAAGGAAATAAAAAACTATATTATGAGAAAGACAGGCGCTGGAAGTGGGAGGAGCAAAATATATTAAAAGGTGGTCACTTATAAGATGATTTTATAGATTTTTATACGTAAGGTTAATTTATTTAAGTTAAATGAGGTAAAATTCATAAATTTTAATGCAATTTCTTAGTTTTTGAAAATTACAACACCATCTTTCATATATATATATATATGAAAGTGTCACTTTTTACTATTAACAGTGTCACTTTATAGTATAATAAAATATGTCATTTTTGCCTTAAAAGTGTCACTTTATATTTTTAATGAAAATTATAATTTTTTCCTAAAAAAGTGTTACTTTTTGGGCTTAAATGTGTTACTTTTAGTTTTAAATGTGTTACTTTCACTTTGAAAAGTATCTCATTTTTTTATAAATAGAAATCATTACGTTTGACATTAAAGTGTTATTTTATAACATTAAAAGTGTCACTTTTTTTATAATTAAATGTGTTACTTTTGACCGTACAAGCGTCATTTTGCCTTAGAAATAAAAATCATCGTTATTGACCTTAAAAGTGTCACTTTTTAGCATTGAACATGTCACGTTTTAGTATTAAATGTATCACTTTCGATAGTCAACGTTAGTTTTAAAGTGACATTTTTTAGTATTAATAAATGTGTCACTTTTGTAGTATTAAGAATGTCACTTTTTAGTATTAAGAGTGTCACTTTTTAGTATTAAATGTGTCACTTTTTAGTATTAAGAGTGTTACTTTGTATTTTAATGAGAATTATAATAAATTTTCCTTTATAGTGTCACTTTTAACATTAAAATGTATCACTTTTGTGTTTTCAATGTGTTACGTTTGGCTTTAAATGTGTCATTTAGCATTTCGTCAAAGTCCGTTAGGATCCGTCAAGTATCTCAAGGCAATTATTCTTAACAGATGGTTAACGGAGCTGACAAATGATTAAATTTTAAGGCGTGAAAAACATAAGAATTTAGGCGACAAACAATGAAAGTGCAGGGGCACCGAAACAAATAGAGGAACTTCTCATTAATGAGAATTAAAACTAAACAATGTATCTAAGGTGTTTGGAACCACCAACCTTTAGGTAAGGCCTATGACCAACTTGACAAACAACCTATTATGTTTTTTATTAACATGTTTAGTTATTAACTCGCGAATTCTTAAATGAGGCTCTGTCTTACGGATTTAGTATACGTAAGACCGTCCTACACAAGTCTTTGTCATATATTATTTGGTTCATTTTTAGGTTACGGATTACCAAAACATACCGACTACTTCCTCGGTTTCGGACGAAAAGTTTTTATTTAAAATTTATTTTTTAAAAAAATAATATTTTTAATAGACTATTAGTAATGTAATGACACTTTTATTGCTTAATTTTTTTAAGATAGACTGATTAAATAAAATATTTTAAAATAAAATGGTAAACTCTTTACACAAAATAAATACACTAAACTC
The DNA here is from genome assembly GCA_013146195.2 of Codonopsis lanceolata. Classification (NCBI taxonomy): domain Eukaryota; kingdom Viridiplantae; phylum Streptophyta; class Magnoliopsida; order Asterales; family Campanulaceae; genus Codonopsis; species Codonopsis lanceolata. Next base: position 115,212,290 of record CM028378.1, read on the forward strand.
AACAATGTAATGAGTTTGAGCAAGAAGCTTAGATATGGATAGCAGATTGAATCTAAAGGAAGGGACATATAGTACATCCTGAATTGTGAGGGTAGGGGTTAAATGGACTGAGCCTTTATGTGTGACCTTGGCATGGTTACCATTTGGAAGAGACAAAATGATATGTGTAGACAACTCAGTAACAGAATGCATGAACTGAATGGAAATGCATATATGGTCAGTAGCTCCTGAATCTATGACCCAAGCATTTACATTAACATCATGGACTGAAGCAACCAATCTGTCATAGCAGTAAGTGAAGTTAGGTATACCTGCAAATTGTACACTGGAGGTAGATGCATAAGCCGAGTGCTCCTGGATGCTCATTTCCCTTCAACATGGACATGACTTCACTAAGTTGAGCTTTCAACCGCTTCAATTTCTATTTGTGCATTCTTTTCTCGAAGGAGTACTCGAACCCGCATTACCCTAGGTCCATAGTTTTGATTTCCTCCATTGTGAGACTTTGACCCTCGTGGTAGAACCCCTTTTATGCCCTTTTGATTTCTGTTATTAGTTGAGTATGCAGGATGACCCACTGAAACCCATGCGCCTTAAAACATTCAACCTTTGTATGCCCTTCCTTATTACAATAGTTGCAGAAATTCCTTTTTAAAGGGGGCTCTAGTATATCCTGTTTTATTTCCAGTGTTTCTGTGATTTACAGCCATTGATTTGTTATCTCCTCCACTATTTCCTCTTGTTAAATTTGCTGCTATAACATTGTGTTCAGAGATGTATCCTACCCTAAGAGACTCTTCCCGCCTAACCATATAATAAGCCCTCCAACGGTGGGAAGTGGTTTCATCCTCAAGATTTGGCCTCTTATGTTTAAGCTATCATGCGAGCCCATAAGGAACCATTGCATGAGCCTTTTCTCGCTCTCTAGTACTTTGTGTCATTCCCACAAACACAATTATTGCAAGAACAGTATGTCTAAAGTCAGACTCTCATCCCATAAGCCTTTCATCTTATGATAATATGCCTCCACAGACCCATCCCCTTGTTCTAATCTATGTAAATCCTTCTCCAATTGAAAAATCATATGGCCATCAATGGTCGAATATCTTTCTTTTAGTTCATTCCAGACAACATGAGCAGATGAAATGAATCGTAAACTATTACTTATGTCTTCAGAAACAACATTAAACAGCCATGATATAACCATATCATTTGCCCTAGCCCACAAAGGATACAAAATTGAATTAATATCAGGAACAGGAAAACTTCCATTGATCAACGAAGATTTATTCTTAGCAGATAACGAGATTTGCATCGACCTAGACCAACCACTATAATTTTCGCTACCAGTCAATTTTGTGGAGATCAGAATTAAACCTGGATGATCATTATTGTGAAGGAAGAGGGATGCATGTTGGATTCGATCGGAATCTCCATAGATGTTGGGGAGGATGTTGAAGCCACTCCACTTTCTAAAGGTGGGAAAAATTGATACGAGATATAATATCATCGCTTTTCATGGTTGATTTTCTGGTGTTACCACCGGTAGGTCGTTCGCCATCGCCATCGCCATTTATTTTAAGAAAGATTATAAGTGTTTATTTATCTTCTAAAAGACTATTTAAGCAAAGTGTCTATAACAATTTTAATGATTGTTAGATGAAAGAAGAAGAAAATAAATCATTTTCGAAGGAAATAATTGTTTTGATACCCATATATTTAATCTATCTACTTAACAAAATGACACAAAAAAAAAAAAAAAGAACGCAAGTAGAAGAAACAAATATTGAAGCATGAAAAATAAACCTCCTTGGATTGTAGATTGAGCCAACTTGTTTACTCGAGTGTAACTTGAGGGACATGCGCAATTCTCCAATAATCTCCTCCTCCTTATCGCAGTGTGTCAATTAGTTTACTAGCCACATTTGTAAGGTGAAGACGCCTAAGCTTCGTTAGATGTTCAATGCCAAAAGGCAGAACATCTAGCAATTTGCAACCCGTAAAAAGTAGGTAATCAAGCTGTGGCATTTCTCCCTCCTCAATCGTTACCGTTTTCAATCCTCCAAAACTGGAAATTTGTACAAGTGTGAGCCTTTGAAACCCACCAGCCTTAAAACACAAACGCTCCCCATCTGATGCAACCAAAAGAACAAGTCGGAGCAAGTTGGGTAAAGCCTGGATGGAATCAGTGAGCAGATCACTGCCATCTTTTAGTATGCACTTCAATAAATTCAAAACAATCAAGCTGGAAAAAGAAGATACCCAATCAGGTGCCTTGTCTAAACGTCCTACTAATGTGTGAATCTTTCAAGAAATGGCAAAGCAGTTAGATGGAGCCTTAATGCCATTCAAATCATATAGATCAACACGAACATAATTGCTTGCTAACAAATGACGTAACCGAACAAGCTTTACTATCTCGTCAGGCACACAAGTGATGCGGGCGCGTTTCAAATCTAAGGTCTCAAGTTTTTCCAGGTTCCCTATCAATTTGGGAATGGTTCTCACGTTTGTTCCCTGAAAGCTTAGATACCTAAGATGAACTAGTCCGAAAAGCTCTTGTGGAATCTCGTCTAACGAAGCACTTCTAATCAGATCTAACACCTTTAAGAACATTGAGCTTAACAAGATAGGTAGTAGTAATTTTGACAAGGATGACAAATCGTGGCTACCAAAAGTGAGGAATGAACGAAGACGATTGAAATATTTGCTGCTTACTTGTAAAACTTCAGCATCTTCGTGAATTGCAAGGCGTCAAACTATTTCTGGCCACACAGTAGTTGATCTGTTGGCCACCATGATAATTTTATGCTCTCTCAATATCGAAAGAATCATTTCACACAAAAGATCGTGAAGGCGACATGTTTTAACCCTTCCAGCACCAAAAAAAAATGTCATTTGCCACTTGGACCAAACTTCTATTGATAAGCTCGTTGAGGTATTCTTCAGCAACATCTTCAATTGACATTCATGTTCTCGCTTGTACAAAACCTTCTGCAATCCATAGTCGAATTAGTCTCATTTTCTCCATCCCTTCGTCCTCTCGGAAAAGGCTCATGTACAAGAAACATAATTTTAGATAGTACGGCAAGTCATAGTAACTAAGACAGAGCAATCTTTTCACTCTTTCTAATCTTTCATTGATATCCAACTCACTGGGAAGGCTTTGATAAAACATTTCCCATTCTGCAATTCTGCTCCTGTCCTTGGTTGCTAAAACGCCTGCGACCACCACAATTGCTAGTGGCAAACCCTCACATCTACTTAAGATTCTTTGAGAGATTTCCCGCAAAGGCAAAGGGGAGAAGCAACTTTCTGGAAATGCCTTTCTACAAAAAAGAGTCCACGACTCTTCTTGAGACAAGGCCTTTATTGTATCTCCTTGCCATTGGTTTGAACCCGAGATGTTGAAGCTACGTTGATTTTACGTGTAGTAAGCATGAAGTTCTACGTTGATTTGGTCGAAGATGTTCAAGAATTGGAAAACCACGTGGTTCGGTTCGGTTCGGTTCACGGTTTTTGTTATCGCACCAAACCAAACCACCCTATATATTTTTATTTATTTATTATATAATATATATTATATTACATTTATTAACGATTTTGAACCTTTGATTTATTCATAATATATATATAGACGGACACTAAACCAAACAAAATATTGATTATTGGGAACATTAAATAATTTATATACCATTCCAAATTTCATTTTTTGTGGCATAAACCAAACCGGTTCCAACTATGTTTCTCACATCTTCCCACGCAGAGACGCTCCAAACATCATCAACAACAAGTAGGAAACGCCTTTGCTTAAGGATTTTATCAATAATCCCCTTCAACTGGTTCATACTCATAGACTCAACACCTACAGGGGGTGGTTGTGTTACATTTCGATACTTCGTTCGCGCCATTTAGAAGGCGGAATATCATCGAAGGTGAATTTTTGTTTGGTATCGGCTTGGGTAGCAGATTGCGGAGTTTATCTCGTAAGACATCTGTTGAACAATGTCTATGAGGAGCTCATTAAGGTTGAATGATTGGGAAACAACAATCCAAAGATGGATTTGAAAATGGTTCTTCACCGATGGGTCATCGTAGACTTTCTTAACCAAGGTAGTCTTGCCTGAACCCCCTATTCCAACCATTGAAATGCATTGGAGTCTTGAACCTCCGTTGAGAAGCCATGTCACTAGTTGTTGTTTGGGCTTTTCGATGCCCACAAGGTCTGCTTCCCTTTGAACATCATAAGGTATCCTTGTGGCAGCGATGTTGGAACTTGAGCTTTGTTGTGGGAAATTACCCTCTAGGCAGTATCTTTGATGCCCTTCTGCGATATCATGGACACAAAATTTGAGGCTTTGAATTTGTGAAGCAATTCGGTGACGAGTTTTTAACTTCTTAATATACCAACAGATTCTACGAAAAGAACCGTAGAATCCTTCACCGTCATGATGATCTGCCAGGCGAAGGATGAACTCGTCGAGAACATCCTCAGTGTCATAAGCAACATCTCGCACTTGGCTCACCCAAACTTTGAGTAAAGGATCGCTGCCTTCTCTTGCATCAGCAAGCCTGAGGAAGGCCGTCATGCGCTCCAATTCAGCTCTCATGTACTCGGCATCTTGGCGAACCCCACCCAGCATTTTTGCTTCTTCTTGGAGGAGATTTGTGAGCTTTTCGACCAGGAATTGGACAATAACTTCAGCCATTTTTCTCTCTAGCTATATCACTCTTCTTGCTTGTGGGCTTTCGTACTTGAAATGAAGGGGTTGTTGAGGCTTATTTGAAATGAAGGGGGTAATAATCATTTATGGCATTTTATACGCACAGCTAAAAGAAAAAGCAAAAGGCAAAATTCACTTACTTCTCCTTATTCCTTTAAACATTGATTATCCTATTTTTTTAGTCTCTTAAATTCCCTCTTTCATCCTTGTTTTAGGATCCTATCATCAACTCGATAAGGAAGAAATGAATAATTTTCTTTGGATCAAACATACATCTTCATCTTTTTCTTTGTACAAGTTATTCTATCTCAACTTTTGAACAAGCTATCAAGAGATCGACACTTTCATCATTAATGAGAGAACAACTACGAATATAAAATCCTGAAAAACCAATAATAAATCCAAGAGGAATCATAGAGGAGCAAATAATCACCTATTTTGGGTCCTTGGATTTTTTCTCGTAGAAGTTATTCTCTCTTTTTCTTCTGTTTTGGGTGTGTTCGTTTACCTTCTATGGAAGTATAGGATATACGTCAATATGAGTAATGAGTATTAAGATTGGCTAATCACCAACTGCTACTCATATGTTCATGCTTCCCCTTATATGGGCATCGTCAGCAGCTGAAGATGCCCAGATGACCAAAAACAAGCTGTCAAGAGTGCTCTCGAGTCCCAACCATCACACACAATGTATTTGCCATTTTGAGCCGCTAGCATTTTTATAGCAACGAGGGAAGAAAGTTGAGATATATAGGTGTATTTGGGAATGGTGGTAGGTTAACGGACTTGCTATTCTAGCCAAGTTGACATTTCTTAATTTCTAACTTCCAGATTGAACAAAAAATGGTCTCAAGAGTCCAGACAATCAGTATGATCAAAAACAGGAAATAAATACTGTTTTGAACTAACAAAAGGCTCAATACCTCAGCAGTGCAAGAAGTAATAAAAGCTACTGTATATTCAAATTATACTTCAAATCAGAGCAAGGATGGGATGCCGAAAGAACATCTGCAACCCCCCCACCCACCAGCCAACAAAAAATTGTTGCAATGAGTTATTAAAAAAAACATAGTCTGGGTAATCAATAAAAGAATATTTGACACATGAGATCTCAACCTCCTAGACCGATGACCAAAAACGGAGAAAGATAAATTGGAAGGAGAAACTATATAATTTAATTTGTTCTCAGCGTCATCAAAAAAGCGCTACATTAATACCTGAATCATATTTGCTAATGTATTCAGCCATGTGATGTACTCACATTGTAGCAAAGAGGCTAAAGTGAAGATCCAGAAGACTCGGAATTTAATCTACAACAATTTCAAAATCTGAATCTCAGGAATTCAAGTTTTGCTTCATTCCAAATTCAGCAAATATATAGCTCGGTTACCTCACGAGTCAATCTTCATCATCAGAATTGTTAAATTTAATTTTTGTAGCTTTTGGAGCATCTGCAGTTATTTCTCTAAAGTGCGCTCCATATAGCTTGGACTCCTGCATTGCGATAGAAATTTTGAGTTATCAGATATTTCTAGTTTATACAGCGCGATCCATCCATAGAAGCAAAACATAAGTGCATAAATCAAAGAACAATTTTCCATCAACTCAAATGCAAAACTAACTAGGCATGACAGCTAATATTAGCCATATTCATGGAACTCACAATGCTTTCACTTTGTTCACACATAATAATTCCCCAACAAAAATTGTGTCAAACCGTTCACAGGTGTAGCATACCAAAGATCATTTTCATTTCATCACTATATCAAAATTGTTGAACTTGATTGGTTTGAAAAATATAAAATTTGATTTATCCCAGTTTATAATGATTATCAACAACCTTCCAATCTGCAAAAACTCGTGCATGGTTTACTTCAGGGAAAATACATGGAAAGAAGCCGAAGTAAATATGGTAGAGATTATTGCCCTATCCCTCACTGCCACCCCCATTAATCCCATTACGACCGTCCGTGTCTTGCCCTTTCCCGCACTTCCTTTTTCTTCGGTTTAGAGTATCATAGATACATATCTATAAAGCTTTTGTTTAATACGCCAGTGCTCTTCTAAGATTGGAATTGTAGGCAGAGGATTTCTTTGTGGTTGGCTCTAGAGTTGAATCAGTGATAATTTGGGATATCCAAGTTGACTCGTTGGTGGTGTGTATATTTACAAATTTTCTTTTTCTTTTAATGTTCAATCTGTTAAGGAACTTAATTGAATGGCATGAGTGCCCTCAAATGAATAGCACATATTACAGAAGCTGATGGAAGGGGTGGCAGTGAGAGCGGCCAAGCTGAGAGGGGTAGGCACTAGAAGTTGACCAAACAATAGGGGTGGTGCTGCATGATACCCGAGATTGCTATAATGCAAGAATATTATTTGATGCATTCTACCATGAAATAAATAATACAACAACAACAATAATAGTAATAATACTCCCTCCATCCCAACATGAGTGCTTCTTAGTTTTTTGCAAGAAATACAGAAATTGAATTTTAGACCATTTTAGTACTACCTCCATTCCACAATGAGCGTCTATTTTTAATGCATTACTAATCAAAAAAAAAAATTGAGCATCTATTTTTGGGTTTTCAAGAAAATTAAGTGGACTTTTAAGTCATTTTAGTACCACATATACATAAATACCCTTATTGTCCACTTTATTAATGCATGCACGCTGCGACAGGATAGTTGACAAAGGTGAATTTTGTAAAATGGAACTCATTTTGGGACGAACGTTTTACAAAATTGGACACTCATTTTGGGACGGAGGGAGTAGTACATATACACAACACCGTTTGTATTTACAACGTAGTTTTGCAAGTACACATTGGAATTTGGAACATGATAGATAGCAAAGGTGAATTTAGTAACTTCATACAAAAAGGACACTCATTTGGGACAAATTTTTCCAAAGGGAAAGGGAGTAATAATGATAAAATGCATTCCCGTTCACCTTGCAATATCAATGATTGCAACGAGAAAAAGAATCTAACAAACAAGATATCTTAACTAATTAAAGACACCTTTTACTACCAACAACACTAACTTGGGGATTTACAAGTCAAAAACAGACATGTTGAAGTTCACAAATGACTAACTTACAAGGAGAAGACATTTTTACCTTTTTCTTAACATGAGTACCAAAGTTCATAAGGGCCGTAGGTACATTTTGTCCCGCTTCCTTAAGAACATTTATAAGCTCTCCAGAAAGTCCCTGAAGTAAGTTTGTTGGTATAAATCAGAACATGCAATTGCTAAAAGTGCAAACTTCATTCAGAAACTAATGCAAGAATTTACTGCAAGGAAGAAAAAATGTCCATTTGCGTCTGCATATCAACTATTGCATTGAATTGCAACTGATAAGCTATTTTACAAGGGATGGTTAGTGAAAACACGAGTAACATTTTGACACGCGGCAATAACAATTGTTGAACATGCAGTACCTTATTTTCTTTCATGAAGAATGTATGTGCAACACCCTTCTTACCAGCACGCCCTGTCCTTCCTATTCTGTGGACATAATCCTCCGTCGTGAGCGGGAAGCTATAATTTATCACAACTTCAACATCTGGAATATCCAATCCCCGGGCAGCCACATCAGTTGCTATCTGCAGAAAGATAAAGTAACAAAAGAATAACCAGGCTGCTAAACACTGGCCAAGTGCCAAAGGAAAATCAACAGTAGGAGGATACACTCAACTTGAGTTTATTGCTCTCTCCATCTCAAAAAAAAATGTCTCATTAAGCCTTTCCAAAGTCAACTTGACTTTCTTTTCAAATAAAATATTGATATGAATTTACTTGTTTTCTCAGAAATTAAAGAGCATACTATTTGTAGTACTTTTAGTATACAATGGTTATTGTTTTATTCTCTACAGCTATATATCGATTCGGAAAATTGTGAATTCACTTTGACAAGTCAAACTAAGACTAATTTTTTGGGACAGAGGGAGTATACAAGTACGGCAGTACCACGATGTAATGCATGGCTACATAGGAGAAGATTACTTGCAAGTTGCAAATACTGGCTAAATTCTATTGGTCAAGATACTGGCCTAATTATTTTGCATCAACTTGAGAGATGCATGCATTTATTGAGAAAGAAAATGATGGCCATTCATGAACTTTTGGGGGCCTATAGCAAAAAAAAGGGGGGGGCTTAAATAAAATACAAAAATAAGATTTTTACACAAACACTTTTTTGACTTTTCATCATTCAAAACATTGATAAAGTGCAACACCTACAAAACATATAAGAAAAAATAAGTAACAAATAATTAAATGAAAACTACTATTCAGCAACAATGTAAACAATTGTGCAACAAATACAATGTACTTTTGTTGCATCGTTTGAGTACACTAGTCATTTTCCATCTTGATTCTCTCCATTTGATAATTATCTTGTATAATGAGAATATGAAAAATGTCTAGAAATCCTATCTTCAGAGAATCTGAGATTATAAAAGACTTTTATAGAACCTTTCTCTACCAAAAGATCTTTTTTTATAAGCAACAAATAGTATATATAAACAAAAGATCTTTTGTTTTATTATCAATGTTATCCCAAGTTCTTGGATCATATATTTTCAAAGCATGACTAGTTTGTTCAAATTCATATTCATTCTCCATTCTCAATTATATTAGCAACTTCTTCATTCAAATCATCGACATCATCTTCGTGATAACGCGATTGGATCTTCATCTGAAAAACTAGTATTAAAAAACTGATCAAGAGCTCCTCTTTGATTTTAATTACATCATCAATTCTTTTTCATTTTTCCTTTTTTGACTTCCGTATTTTCTTGATAGCATGTTTGCACTACAAATTAAAGAAACACACACACACACACTATTAACTAATGAAGGTAACAATCAAACAAACATAATCAATGATAATGAGGGTCAAATAGCAATAAAACTTGATTTTTTCTTGAAATATTATATAATCTACCCAATGATTATTATAATTGGACTTGTACTTCAATCAAATGGTCAACTAACATTTTTTTAAATGAAAAGTAAATTCAGCGGACCCAAAATAAAATGAAAGTTGGATGACTCAGCTGGGGTCAAACCCAAAATCTCTAGCTTCATAGAGCAACCTTATCTATTGGGTCACTGAGTCAATTACAAAAATCATTATACATTATATATTAAATATAACTAAAGTTTGATATTTATATTAAGCAGATCCAAGGAAAAAAATTGGATGATTTTGCTAGGTATTGAACCCAAAATCTCTAGTTTCATAGACACCTTATCCATTGGGCCACAAAGTCAATTACATATATACATGTGTGTGTGTGTGTGTATATATATAAAGTGAAAAAGAAATACATCTGGGCTACAAACTTCTGTAGAATTATGCCCCCTTGAACTTGGAGCCCTGTTCGTTCCCATGTGGAACCTACTCAGGGACGGGCCTGATCATGGTATGCTCTTTTATGTGCCAGCCAGAATGGTAAGCACAATAACAAATAATGAATTACAACTACAAGAACATTGTTGATTGCAATACGAAAGCACCAAATAATTATTTCATTCTTAATTTTTATTTTGAAAAGTATCACATACCAGTAAAGGACAGGTACCCTCCTTGAATAATGATAGTGCTTCTGTACGTGCATTTTGAGCTTTGTCACCACTTATAGAAACTACTTTCCAACCCCTAAAAACCAGAAATGATATAAGCACAGGAGGAAGCCCCTTAAAGCGCGGATAAGGCATATACCCTTTAAGTTAAAAAAAAAAAAAAAAAAACTAAAAGTAACTTTTGAATTTTCATTCTTCACAGCCCTAATTTTGGAGTGATTTGAAGTCAAAAGAATATAAGGACAGCATGTGTTAATAAAAACAAAAATTACCTCCTTTGTAACATATTTTCAACACGAGATGCTTCCTTCTTGTACAAAACAAAAACCAATACTCTATTCCTGTCATGAGTTAAACCCTGAATTAGAAGGGAAGTGCAAGCCAATCTTTAAAAAAGTTCAGAATAGAGAACGTTGAAATTAATGGTCGACACTCTCAATCTCGAAAAGGATGGTAATCATTTTGAGACAGAGGAAGTAGACCACATAACACATTTGAAAAGAATCAGTCCATTGGTCTCTTAAACAACAAAGTATATCACTATTACATAGCCTAGTATTGAAGATTACAAGTAACAATCAGCATGTGATGAAATAATGCAGTCAAATAGAAAATGGCACCTTCGGGACTTGTGGTATTTCTCTAGCAAAGTGACCAAACGCTCATCACGTGCTCGATCATCCAAGACCTACAAGAAAAGAGTAACATTAGTACGAGGTTTATGCATATGAACCATGAGATAATAATATGATATTCCCAAAAGTCCATCAACTTCGCTACTAAAAAAATACCTCTACTATCTGCATGACATCATGGTTGGCAGCTAAATCCTCAGAACCTATAACCACCTGAGACAAAGTTCAATTCAGAAAAGAATCTAAAGGTGGAGAAAGTAACTACTTCAAGCAGAGATCTACACCAACCTTAACTGGGTTGGGATCCATGAACTCCTGAGATAGTTGGTTAACAGGTAAAGGCCATGTTGCACTGAACATTACCATTTGACGAGCTGCACGAATTAGTTGTTTCACTCACGTATTAAAATAGAAATTTTCTGCCAATGAACATTATAAACAATAACAATTTAAACTCTTTAATATACAAACAGAACACTGACCAGCTGTGAACTAGTTAGAGACTAGGAGAGTTTGCAGAGGATATCTTCTAACAAATAGATCATACTTCTTATACATACTAAATGTACTTCACATTGTTAAAGAAAAAAGCAGACCAAGGGAGTGGGACTCGCACATCACAGAAAACAACAATATCATTGTACAATAAACGAAAAATAAGTTGTACAAGTTGTGGTGCTGCGACAAGATAGAAAAGGGTCTTTTCTACTCCTTATGTAATCTTTCCTCTTAAACATAAAAGGAAAAAGTTAACCAGTTCGCACCTCTCTCTTCCAGCTTTCTTCATCTTCAGAGGTATGTTTCTTGACTTTCTTCACTTCTTCGACGGTTCGACACTTCGATTTTTTTATTTTTTTTTTGGGTATTGTGATGTCTACTGTTTAACAATTTGTTTGATTGTTTCACTTTCACACTTTCACTTTCTTATTTCTTAAATGAATTATTATCTTTCAGTTTTTTTTTTTGGCCTGATAACCTGATACTGACTGCTGTAGGCTGTAGGGTGCTGTGGATTGCTGATTTTTTCTTTTCCAAAATTCTTATACTTTTTTATGATTAGAAATGTCAATCCCAGCCTCCTCAAAGAGTAGTGGTCGAAGTCGAAAAGGATCTGGCTAGGAAATACGTGACATTGGATGATCCAAACAACACCAACAATACGACTTGTATTTTTTGTGGCCAACGGTACTCCAGAGGGATTTGTAGGGCCAAGCAACACATTGTTGGTGGAAATAGAAATGTGAAGGCTCGTGAGAAAGTGTTGGCTGAGATGGTGGATGAAATTAGGAATTTTTTGGGCATGAAAAAGAGAACGAATGAGCAAATGGTGTTGGATCAAATTCAATGATCTCAAATTGATAGTTATAGAAGTGGTGAATCTGATGATGATGATGATGATGAAATTGATGGTGAAAGTCAAGAGATCTCAATGAGGTCAAAGCAAAACGAAAAGGGGCCGGTGGATATGTTTGTAAATCGCAATGAGAAAGCAAATGCCAAAAATATGAAACAACAAAAGGATCAAAATGAGGAGGCATTGAAAGAATTGGATAATCGAGTAAGGTCGGCTATTGCTAGATGGATGTATGATTCCGGGATTGCTTTCAATACCTTGAATTATCCTAGTTTTCAAGAGATGCTTGATGCGGTTGCAACCCGCGGTCCGGGGATAAAATCTCCAAGTATATATCAAGTGAGAGTTCCTTTACTTAAGCAAGAGATAGAAAAGGTTAATCAATCCATGGAAGACCACAGAGAGGAATGGAGGAAATATGGCTGTTCTATTATGTCGGATGGGTGGAAAGATAGGAGAGAACGCACGTTGGTAATTTCCTTATCAATTGCCGCAAAGGAAGTATGTTTGTGGAATCGGTTGATGCTTCCGATTATAGCATGACGTGGAGAAGATTTGTGAGCTACTTAGTAAATTTGTGGAGAAAGTTGGGCCTAAGAATGTGGTTCAAGTGATTACGGATAATGCTTTGAATATAAAGTTGGCGGGTAAGAATTACTAGTACTCTTTTTTGCTTTTTTTTTCTTGTTGAAGTGATTTTTTTTTTTTGATAAGTAAAGTATTATATACCAAAGCGTCTAAACAGGAGACGCGACCTTTTTACAAACTATAAGCATACACAAAACGGACTAATCTATAGAAAGACTATTCACAAAATTGATACAAGAAATGTTGTGAATGTTGGAAGAATTAGTGTCCTCAACCCCCCAAAAAGACAACGTACGAAGTAACTCATCCTTTAACTTATCCACCGTCCTCTCCTCATCCTCAAACACCCTCCTATTCCTTTCCCTCCAAATGATCCACCAAATACCCGGAGGAAGCTGATCCTTCTTCTCCGCTGGTACAAAGACCAACTCAAAAGGAGATCTTTAACAGATCTCGGCATCACCCAAGCAACAGAGAACAGACCAAGCATTAAATTCCAAAGCATAGACACAATAGGGCAGTGCAGCAACAAGTGATTCACACTTTCTTCACATCCTTTACACATGAAACACCAATTCACATATATCACTCGACGTCTCTGCAAATTATCCCCTGTAAGGATGGCTTCACTAGCAGCTTCCCATGCAAAAAACAAAACTCTACTCTGAGCTTTCACTCTCCAAATACTGGAACACAATCTTCTCTGCTTGAAAGAATATGATAATAGGATCTAACAAAAATCTTCCTCTTCGAGCCCGCCCACACCACCCTATCCTCCTTGTGAGAGTATAACTTAGCAAAAAACTGAACACAAGAGTCCATCTCCCAATCTTGAAGATCTCTTCGAAATATGGGACTCCAAGAGACTTTCCCTTCCTCTATATTCAAAATCGAACTTACTAAGCAATCTTTCTCACTTGCTAAATTAAACAAATCTGGGAAAGATCTCCAAAGCTCCCTGTCATCACACCATTTATCCTTCCGAATCTAATTGTAGACCCATTGCCAACCTCAAAGAGATGTGTCTCTCAAACGAGCCCAACCCTTTCGACTCCTTTCCAAACCCCCACCCCATAGCAGGTAGAAACATCATTCGGAAACCACAAATGCTCACCCTCACCATACAAGCACACCACCACTCTCCTCCACCAAGCATTCCTTGTTGAAGTGATTATTTTTGCTTAGTTGCTATCTTTTTTTCTTTCTGTTCTTTCGTAGGGACGATGTTGGAGGCAAAGTATCCACATCTATTTTGAACACCATGTGCGGCACATTGCTTGGACTTGATGTTAGAAGATTTGTTCGATATACCAAGTATCAAGTCAATCTTTACAACAACTATCAAGTTAAATAGCTGCATCTACAGTCGCCCGGGGTTAGTGAATATGATGAGGAAATTCACTACTATGGAGCTTGTGAGACCGGCAACAACTCGTTTTTTGCCAACAGCCTTCCTCACTCTTTCAAGGATTAAATTAGCGAAGAAAGGTTTAAGGGCAATGTTCGGTCTGAGCAAATGGGAAAAAGAGCAAAAAGGTAGAAATGCAACGAGGATTGTTATGGATTTCAGATTTTGGGTGGGGACAAATGATGCTTTGAAAGTTGTTAGTCCCCTTGTCAAGGTTCTAAGACTTGTTGATGGTGAGAAACAAGCTCCAAATGGGATATATCTACAAGGCTATGGATAGAGCAAAGGAGACGACAGCAAAGAATTTTGGTAACATTGAGGAGAAATATATGCAATATTATCGAATCATTGATCGGAGATGGGAGGATCAACTTCATCGGCCTTTACATGCATACTTGTATCCTAAATGGACTCTTTAAATGTATTGATAGATTAGTACTTGAGCCTGCGATTCAAGATAAAATCATCGATGAATTGAGTGCTTATACGAGAGCGAATGGCCGACTTGGGATGCCAATGGCTAAAAGGCAAAGAGAAACAAAATCACCAGGTACTTTAAAGTTTAAATACTATTATGACTAATGACTAATGAGTATAAATTCTGTCATAGCTGAGTGGTGGGTCAATTTTGGTACCGAGACTCCAAATTTACAAGATTTTGCCATCAAGATTCTTAGTCTCACTTGTAGTGCATTTGGATGCGAGAGGAATTGGAGTGTGTTCGAACACGTAAGTACTAAATAGTAATTACTAGAGTATAAGATTTAGTTAGTAACTAGTTTCTTAAAAAAAATAGAAACAATTATTATGCTTATTCATTAAAAATGGTGCATTAATTTGATTCATAGCAAGAAAAGGAATAGATTGACTCAAGCTAGATTAAATGATTTGGTTTTTGTGAAGTATAATAGAGCCTTGAGACGGAGATTTGATCTTCGAGATACTATTGATCCTATCATCTTGGATGAAATTGATGATGACAGCGAGTGGATTGTCGGTGAAGAACCAAAGATGATGAAGTAACCAAAGATGATGACATGTTTGATGATGACCTCTCTTGGGAGCAAATTAGTAAAGTTAGTGGAGCTCAGGATCCTATATATTCGACGAGATCTCACGTATTTTCTTCGAGTGGTGGCCGAGGAGGACCAAGTGGTCGACGTGTCGATCGACCACCTCTACCAAGTGGAGGTGCTAGTGGTTCAAGGCAAAGGACAAGGACCGCAGAGGACAGATTCGGATTGGCACTTCAGATTCGGATTCGGAGGTGCTAGTGGGCCACCATCTTGTAGATGAAGATGATGAAATTGGTCAAGATGATGCAGACTTTGAGCCAATTAATCTTGTCAAAGAGGATGATGATGAGATAGATGTCGAGAATTTTTAGCTTCTTGTTGTTGTTAGTTGTTAATTATTACATTTCGTGACATTTGTTCTCTTTTGCATGTCTTTATTTTCATTTGTTTTAATGACTATTTATTTTCTTGTTTGAAATTTTAGTTAAGTTCATCTAATGCTTTGGAATTTCAACTATGAATGATGAAATTTGTGCTATTAATATTATGTTGTTAATCTAGTTTCATCACTCATGACATGTTTTAATGAGATTTGTTAAGTTATATATATATATATATTAATTCTTCCTTAATATTTGTTCCGTGAGCGCCTTTTTGCGCCTCGCCTCTCGCCTCAAATTTTGGCCTCTTGCCCGCCGCTCGCCTTCTGCTTTTTTCAACTATGCCTACAAGTATAGACATATCCCTTACACTTAAAGATAGTCTCAACCAATGTCCCCCATCCTTGTCACGATACATCTACAGCTGATGCATAGGGTATACCTCCAATCCATGGAAAACAATCATAGTCCAGTGACGGAGATTACAGTCTGCCTTGTAAATATGAAGATCGCGCTAATTTGGCCTTATAAGGAAAAAAATGGTAATGTACTATATGAAGAAAAAAGAGTGTTGCTAGCACTACAACTAGTTCTACCACCCTTGTTACAAATTTGTCTTTGAAGAAAAAAAAAATTCGTCAATTGATCGAGAAAAGGTGGGAGAGAGAGATGGGGAGATCTAAGGCATATCTCACTCTGTGTTTCAATTGTATCAATGCACAGCTTGTGATGTACTACTATCCAGTAGCAACCAAACAAGAGAACAAGGCTCATCTAAGTAGAGGTGGCAAACGGGCAAGGCTGGGCAGGTATGGCAGGTATGATAGTGCCTATGTGGGCGACGGGCTCAAATGGGTGGGCGTGTGAGTGCCAAGTTGATAACATGGGCATGGGTGCCCATTTTACCATTAACATAAAATTATCAAATAAAACAAACACCCACTCTTTAATACTATATGCTATTAGATATACTGCCACTATGCAATCAATTTTCATGGATATCCAGATTTAATGCAGCTTGTGTGGAGGGAAATTTGTTGACGGTTATGATTTAAGCATTAACATAAAATATTCATGGATAACCATTAATACACATGCATAAAATACATTCTTGAGTTACTTTATGATTTAACCATCTGAATCAAACCACTCGGTCGCATATACAGCATTTCGCCCTTCACTGTCTTTGCACATTAACATAATTTGGGAAGTGTTGTATGGGATATATGGGCACCCATTAAGGCCCAAATACGCCCATGAAATTAGTGGTATAAAATGGGCTTGCCAATTTTCGCCCACTAACAATAGTACATGTGCCATACCCATTAATTTGTGGGCAGGCTGGGCAAAAACATGGGCAAGGGAAAAATGTGTCAAACCTACGTCTAAGTTTGTATATTCCTGGTGTCTTGAGATGATATAACAGATTCTACAAGAAAAAGGAGCAAGGAAGAGCGCACATTGTAAAGTAAGCAAAAAGAAACTTAGGTAGAAAGACAGATAGCAGGAACGGTGGAGCTGGCAGAGAGAGAGAGAGAGTAATATATAAGCAGAGAAGAAGATAATGTTAATTTATGCTGACATACAGGAACTCGTTAGGGCTAGTATAGAGCGAACTTCTTGTTCAAATCCCATATCAAGCATTCGATCTGCTTCATCAAGCACCTACAAAAAGATAATTATTCAGAAATCACCTTTGACAGCGGAGCAATGTCATACCCTCACACCCTGTTAACACTACCTCTGCATCAAACTAAAAGAAGCAGCAATAATTAATCACAACAAAGGAACTTTACTTCAAGCAGTTGAATGAGTTGCTTTTTTCAACAAGGTTAACACCATCCCAATAATATCTGAAACCAACCAATAGATGCCTGAAATCAGAAAGGCTTTGCGACCTCTGAAAACAAAAATCTAGACGCAATAATTAAAAAAAATTGGTTTATATGGACAACATAGTACCACTCCAGCAAAAAGATTATGGTGATTGTCTAGAACATAACTTCTTAATAACCCTTCAAAACATAAAGGGTATAGGTTACAACATGCATTTGATGCTTCCAAATCCCTAAACTCTAGCAAGGGGTTCCAGCGTGAACTATTTGTGAACCGAGTTGACTCGAGGTCGGCTCAGGCTCAACTTGTTGGCTATTCGACTTGGCTAGATATGCGTGAGGTTTAAAAGCTTGAACAAGAAGTTAAACTTGATGACAAAAAGAGCAACCCAGATAAGCTAGAACTTCACAAGATAAAAACACATGGCATATACTTGATACGAAATATAATAAGTTTCATTTATGTTTGAATGCAGCTCATTTATAGCTCGACTCATGAAGTAAGCAAGTTAGCTCACATGGATTTATTTGACTTGAGCTCAACTATGTTAACGAATCAAGGTCAAATAGTCAAAGCGCTTGGCTAGGCTGTTTACAGCACTAAATATCTGGCTATGAAACTGTCCCTGCTGTCCAGCATACCTCAATGGAAGTTACAAAATCATCTGGATTTTTGGCAGAAGCCATAATACATTTTCACTGGTTTGGGTTACACCATTAAATAGACAAATAACTAAGAATGGGCCGGATTGAGATGCAAGCAAAAGCTAAGGAAGATGCATATGATAGAAGAGTGAAAAATATGACCTCATAAAATATAAAAGAAGATTGAATCCAAATATCCATTTATTTCAAAACTTCAGGACAAAATAGATATCTAAGTTCTGGAGAGATGTTTCAAAGGTCTCAACTTTTCACAAGGGAAAAAAAGATAAAACCCATAGCCTAGTGACAGAAGAGAAAGTAGTAATTATTGATATGAATATTCATCTTATTGCTTGAAATGTGTGGGGTTTAAATGATGAAAAAAAGGCTTCTTATTAAGGCAGCGTTGAGAAGATGGAAACCGCATGTGGTGTGCCTCATAGAAACAAACATGGAGGTTATGGACTGGAGAATGATCAACAGTGGGGGAAGCGGATGCCAGGGTGGTATTCTAGTCATGTGGGATCAGAGAAAAATTTAAAAGTTCAAAACGACTTAGGAGGATTATTCAGTTTCTTGTGTGTTGAAGCTATCAGAGGTCGATAAAACTTGGTTATTTTCCGGAGTCTACAGTCCATCATCTGTGGTGGAGCGGAGAATTTTATGGGCAGAGCTAGAGGCAGTAAGGATGAGGTGGGCTCTACTGTGGTGTTTAGGGGGAGATTTTAATGTTGTGCATCTTCCTCATGACCATTCGGGAGCCAGAACCTACTCACGTGCCATGACAGAGTTTAATGACTTCATAAATGAAGCAGAGCTAGTGGATTTGTCTTTCGTGGGAGGAGACTTCAGGTGGTTTAGGAATGGCGTCAGAAATCAATTCTCAAGAATTTTGAGAATTGATAGGTTCCTCATTTCTGCAGATAGGGGGGATAGTTTTTGCGAATCCAGGCAGTCTTGTCTTCCTAGAGTTACGTCTAATCATGTTCCATTACTTCCTGATGCAGTGACTGGACCAGAAGGAAAATTCCATTTAGATTCGAAAATATGTGGCTTAAGGAACAGGGCTTTGTGGAATGCATTAAGGAGAAGTGGACTTCTTATGCGTTTGTCACTCAATCCCCATGCTCATTTCCACAAAATCTTCTCTGACTATACAAGGTGCAGTTTTGGTTGTAATAATGCTAAATAGATAAATAAGAAGAAGATCATTCACTCCAAGGTGAATATTAATATGAAGCAGGTCAGTTTTCCTTTACCATCAAACTGGTACGGAAGAAATTTAAGCTCAGTTTAGTTGAGCATGACATATCTGGAGAGTGCAAGGATATACTCACCACAAAAGAGACCTCATTAAGGTTGCAGACACCCTCCTCAATCAGGTCCCTTAAACGACCAGGAGTTCCAATGACAATGTCCTGTGAGAGAGAGAGCATATATCAAAGTGGAAGAATTAAATGTACAATGTGAATAAAGCTGGAATACTAGTAGAAAACAAATCTTACCACACCAGATCTCAGAGAAGATTTTTGAGGTCCTTTAGAAGTTCCACCATATACACAAACAGACCGTATGCCACTGGGTTTTCCAGCATCAGAAAGGACATCATATATCTGCCAACAGTACTTAGTGTCATTATTTGGCCCAATCTTTCTGAAGGTACATTTAAACATTGCATGGACAAATGGCATCAGAAGTATGACATAAACAGATGTACTAGAAAAGAAAATAACAATACTTGTCGAAGGGAGGTCGGTTGACTTTGATCAAGAGTACCCTATCAAATCTTCCCACTTATTTTTTATCTCTTTTTCCAGCTCCAATCTCAGTAGTGAAGAGATTAGAAAAATTGGAGAGTGATTTCCTATGGGAGGGGGATTCGGAGTCAAAGATCTAAGGAAGTTTAATTGTGCTTTGTTGGGAAAATGGTTGTGGAGGTTCCTTGTGGAAAGAGATGCCTTGTGGAGGAGAATTTTGGGGGGAAGATGTGGGAAGGGAACCATGTGTGGTTTCCAAGGGCAGTGTTAACATCGCATTGGATGAGTGTTAGGAAAGGTATTTTGAAGGGATGGGCTTCAATTAAATGTCTTATCTTATATTTTTCGAGGTTGGTGGAAGGGACAAGGTTAGATTTTGGAAGGATAGATGGTGTGGAGAGAAGCTTCAGCATGTGTTTCCAAAACTTTTTAATATAGCAACCAACCAAGACGACTGTCTGGATCGATCATCGTTGATATCAATGGGGACTACTCTTGGAATCCCACTTTTCACAGAAACGTGCATGATTGGGAGATGGAAGACATTAGTCAGATGTTTGACTTGTTGAATGCTACGTAGGGCAGAGGGTTGCAAAGATGATAGGGTTGTTTGGGGTAACACAAAGAACAGGACTTTCAAGGTGAAATCCTATTATTCTTTTTTTTTTTTGATAATGAGGTTAGTAGCTCTTTTCCAATAGAAGATTCTATGGAAAACGAAGGTGCCTTGTAGAGTGGCTTTTTTTGCTTGGGAGGCCTCGCGTGAGGCTCTATTGACTGAGATAATCTTAGAGCTCGGGGGAACATTTATGTAAACAGGTGTGTCATGTGTAAAAAAGATGAGGAGACGATTAATCATCTTCTTTTACACTGCCCAGTAAAAGAGGGAGATTTGGAATTATATTTTTATTAAGGCAGGCGTCTCTTGGGTTATGTCGAGGTCTACCCTTCTTCTACTCCGAGGGTGATCCTTGTTCAAACGTAGAAAGGTTTCGAAGGATGGGATACCGTTCCTTTGGCAATATGGTGGAATCTTTGGAAGGAGAGGAATCGTTGGATTTTTGATAGTGTGGAGAACGATGTTGATCGGCTTAAAAATGAAGTAAAGCAGACTATTTGTTTTGGGGTTTGGAGACAGAGTCGGAAGTTGGAGATTTTTTTGTTAATATTATGGACAGTGTTTAGGCATTATACTTTTGGTTTGTATACTCCATGTGTACAAGGACGCGTCACCACCTGATTTGGCGCTTTGTTAATATAATATTTTTACTTTTAAAAAATAGCACTTTATGTAACATGTAATTGGTTAATGCATTCAAAAGTCTAGTAAACAGAAAATTGACCTAAAAGACTATGCAGAAATAATTTACATAACCTTAATACTTGAAGCAGAAGCTTAGTTGAAGGAGCTACATTTCATACTTACAAAATTGATCATTTATCAAAAGACACAGTTAGGTCAAGCAAGCAAGACATTCGGACCGGCATTTTGACGTTTCACACATTATTCTTTCCAAGACTAACTTGTTTAAAACATTTCACATTATTAACCTAGGTAAAACTTTTCCAAATTCAGAGTAAAAAATCCCTTTTGCTAAATGGAAAATGTAAGAGCTGTATTTTAGAGCCAAAAATATGGAAGAGTTTCCAATGCAAGAGGACTTCATATTTGAGCCTATCATATTTATGTACGCAATATTTTCCTTAAGCTAGTAAACATACAAGACAGATGTGAGCAGTCTGAGAGGCATCTTTTCTGCTAAGCACTACTCAAGCTAATGTACTAGTGAGCCGAGTGAGTGCGAAGAGGACGGGCGCCCAGAACTTGTAAAGGTGCCGGGCGAACCTATCAAGGAGGTTATGGCATACATATCTATTGTGAGAGTGGATGGAGATGGAGAACGGACTCAGGTTATGGGTTCAGCTCATAGGTTAGATCCTTTGGAAAGTTTGAAGGAGCCACAGCACTCTACCCATTCTGATAGGGTTGATGGGTCGCTTGGTGATTTGGGTGAGGACATGACTGAGGATGTATATTGCAGTCATCTGTCGGTGGTCAGTCCAGAGGAGGCTGTTGAGCCTGAAAGGCTGACTGAAGGGGAGAATGATAAAGATATTTCAATTTCGAAGGAAAGAGATTGTCCGAATGATTCGCAGACTCCCCCCCATGACAATAATACAAGGTTGACAGCGAGGAAACGGATGAGGTCGTGTTCTGTAGCCCAATTTCGATGGTCAGACCTGAGGAGGTCATGTACTGTAGCCCAATTTTGATGGTCAGACCTGAGGAGGTTTTGGAACCAAAGTTGCTGACTGAAGGGGATCCTAACAAAAACATGTCTGTTTGGGTGAGCAAGAAGGCTAAAGGTGTTGTGAATTATCTGGGTGTCTACTGTAAAGGCCATGAGGATAAAATTGTGGATATATTATTGGAAATGGAAAAGGGGAGGCCGTCGGTTAGTAAAAAGGTGGGAACCAGTCGAATTAAGGCTCGGGGTTCAGAAAGCAGGGAGGTCAAAATTTATATTGTGGTATTAATTTTGATGGGGCTGCGGGGAGGGTAGACAAGAGTTCCGGGAAAGAAAAAATTAATTAGTTTGTGATATGAATTTAAACCCAGTTGGAATGTGTGGGGTTTGAATAATTTCAGGAAGAGGCAAGTAGTTAAGGAAGCTCTTAGAAGGTGGAAGCCTTCTGTAGTATGTTTACAAGAGACTAAAATGGACTGTATGGACAGAAACTTGGTGGACAGCATAGGAGGCTGTAGGTGGATGGACTGGGTTCATCTCAACGCAGTTGGGGCTGCAGGGGGATATTCTTGTTATGTGGGATAAAAGAGTTCTATCCGTTGAAGATCACGTGAAAGGAGATTTCTCAGTTTGGTGTCTGTTTAAGCAGGTGGCTATTGACTCTCGTTGGGTATTCTCGTGTTTATGGTCCTTGCTCAGATAATCGCCACTCAGAATTGTGGGCTGAATTGACTGCTGTTAGACATAAATGGAACCTTCCGTAGTGTGTGGGAGGAGACTTCAATGTGGTTCGTTTCCCTCAAGAAAGAAGTCGAGGTCAATCGTTTTCACAGGCTATGGTGGAATTCAACGATTTTATTAATGACAGGGAGTTTATGGATTTGCCCCTTGAGGGGAACGCATTCACCTGGTTCCGAGGAGGGTCTGATCGGCAATGTTCAAGGCTTGACAGGTTTCTCCTTAGCTCTAATTGGGAGGAGATGATAGGCGTTTTCGTTCAAAGGACCCTTCCTAGGGTTGTTTCTGATCACTCTCCCATCACTCTCCAGTTTGGGGGCGATAATGTTAGAAGAAAAACTCCCTTCAGATTCGAAAACATGTGGCTGAAGGCTCCTGGATTTAAGGATTGGGTTAGGATAAAGTGGGATTCTTACACGGTAGTCGGTAAACCATGTTTTAGAATTGCTAAAAAGCAGAAATTCCTCAAAGAGCACCTTAAAGTCTGGAATAAAGAGGTGTTTGGGAGAATCGAGATCAGAATCAAGGAAGCTATGGAGGAAGTCAAAATTCTGGATGAAAAGGAGGTGGAAGGATCTCTAGGGGAATCTGAAGTAACCCGTCGAGATAAGATTAATTTGGAAATCAAAAGGTTGCTCATATGTGAAGAAATAAGCAGGAGGCAAAAATCCAGGGCCTTGTGGCTGAAAGAGGGCGATAAAAATTCAATTTTTTTTCCATAAGATGGCCAGCGCACACAAGAGTTTCAGTCAGATTAACAGACTGAATAGCGATGGTAATGTGATGGAAGATGAGACAAAAATCAGTAGAGGCATTGTAGAGTTCTACCAAAACTGTTCTCAGAAGATAGAGATAGAGATAGAGATCTGGAAATAGATGGGATTATGTTTAAAACCCTGATTGAGGAGGACAGATTGAGGAGGACAGGAGACATTTAGAACAAGCTTTTAATGAAGAGGAAGTGGTGGAGGCTTTGGGTAGTATAAAAGGGGATAAGGCCCAGCCCCGGATGGTTTTACCTTTGAATTTTTCAAACATTGCTGGGAAGTGGTTAAACATGATATTATGGAGGTCTTCCGCTCTTTCTTTGAGGAGGGATTCGAAAGAAGTCTAAATACTTTGTATATTGCTCTGATCCCTAAAAAGAAAGGGGCTGAGGAGTTAAAAGACTTCAGACCTATAAGTCTCATTGGTAGCATCTATAAACTGATCTCTAAGGTCATGTCGAATAGAATGAGAAAGGTGATTGGCCAAGTGATTTCAGATTCGCAGCACGCATTTGTGGGTGATCGTCAGATTCTGGAAGCAGCTTTGATTGCTAATGAAGTGGTGGACTCAAGGGTGAGAAGCGGAGAACCAGGGATTCTGTGCAAGCTGGATGTGGAGTAGGCCTATGATCATGTTATATTGGAATGCTTGATTTATCTTTTGGATAAAATGGGTTTGGGAGAGAAATGGAAAAAGTGGGTTTTATTCAGCATATCTATGGTCAGGTATTCTGTGCTTATTAACAGACAGCCTAAAGGTTTCGTCACGAGCTCGAAAGGCTTGCGTACAGGGACCCCCTCTCTCCATTCCTTTTCATTGTGGTTATGGAGGCCCTTAGTCAGCTCATTGATAAGGCAGTAGCAGGAGGTTTTATTAAGGGCTTCGAGGTGGATAATGATTATGGTCGGGGTGTTACTATTTCTCACCTTCTATTTGCCGATGACACCCTAGTTTGCTGTGATGCGGACAGTGATCAGTTGGGTTGCCTTCGTTTAATCTTCCTGATTTTCCAAGATTTATCGGGTTTGAAGATTAATGTTTCGAAGTGTGAGATAATACCCTTAGGTAGAGTGAAAACGTGGAGGATTTAGCTTCATTTTTTGGCTAGTGTCTATAGCCTTCCTACTTCATACCTGGGTTTACCTCTTGGTTCGTCTTTTAAGAACAGTAATGCGTGGAACTCAATGATGCTTGGGTTTGAGAGGCGGATTGGCGGGGTGGAAGAGATGATACTTATCAAAGGGTGGAAGACTTACTCTTACACTATCTAATCTCCCCACTTATTTTCTCTCCTTGTTCGTGGCCCCTGCCTCGGTTTTAAAGAGAATTGAGAAGTTAGAAAGAGATTTCCTTTGGGAAGGGGATAAAGAGAAGAGGAAATATCACTTAGTCGGGTGGGATTCAGTATGCTCAAACAAGGAGGATGGGGGTCTAGGAGTTAAAAATCTCAGCTTTTTAATAAGGCTCTGTTGGGTAAGTGGCTTTGGAAGTTTTTAGCAGATAAAGAGTCGTTATGGAGGAGGTTAGTGGTGAGCAAATATGGAGCGGGTGAGCATCTTTGGTTCCCAAAGAAAGTTCTATCCTCACATGGTTCTAGTGTCTGGAAAGGTATTATGGGAGAATGGAATGCTTTCAACAGATTCATTAAATTTGATGTAGGGCTGGGAAATCAAATCAGGAAGGATTTTTAGTGCGGGACTAATACCATGCAATTGATGTTTCCCGGTCTATACAATATTGCAGTCAACAGGAGGATCTAGTGAGTTCGTTGGTGGTCGATCAAGGGGGAACAGACCTATGGAGTCCTGCTATTCGCAAAAACTTGCATGACTAGGAGATTGAGGAGGCAATGCAGTTCATGGAGTTTCTCCATGGTTGTAAGAGGCAGGTTTTGAGTGAAGATAAAATCATCCGCGAGGGTACTAAAAAAAGGTTGTTTTCCATTAGATCTTTCTACTCTAAGATGATAAAGAAGGAAAAAAGCTCGTTCCCGTGGAAGGAAATTTGGAAACATAAAATCCCAAATAGTGTAGCTTTTTTTGTTTGGGAGGCAGTTAGGGGTGCCATATTGACGGGGAAAACTTGAGATCTCGGGGCATGATGTATGTTAATCGATGCTACATGTGCAAAAGTGAGGAGGATGTGAACCATTTGCTGCTACATTGCTCTATGGCAAGGGAGTTGTGGACTTCCCTTTTCCTCTGTGCCGGTGTTCCATGGGTTATGTCCAGGACTGTTATAGATACGCTTCAGGGTTGGCCTAATTTTATCAGGAACAGAATGAGTGTTTCTAAAAGTACGCAGCTATTTGGTGGACCATCTGGAAAGAGAGGAACAAAAGGGCTTTCGAGAATGTTGAATCTGATATTGAAGGAATCAAAAAGGCTTTCCTTTCGTATTTGAGATTCTGGTGCTTAACCGCTGATCCAACGCTGATCCAACTTCAGAGGTCCTTTTGTGTGACTACGTTTGGGTTTTATGGCTTTGTAGTTTAGTTCATGTATACTTCTTGTGTTCAAGGACGCGTCACCTCATTTGAGGCGTGTTAATTCTACTTTTACCTTCCTTATCAAAAAAAAAAAAAATTAAATGTTACCAAACTAGTATCAATTATCCACTAGGTCAGAAGCAAAAACGGAGAGAATGATTCCTTAGTAAAGATTAGATTACAACAAGCTTTCCGGAGAGCAAAAACCCAAAATATCATTTTGTCATATTTCAATCAGTCGTTAACTTTCCTGGAAGCCAAAAGGCTAACTATCCTAAGCAAGTTAACATTTGAAAAAGAAACAACCAAAAACGTTCCACGGTGTACAAGGCTCCTGCCTCTGCAGGTGTACGAAAAATATAATTATCAATGATAACATTTCATACGGAATGAGAATCTGTTGCAGTTACTAGAAAAGTAAATCACAAAAAACATGTTGTAATTATATCCTTATTCCCACCCTAATAAGCTTTTTTCTCCATATTCCTAATATTTTAGTATCATTGCCTTTACGACTCTAATACAATTCAGAAAATAAATAGAAGTAATGTTTTCCATATTCCTGATATTTTAGTATCATTGCCTTCACGCATCTATTTGAAAGATTTGATAGCTGAAAATGAATGCACAACTTGAGAAGATACTTTTGCTGTGCTATACAGTTAATAGCATCTCTAACAGCCTAGAAACAGTGATAGCCAACCAAATTCTCTAAGATAGCAAGACATTTCTTAAGAGTGACATCCAGAAGCATCAATACTAGCAATTAGGTGCTGAAATTTTTTAACCCGAAAGAGATAGAGAGAGTTCCCAACACCATAAACTATTACAAAGCAGGTTATGCCAGTTCAAATTCAATAAATTTATGCAAAACTTAAGAAAATAATAGACAACTGACAAGCATTCCACACTAATTATCGAGGTCAAAGAACAGAGAACACACTTGTTGAGCTAGCTCCCTTGTTGGTGAAAGTACAAGGCAGAGTGGATTCACTCTCTTAGATGATTTATCCTTCCGCTTGCTCGAAATGTGCATCATCATTGGAACCCCAAATGCCAATGTTTTACCTGACCGCATCAACAAAACAACATAAACCCACAAACAGGAATCCAACTTCACATAACATAACATAACAAATCCAAACACTAATACAAGAAACTATACCTGACCCAGTTTTGGCAATCCCAATAAAATCACGGCCGTCTAATAGAAAAGGCCATGAATTGGATTGAATTGGGGATGGCTTATCGAAATTCTTGCAACATTCCAGCACCTTATCCGGTAACCCCGACTCTGAAAATGATTTCAATGCGCTGTATTTGGATTCATTTACATCCTTCCCAGAAACCGTCACACGACTCACACCCTCATCAGCACTTTCTCTGACCTCCCCACCATTTTTCTTGACTTCATCAAGTTTCTCCGCTGACCCGTTACTCAAATTCGCTTCTTTCTCCTCTTGCTTGTGTTTTTTCTTCTTCTTGATTTCTTCATCAAACCCATTGAGGGTTTCATTATCTTTGACAAACTCTTGTTCTTGATTCTCTGCTGACTTGTCTTTGTTCTTCTTCTTTTTCTTGTCTTTTTTGGTGGGTGGTTGTACGGCAACCTCTTCTAGCTCGGTTTCTTCTTCAAGCTTTCTCTTGCCTCCTTTGGCTCTGTTTTTACTCTTCTTTCCAGCAATGGCATCAGTATTAGTTGCCATTTATAAGGGCTTCTGGGTTCGCTGGTACAGAGCAGCCTTTTCGTGTTGAGTTAACGTCCTCTATTTGGCCTTCGCCGCTGAAAACTGAAACCCAGAACCCCGCGAGGACAAAAGTAAGAGAGGGGGCAAGGAAGCCAATTTTCTAGGGTTTTAGAAGCAGGGAAGGAATCAAAATATGTAATTATGTATGTATATTGGTCCCCTATCTTTCCTTTTGATACAAACTAGTACCCTACTTAACTGCTCCCGCCATCCTAGTAAATCGTAGTAAAACAATAATTGTCCAGATGGAATCACGAGCAAATGCGAAAGAAGAGTGGAAGGCAGAGAACAATTCCCTTGACAAATCCCTACCATAGGATCTTGGTAAAATGATAAATTTCAGCCTGTAATTAGTCTCAGTTAATTGCACACGTATAATCATAGTTATTTTATAATATAGATTAGTAATAAAATGTTATTTTTATGCCTTAATTTTTTAAAGTGAAGTTTTTAAATGAAACATATCTCAAAATAAAATAGTTGACTTTTTGTCCCAAAAATAAAAAACAAAGGAAGTATTTCTTAATAATTAGATTTTTCATATTTAAACTCATTGAATGGAACAAAGAGAATATCTCGATACTCACTAACAAATCTATTATTATAGTAAAAAATAATAATATACCTCTAATAATGTCTGCTAATAAATTTCACCATAACAAATTTTAAGCATATTGGAAACATCACCTCAAAATGTAATGCTGATTATCCTTATAACTCACTTTCAAAATTATTGTAATTTCTAAGAAAAATGTATTCCCTTTTACAATCTATTATTATGTGTCTGTGTAGTGTGTGCGTCTGCACGCTCGCTCTGCAATTTATGTAGTACAATAAATTTAATAGTAATTTATATAAAGGGAAATAGAAGAATGCGTAATTATTCATATTAGTGGTTAATTTGAAGATAATGGATTGATAATAAAAAATTATTTATTATGAGTTGACCCCTAAAAAATTATCAAAACCCATTCTTTCTATTTTACCCTCCTTATAAGTTTACCCCCTCCCTTCTTCTCAATTGTTCGGCTAGGAGCATGCCGAACAAAACTGTATTGTTCGGTTAGAGCATGTCAAATAATACTAAGTTTAATTTTTTTTAATATTTCTAAAATGTTTGGACGTTCTTGGCCGAACACCACTATAGCATCTCGAACAACAC
This sequence comes from Codonopsis lanceolata, assembly GCA_013146195.2. NCBI lineage: Eukaryota > Viridiplantae > Streptophyta > Magnoliopsida > Asterales > Campanulaceae > Codonopsis > Codonopsis lanceolata. Next base: position 115,241,380 of record CM028378.1, read on the forward strand.
TAAGTTTAATTTATTTTTTTTAAATATTTCCAAAATGTTCGGACCTCATTGGCCAAACAACACAGTATTGTTCGACATGCTCTATCCAAACAGCACAGTGTTGTTTGGCCAATGAGGTCCGAACATTTTGAAATTTTTTGAGGGATTAATTGAAATGGAAAAATAGAGAGTTTACACTTTTAAGAATTTTTTGTAATCAACTTATAGGAAAATGGGGGAATGAATAGCGCCACATATACACGTGTTGATATAAGTTCTTTTAGTTTCTTCACTCATTAATAGCACATCGCCGATTTAAAAATAGTGCCACACATACACATATTGTATAACATATTATTTTAAAAAAAATTGTTAGATTTTAAAGTCTTTTAACTAAAGACTTTTACTTTTACAAGAGATGTATCTCACATTGGTTACAAAATATTATATTATCATTACCAATAGAAGATGTATCTCACATTGGTTAGAAATTGATGTTGTTTTAAAAATACTATTATTAATTACCAATTGAAGAGATGTATCATATATTGGTTAGAAAATGATATTGGTTTTCAAAATCTTTTGATAAAAAACTTCTACCATCCATATATATATATATATATATAATGGCAATCGTGATTTTCCCGCCTAAAACTTATTTCCATAAATAGAAACATTGGAAGGTGAAACATTTTGTTTTGTTTTATTTTTTAGTTTTTATACTAACCATTTAATATTATTGGATAAGTTGACAAGAATATATTTATACATGTATAGGAACTTTGAATACACACAAACTGTTGGTATTCTCAACACAATTCACAATATCATGTTAGATCTTTTATTTTTCATCACATATATATAAAAGTCTGTGGGTATTCATTATGGATGTTCAACCAGTTTTCTACAAAGTAAAAAAAAAATACATCACGAAATAAACTTTTGACATTTTGAACCCAAAATTTTTACTGCAATTATTATGGCTTTCAAACCATTCGTCCTAAAAGACATCCAAATACAAAGATCCAGCCGAATTCTCAAAGTCAGAGTTTTAAGGAAATAGTTAGTCTCAACTGAAATAAACAGTGAAGTAGTTGATATAGTCGAACCATAAAGTTATATATTTTTTATAAGCATGAATAATTGTTAAATAAAAAATATTAAGAAATGTAGCTGATAAATTTATCCCTTCAAATAAATTCAAAATCTCAAAAATTCAGCTTTATATTCTTTTCAAAATAACCTTGAGAAATATATTTAAAAATTTAGAATATAATAGATCTCGGACGGTAAAATAAAATATTCCCTCTGTTTTCAAAATATGATTCTCTTTGACGACCCGACACACCATTTAATAAAAAGTAGTTTACTGTATTATAAATATCGGTGAAATGCGTGATTTCTTTTAATGCCTTTGAGTATGTGACTATAATTAAAATTGGTAGAAAAAGTAAGGGTAAAGTTGTAAGAATTCAACATGGTTTTTGTTAACATGATCACAAATTGTACTATTTATAGACACATTGCAAAGTTTTGAAACTTACAAAAAATATGAGACTACAAACTCTTGACAATGACGAACGTAGTCTCGTGTTGAATACATTTTTTGAGTGAATTTTAAGTATCGACGACGGTACATATGGTGGTGAAAATAATTGTGTTGCAGCAATAGAAGTTTCAAATGATATTTTGGTTAATGCATCAGATAATTTGATCGAGTAAATTGTTGAAAGTATATATCTGTCATTTTTTGAGTCTTTTGATGATGTGTCATATTTGCAAGGAAGAGCTATCTTTGTCCCGACACTTGATGTTGTTGACACCATAAATGAGTATATGTTTTATAATAATGACATAGAAGGAAGAACTTATTTAATTTTAGATTCTCTTTTGAGGGCAAGAACAACACAAGTTTGTTTGAAAATATTTACTCTACGGAGTTTTTGAATAGTATAAATTGTTCAAGATTGTCGAACCATGAATTAACACTTAAGATTGGTGTTTCGGTGATGTTGTTAAGAAACATTAACCATGTTGCAGGATTATGCAATGGAACAAGACTAATCATTACTAAGCTTAAGAATCACGTTGTTGAAGCTATTTTTTTTTAATAAACGCAACGATGGAGACAAAATGTTTATTCCAAAAATGTCATTGTCTCCATTAAATGTGAGGTTGTATTTCAAGTTCCAGATATGACAATTTCCATTGGCAGTATTGTATAGCAATTTTTAGGGTAACAAATCGTTTTGACTTGAATATATCAATATCCGATGAAGATGATGTTGTGTATAAAAAAAATCAAAATCCATAATATTACCAGTAAAATGATATATTTATATTTAAGTAGTTGTTTCCAACATTGTTTTTCTTAATTTATTCTTTTGATTTTGATTTGCATTTTTGTTTTACTTGAATATTATTTAATTAAAAAATATTTTTGTCTGTGCGTTTAACGTATGAGTGTAAAACTAGTTATTAACAATAGAAGATGTATATCATGCATTGGTTAAAAATGATGTTGAGTTTAAATTATTTTAGATTATATAAAAGACTTTTACTATTATTAGCAATATAATATATATATATATATATACATCACACATTTGTTATAAATTGATATTGATTTTAAATTACTATTATTACCAATAAAAGAGATAAATCTTACACTGGTTAAAAAGTGATGTTTATTTTAAAAGTATTTAAATAAAAAGACTTCTACGTGTATCATCAATAAAATAGAAGAGAAGAGATGTATCTCATTACATAAAAAGGGATGTTGGTTTTAGATTATTTTTTAGATAAAAAACTTCTACTACTATTAATAAATGATAAGATGCATTTCACACTGGTTAGAGAGTGGTGTATGTATTAAAAGTCTTTTTATAAAAGACTTAATACTAATAGAAAAAATATGTATTTCACACTAGTTAGGAAAGTGATAATGGTTTAAAATGTTTTTAGATAATGTATCTCATATTGGTTATAAAGAGATCCATATTATTTAGAAACATATATTGGTTATAAAAAAATTAGATAAAATAATTTTTATGTTATTATTAATACAAGAGATGCATGTATCACACATTGTTTAGAAAGAGATGTTTGTTTCAAAACTCTTTAGATAATATATATATAAGGAGAGGTGCGATTTTTGGAAAGTTCCCGCCAAAATGCACTTTGCAAAAATGATAACACTTCTACATTGTATATGTGTCATTAATGCATTGGGAAATGAAACGAATTTGTAATCAAAATTAATTAGATAAATAAATCTGAAAACTTTTGACATTCTTTCTTTGACTTGAGACAATTGACAACCATATATACCAAACTATTTCAACCTCATTCACATCCGGTAATATAAAAAATAGTTATGATTTTTTTAACTATATTGAAATATATATATAAAAGGAGAGGTGCGATTTTTTGAAAGTTCCCGCCAAAATGCACTTTCCAAAAATGATAACACTTCTACATTGTATATGTGTCATTAATGCATTAGGAAATTAAATGAATTTGTAATCAAAATTAATTAGATAAATAAATCTGAAAACTTTTGACATTCTTTCTTTGGCTTGAGACAATTGATAACCATATATACCAAACTATTTCAGCCTCATTCACACCCGACAATATAAAAAATAGTTATGATTTTTTAAACTATATTGAAATTTCAATGAGCTAATAAATAATTATTTATTTAAATTGTTGAATTTAATAATCCCTTATCAATTGAATAATAATGAATAAATTATCAAAAACAATTACATGAATTATCATTGAAGATTAATTTCTTCGGTTGTAATTGGACGCCTAAGGGAGTTAGACAGTTCCTTAGATTTTCTTTTCTCGAGCAGTTTTTAAAGATAAAATCACTATAAATTTGTTACAATTTTGTTTGTTGAACATCATTGCTAAAAACAACTGAGGATAACATACTAATATAGAAGAAATCTATATAAAATGCCTCCCTCTCTCATTTTGCTTAGAGACATCAGTCAGACCAAGGGTAAGCCTAGATAACTCAACGTTTTTCTCGTGCAAAATGTATATTTTATAATGTAAAGGTATCTTTCTGTAAATGTATTCTTTTTATTTCGATTGCTTAGAATCTCATGTACTTGGTCCTCTTTTTTTTCTAGAGATCATAGAGTTACAATAAACTGAAAACAGTTATATATGCGAAATTATTAAATTCTCAGGGTACATTTGTAATCAATAATAGCTTAAACATATGCAATGTCTAGGATTAAAGATGTAGGGATAAATTACGATAATTTAATAAACTTCATGTTTAAGTGTATGTGTTAAATTTAATATAATTTAATGATCTTCAAACTGATACAGATTTATTGGTAACCAATATATATTTATATTTATTTATTTATTAATATGCACTATGACTACAAATTTCTCAATTTTGGTTTTATCAAATCAGAATAATTAACATTTATAAATAAAATCTAATTAAATCAAAGGAATTTGAAATGTAGAGACGAAAAACAAATAATTTAGCGACTACAAAGAGGCCAATTTTGAAGTGAACAACTACATTAGATACAAGTGATTTAAAATAGATGTATTTTAATTATAAAAAATGTTTAAAAATATATCTTCAAAATACAAATCTAAAAATTCGAGATCTATATTTTTTTTTCTATACTCAAAATATAAAAAATTCAGGTATAATGTTAAATACTGAAAATATAAAAAAGTCTCTACTTATTTAAACCGTATTTAAAAAAATAATTAGGCAAATAAGCATAAATACTTGGATCTTATTATAAATCATTTTTTTTCTAGTTCACTAAGTAAAATTATGCTCTAAGATTTAAAAAAAATTGAAATACAAAGTTGAATAATTTATTAAAAAAAATATAACGCACTTTGCTACGAAATGGTTTGATCTGATTCTATTTTGTTTAGGGAAAGTTGGCGGATAAATTTTTGAAACGATGAAGAGTCATTGTCTCATGTTCACCGAAGGAATTTCCTAGGTTTAATGTTATAAAAATAAAAAAAGTGACCTTTTAGACGACTTAATTGAGTAAGAGTGAGAGTCTTTTAGACGACTTAATTGAGTAAGAGTGAGAGTGAGGGGATGTGTATATATGTTAGAGAGTGAGAAGCTCTTTATCTATATGACAAGTGCTTGGAATTTTTTTGGGCCAGATCGGTTATAATTTGAGTATTATTTGTTGTTCATTAAATTAGTAATAATTTGGATGGAATCAATTGAGAAATTTGGGTAACGTGAAATTTTGAGTAGCTTTAGTCCTTGTTGTTGTTGTTTGTTTTATGGAGAAATTCGGGTTCGTCCACAATGTAAAATCATAAGATTCAAACCTTCATAATGCATCATATGATTCGAGTCCGTCCTTTTTGAGTAGCTTTATGCATCACGCCTTAAATCATAATGTACCAAATCTTCATCTCTATTCATTCATGTACACAATCAACACATGATTCAAAATTAATGCATCTTACTTACATCCCACATCTAAGTCGATGCATCACATTTTACAAATGATACATTATGATTCAAAATTGATGCATCGAGTTTCAAAAAGGCTATTTAAAAACGAACAAATTTCTATTTAGGCATTTCATCAAACAGTATATGCACAATAGTATAAATACAAAAGTAAATTTATTTTGAATCATACACACAAACACAAAATGAAGAAGAAGAAGAACGAGGTTTGAAGAAAGAAGATAATGTGAGGACATAAAATGTATTTTTATATGTTTATATTTTCAATAACCAATGTTTTTATAGCTACTACATTAGTACGAAACTAGTTTTTTAACTCGTGCGTTAAACGCACGTCAATAAAATCGTATATAAACAAAATAAAGAGGATCAGTTTATTAACAATTACATATAAGCATATCACTAATCATTATAGATTCTAAAAAAAAAAATTATACACAACATTTGTTGTCTTATTAGTTGGTTTTTCATCTTCACTGCATATCAATATCTTCAAACCAAAATAATTTGTTACTCTAGAAACTACGACATGTAACTATCTATGGCTAAATACTGGTTTTTTTTTCTTTCTAAAAGAGACCTGCGTACAATTATTGACTTTGAAACTTGTTAATTGTCATTGCATATGATACCCGCAATGTAAATTGTCTTCTCTAGAACTTGAAATACAGTCTTACATCGGATAAGTTAATGACAATCTTGGGATAAAAATATTTTCTCCAACATTGCTTCCTTTCAAAAAATTTGTTTCAACAATGTGATCCCCAGGATTTTTGATGATTAGTCTTGTTTCATTGGACAGCCCTGCAGCATGATCAATGTTTCTCAATAACATTACTGGAACACTAATTTTAAGTATCAATTCATGGCCTGACAACCCCGAATATTTTATACTATTCAAAAACTCTGTATAATGAATGTCTTGGAACAAACTTAATTTTTTTCCGCCCTTCAAATAAAATGTGAACTCAAATAAGTTCTTCCTTTTGAATGATTACTTTTATTAAATTATATTTGTATTTTATGAATAAATAAATTTATGAGAAAAAATAAGCTAAAATCAAAATAACGAAATTATTTTTACCGTTAACAAATATTTTTGTTTTGTAAATTATTTTAATTTTAATAACTTCCATTATATATTTTTTGTTTATTGACTTCATAATTATTATTTTTGTTTTATTTTAAAAAAAAAATTTGGAAAAAAATTGTTCCGTAATTTTTTATTATTATTTTACTAACATCAGTTTAAATTGTTTTGCTTTATTTACTCTGTAACTATTATTTTTGTTCCATCAAATATTTTTATTTTACTAACGTATTTTTGTTTTGCCTAACTATTTTTAAGAATTTGTTTTAAATTTTTGTCCCATAAATTATTTTTATAATTTTACTAACTTCAGTTTAAATTATTTTTGTTTTATTGACTCCGTAACTATTATTTTTGTTCCATCAAATATTTTTATTTAACTAATATATTTTTGTTTTACATAGCTATTTTTAAGAATTTGTTTTAAAATTTTGTTCCATAAATTATTTTTATTCTTTTAGTAACCTTAGTTTAAATTGTTTTTGTTTTTATTGACTTTGTAACTATTATTTTTGTTCCATCAAATATTTTTATTTTACTAACGTATTTTTTTACATATATATTTTTAAAAATTTGTTTTAAAATTTTGTTCCGTAAATTATTTTATTTTACTAACCTCTGCATTAAATTATTTTTGTTTTGTGATTCTGTAACTTTTATTTTTTATAGTTGCTTGTTCCATAAATTATTTTTATTTTACTAACTTCTTATATTTTTTGTTTTCTTGACTCCGGAATTATTATTTTTGTTTTAGTTATTAATTTTTATGCTTAAAGAGAGAAAATACCATATTTAAAAGAGGGGAGATGGTGGTGATGAGAGAGAAAATATGGAGGAGCGGAAGAGAGAAAGAGAAATACAACCAGAGAAGAAAAGATAAGAGAGAGAAAGAGTGAAATGGTAACTCAAAAGTTAATAATTCAAAAATGAGATTTTGAGGGAAAAATCCACCCTTGTCATTATATATATATATATATATATATATATATATATATATATATATATATATATATATATTGGTTGATTCTGTAACTTTTATTTTTTATAGTTGCTTGTTCCATAAATTATTTTTATTTTACTAACTTCTTATATTTTTGTTTTATTTTTGTTTTAGTTACTATTTTTTATGTTTAAAGAGAGAAAAATGTTTAAACATATTTAAAAGAAAGGATATGTTGGTGATGAGAGAGAAAATATGGAGGAGAGGGAAGAGAGAAAGAGAAATACAACCAGAGAAGAGAAGATAAGAGAAAGAATTAATGAAATGGTAACTCAAAAGTTAATAATTCAAAAGTGATATTTGGAGGGAAAAATCCACCCTTGTCATTATATGTATATAGATATCAGAAAGTATTATCTCTATCAAATTTTGTCATTTAGAGGCACATGTCTATTATCAACTATTGACTTAACGAATGATGAAGATGGTTGAATTACATCCAATCCTTCCTTTCTGAATAAGGAAATATATATAAATAAATTTATAATTACTTTTTCAAATTTATGTGATCTATCTTTAATTTTTATTTTTATTAATTTTTTTTATTTTTTCATATTAAACTTTTTAATTGTATATTCTTCAACTTTAATTGAGTATATAATTTTATACCAGTATATAAACTGTGCAACGCATGGGAGCATCACTAGTACAACCAATAGAAAGAGTTGTATCCTACATTGTTTAGAAAGAGATGTTGATTTCAAAAAAATTTATATAAAAGACTATTATTATTACTATAAAATAATATATCTCACATTTGTTAGAAATTAGTGTTGGTTTTAAAAATATTATTATTACCAATAGAAAAGATGTATGCCACATGGTTGGAAAGAGATGTTTATTTTAAAAGTTTTTGGATAAAAGTCTTAAACTTTTATTACCAATAGAAATTGAAAAAAAGTATTTTACATTATTAGAATATGTATAATGATTTTAAAAGTCTCAAAATAAATATTTGAATACCAGCTCTTCTATTAATAATAAAATGTTAGATTTTTAATCTAATGACTTTTAAAACCAAAATCAATTTATAAATAATAAGAAATATATCTCTACTAATATTACCAATAGAAAAAATGTATCTTACATTGGTTATAAATTGATGTTAGTTTTAAAGTATTTTGATAAAAAATTTATACTTTTATCACCATAGAATATATGTATCTTACATTGTTTAGAAAGAAATGTTGGTTTTAAAAGTCTTATATTAAAGACTTCTACTCTTATTACCAATAAAAGATATGTATATCACATTGCTTAAAAATAAATGTTGGTTTAAAAAGTTTTAAAATTAAAGACTTTTTGTTACAGATAGAATAAATACATATATCTCACATTGGTTACAAAGTATTTACTATTATTATCAATAAAAAAGATGTATCTCACGTTGGCTAGAAATTAATGTTGGTTAAAAAAAACTATTATTACCAATAGAATAGATGTATCATACATTTCTTAGAGGGTAATGTTGGTTTCCAAAGTCTTTAGATATAAGATTTCTACCATTATTACCAATAGAATATGTATATCTCACATTTGTTAAAAAGTGGTGTTGATTTTAATTTTAGATAAAAAACAAAACTTTTACTGTTATTACTAATAAAAGATATATCATACATTGATTAAAAAATGATGTTGGTTTTAAAAGTTTTTAAATAAAAGACTTTTAGTTTTACAATCAATATAATAGAAGGGATGTATTGTAAGACCCCGATTCTCGGTTATCTTGAATTACGTGCAATGCTCGCATTTCTTCCTTGGTTGATCGCTTGTTTGGTTTGTGAGAGAGTCTAGATGTGTATGAGAGATCACATTAAGACCAAAATACTTTTAAGAGATGTCATATAGTTGTTGACTTGCTAAAATTACAAGTCGTAACCTGACGATAGTCGAAATGCGACGCGATTGAGAGTTCGCTTGCGTTTTGTGTTCCTGACCTCAATTTGGTCCCAGATCTTCACATGATGATTGGATAACATGTTTAGATGTGTTAGAATCCTATTAGGATGCATTCTTTAAGTCTTGTGAGGTTTTGACGCTTCGAGGATAGCAATTCTCCTTATCGCGTAGTTTGAGATTGAGCCGGGTAATCGTCTCGTCTTTCGGGAGCTCATTTCTCCTACCCGTTGTTAATCATCTGAGGAGCATTTAGGCCTATTTAATAGCCTTTTGAAGTGTTTATAACATTGGGTTGTTGCCCGTCGGTTTGTGGTTTTATTCGTCGTTTCGTTAGCGAGTTGTTGTGCCTTCCGCCGGTTTCGCTCCGAGTTGTTTCGGGTGTTGTTTATAGGAGTTTAGACCTACTTTGAAGGTGGTTTGAGACTTTTTTGGTTTATCTAAGTGTTTGAGGACTTTAAGGGTTCAATTATGGGCGTTTCGAAGCTTTAAGGCTTGCGGTTGCATGCGGGAATGATCGGACGTGAACAAGGATTGCAGAAATTGTCACAGGGTAAAAAGGGGTGAAGCAGTCGCATGCCATCAAGCCATGCGAGCGCATGGTGCCTTCGGGCAGATTGTCCCTATTTTGGGTTTTTGATGTGTAATTCCTATTCTACCCTTACTAAACCCCCTCTAAACCCTTCCTAACCTCTTATACTTTGTCTTAATCATGTCCTAACATGTTTGGGGAGTTGATTAAGGTTTGATTAGGGTTTGATTACATCTAACAATCACTAATTGTACCAATGAATTCCCATTTGTGCCCTCATTTGTTTGGGAAGTATATAAAGTCCAATCCCTTTGTAATTTCAGTAAATTTCTTCATTTCCTCCCTTCTTCATCATACGTATTGAGAGAGTGAGTGTGGGAGACATGGAAGCTTGGAGACCTAGCTTCTTCTTCCTCAAATCCAAGGAGATCCAACCGTTGGATGACCTCCAAACTTGAGATTCTTGAAGCCCTCGACGAGTAGAACGACTTCACCGTTCGGATTTCGATTCTCTTGAGTTTTCACTCAAGCTAGGTAAGCTACTAGACTCCTTCTTCTATTGATTTTGTGCCCATTGACCCTAAGGAAAACAAAGATGCTTGTTATTTGAGGTCAATGAGTACACAAGCATGTTGTGTGTGATTTTATTTTGATTTTTGGATTTTGATGGGTGAACTTGTTAGAAGCATGAATATGATGCTTTCTATGATTAATGGAGTATACTAATGAACCTCATCTTGTAAGTTTGGACCTTGAGCATGATAGCCATGAATTCCTAAAACCTAGAGTTTGACTATATGTTGATGTAGCAAATGGGTTCTTGATTGTATGATTGATTTTGGGGAATTTTATGGAATATCATGAGTTGTTGGAATCACATATGTATATGTTTAAAGTTTGGGAAGTATACTTGATGAATCTCTATTTTTGATTGTAAGCATGAAAGATGAATTTTTACAATGGATTACATGTTTGAATGTTTCGTTTGACTTTTAAGAATGTAGTTGACTATCATGCATATAAGAGTATGATGCTATCTAATTCATGAATTTTTGGTTGTGACCATGCATAATGAATTATCATTATGGATTACATGAATATAATGTAATGTTTGACTATATTGGGTTGAGTTGACTTTTACGCAAATAAGAGTACGTCGGTCAACTATAATTCATGAATTGAAGGTTATGAACATGTTAGATGAATTTACTTGTTGGTTATGAACATGCTAGATGAAATTACATCTTGCTTGGATAAATGGATATTTTGGATGAAAGCATGCTTGATTAAATGCTATCTTGAGATACATGCTTGAAATGTGATGGTTGACTTTAAATGTTAAGTGTTGACCTATGAACCATGTCTTGGGGTTTTTGTTGGGAAAGTATGGATTGTTGGGTTGCACAATGTTGCTAACCTTGAGAACTTAGTCATGAATAATAGCTAATGAATAATAGGAGGGCTATGATGCAAATAACTTCTATGCCTCCCAGGGCCGGCCCTGAACATTTAGAGGCCCATGGCGAAAAAAAATAGAAGGGCCCTTTTTTTGATTTTTTTTTTTTAACATTGATAAGAGTAAAAGTGTAGAACCCATGACCACACAACCAACAAAATAAAACCTTAACCATTGAAACAACTAAATATATTACACTTGTATATACATTATATATTATACACTTTACAGGCTAGGCCAATTAATAAAAAGTTAAATACCACTTCCAAGTTTCAAACTTGTGACCATTATTAGCAAGGTAAGCGCAAGCCTTGACCATTACTACAACATGTTGCTCGTGTAGCATTTTAACAGAAAATTATATATACAATGTATAAGGTAATTTTTACAAATTATGGACCCCAAAAATTGGGGGCCCATGGCCGTCGCCCCTCCAGACATACCTCAGGGCCGGCCCTGAAGCCTCCAAATTTGAAAAGAGTTGAAATGACTCAACGGAGTCGATTATGGGACTAATATGAATATAGTGAATCACATATTAAGATCCTACGGAATTTGGGGTAGTTTTGATGGAGGTTAAGCCTCCGAGCGTTTTCAAGTGTATGAAGAACACTTGGGTATTAAAGACTTGATAGTAATGCTCTAATCTGTTTGTGTGATAGTTAGCATAGAAATGCATAACTATGTGATTTAAAAAGTTAATATCTACTTGATTGGATTAGTACGGTATGTTGTACTTTTCCTTTGTTTGAGCATGTGAGTATATATTACATGTGCTTGAGTTTGAGTCCAGCTGGCGGTTTGGTCGTAGTGTCGACAATGGGACGATTCATAGCCTTTGGGAACATTCGCTATGAATCGTTGCATTGGTTCCCTTTCTCCTCACTATTTGGCCAATAGTGAGATATGGTCTCGAGATAAAGCCATCTAGCCTAATTTCGAGCTCCCGTTTCTCATCCGGGGATTGGATGAATGTAACGAGTACTCATTAAGGGAAACTTGTGAGTTGTGATCATTTGAGGATGAAACCCAAGGTATGATCGATTGGGTGTTGAACCCGGATTTTGGTTTGAGGATGAATCACATGGTAAGTTTGGTTGGGCATTGGACCTGGATTTTGGTCGTAATAGTTCGATTTACATTTCTTGTTACACATGTTTATTTACAAGCACTTATATGAATTGTTGTGCTACGTGGTTAATGAAATGACTTATATGAGATGACTTATATGAGGTGATAATTACTTGATGGAATGTTATAATAAAAATATAACATGCTAATGAAATGATGATTTTATGATTTATGTTATACTAAAAATATAACATGTTATTTATGATTAGAATGAAAACAATAGTCTCTCATTCATGAATTATTATATGAGTTGTGATAAATGAAGAATTATGAAACTCATGGTGTAATTGGTTTATGTGTGGTTGGTGATATGTTAAAATGTGGAAATAACATGCTACATGTTATTAGAGTTTAGATGCATATTCTATATGATATGGATGACTTATGATAAATTAAGTAGAACTATGTTCTATGTGTTTATGGATGAGATGGGGTTTATGATGAGAATTATATCATGAAATGTTATATCATAAGTATGACATGAGATGTATATGTTTTATTTTGCGCATAATATCATGCCATGACATTGCATCTTTAATAGCTTACTAAGTCATTATGGCTTACTCGTTTACTTTGTTTTCCTTAGATTCGAGACGAGCTAGTAATTTATTTGTGAAGGTTGCTATTAATTTATTTTGTAGCCTTGGTTTATTGGAAAGGACGTTTGGAAAGTGAAATTATATAAACTTCACTTTGGGTAGTAAGATTGTGTTATTGATTTGGATCTTGTATTTGTAAATTATTAGTACTTGTTTTGTGAGCCGACAAATGATAGTCGAGACATGTTTATGTAATTACATATTTTATTCATCTCAAGTTATTTATATTGTTGGTTATGTTGTACTCCGACATGTTTAGCCGTTGAGTGTGTAGACTAGAGTTGTAGACTTAGATTAATGATGGGTTCCGGCTGTAACGTCGCCGATGACTTGGTTATAATATTGTTTATAAAATTGTAACATGGAGTTTGTAATACGTGCCCAATGTTGCGTCACGTGTGCGTCGATTTTTTGGGCCGAGAGATTTACTATCTCTTTGGTTACTTTGTATTTTGGAGTTTGTTAGCTCGGGTCCATTTAAGTTATTCGCTTCCGCATTTGTTGAGTCGTTGGCGTATTGCTGTTATTGCTTTACCCATTGCTTGTTGTTTTGTGTGTTTTGGCGGCACGACCTTATGGTCTCGTATTGGGATCCAGGTCGGGTCGTCATATGTATTTCACATTATTTAGAAATAGATGTTGGTTATAATTTTTTTTTAAGATAAAAAACTTCTGCTATTATTACCAAATGAAGATATGTATCTCACATTGGTTAGAAAGTGATGTTGATTTTAAAAATCTACCATTATTAACAATAGAAAATAACGATTTTGAAGGAGCTTGGCAGGGGTCGACCTAGGACCCACCACTACTGAGCTGACCTGGTGGAAAGACCAAGTGATCCCATAAGGAAGGTTCCTCGACTTACCGTAAGCCGAGTAAAAACTAGCTCGCCACATCCATCCACTCTTTCTCCGTCAGAGTCAAAGGCCAAGGATCCGATCTCGACAACGACCCAACCGACTCGGCCTAAAGCCGAACTTATAACGAAAAGGGCATAGAACTGTAGCTCTGTCCAAAGCCTGATCGCACGGCAAAAAGTGTTGCCACACACAGCCAACAACTTCCCTGACAGACATGTAGTCTTTTCACATCATTCACCTAACTCAACATCAGAACAATGATGAAAGGCCGCCCTGCTCTACCAATGAGAAACCACCACCTCACGTTTAATGTCAATAGCGTCACCACCAGAAAGAGTATATAAGGGCCTCCAAAGTTACTGAAGAAACTCAATCACTTTTTTTTGAACCTTCGTCTTCACCATTGGCAAGAATTCAAAACTCATCTTCCTACGAAACCCCACTCCAAACCGACACCACCATACACACCAGTCTTCGAAATCATCACCATGAACAACTTCAACGTCCAGATATTTCTCAGAACCCTTTAGTATCAACCTCTTGTATGATAACAACAAGTAACCTTGATCATAACCAGTGTCACTCAGATGCTAGAGAAGGTTTGCTAATGTTTGGAATTATACACGCCAGATATCCTCATTAGATCTATTGTCTACGTGGACATAAGACAAGATCACAACATTTCTTGCGTGATCAGCTTGGTTCCGTTGTTGGGAAATTTCGCCTCGTTTCTTTAAGGTATCCTTTATCTATAGCAAAACAAAGCATGGTGAAATCTAAGAGGCAAACCTATAAAAATGTCACCCCCGTTGCGTCTGCTTTCCCAGAAGAACCCTTTGGATAAAACGAGGGAAAAGGCGACTCAAATCCCGTCCCTCCCGCGGGGCAGGAGTCAGTCACCCCACTACCCGAATTATCCGCTAGGGCCCAGAGGAGACTTGTGCTAGCCAAACGAATGGCTAATGGGAAGAACAAGACGACCAAAGGCAGTAATCCAGAAGATGGCCACTCTACAGGCGCTGGTTCATTGGAAGCCCGCAAGGGTGCCAAACGGCCCCTTGGAAATCTAAGGGCTCTTATTGTGAGAACCCAAACCCATTACTTCTATAACATCATTATAACATGCTTAATGTACGCCTTAACATGTTAGAGAGTTCATATTGTTCATATCATGCTTGTATTAGGTTTGTTACTATCATAGTCGTTTGAATGTCTTCTATGCATTGCATGCTTTGCTGTTAATGCTTTGAGTATTCATCTTAGCATGTTAGCACTTAACTAAGTCTCATTGGAGTCTTATTACCCTTCATATATGACTTATAACATTAATCTTGATCATAGTATGCATGGTTGAGAGTTTAGAAGCATTGTTGCTTCGTTTGAGTCTTAGGGTTTCTCGAGATTGCCTTCGTTGCTTGTATCATTTGTGTTTTCAACTTGGGAGAAGTTCATTTGAGTTATAGACCAAGTGTACTAGTATTTCTCATGCTTGCACAATCATTGTTCATAGACTTGTTGCATTTGTAAATAAGATGACCAACTTATTACTTCACAAATTCAGTCTTGTTTTTGGGCAAACTTCGGGAAAATTCTGGTACCAATCTACTAAAGTGATTGAGATTACCTTTGGGTGTGTTTTACCTACATATGTTAGGATACTCCCTGTAAAATTTGGTAATTTTCCAAGGTGTCTAAGTACCTCGATTAGGTCTTGACTTACGGCTGTGCTAGAATTTTGTTTTCAAGAAATCAGCTTCAGTACTTGATTTTGTTGTAACCTTATTTTGACGAATATAAGTCCAAATGGAGTAATTTAAAAAGCTAAAATATATTTTAATGAGTATAGTTTCAGAAAAATCAATAATCACCTCATTTGGAGTTGTGAGCTATTTATGGTCGATTTTACAAGATTGACTGTCCAGTAATTTCGCAAATGAAAATTATGTTTTCTAGATTTCGGGATTTTTCTTCAAATCTGATTTGGTGACCTATTTAACCATTAAACCCCCCATCCTTAATGACCCTAATCCATTGTATTAGACCCTAATTAAGTTTTCTTAAGCCTAATCTCATTCATCCTCCACTTGACAAGTGGATTTTCATGCATTCTCCTTGTGACATGTGGAGTTCCACCCACATTTGCATGTCACATATAAACCTCCCACTTTGTGATCAGCCATTAAATCCACCATATCAGTAAATTCCCTCTCTCTCTTCCCAAGCTTTTTTGTGTGAATGGCGAGGGGAGATTAGTGTGTGTTTCCTCCATGACTTGAGCTCCCGAACTCCGATTGCCAAACCGAGACCACCAAAATGAAGCTATCGATGAGGAGCACGATTCCATCCGATTAGTTTTTGTTCACTTCATCTTTTTCCTTGGTGTAAGGTAAGCTATTGATTCCCCTTAGGATGTATGCTAGAAATGTCATGCTATCCCCCTCTTCTTATGATTCCATGCTCCTACCATGCCTATGGCATGTTTGATGATGATTTGAGTTTATGAGATTTTTGAATGATGTGTTCATCTTGTTGATTTAGTCCTAAGCCTAAAATTAAAAGTGTTCTATGCCTCATTTAGAATAACTATTGTTCTTGGACTATTGACTTTTGACAACTTTTAGAAACTATGATTCTAAGGTTCCATAAACTATGAATTGCTCATCTTGTTGTTTTGGTCCTAAGCCTAGAGTAAAATGTGTTCTATGCTTCATTTGGAATAATTATTGTTCTTGGACTATTGACTTTTGACAACCTTTAGAGATTATGATTCTAGGGTTCCATAAACTATGAATTGATCATCTTGTTTTTTTGGACCTAAGCCTAGAGTAAAATGTGTTCTATGCTTCATTTGGAATAATCATTGTTCTTGGACTATTGACTTTTGACAACCTTTAGAGATTATGATTATAGGGTTCCATAAATTATGAATTGCTCATCTTGATTGTTTTGGGTCCCAAGCCTAGAGTAAAATGTGTTCTATGCTTCATTTGGAATAACTATTGTTCTTGGACTATTGACTTTAAATAACTTTTAGAAATTATGATTCTAAGGTTCTATAAATTATGAATTGATGATAATTCTTGACTATAGTTATTATTTGGATTAATGACCTAGTCTATCTTATACGAAAACTTAGAAAAGGGTTTAGAATGCATTTAGCGTTTAAACTCTATTGGATGAATTTATAGAGACGACTCAACGGAGTCTATTTTAGTGAGTCATTGAACAATACCAGCTCAATGATCAATCCCTACGACGTTCTAAATATGTTTCACTAAGAATAATAATTCTAGACTATTGAATTGGATTGATTACCATGCTTGATTTAAATGTCATATAATAGAATGCCTATTTGACATGTTGAGTTCACTCTTGTCGAACTCAATCCTACTTGATTTATTGATGAGAATAATTACTTGTCATGAACGAGATCGCTCTTATCGACCTCGTTCTCTACTTGAGAATTTGTTAAGTAAACACTACTTGGCATTTGCATGAGTCCAGCTGGCATACCTGTCCGTGTACACACACGCCTCCACTGTGGCCACAGTGGGGAAGTAGCCCTTTGCTGTAACCATTAGAGCACATTGGTGTGTCTATCCCGGGCATCTCCTCGGAAGGTCGATGTACTCACAACCATCTAACACCTCACATTCCAGATAACGCTTGTATGCAGGAACTACGTAGCGGCACCGGCTCTCCATATATCCTTATCCTATGTGACTTAATTACGAGCACCTATATGAAACGATGTGCATCTTGGATATATGATCTATATGCTTATGTGATGATATCTTGCCTTGTATGTTGCATATTGTCATGACATGCATGATTGATAGCTTACAAGTCTTTATGACTGACCCATTCCCCTTTACTGCTTTAGATCCTAGCAAAGCAGGTCCTTCTCGTTGAGGCTTGCAGTGTTCGTGATTCCCTTGTTCCTTTTTTGGTCCGACGTTGCAGTTGAAGAGGTGGTTTAGATGTCCTCTTCCTTTTTTTTGTAATTTGCAAGGACGACGGGTTTTAAAGCAAGTCATTTAGACTATGCTTGGGAATGCGTTTAGAACTTGTACTTGTTTCCTTTATTTAACTACTTGTAGTGTTATCACTTGTAGTACTTGTAATCCTTTTGATGCCAACAATGTGTAAGCCAAGCTTTGGTTATCATGTTGATTAGTTCACTACGTATAAGTCTTCCGCTGAGCATCCTATTAGCTCTTATTTAATTTTGTCCATTAACTGCTAGCTTGAGTTCTGGCATGTAGTGTCGCCGATGACTTGGTTTAATTGCTTAACTGTTATATCAGGAAATGTTTTTAAAATTCCGGCCTTTTGGTGCCGAGGCGTGTTACGTCTCTAATGTTGCGTCACGTCATTTTCTTAAATTGAGTCCTTGCATGTTTATGTGTTTACTTGTTTCCCCCCTATTTGGGCGGTCCGACCCGCGGTTCCACCTCGGGCCCGGGTCGGGTCGCTACACCTATGGCTCAAGAAAAACTTGGTAAGTAATACTCCTACTGGGAGCACCAACGAGATCTACTCACTAAAATCCATGAAGCCGAAGCCAAAATGTACGAGCTTCAACAAGTAGCAGAAACATCAAAGCCAGTGCCAATAATCAATATTCACATCACGATGCCCGCTCACTCTGGCTCAGTATGGCAGAGGCTAAGAGAGGCCGATCGACCAGGACCGTCGGCCAAATCCACTTCAAATGTGAGGGCGCGACTCAGTCGAATGACTACTGGTCAAGGCCCAAAATGAATGTACATGCACGATTACAATTCTTCGCCGAATAAGAAAACCAGCAAGCGAACAACAAAAAGGGAGAGTCTCAACCACATGCCTCGACTAATTGAGTCCATACACAGGCCCCTCACCCATCTCACCAGATAACAAAAATTCCTCGAAATGATGAGCCACGCGTCTCGGCCCAAATGGTCACCGCACCATCCCCCGCAGTAGGCTTGGCCCCAACTGATAAGCTTGTAACGAATGCCGAGATAAGGGCATGGATAGAGAGAGTCGAAGCAAGACAAAGCAGTGGAGCATTTTCAAAGGCGGCCAACTGTAAGTGTCCCATTTTTCGACCTCTCCCCCGCTACTAAAAAACAGGTGGTTTCAAAACCTTTTAAGCGCGTGGAATACGTCCGGCCTCAATCGTGGACTCAAAACCGTTTTTCGACCTCTCCCCCGCTACTGAAAAACAGAGTCGTCATCTTTATCTTTATGATAAACAAAGAAAAACAAAAAATAATCAGATTTGTAAAAGGGTTCGGAGGCTAAGTTACGAGTTGGGAAAGGGTTAAGCACCCAACTCGCCCTTTCGGTCTCAAAATAGGTTTTTTTTGGCTAAATATGCTCTTTTATAAAAGTAACAATTTAAATAAAGCATTTAATATATATATATATATATATATATATATATATATATATATATATATATATATAATGAAATAAATACAAACTTATAGCAACCTCATTTTAGAGTTGCAAATATATTTTATAAAAATTTCGTCATAATAACGGTTTATTTTAGTGCTATTTGTTATAGAATTTTGGGCAGCATAACTACTTATTTCGTGATATATTACTATTTTAAATAGCACTTTTTAAGATAAAAAGTAAATAAACTTTAAAAGTACCTACCTCTTGAAACGTAAGAGTTTTATCCCGTACCAAACCTCTTTCTGGTAGGCTTTAGGGTGCGCTCGCTTTGTCCTTAAGGGAGATGGAGTCTTTTTGCTTTTTCGAGGTTTTGGGCAGCGTAACTTCTCCTTTTATTGTTTTTCGCCTTGGGATCGAGGCGGCACAAATGCTTGCTTTGCTTACTTGCGTCTGAAATCGAGTAGAGCAACTGCTTGCTTTGGCCAGATTTGACGTTTAGATTCGGGCAGGGCAACTGCTCTTTTTGGTTCTTTTGAACCAGTGAAATAGGACGGAAGCCTAGTTGGGTAGCTAGGGTTCACTTTGGTCGCAGAGTTTTAGTGTTTAGGGAGAGATTTGGCAGCTTGGCAGTGCTTCGGGGTTAGAAGGGAAACAACCTCGGTGTTCTCTCAGGAGAGTTTTCACAAACTGCGAAATGTAACTATCTTCGCTATGTGTAACAATGTTATTTTCACTGCCGAAAACCTTTATTTATAGGCTGAGATCGAGCTTCCTTCGTGGTTAAGGATCATCGCTCTGTGCTTTAACAACTTGTATTGTGTGCTAAAAGAGTTGCACCAAAAGCCAAATGCTACAATGATTTGGAGGCTGTGGGCGCTGCCGTAGGCCTCTGTGGGCACCGCGCCCTTGAGAAGGGTAGGCTACGCACTGCCCTTTTTTATTTTCTGCTTTTGGCACTTTAGCCCCTGTAATTCACTGTTTATGCATTCTTCTTTTCTTTTGCATTTTCAACCCTGTAATTTGACATCTGTTAGTCATTTTTAACAAGTCGTGATATTTTATGGCATGTCATATAACTAGAGTACGAAATTGAGGTGTCTACACCAACATAGAGGGATCATTCGTAAAACGCATTAGAGATGTGGTCGTTCCCTATAAAAGTAAGGATACCCCATTTCGATGACTATGACAAGACTACAACCGCCTTGGACCATATATCGGGTTTCGAACTAAAAATGATCATCGCAACCAAGTTTAATGACATATGATGCCTAGTATTCACTGGCACACTAAAGAAGAAGGCTCAACAATGGTACAACGGGCTCCCCCATAATTCTATCACTTGTTGGGAAGACTTCAGAACTGTTTTCCTTAACAAATTTGCTTCGACTAGGGCCCTCCTCAAAAGTGAAACGGATCTGTGCGACATCAAACAGGAACAAGGCGAATCAGTATTATCCTATATGACATGATTCAAAGAGACACTAGCGTAGATCCTAGACATTCCCGACGCCTCAGTTAGGATGTGCTTTGGGGCAGGTCTCCAGTGAGGTAATTGCATATTTGAGCTATTGATGAATCCTCGACATACAATTGGCGAGATGTTCTTAGCCGCCCAAAGAGTGGCGTTACTAGACGGCGAGCAACTAATGGCAACCGCAACCTCACTCCTCATAACGTCCTACGGGATAGAAAACGCGGCTGATCGATGTATTTTATACGTCGATTTTATATGCTTCTATGACTTAAATTATGCTATTTCACAAGGCTTTTGGCTACTGATATGTGTTTTCAGTGAGTTTTGTAAGTTTCAGGGTTTTTAGTGAAAATATGCAAAACTCCAGGGTTTTATATGCAAATTCCAAGAAGGGCCCAAGATGAAAAATGAAGAAGAAACGAAGGAAGTCCAACGGAGACCTTAAGGCGCAGGTGTGACCTTGCCCCGCAAGGTGGACAGTAAGCTCAAGAACCAAGGGCCGGGAAAGCTGGAGACCTTGTGGACGCAAGGTACCCAACACCTTGCGATCGCAAGGTGGTCAGAATTCGAGAATTTCATATTTTCACAAGAGATTCGATTGCAATACAACTCCACGGTATAAATAGGAACCAGATGCCAAAGCCTAGGATATAGAAAAACGGCTGGAAACAGTTTTGTATATATTTTAGATAGTTTTTAGGTTGTATAACATAGTTAGATTGTGTAATTACAAGTATTGAAGATCAGATCATGTTTCAGTTCATCTCCATGTGCTGTTCATTGTCTATGATGAACTAAATCATCCATAATCTAGGAGGTGAAAGGTAACTTGTATTGAATTTATGTTTTAATTCATATTTATGTTCATTCAATTCTTGTTGATTGTGATGTTTATCAATCCCTCTATTATTTCTCTTTGAACAAATGAATGTAATCGCAAATAATAAAGGCTTAGAGGTGCGGATAACTGCATGACCAATGTGCATATGTCGTACACTGGCTCACCATCACAATAAATTGGACCTATCGATGCACGAGAGTGATAAGTTAGGACCAGGTTCATACATGATTTAGGTGACAGATAAATCATATGTTCTTGTGCTTAGGATATAGAATGGATGAATGTTGCGGGGATGGAGGCTGAACCAATAGTTCAACAGACTATATCTATCTTTAGTGAACGAACCCAAGAAATTGAATGATGATTATTATGAATTAAACATAGAGGAGATACAAGTGAAACCCGAATCCTAGATTGCCACCTACCATAAGATCTTCATAACCTGTAATTACTGCTAATTAGTTAAACACCTAAATATCAATAGTAGTTTAGAATAAAATAATTATAAAACCCCCCTTAGATTAATAATCTACTATCAATAAATTGTACTGTTCGTGATCTCTTGTCTCTGTGGGTTCAACCCTTGCTTCCAATACTATTCTATAATAGTCTTGTCCACTTGCAAGGAAAAATTTAAAATAAGACATCGATCTACTGCCGAACTAACATTAGCTGGAAATAGGGGCCATCAAGGAAAGGGAAAAAGCCGACCAACAAGGGCCCAACAAGAGGCAATGAAGGAAGAACACAACTGTTGTTTCTTTGGTGAATGAAGGGGAATAAGGCGAGATTACGAACTGGAGGAATTCTCCCCCTTGAACACTCCAAAAACGCACGTCATGAACGCCCTCCTCGCGGAAAATAAGATACAACCTCCAAACCTGGTGAAGGTGCCACTCGAACACAGAAACTCAAGGAAAATGTGTGTTTTCCACAATGACGTAGGTCACTGGACCGAGGAATGCATCCAATTGAAATGGGCGATACAATGAATAGTAAACGAGGGGGATAAGAGGTTCGAGAAGAGGGAGCCAAACAACCGAGCCCCAGCACCAAGGGCTCCCGAATGCGACGACCCACAACCGAGCAAACGACCTGCTATCAATACCATCCGACCTGAAGTTCCGAGCATTACACAGCTAAAAAACACAATCAACAGCTTGACCTACTCGGTTGATTCTCTGCTAAACAATTTGGTCGAGCGTGAAATTGTGTTCCGTGAGGCCGAGCTGGCCACAAATGCAATAGCTCGCTCGCAACCACTGACGTTACAGGTTGGCATCCATGATAGTTTGGTCAAACGGGTGTTGATCGATACATGAGCCAGAAAGGATATGTTGTATTACTCATGTTTCTTGGTATTAGGAGTTGGGGACTCTAACTTGACCCCAAGCCAACTCCAATTGGAAGGATTAATGGTCACAAAGCAACTTCAAAAGGAATGATCACACTCAGGGTTGACCTCTGTAAAGGAAACATGGCTAGAAGCGAAGATGTCACTTTTGTGATCCTCGACCTTCCATCCCTGTACAATGTTATCCTCGGCTCACCGGCTCAAGCGAGTTTCCAAATGGTCGCCTCATTGGCACATCAAAGAGTAAAGTACCCTACCCCTAACGGCGTTGGGATCCTTAGGAATGATGCAAGAACCATTCTGGAATACATCATCGGCGTGAAGAAAGAAACTAAAAGAAAACTTAAAGTACCGAAGATAACGTTCACGGAAAGCATTCCAGAGCAGAGCAGATCAAAGAGAGCAAGGGGACTCGATGAAGAATTTTCCACCCCATAGCAATTAGCACATCTTGTCGAGGTCAGTGACCTCGACAATTTGGAAATAAGGGAGCGAGTAGAGATGGACAGTTTTGACATCAGAGACCACCCAATTTTGCAACCGCTGGAAGATGTGGAGGAAGTGATCATCAATTTTGCATGTCCTGAGCAAAAAATAAGGGTCGGGATAGAAATCCCGGAATGCGAGCGAGTGACCATCATACAATTTCTAAGGGACAACACCGATGTATTTGTATGGAGGGCCGAGGACATGGAAGGAATCAGTGATGAATTTGTCGAGCACCGACTATCCATCGACACAAAATACTCGCCCAATCAATAGAAACCAAGGTACCTCTCAACTAAAAAGCAAGAGGCGATCAAATAAGAAGTGGAAAAGCTAATACGAGCCGACATCATTAAAGAAATCCACCATCCCATGTGGATTGCTAATGTGGCGTTGGTGAGAAAATTAAACAAAAAAAATAGAGAATGTGTGTTGATTTCACCGACCTAAACCAAGCATGCCCAAAAGATTGGTATCCTTTGCCAAGAATAGACCAGCTCGTTAATTCTATCTCTAGGTACAAAATCATGAGCTTCGTCGACGCTTACTCAGGATATCACCAGATAAGAATGCATAAGGATGACCGAGCAAACACCGCCTTTAGAGCCGTATGAGCCCTCTATTGCTACAACATGATGCCCTTTGGCCTGAAAAATGCGGGAGCTACCTACCAAATAATGGTCAACAAGGTTTTTGGAAATCAATTAGGAGGAAACGTTGAGATCTACATCGACGACATGGTAATCAAGACAAATGAGTCCAACCATGTCGATGACCTGCGCGAAACATTCAAAAACCTTAGAGCGAACAAGATGAAGTTGAACCCTGCCAAATATGCCTTTGGGGTAACCTCGGGAAAATTCTTAGGCTACATGGTGAACGTAAGAGGAATAGAGGCTAATCAAGAATAAATAAGAGCCCTGGCCGAAATGGAAGCACCGACTTGCATCAAACAGGTCCAAAAACTAAATGGGAGAATCGTGGCTTTGGGGAGGTTCATCTCCAAGTCGACAGAAAAAAGTCTGCCTTTCTTCAAAATCCTTAGGGGTGCCAAAAATATCGCCTAGAGCGAAGAATGCAACCTCTTCTTCGCCGAGCTCAAGAAATACCTCGGTATCCGCCCTCTGTTGAGCAGCCCTGTCCCCGATGAAAGGTTGTATGTATACCTCTCGACATCGAATACTGCGATTATCTCTGTGCTGCTCAGAGAAGAAGACGCACAACAGAAGCCCATTTACTATGTCCCTCATGCACTCACTGACGTCGAAACAAGAAACATGAATGTGGAAAAGGTCATACTCGCATTGATCTTGACGACCAGGAAATTGAAGCCATATTTCAAGGCTCATGAAATCGCGGTATATACATATCTACCCCTACGAAGGATCCTGCACAAGCCTGACGTGGCAGGAAGAATGATGAGGTGGACAGTCGAGCTGACCAAGTACGCCACCACCTATTTGCCGAGAAAAGTAATTAAGGCACGAGAAAAAAAAAACAACAAGTGATCGCCGACTTCATCGCGGAGACATCCTTTAATTCAGTAGAAGAAAAGAGCCCAACAACAAGTATCGAGCCCCGAGACAAGCAAGCACCCAACCAGATCACGCCCATAAGAGCCGACCAAAGCGAACGTGGACACTATTTATGGGCGACTCATCAAGCAACCATGGCCACGGGCCGACATTTTTCTCACAACGCCGAACGGGAAGAAATCAAGAAGCTTTGAAACTTAGCTTCGGCATCGAACAATGTAGTCGAGCACGAGGCCTTGATATCGTGAGCCGGGCACTTGAAATGGGGGCCATGGAAATTTTACTCTTTAGCGACTCCTAGCTCATTGTAAAGCAAATTTCGAGGAGTGCGGGTTAACCACCCCACGCTTAACAAACATAGGGAGTTCGCACTCGGTGTTCTCGTACAGTTTAAATATTGGGAGCTGCTTCAAATAGGTCGGGCTAGTAACAAGAAAGCAGACTATCTCTTTAAACTATCATCTGCCAACCCAGATGAACTACCACACGAGACAAGGTTCGAAATCCGGATGCACCACCATTAACAAAGTGAAAATAATGTCCGCCGAGCCAACAATAGACCGTTGGATCAGTAATTGAAGATTTGTTGTATCGAAGATCCTTTTCAAAACCTCTTTGAGATGTGTTCGCCCGTAAATCATGCAAGGACCGCCGGCCGAAGTGCATGGAGGGTATGCGTGAGCCATCCGAGAACACGCACTCGGCCGACAAACTCGCTTCTTCACGGTTATTATTGGCCAACGATGAGAAGGGATGCCGAGACACATGTCCAAAAATGCAAAAATGCCAAAGATTTACCGACATCCCAAATTGCCCTCGGCCCCTCAAACACCAGTAATATCATCATGGTCATTTGACATGTGGGGCCTTGATTTGATCGGCCCATTCCTCTGGCGAAAGGACAAAACAAATTTGTGATAGTAGCAGTTGACTACTTGACCAAGTGGATAGAAGCACAACCTCTGGCAAGTATCACCGAACAAAAGGCAATTGATTTCGTTCGAAATCAAATACGGTGTAGGTTTGGGTTACCAAGGGCCATCGTTTTAGATTACGGTACCCAATTCTCCAAAAGATTCACAGCGAAGTGCCACGAAAGAGGAGTCCGACATTGGAAGTCATCAGTGGCACACCCCCAAGGGAACGGACAGGCCAAGGCTGCGAACAAACAGATCGTTCATGCTTTAAAAATAAGATTGGATGAAAAGAAAGGAGCTTGGCTAGAAGAACTCCCGATTGTGTTATGGTCTATAAGAACCTCGACACGAGGATATACAGTCGAAACACAATTTTCCTTAACATATGGTTCCGAGGCATTGACCCCCGTTGAAATGGCTTTACCAACAATGATGGTAACTCACTATGACCAAGAGACAAACAAGAAAGCCATGGAACTAGTTCTCGACTACTTGGAAGAAAAGAGAATGGAAACAAGGTTAAGGTTAATCAACTACAAGAAGCTAGCAAAGGCTTATTGATCGATGTTTTATTTAATCTTTTTCCTTGCAAGTGGACAAGACTATTATAGAATAGTTTTGGGAAGCAAGGGTCGAACCACATAGATTTGGATTTGATTATAGTAAATTTAACTAATCTATTAAAATAAAACAATTAATAACTAATGGAGTTTTTGGTTTTTATAAATTAATTTAACTAGAAAGCAATAAAATAATCTAACTAACAAAGCATGATAAATATGAGATAAATCAAAGATTTGTAAATTGACTAGGAATTAGGATTCACTTGTATCTATTCTATTGTTTAATTCAAAATAATTATCATTCAATTTCGGGTTCGCTCACTAAAATAGATATGTCTGTTGAACAATTGGTTCAGCCTCCATCCCCGCAAAATTCACCCATTCCATATCCTAAGCACAGAACCGTAATCTAGTCGTCACCTAGATTTATGATCTATCTCGTCACCTAGATCATGTAAGAACCTGGTCATAACTTATCACTCTCGTGTTTCGATAGGTCCAATTTATTGTGTTGTGAGCCGTACCTGCGACATATGCACTTGGTCATGCAGGTATCCGCACCTCTAGGTCTTTATTATTTGCGATTACATTCATTTGTTCAAAGCGAAATAATAAAGGGATTGATAAACACCACAATCAACAAGAATTAAATGAATAAGAATTAATATAAAACAATAGATTTGATACAAGTTACCTCCAATTCCTAGATTATGGAGTTAGCTCTCCATAATTGAAAATACAAAACCTTGAACCATTCTTGGAGAATCTTTCTTCATAGACAAAGAAAAATACGAACTTCTCCTTTTTTCCTAACTAAAGGATCTATTTATACCTAATTAATCCTACATCAGGAGGAAAAGGAGATACATTATAATTACAACACTAAAAGAATTAAACTAGGACTTGCACAATTCCCAAGGCAATTAGAACACTAAAATAGGCGGCTAATTTTGTGCTGGAATTTCTGATTTTCAGCTTTTTCCTTCAAGTTTCCAGCTTTTGCGGTTTGGTCCCCTGAAGTTCTTCAATTCAAAGATAAAATGCCTATATTTTGCACAATTATTCCAAAGTCTTGAAACTATAAAACAACACTAAAACACATATTAGACAACAAAACCTCGAGAAATAGCATATTTAAGCCGGAATAATACTCAATAACGTATAAAATACGTTATCACTTATCATGACAACCGGATGAGAGCTCGCTCGTTCGTGATCGGAGACCTAGTTTCGAGGAAGGTTGAAGCCACAGAAAC
>CM028378.1:115269339-115325709 GCA_013146195.2 Codonopsis lanceolata
TGTGCATGGGCTCTAAGCCTACGAGAATTGGCATAGCCTAGTATCCTCTCATCTAGCCATGGGCTTCAATTTCCAATGTCATGGCATAAAATTGATGGGTTTTCATGGGTTTTAACGCGCATTACACGGGCACGGGCTTTAATTGGCTTATGGATTGAATTATATGATTTGAAAATTTTATACCTATCAAATCTTGGGCTTTAAAATAATTTCAGTTCATATACTTTATACATATTAAAATTTAAAATTAGCACAAATAGTTTCTAGAGATTAAATGAAATAAACATTTATCATCTCAAGTTCTCAACCTTATAATTTAAAATTCCCAACTTAAACTTTAATATTAGAAGCCTCAAATTAAAATTACAAGTCACAACTTCAACTTCAAATTTAAAATTACAATTCCCAACTTCAAATTTAAAATTACATGTTCCAACTTCAAATTTAAAATTACATATTCCAACTTCAAAAGAAATAAACAATATCATACATAAAGTTCATATGATTTCTTCAAAAGAAATTGGGGCTTCCGGCTAGTGAGCCTTCTCAAGCGGTCGTATGCGTTGAGTAATTGGATGCAAGTGAATCCACTCTTTCTTTCCACCTAGTAAAACGACATAGTTTTACAAGGTGACCCCAATAATTTCAAACGGTGACCCACCCCCAATTCCTTAAAGTTAAGTCAAAAAGAAAGAGGCCAAAAGGGAGTACCTACATGTGTTGTGTATTAGTAGAGGGACTACTGCCTGCCGAACTAAGGGAGTCGGGGGGAAGGAAACAGGAAAGGGGATTAGGGGAAAGTAGGAACAGAGTCAGTGAGTCACAGAGAAAGACTGAGAGGAGTAGAGGACTGATTTACTGAGGAGAGCTTTTACTCTTTTTCAATTTGAGTTTTTGTCTCTTTGACTTCAAAGCCTTACTGCCTTAGCATTACAAAAGGTATGTCTTTTTTAATTTTTAATTTTTGTTTCTCTTTGTTTAAATAGTATTTATAAAAATTGTTGGTTTGAATCGGTGATTGTTTGATGTTCGATGTATTTATATTTAGCCATTATTCATTATCAATGAATAATACAAGTTGATATTTATAATTCTTATCAGTTTCTTCAAGATCGAGTACGTGTTACTCCGTTCTCAAATTATTGTACTATTTGACCCAGTACACAAATTTAGGAAAAATACTAGGCTTGATTATTAATATTGGTGTAAAGTATATTTTTCTTTAAAATATATGTACATGTGGTTCATAATTAAAATATGAAGAAAAAAAAAGTAAAGATAAAATGATAAAAGTATTGCGCTGAAAAGAAACTTTTAAACAAGATGATTTATTTGAGAATGAGAAAAAAAGAGAACGAGACAATAATTTTGGGACCAAGGGAGTAAAATTTAGTCACTCACAGCATCAATAGTGGCCAGTGGGAGAGTTCACATTCCCATCATTTCTCAAAAAGTTTTTGGAGCTTTTTAGCCATTGTGGAAGAATTGAATTAACTATTTGCAAAAGAGCTATGGGTGAGCATGATTTTTCCAAAATCGGACGGACCAATAGAATTGGACCAAATCAGTAAAATTGGATCGAACCAATTTATTGTTTTGATTTCGGTTCTGGATTTTAGTAGAACAAGTCAATTGGTTTAGTCCTGATTTTAAAACTTATAAATTGGTTCTTAACGGTTTATATATGTATTCATATCTTTCTTTTTATCCAAGTTTATTTCATCGAATAGTTCTTCATTTTTTGTTTGATAATTTTTGAAACAATGAAAACGTAGTGACCTTTTTTCTACGATATACAATAATTAAGAATTTGGAGATTTGCAAGTTTTTATCATAAATCTCTTTTCATACTATAAAGTGTTAAAACTCTTAAGTTCATCTACCTACTTTTTCTTCACTTTTGTTTCTGTAGCGTGAACTTGATTGTAATGTTATGACTCAAAACATTTTAACCGTTGACTGTACTATTATTTTTTTCTTTTGTGAACTGGTTTGCATTTTCAATGTTTTACTATTGTTGAATTCTTTTTAATCTTTGTATGAAATATTAAATTTTATTATTTGTTTGTATTAAGCCGTTAAGAACCAAAATATCGGTTGCTTATTGTTCTCATACATTTTGGTTAGTTCTAGACCAAACCAAAATATTGATTATCATACATCTTGGGTTGATTTTGGTTTTGAATTTTTAAAGAACCGGAGTATTGGTTTTGTTCTGGCTCTTCGCTTTTTAGCAAAAAATAGATCTAACCAAATTGTAATCACCTCTAGAAATAGTCGATCTTTTTCCAAGAATCTTTTTCCAAGAATCTGCTTTCTTCTCAGGTTGTGGGCCCCAAGCATAAAAAAAGATAGACCTTCTTTGCAAAATATATAAAGTGGTATAGAAAAATAAAATGATATAGATTAAGTGAGACTTATAAAAAAGTTGTTGTGATGTCTTTTATTATAGGTAGATGTTTTAGGTTTTAGGTTTTTGAGGTGGAGATGATGTGACATGTGGGCCCATAAAAAATGGAAAAAAAGCTCTACCACTGTAGATACTAGTTTAGTTCATGAAAGATGATGAAGATATCAGACTAAGTTGATGAATGTGTGGTTAGCCTAGGCAATAAGCGAGAGCGACTATGCAAGATTGCAAGCTAGACGGCCACGGCGACGACATCGATGTCGGGTTCTGCGAAGTTCTAGGGTTTGTTTTGAGAGAGAGAGAGAGAGAGAGAGAAGACTCTTTTGGATTTTGAAAATTTGGTCAATGAGACCTTTGTCCCATTGCTCAGTACTCAATTACTCATTGTCCATAAGTCAAATGTGAGATATTTTAAAATGATATAATTAAGAATGATATTATAAATATAAAATTATAAGTATATTTATATAAGTATATTTATATAAGTATATATATATATATATATATATATATATATATATATATATATATATATATATTTAATATGACGATTCGGTTCGATTCAGTTTGACTTGGTTTAGGTTAGAAGTAAAAATCGCTAATCGAACCGAATCGACCAATTTATAAAATTTTCAAACCTAAACCGAACGATCCTACATCAAAACCGAACTAAACCTACTGATTCAATTCGATTCGATTATGTGATTCCGACTTACACCACTAGTTGTGATGAACATTGGCTTCTCTCCATGTAAGCAAGAGAAACTTGATATGTGCACGTTATTTATTGACGGTTACTCTCTCTGTTTCGAGTAAAGAATCCCTATTTGAAAATCAAACTTTTTAAGAAAATGATATTTTAAGTTGTCTATTAGTAATAAAATCGCACTTTTATATCTTACTTTTTGAAAGTTGATTCTTTAAGTGAAACATCTTAAAATGGAATGGTGAGCACTTTGCCCGAAACGGAGGGAGTATCTCATAACAAATTAGGAGGGATTTACTTAAATTTCACATTGCAAAGAAAGAACCAAAACAACATGCAGCTCTGCTATCCACAATATACAAATTGTATCATCTTTCATGTTCTTTGGATATACCTATCAAATAACCGGTAGTTAAGCATAACTGTCTAATTAACACGCTTATCGTCTCAACTCAATCAACAATCTCAAAAAGAGATGATGAACATAAGAGTGGGGGATAAGAATATACTGTTGCAACACCAAATCGAAACCCAGGTTCGTGTATTGTATCACTTGTTCCCACGGAAATACAAGTAAACCCTCTGTACCAACACAAGGAAAGAAAGCAAGTTTAGTGAAGAGATCAGAAAAAACCACTAGAAAGACAAGTCATTATTGTTAAATAAACCGCTCAAAGTAGACAACACGGAAAGCTGACCATAAGCTGAAAAGGAAAGCGCAGAGTATCTAACCTGAAGAACCCACAAGCTTATAAGTGATTCCAAGCAAAATAATGCGAATCCCACTACGTAGAAGATCTGCAAGAAAACAGAGAATTATTCACTTCTTCCCCAGAATCAACCATTAGGTAATGTTGCATTATATAATTCACCAGTCCCTACTAAAATACAACTTACCCCCACCAACAAATGCTCAGAGAAAACATCAATTACTGCAAGGATGCCCCTAAAGATTCAAAAATACCACAAATCAGTTACAAGACGGAAAATCAAGAATAATAGTCGAGGGGAAAAGTGCATCCGACTACTTCTAGCAAAGGAAGCCACAATTCATAGTATTTACGTAATTTCATATGGGTAACTCATAAACATTCCACAGCAAGATCAATAATATAATCATACTCAGAAAAATAAAAAGGATTATAATGATGCTTCAATTATATAAAGGACGAAGTCAACATGGAACTGCAACTAGTGTTTTTCAATGCATCTAATGACCCTGAATGCCGATTATCAAAGCAGCGCTTCCAACTATTAGATACTTCCTCCATTCCCAAAAGTCAAACTTTTCCTTTAGATTTCATTCCAACTATTAGATACTCCCACTCAAAAGTCAAACTTTTAGACCTTCCATACATTTCCTTTAGATTTCACTGAATTTATATCTTTTTCATATGACACATAAGAGCAACATTATGACTCTTTTCTTGGACCAATTAAAATGGGAAGTAATACTCTTTTTTTGAAGAGGGGAAGAAGTACCATCGACCCTCTTCTTTTCACAAATTGTTAATTGCTTTTGTATCTACATATATTTGTCCTTTAAAAAGAAAATTAGAAGAATCCTAAACGTTATCGTATATCAACATCTTATTTTAAGAATTACTTCTTTGATTATTCAGGCATACCAACTATTATAAAATCACATTATTGGAGACTACTTCTGTCCCACCCATCAGAAAGCCAGATTTCGAGGTAAGGTGTTCTCTATAGAAACATTCTGCACTATGCAAGAACAGACACTGAAGAATTTGAAAGATGGGGTCTGCTTCTGAGTTGCGAATAAGATATTATTATGGCTTACAGAATTATACTATCTTGAACAAAATAGGCTCACAAAAGATCACATCTTGTTTCCGCCAAAATTAATTCAGGGCCTACAGGAGAGACAACACAACAGATTGCTACTTATCGGATCAGATAATCCTGAACAAACAAAATACTGGCCTCGCATACAAGTTTGTAGTTCAGGGAAAAATGATACTTTTGCTAAACAGAATGACCCCCAGACATTCATTGTTTAAAGTGAAGAGTTAATAATTACAACCAAAACTGTCTAATGAAAATAATCACCTACTCCTTCCATCCCGAAAAAAGGGTCCATTTTCAGTTTTTTACTAAAATTTAGAAAATTGACTTTTGGGGTGTTTTAGACTTTTAGAATCCTTAATGTCCACATATAACATTTAGAAGTCTACACTGCGAGATGATGTGTGAAAGGTGTAATTAGTAAACTTACATAAAAAAAATCATCACTCATTTAGGGACGCAGTGAATATTACTCCCTCCGTTCTTGGCAAAGAGTCCATCGTACTATTTTGAGACGTTTCACTTTAAGAGTTCACTAAAAAAAATTATGTTTACAATTTTTATAACATTTCCATCTTTACCATCCACTTGTGTTGTAAGTACATTGTTTGTGGTTTAAGTATTTTTGTAATTATGACCAATTCAATGGCATTACTATATCCAGACTTAACAAACGTGGACTCTTTGGGTGGAACGGAGGGAGTACCGGAGTATATACTAGGAAAAATCCATTGTTTTGAAAACAATTCATCGGACTCAGAAAACAACAATAACTCGTTATCACCATAAAACAAATTAATATGTAAAACTTACGTCAACGACCTCCCATGAAAGACAATTGGAGGAGCAATAGCAGCAAATATGCAAAAGGCAATGTGGAGCTGCATAATGTCAATGATGTCCATCAGTGACTAAGATAATAATTGACAACAACAAAGGGTTGAGATGACTCATTTGCAGTACTTACCATGTAGAACATGAAAAACCAACCGAACTTTAATGCACTGTCAGTCCTATAGAAACAAGAAAACATTTAATCAACATCTTTACAAATATCCCATCACAACCAAAAGCAAAAAAACAAAAAAATAATAAAAATTATTATTATTAAAGCAACAAATAATCAATACATAAAAACCCTAAGCAGTATAATACTCCCTCTGTCTGGTGTCCTTTTTGGTTTCTCAAAGAAAATTAATTAAGTTGACTTTTCAGCTTCTTTTTTTAATATAATAAAAGAAATAGACTTTTAGGCATTTTAGCAGTACATAAACACACATACCCTAGTGTCCACATCATAGCATTGCAAATGCACATTGGGACATGATAATAGATAAACACAAATTTATTAACTTCATTGGAAAATGGACACTCATTTTTGGACAATTTTTTTTGGACAGAGGGGTAATAATATTTGCATAACCAAGAATGACATCTCTAATGCCCAGACTACTTAAAAACCAGTCTGGCACACTAGTATAGTTACATTTCACACCCAAAAGTGCAAGGAATAGAACAGCATGTCCATGATGAAATAAAATCCCCACTCTCTCTCTCTCTCTCCCCCCTTTTGGATTTGAAGGTTACGACCACACGAAACAAATTATATGGGCCCCGTCTCTCTTACTTTTTGATTCAATCATTACAAAATCACGAAAAAGGCCATGATTCACAAAACGAATCATCTACCCAAACAAGGCCAAAGATACGCCTCAACTTTAATCTAACCAGTAATCAAATTCCCCCATTGTCCAAAAGAACAAAGCCTCGATATGCATATATGGCTTTCCTTCTAATCGGGAAAACAAAACTTGCCATGATTGAAAAATTACAATTGAGTCTATCTCAGTACACCCAGAAATGGTAATCCAACCAGCGATTGCTGAACTCAAATGCAGTCGAAGGCCTCGCACCATCATACCCAAAGAAAATAGTCTCCTAAAAGCAGAATTAAATATGCCTCAGACCAATAAACCAAAATCAACTCTAATACATGTGGTTTGCTCTACAGACAAGAGGGATCACCTCTTCGCGCTGACAACCGGCACAAATAGACAGATCCTGCTAGCCGGGGTAGGTCTTTGGAGTAAGCATAATTAGACATGATTGGAATGAGCATAGAAAGATGCGCGACCCTGTTGAAATTTTATCATCAATCCAACCCTCGTTCACGCTTATTCTTTTCTGCTCGAAAACCACTGTTTTTGTAGCTCTCCCATTACCCATTCTCAAGTACAATTCAAGTCGACTCAGCAGCATTTATCCCAATCACTCGGGGCCAGCTACATGATTTCTTCTCGACTGTTACGTTTTGGTCCAATATTGTGAGATCATCAATAAGTTCAAATCTGTGAGAATATTCTTAAGGTTCATGATTCTGGATTTGACAAAGTTTTACACTACCTAACACAAAACTCTCAATCCGAGCTTGGACTTGCAAGGTGATTAAACTTCCGTTTAAAAAATAAAAGTAATAAGCTTCAAAAGGAAATTCCCCAACTCTCATGAGGAATCAACAACTTATTCTAAGTAGGGTGGCCCTAGTATAAAAAAAGAGATCCCACTTCAGGTCAATATGTAGTACCATTCCCCCAAAGTGTAACAAGTGTTTCTTGCTTTCTCTTTTTCCCCTCTATTTATTTATTGTATTTATTTTTGTGTGTAGTGCGAGCATGGTTGGTGGAAGGGGAAATTTGTGAATCTAGAACCGAGATCAAACTCAGGACCAGATCACTTTTTAAAGTATCTTGGGTTGAAGGAAATTAAGGAATCCCAATTGACATCAATACTTACTAAATTCTAAATCAAGAATGAACTCTAGCCAAAGCTCCACGTAAAATCAACATAAATGAAAGACACATGGGGACATACAAAAAACATTTAGATACCTCATAGCACGATAGAGTGGCCTGTACCACAGCACATACGAAAGGGGACAGCCAAGTAGAGCATAAATGGTTGCAAGGAAAAAAATTTTGACACCTGTAGAAAGTCAAACGCATTTAGACTTTGCAAACAGAGCATTGCATCACAGCAAGTAATGCGTAACGGGTACAGAACAAAAGACTTACCACCGCCTCTTATCCAACAAACCATCACGGCAATGACATTAAACACAAGGCAAAGAACTATACCTGCATAGAAATCAGAAAAAAGGTCAGGAGTGAATAATGTACTCCAATGAGGCAACAACACTCTCAAATATACAAATAAGACATATCTAGAATATTGATAAATCCATATAATTCAAAATCACCAAGGATTATGTCATAATGAATATTAAAGGTTCTGTTTTCAAAGTGAAGGCCAAATAATAATTCCCCAAATCCCAATTTCATCCCTCAAAAGGATCATCACACATTAATCCTTCATGTTTGAATACGTCCCAGTTTTGTCCTTCCATCAAATGGCTGTAAGAAGATCAATGGAAGTAGTCACATGCTTTGCACATGACAGTTTCAAATCAAAAATACAGTTTTGCCCTTACTATTTATCAAGGTTCTAAAAGTTGCTAGGCGGGAGCTAGGTGTCGGGCGCCTAAGCGGAGCCTAGAAATTAAGGCATAATTCCAATAGTTCTTGATTTTTTAATGTAAATTTAAAAAATACATCAACACAGACTACAAATTTAATTTCCCAAAATTCTTAACACTTATTTATATAATTTTTCTTAATATTATAAACTTAAACCTTTAAATTTACTAATAAAAAATATCATTAAATAATTTAAAAACTAAAAAGTGAATACTTCATTAATACGCAATACATAGCTCAATACTATACTTAATACTTATTACTCCCTAAATAACTTAATACTCTTAATATGTAATAAGAGCAAAAGAGTGTAAAACACATTTCACCACACCCAATGTTTTTGTTGAGACAACTTCACTCTTGCAGACTTGCTGTGTTATCACGTGGGTCACCCAATATCAAGGAAAACTTTCCCTTCTCAACCAGCAGTTCCTCCCTCCTTTCTCTTTCTCCTAGGCGTTATCCTTCTCTCTCTAATATCACTTACCATCTCCATGCTCTCTCTTTCTCTCAGCCTCTCCAATTATCAACAGACAACAATCGAAGATACGGCAACAGCTGTCTCTCACGTTCGCAGCCGGAAATGGTTCCATCTCGAACGATCCACCCACACATCCCTCCTCCGCGGCATCGCACGGGATCTTCACCGTATCCCTACCTTTTTCTCCTCCATCACCATTCTAGACCACTCGCTCCTCTCTCCTTGGGTCACCCTCTCCCCACTCTTCAAACACATCTTTCGCGCTGCTTCCCTGCCGTTACTTCCCTCATTGACAGTGCCTAAAGCGACTAGTCGGCGACTAGGGCACCTAATCGGCGATTTCTTCTCCAACGATTTTGTTGTCCTATTTGGTATTAATCGCGGTGTGGACTAGTGCCTAGGCGGCCGCCTAGGGCGAGTTTTAGAACACTGCTATTTATAAAGAGTCAATTTATAATGTAAAAAAGAAATTTTTATTATAAAAGAAACTCTCCCATGAGACTATTCTGCCAAGGAACCAAAAAATAAATAACTAAAGCTAGTTCAAAAGTATTATGTATGTTCTCCTATGTGTTTTAGAGACATTTTTTCTTGTTTTCACTCTCATAGGTCCCACTATAATTCTCCCTCTCACACTCACTCTTTATCAAAAAGTTAAAATACAAATGCCACACACACACACATGTTTTCTCTCTTTTCTCCATTGTTGACCATTATAGCATTATGGTTCTTCGAACCCAAAGTCCACATCAAATCTTTTTCAAAAGATTTAAATTAGATGGACACCATCAAATGATCTACAATGAGTTTTAACTCCACTGAGAAGCTTGGCCTTTGACCACATATCTCCAACATTTTGCACAATAAGGAAGAAGCTTGGCCAAGGCCAGTTTTGCACCACCCATCATCGTACCGATAAGTTGCTAGCACTCCTTATGTTTGCAAAGCCATCTCTATAGAAGCCCATGTGGAAGAAGGATTACAACAGGCTTTTTCTTATTGTTTTTGGGGCCTGGTTCATACATATCAAGGTTTGGGTTTAACCAATCTTCGAAATGATGAGCTATTTGGGTTAACAGATGTTTTTGAGGTTTGGTTCATACATATATTTGTTTTCCTAGTTCCGTCGTACTACCAGAAGATGGTTGCAATCGAGGGGATTTTCCTTAGAAAGTTATTTGAAAAATTAGGGCCCCGTCCAAAGTAGCTTTTTTTTTATGTGGGAGGCAAGGAATGAAGCTATTCTTATTGGTGATAAAAAAAAATTGGTGATAACTTGTGAAATGAATATCATTTATGTCGATTGGTGCTTCATGTGTAAAAGAAAAGGGGAGAGTGTAAATCATATCCTATTTCATTGTCCAGTGGCGTGCGAGACGTGGAATTTCATTCTCAATCTCTTTCAACGTTCGTGGACCTCTTCCTTCTCCGTCAAAGAGCTTCCTCTTCGTTGGTCGCTCTACAAGCAAAGAAGAAGAAGCTAGGTTTGGGATGTTGTCCGTCTTTTGTGCATTTTTAGAATGCTGTGGACGGAAAGAAATCGAAGAGCTTTTGAGAATGTTGGGCTATCTATTTCCAAGTTGAAGTAATCCCCGCTCCACATGTTATTCTTTTTGAGCAAAGACTGATTCTTTAATAGAGTTTATGGATAGTCTTGTACACAACACGAGTCACCTGTCGCCTTGTTTATAATATACTTTACTAATCCAAAAAAAAAAAAAAGACAAGCTATTCTTCAACGTAGGGTTTGGGCGACCTTTAACTGAGAGTGTCAACATAGTCGTCCTTGGCTACATCTGACAACACAACCATCAAATTGATGGTAGTTGGCAGACCCGTGACAGCACGAGTATTGATAGCAAATTGACTACTCGGGGTCGGGGTTTTAAGCAAACAATGACAGCAGGTAACTAGTTGATGACAAGATTTCAGGCATGAGGTTAGGTTTTAATGATTACTTCCTCTCACTAATCACCGATGGTTATTATTATAGTATCCATTGGATCACAATTAAATGGCCGAGATTTATTGGGTAGTTAGACCATGCAATTAATTCACCTAAAAAGAATCAAAACCATCAAGTGATTATTTGTTACCATTTTTTTTAAGTGACTTTTGGTTTTTAACTTAAAATCAGTCAAATTTAGAGTGTTTGTTTAAGTTTATAAGCTAAAAGTCAATAAGTAAGGTACAACCGCTTTTATTTTATGCATTGAAAAGCCAAAGTCAAAAGACCTAAATTCTAATCTTCTTTGGGTTTTTCAAAACACGAAGACAACTATTCATTGATAAACTTTTGATTATTCTCATTTTACCCTTTTCTCAAATATACGTAAAAAATGAATACTAATTTCAAGATATTTTTTAAAAAAAAGTAATCATTTAATGTGGGTTGGGATAAATAATTTATTCGTTGGTGTAATTATAAATATTTTATGTTGTAAACATTTTCAACCTCCGCATATTACACTACTTATATTTTTTGATAAAGGGATGGTAGATAACTACTTAAAACAATTTGACTACTTAAACTAAAAATTGGATAGAAAATAACCAAAACTAAACATGAAAAACTACATGTATTGATGGTATTAAAAAAATAAATACATATTTTTTTGTTTAAAGAATGATTAAGAAAATAAATTTTAATTAAATATTGTCCGATATTGACTTTTTAAGATAGAGGTGAGACTTTTTTTCTCAATGAAGGGTGTACTTAGGGTATTATGGTCAATTTGTATTAAATAAACCAATTAAAGCCTATTTAACAAATAATCAGAACTCATAAGACGCTTTTCAATGGCTACAACAAACAGCCAGTCAGCCATCAGCCATCGGCCGTGACAAACGAACCCTAATTGCATTAAAAAATCTCAACCATTTATTTTTTATTCAATGGATAATATAATAGTAACCATAATGGTTGTAAGAGAAAGTAACCATTGAAAACTTCTCCATACATATGGGGAAGGTTTCAATAATTACTTTGTCTCACTAGCCATTGATTGTTACTATTATACAATCCATAGAATAAAAAATAAAAGGTTGATATTGTAAGTTGGATAATGCTATTAATTAGCTTCAACCGAATACAAACTATACCAAATAACATTTTTTTATCCAATGAATGGTATAATAGTAACTACACCAAAGTAACCTTTCAATATATATATATATATATAGAGAGAGAGAGAGAGAGAGAGAGAGAGAGAGATGGAGAGATCTGCGTATGAACGTCATGTGGATGGGACGAAACGTGAAGGATGCATGTGGGATGATTTTTATTTGAGAGGTGTTAGTGGGAATCATGGATACTTAGAATGGTAAGTTATT
Organism: Codonopsis lanceolata; assembly: GCA_013146195.2. NCBI lineage: Eukaryota > Viridiplantae > Streptophyta > Magnoliopsida > Asterales > Campanulaceae > Codonopsis > Codonopsis lanceolata. The sequence continues at coordinate 115,281,612 of CM028378.1, forward strand.
TTTTACCATAATGAAAGAGGGATTGGGTGATTGGGAATGACGAGGGCAGGAACAAACATCATAAGGGAGTTACCGCAGTAATGCCTTTAAAAGATCCGCCAAGGGAGTCACTTTAGAAAACCTTACTGGCATCGTAGACTCAAATCTTCAAGAGAAGCATGCATATGAGCAAGCTTTACAGAACAAGCTCTGATTCAAGATATTTAAAAAAAATAATTGCTTAAGAGATAACTCTTTTGTAAATTTTATGGACATAATTTTGATTTGTTAGGTCAAGTTGACTGTTACTCCCGGTGTACATTGGTTGCGTCACCTTTTTGACGCAAGTTAATATTACTCTCTTTACTTATAAAAAAAAGAGATAGCTCAGTACATATCAATATAATCCTCTTTGGGATGTTGCACGAACTATCAGAAATCTAAGGAGAGACTGCCAGTTTTCTATCTCCATCCCCCTAAAGACCATGTAAACAGCGTCCTAAAGGGTTGGCCTGCTAACTCCGTGCTCAAGTAGTTAAGGCTTTGTGCCAGACGATGCTCTCATGTGGTCTAGGTTTGTTTGCACAAAATTTTAAAAATACAATTTGTCTGCTTCTATTTTAGGACTAGACACACGACAAGTTCAAGTGTTATTAGGTATAGTTTCTAAATCAAATAAGAATATTGAAATCAACCATCATATTTTACAATATATAAATACACACACACATACACGCACAAAAACTCTCTTAGTGCATGCCTAGAGAGAATAATATGAGTTCAAAAAAGAAGAAAAAAGTTCACATGGCTAAAGCTCAAGTTTGTATATGCATTCTCTGCCCTGGAACGTAATTTCTAGCAACTTCTGAGATGTATCTGCATTGGGGTACGTCACAGTTCTCACGACTTATTCACCATTGATGAAAATCCAAAATCCTTAGACTTGTGTAGCACAAATAAAAAATCAAAAGCAAGCCCAAGAAAATAGAAAAAAGCTTCTCACCAACAAAGACGACTCATCGTCTAACCTTTCAAGCCTGGGGTAGAAGACAATTTTTCTAGCAACCCACTTAAATTAAAATAACTAGCCACAAAGATCAGCCACCATCAAACTTAGAATGTATGCAGCTAGATACCACCATACTAAAAATAAAATGCTTAGTGACTCTACTCCATGGTCCAGCAAATTTCTTTCTATCTCCCCCCCCCCCTCTCTCTCTCTCTCGCCCCCGAACATGCATTAGAAAGAAAATGGCAATGATACGGGCCAGAAAAATAAGTATGGAAGACCATTACCGGTTACTGTTAAGCATGATTTACATTGTTGAGCCCTTATCTTAGAACTTAAGCTTTTAAATGAGTTGGTAACTTAACATGGTATTAGAGCTCTCGTTTGGCAAGGTCGTGGGTTCGAGTCATTCCGCTTGCATTTGTTACCCGAATATTGTGAGTGGAGGTTGTCACTGTTTGGTTGGTGATGCCCCTAGTGAGGCATGATTGTGTATCTCTCCACGTGTGGACGGGTCACACGTGAGGGGGAGTGTAAAGCATGATATATTGTTGAGCTCCTATCTAATAGCTTAAGCTTTTAGATGAGTTGGTTACTTAACAGTTACCAATACTTGATGTGCGGGAAAAAATGAAGCCCCATGTTCCATGTCAAGATTTCTCCCTTTCCGTTTTTTTTTTTTTGATAAGTAATGAACGTCAAGATTTCTCCAATAAAAAGTGATACTACAATTGAGCTGAGCAGAAGAAAACTTACTGAAATAAGTTGTATATTTTCCTACATATTGTGCCAACTACATCAACTTTACCTAAATGGTTTAGGCTCCAACCAATGATGTTTCCAACTTCACTCAAAAGCTCAGATTATACCCAAAAGGATTGGATACAAAATACGTATAATAACCATCTGATATGCCTAGCAAACTGCATAGGTCATGAAGACCAATCACTAACTTTCGACTCCGGTATGGACGAAGACTCCAATTTAATGGTTCTTCTCAGATTAGGATCAACATATTGCCTGAAATCTCTAAGTACAAGAAGACGAAAGGTTCAAGAAAAAAAACCCAAATAGAAGCTTATCTAAGTATTCCTATTATATACTTGAAAAGGTAGAACCATTCATGTGCACAATTCTGAAACACATACCTAACCAACTCGCAAAAGCCATGTACTGCAACCTCTGAGCATGAACCGGTATCTCATTCGCTATATCATGATGAATTATTGGAAAAAATGGGGGCCAATTTCTATCATCTACAGGGACATCAACTGTTAAAATGAAGAGAATTAGAATCATGTCACAAAATACGAAGATGTAAGGCAATCACAGCGTTGTCTTTCAAACATGGCTTACCAGTAGCAACAGCATCTTCTCTACGCTTGATGTCCTGCAGAATGACAAGGTAAGAACGAAAGTGAATATTATTATTTTTTATAACACTGCGTCAAATGAGGTGACGCGTCCTTGTACACAGGGAGTATACAAGACCGAAAGAATTAAATCTAAAAGCTATCCACTATATTAACATTAGAGTCCCCTGAACTTGAAGCCACATCAGAATGCCAAAAATTCAGAAGCTGATGCACCTCCTTCTTTAGTCTGTCGACATTTATATTAAAGGAATGTATTGCAACATGTGAACAATCGTCTAATACAACACATCTCTCTCCTCTTCGAAAGTACTTAGTAATCTATGCATTTGATGCATAGAAACATATTATGAGAATGCATTGCTTTTAAACTTTATGAACAAATTTCCATTTTACTACGTTAAAACACATTTGACCCTAAGGGATGGGAGAGATGGCAAGGGCACTTTGGCAAACACCTTGAGGTCGTTGGTTCCAATCCCCATACCAGGAAGGGGTCACACTTACCTATCAAAAAAAAAAAAAGACATTTGTAACCAAGTACGAGTAACACCAACCCTTTCTCTCCTCTTCAGATCTGCTTCCCACTCTGAAAGCTCTTTCACCTTCTTTCTTGAATCCTATTAACATTATGCAACAAAAAAAGGTAAGCACTTCAATACTATCAGGAAGTACAAAAATAATAAATAGGATCTCCATTACATTCATCGTATCCAATGGTATATCCACAGTTGCATCATGCTTTTGGCCAAAACCCAGAGTATCAGCAACCTTTTGGATGCGGGACTTTGATCCAGGAGCGGCATTGCCATTCTGCAATCAACACCCATGCTATGAGACAACTTGAATAATCAAAACTGGAAGATATTTGAAGTATGCAAAGACCAAAATGCATGCCCTAAATATGACTGTTCACAAAACCATAAAAATGAAAGGTGTATCCATGGAAACAGAAGTTATTCGATTTCCTTTCAACTTGGCGCATGTAAGGTTGTTGGACAATCCAGTTACAGAGAAAAAGTTTGTTTCAATGGGGGAGATCAAAGGGATGAACATCATAAAGAAATCTGCAAATAAGAAACATCAAAGAGTATCTCAGTAAATCAAAGGAAGTGGAGCCAATTGGGAATGCTAATCCAAAGTCAGTTTCAGACGATAAATCGATTTTTTTTCATGACCTGATCAAACCACTTGCAGAATTTGAAGTTCCGGTAAAAGGTCGTGCTACAGATCAGATGAGTAATCAATTTTGAGATCTTCTGCTCAATCCCTCATGCAAGACAGATTCGGACATCAAATCAAGATCTTAGTGCGACATGGATTTATGTTAACAATGTGTGGTTTCTCCTACTTCAGCACTTCAAACTCAAGGTCAAGCTTTCTCCAACCAGGGTAGAATGATGCAGTCGAGTGAAAAGTTCAAGGAGAAGCAAATTCAAGAGGAACAAAATCAGGAAATTTAGTGTTGACATCACAGCAAGCCCGCTAGGTTGTCTTCGTTATTCTGTACTCTTATTATAGACCTAGTTTATGACTGGTTAAAATTAGAACATAATTGGGCATTTATAATAAGTTTTTTCATGTTTTTAGGATTAAAGGTATTTTAGTAAATTCAGCTTTTGCTAGAGATGGGTTGCAGTAGCAGCCCATGGGTCTAATTTATTAGTGGGTCAATGTGTCTAGTTCTAGAATTATTAAGCTTCTAGCCTTCTACAGGAATTTTTGGTATTTAATTAGGAATCTGAATCCTTGAATTTAGGTTAGTATTTGCCTATATAAGTCTGTAACAATACCTTCAGTTCATAATTATATAGAGACAGACTAAGACAATTATTACTTATCAAAAAAATATATAGACAGACTAATAATAAGAGAATTTTCTGCAGCAAATAGCTATGCTTCATTGAATTGTGTGGCATTACTCTCTTGGGTGTGATGCTCAAGAACCCTAGGTGTGATGCCTAAGATTTGCCTAGGCGTGAAGCCAGGCTTTTCCCTCCTTTTCTAGCCTTATTTTCTGTTCTCGACTACTGTTATCAGAGCCCGAACTGCCTCGTGCAACTCTCCTTTTACGAGCTAAGCTACCCTAAAACCAAAACCCTTTCAATCTACCCTTTGAATACCTAAAACAGCCTTCTATTAGCTCTCGTCCGCTGAGTTCTGCATCACGTGGTCGCCAACTAGGTGACTAATAGAGCTGACCTTCCCCATATTTCTCCACAATTATTCTTCTCCTCTACTCCAAGTAGCATCCACCTCGGTCAAAACTCTTTGTAGCCACTTCCCAAAAAAGGCTTCATGAAATCAACGAAAATACTTTATCCCTAGACCTCCCGCTCGCGTGTTAAGACAGACATCCCATATCAATCAATGATATTTCCTCTCAGACCTCTCCTCTCTTATGCTCAACCTTTCAAGAGAAATTCCTTATTTTCCAATCTATTTACCACATGTAGTAATCACAATAATTGCTGTTGTGCTTTCTTGTGGCAAACTAGCAGAGACTATTTTCAATCAACTGATCCAGTTTTCCTACCACCCCAACTTGAGACTTGATGACATTTTCCACTAAAAAGCATAATTTTTTTTGACAAGTAAAGAGTATATAAATATAACGGGCGTCAGAACAGGTGACGCGGCCTATGTACACTAGGAGAATACAAACTACCCAGCACTAAAACTATTCACAAAATCCACAAAAGAATGCCCTAGAGATTGATGTGTCGCATCGCAGAACACCACAAAAACAATGTGCGTAAAAGACAGTCTCTCAATTGATCCAGTGAAACCTCACTATTCTATTATCGAAGATTCTTCTATTCCTCTCTTTCCAAATAGTCCTCCAAACACCCGTCGGAAAGAATATTGCTCCTCCTGCGATTGAAACGTGACCAACTCGAAAGCATCCCCAGTATCCCAAAAGGCCCCATAACCGTATACCATAAAGAGTGAGCCACCGTACAATGCGGTAACAAGTGATTAACACTCTCTTCGTCGCTTTGACACATGCAACACCGGTTCACATAAACCATCCCCTTTTTGTAAATGTTTTCTCCTCTAAGAATCGCCTCATGACAAGCTACCCAAACAAAAAGCAACGCGACTGGGAGCAATACTACTCCATATTCCTTTCCATGGAAAAGGATCCCCAACTCTTCAAAAAACTTTTTGCTATTCAATCTGAAGCAAATAAAGCGAAGTGAAAAAATTTCCACAAACCTCCATCTCCCAATCTTGAAGATCCCTACGAAACAAGGGATTCTAGACCACTCTACCATGATCAATATGCAACACCGAACTAACATTGCAATTTTTGTCCACCACCAAATTGTACAACTCAGGATAGACTCTCCATAGTTCTTCTTCCACACACCACTTGTCTTTCCAAAATCTCACTCTCGAACCATTGCCGATCTCAAAAGAAACAAACCTTTCAAACTGCGCCCACCCTTTACAAATTCCTTTCCAAACTCCTGACCCAAAAGAACCGGCAACGATTTTAGGAAACCAATAATGATCACCCTCTCCATATCTACTGATCACCACCCTCCTCCACAACCCATGCTCTTCCTCCATGTATCGCCAAAGCCATTTACCGAGTAAAGCAGAATTGAAGCAACTTAACTTCTTGATACCAAAACCTCCATTCCTAACCTTATCCCAAGTAACTAAATGGATCTTATGCTTCTCCCCTTGACCCTCCCACAAGAAGTCCCTCTCCATCTATTCCAAAACATTACGCACTAAAGCACAAACCACAAACAGCGAAAAGAAATAAGTGGGTAGACCGGATAAAGTATTTTTTATAAGCGTAAGTCTACCCGCTTTGGACAATAGCTGTTTCTTCCACCCCGTCAACCGCGGACCAAATCTTTCAACTACCGGATTCCACATAGCTCTACTTTTGAAAGACGCACCAATCGGCAAACCTAGATAAGTCGAAGGTAAATGAGAAACCATGCACCCAAACACTGAAGCAAGCTGATGAATATTCTCCACCACACCCACCGGGAGGATTTCACTCTTAGCAATATTAATTCGCAGCCCCGACACCATCCGGAAGAAAATGAGCACAAGACGAAGATAACCCAAATGCGCAATCTCCGCATCACAGAAAATTAAAGTATCATATGCAAAGAGCAAGTGAGAGATGGCAACCTCCTCTCCTCTATAACTTCCCAACCCAAAACCACGAATAAATCCTCTTCTCACAACTTTCTCAATAAAGCTGCTCAATGCTTCCATAATCATGATGAATAGAAAAGGGGAGAGAGGGTCTCCTTACCTCAGTCCCCTCGAACTAGTAAAGAAACCAGCAGATTCACCATTAACCATTACCGAGAACCGAGCTGAAGAGATGCAAAACTGAATCCACTTCTTCCATTTAACACCAAACCCCATCCTTTCCATTAAAAACATCAAAAACTCTCAATTAACATATTCATATGCCTTCTCGATATCCAGTTTACACATCAATCCGGGACAGCCCGGTTGCAACCTTGAATCCACAACCTCATTGGCGATAAACGATGCATCTACAATTTGTCTCCCCCACAAATGCATGTTGAGAAACCGACACCAACTTCCCAATCACATGATGCAATCTGACTTATAAAATCCTTCCACCAGACTCATAGGTCTAAAGTCTCCCAAATTAGTAGCGCCGGCCTTCTTCGGGATAAGGGTGATAAAAGTGGCATTGAAACTCTTCTCGGAACACGTATTGGCATGAAAATAGTGGAACACATCCATAATGTTATCTTTAAGAATCTCCCCACAAGAAGAGAAGAAGGCTATAGAGAAACCATCTGGACAGTAGCCTTATCACCATTCATACTACGCAAGGCTGTCAAAACCTCCTCTTCCGAGAAAGGGAGTTCTAAAGCACACCTATCCTCCTCCACCAGATTTTTCAGTGTCTTCCAATTTAGGACGCCATTCCCCACTATCTGAATACAACTTAGAATAATAATCCACTATGCCATCCTTAATAGCATCCTTATCTTCAAACAGATTCTCGCCAATAGTAACTTTCTGAATCTGATTCACATTCTTATGAGCACTCGCCATCTTATGAAAAAATTTAGTATTCTCTTCCCCTTCTTTCTGCCACTGCACCCTTGATTTTTGCCTCCAACATACCTCCTCCTTGATAAGCAAAGCCTCAAGCTCGCTTTTCCAATTCTTTTGTGCCTCTTCTTCCGACTCATCCAAACCTCCTGAACCTACCTTCTCATCCAACAATCTGATCTCTTCCATGACTTTCTTGATCTTTCTTGATATCTATCCTTCCAATCACCTCCTTATTCCACACTTTCAAGTCCAACTTAAGAAGTTTCAATTTCTTAGCAAGTATAAAGTCTGGGCTCCCATTTATCTCATACGAACACCATCTAGAACGTATCCAGTCCAAGAAGCCAGGTTCTAAAAGCCACATGTTCTCGAATCTAAAAGGAGACTTCCCTTTCCGCATAACCCCACACTCCAACATAAGGGGAATATGGTCCGAGACTACTCTCGTTAAGCAATGCTATGTTGTATCACTAAATACATCAGACCAATCTGATGTCTTTCCCCTATCTAAACCACTTGAAATTACCTCCCAATAAATTCAGATCCACCAGCCCCATGTCATTGATCAACTCATTAAATTCCAACATTGCTCGAGAAAAGACCAGCGCACCCGAACGTTCCACAGGAAGTCTGACCACATTAAAATCCCCTCCTATACACCAAGGTGCTATCCATCTCAATCTAATCACTCTTAACTCTTCCCACAAATTATGACGAATGTTGTCTGCACAAGGCCCATACATCCCAGAAAAAACCCACTCCTTATCATCCACAATCGACTTCATCAAAACAGAAACAGAATGTTCTCCCACCACCGCATCCACCTTAGAAATCACCTTTTTATCCCACATAACAAGAATGCCACCAGCTGATCCAATAGACTGAGAAAACACCCAATCTGTCCACCTGCCAAACCCTAAACTAGTAGCCAACCTACTGTCAATAGATTGCATCTTCGTTTCTTGAAGACCGATTAAAGGCGGATTCCACCTCCTTAAAGCAGCCTTAATTACTAGTCTTTTCCTCACATTATTTATGCCCCACACATTCCATGAAACTATTTTTAGATGCATGATAAACTTAATTTTGTTTGCGATTCCTCCTCCCCTCCTCCCCTCCTCCTCCAAACTACCAGACTTATGAAACTTCAGACTGCTACACAACTGCTTTAATTCTCTTTTTCCTTTTTCTCTCACAGCTGTCTTCTGCGGCCCCTTGTTTGGATCTGAAGTTCACCACTGCTTCTCAATATCCAAGAGCAAATCCATAATCATATTATCAAAACCATCACAAGCCACACCCAAATATACGCCAAGACCTTTAGCTCTCCTACGAACCCATAATGACAATTCCTCCTGCGATGAACAATCCTCCAAAGATTCTGAATCACTCACATCCTCTGGGTGAATTGTGTTAAGGGGGTGCATTTGATTGGCTCCAACAGTTCTTCCTTATCCACCAGTTCCTCCTCTTGCCCCTCCATCTATTAGGCACACCTGGAAGAAGAGAGACTCCCTTCGGAACGGTTTACGCCCGACACTCGCTCCGTATTTCCTTCTAGAGAGACGAAATCCTTTTCGACACTCTCATCCCCTCGAAACTCTTCGGTCGAACTCGTCGCTTGCTCCCCCCTTTCAGACGCCTTCATCACATCTATGACGACCTCAGGAAAGAAAAATCTCATCTTCTCAGACTCCACTTGAGCACCCAATAGCCTATCCTCAATTATAACTGGATCCTCCTTCTCACCCGACCCATTGTCTGTTCTTAAAATTAGCGTTGAAGGCAGATACAAATGGCCCTCTAATTTTGCCTCGTGTAACCACATCCTTCTGATAAGCCAAGGGCTTGGTCTTCATAGGAGCCCAAACAGCCTTCCCCTACACTCTCTTGTTAAGAGGCCCAACCCAAGGCCCAATTGTTTTTGACAGCCAACCCATGAGGCCTAACACCACTGCCACCCCTATTCAAAGGAAACCCTCTCCTCCTCTTAACTACGCCATTTGGCTTTGAGGGTTTAAAATTTGAATTCCTTTGAGCCCACGTGCTTGGCCCCTCTCCTCTATCCTCATGCCTGAAACTACCGACTTTCCGTAAACCTTGATTTTGCACTCGTTGAGTCCCCGTGTGCTCCTCACTTGCGTTGCTCGCAACAATAGGTACCATCGATAACGACCTTTCTGTGTTCTTGCCATCGTCCTCCCTTCGCTGCGGAAAGCAAGAAGCAAACGACTCCACCCATAACAGAACAACAAATATTCTGTCCTCAATACGAACAATCGCCAGCATGTCTTCCTCCTGACGAACCAAAATACGACCCCATCTCAGTTCTGATTTGTTCTCGGTAGCTTCATCCAACCTCACCAATCCTCCACATTTCTTCCCAATCTCCATAAAAACAGACCTGCTCCACAGATGCAAGGGTAACTCTAGAACCCTCACCCAAACCTCCTTAGGGTTTCTTCCTTCATCATAGCACAGAGAAAATGGATCCCATCACTCCAATTGTAATGAACTATGATTGACAGTCCATTTTTCCACTGCTGGATCTTTCTTCTTCCACAAATCTCTTAATTTTTCCAGCAATCATGTCCCAACCCGAATCAGAAGCTACTTTCGGGATTAAAATCGAACGTGGACTACCCTTCCCCCGAACGGAAATTCTAAGAAATATTCCTTGTCGATTTCTCTCCTTTGCAAACAATACCTCCCAACACTTGTCAAATAGTTTCTTCCAAAAGAAACCTTGTTGCTGAAAGGCTTTCTCCATCCACTTGCAAATCCATACAGTTTCTCCATAGGAGAAAACAGCTTCGAACACTTTGCCTCTACTTCTCTCCAAAATTTTGTAGCAAACACGATTTTGAACAATGATCCTCACCACCTCGAAAGATTTCCAACCAGCCTGGAAATGAGTTTTATCCACGGAACTCATCTTCTCCCAGCATGAAGATTACATCAAATTTTAAGGTGAAAGGATCAGCGGTTCAGTTGATTGAAATAGTTTCTACTAGTTCGGCAGAATTTGCAAGCATAGAGATGGCCAAATGTTATAGTTCACTTTTACTTCTTGTTAAATAATTTTTCCTTGCATCTTTTTTATCAGGATAAACTATTAAGAAGCCCGTGTGATTTCCATTATTTCTGAATGACAATTGACGTTAATTGTTTAATTTATTGTACTCCACCCCAACCAAATCACATTAAAACACAAACACTCCATCATAGTTCTTACATCTTCCATCACTAGCCCAGCTCACTTCACTCCCAATAAAGCAAACATCTTTTCTTTCTCCATCCTCTCTCTTTGGTGGATTGTGGACTGAGAGCAACATCACTACAAAGTATCATTTGGTTAAATGGGAGACGGTGTGTTTAAATATGAGTAATGGAGGCTTAGGTATCAAGAATCTTAAGTTTTTTAATGGGTAAATGGATGTGGAAATATCTAAGGGAGGATAATACACTGTGGAAGAAGGTGGTGCTGGGAAAATATGAGGAGGGGGTGAATAGGTGGACTCCCAACAAGGTTTAAATGTCGTACAGGGTGAGTGTGTGGAAGGGCATTAGGAAAAAATGGGACTTGTTGAAGAGGTGGATTTCTTTAGAAATTGGCAATGGGGAGTCGATTTGTTTTTGGAAGGATAAGGGGTGTGGCGATATGGAGTTGCGAAGAGTCTTCCCCATATTGTAGTACAACATAGCAAGGAATAAAGACGAGACAATTAATTCGGTAGTGCAGGTTGAAGATGGCGTAATTTCTTGGAATCCATCCTTTAGGAGAAATCCCCAAGACTGGGAGATAGATTCTTTGGGACAGCTCTTCGAGTTTCTGTACAATCAGAAGGTTAGTGGTGTTGGGAAGGATATGGCAGTGTGGGAGGGGGAGAATAACAAGGTTTTCTTAGTTAGATCTTTTTTATCAGAAGTTAAGGGGCACCGAAGGATTTTTTCTGTGGAGTAACGTTTGGAAAACCAAGGCCCCAACCAGAGTGAGTTTTTTTATGTGGGAAGCCGTCAATGAAGCACTTCTAACAGGTGACAATCTGCGGGCCAGGAAAAAAATATATGTTAATTGGTGTTTTTTATGCCAGGCGGATGAGGAAAACGAAAACCATCTCCTGTTACATTGTCCAGTTGCTAGGAAGATATGGGATTTTGTCTTCAATCTGTTCCAGCTGGTTATGCCAGATCTGTGAGACACTTGATGGAAAGCTGGTCTTTGTATAAGAGGAAAGAGAAAAATGTTTTTTTGGGAAGTGGTTCCTGTGGCAGTGGCAGTGTGCTGGTCCATTTGGAAGGAAAGAAATAGAAGATGCTTCGAGAATGAAGAGAGGAAGGTGGAAGAGCTCCAGAAGCTGATTATGCAGTCAATGTTCTTTTGGTGTCATCGGCTCATAGAGCAAGGTAGCAATCCCTCTGTAGAGTTTGTGGATAACATCTCTTTTGTAAAGTAAATGGCATATATACTTCCTGTGTACATAGGCGTGTCTCCTGTTTAGCCGTTTTTAATACTATCTTTACTTATCAAGAAAAAAAAGCACAAACAAGCTAAGAAGTTCAAGACACCCTGCGGTCCGTAGGATGAATTACTGAATGATGTGTTGAAGCTTGTTGGAGTACGGAATTCAATGCAAATTGGAGTTCTAGAGGATCCAAGATGCTTTATCCAATCCTAAGCATGCATAAAAATTCCTGACCCGTGGTACATGATATGTTGGAGTGAAGCTGGGCTCACCTCTACCTCTCCCACTAGTTTCTCTTTAAATTCTCTCTCTATCTGCTTCGCACAGCTTTCCACATGATATTGAAAAAAAATCAGCATATGGGCCTCTTTCAATACTCCCTGTGACCTTTGTTAATTTAGGAGAAATTTGTTGATATTTTTACATCAGATCAAATGTTGTGGTTATAAGGAATAGATTGGAGATGAAATCAGATGGAGGAACACCCTTCTTTGAAAACGTCAAGACTTAACAAAAGAAGTAAACCTGAAGTGTTGCAGAAGACTAGATGGGAAACAAATTTGGAATGAGCACACAAGGCTAGGGCTACAAAGGGCAGTTTCGGTTGGAATTGAGAGGTCGGCAAAGACCATTTTGGACAGACGAGATGTGGATTTCAACTGAAATGGGTTTGATTAAAATACAACAGAAGTAGACGGGGCTTACTTAAAAAGGAGGCTAATGATATGGAAGAACTTACAATCTTTCTTTTTACTTCTAGTTATGGGTAGTCGTACCAATGTTAACTAGTGTTGCGGTCCTCGCAAAGAGTAAATGGGCACCACCCACCCAGTTGCTGCATAATCTTCCAGGATGATGCCAATTTACTCCTACATACTCATGCTAGGCTCAGCTATATGATCTTTGCAAGCCAAGCTCGTGATTCCACTGTTCAAGAGTAACTTTTTGATTTGTAAATAATAAATAATAAACATAAAACTACTAAAAGGCGTCAAACCAAGTGACGCAGCATGTGAACACTAGGAGTATACTTCAAAAGCAGATCTACTTAATAGAAGACCTAATTACAGAGAAACTATCCACAAAATCTGCAAAAGAATTAAAAGTAGACCAAGTTGGCTGTGTGTACCAAAAATGGATCGTGTGAAGGATGGTTTTCTTCATAAAAGGGATAGTTGTTTCCTTGTTCACGAAAGCCCTGCGAGTTCTCTCCCTTCAAATAGTCCAACAAACTCCCAAGGGTGCAACTTCCCAAATATGATTTCTACTCCAATGCTTCAAGAGCGACCAACAAAGGAAAAGCTCCTTGACCCTGGCATAAGCCACCGGACAGTGACGCAAAAGATAATTAATACTCTCCCAGTTCTCCTTACACAAGAAGCACAGTTAACGTAAATTTTAAGATGAATCTGCATATTGTCGTCTGTGAGAAAAAGGTGGCACTGGTGCCTTTGATTTCCAAATGGCTTTCAAAGGAAACAAAGTCATGTTGCTATTTGCCAAGATGTGAAAGTATGACTTGGCAAAAATATATTACGCTTATCTTCTTCCCATAGTTGTTACTTGTTAAGGGCGAAAAGCAAGAAGCGGGTGAAAGGTACATTTTCCGGGCAAGAGGCGAGCGAGCAAAAGGCAAACAAGTTGATAATTAAGAAAAAATAATTTTAAAATATTATGTGGTATTTTTTTTTTCATAAACTAGTTATAAATAATAGTAATTCATGTATCTTAGTCCACATATGATAATAATAACACTGTTTTCAACTTCTAATTTTTTTATTATAAAAAAATACATATTTTCTTGAAAATCAAAAGGTAAAGAGGACTATTCTCAAAAATATAAACAATAACCATTTAGATCCTCTTCAAACCAACAAAACACTTTGGATCTAATCCATGCAGTTTCAAGCGACCGTTTCTGTACACCTCCGGTGAAAATTCCATCACCGGCCATCTTTTCCAGCGATGAAAACGGTATAGATGTAATCGTCTGTACAAGGCAAACACGTCAGTGGTCTTGGATTGGGAAAATATTGGGTCAATTTGCCTAGATTTAAGAAAATATGTCGATGTCTAAAAAAAACTAAATTTGGTCAAATAGTGGCCTTGGCTTGCTTGACCTCGTCTTTCTTACCTTTTTTCCTTTCTTCGCCTCCCAAAAAGGCGAGAAAGGCGTACGCCTAGTGTCGCCTTTAGCACAACGCCTCACTTGATCCACTCCGGGCGAAGCACCCTTGCCTTGCCTCGCCTCTCACCTTTGACAAGTATACTCCTTCCCATTCCAACCTCCCTCCTACTATTCAAAAGCATTCCCCACCTTAGTAGGTTACTTTAACTTTACATGTTTCTGGGTGTTTGCTCTCTCTAGTAAAAAAAAAAATCTCTCATCTTTTAACTCGTCTCATGGCAGAGCTATTTGTTGTAGATATCATAGGAGTCTCTAATAAAGCATGTATTCTCTCCCTAAAGGCAACACAGATGGAGGTTTATTGCACGCTCACACACACACACACACACAGAAAGTACCCAGAAAACATATGTAGAAAACATATGTAAACCTAAGTGGTGAACACACCAAAACGGTGGAATCAAGGTAGCCTACCACAAGTAGAGAAGACCAATGATAGGACAGAGATCATAGAACGATCATTCTAAAAGATTTGTGTGATCAATTAGCACGCTCAAAAATATTTACACCCATTTACTTTCTGCTCCACAAGTTAACATTTATGTTCCACGTGCAATGTGGTCCGCTCTAATACTAACGTGAACTAGCCAAGCAAAAAGTAAATGGGTATGAAAATTGTTGGACGTGCTAATTAATCACACAAACCAACCACAATTGTTTTCCATACTTTCGGGAGGCTGAGGTAAACGATCTTTAAGAACCAAGTTAGTATTCGAGAACTTAACTCCAGGAAGTATACATACATTTTCTACGTATTTAGAGGGACAATAGATATAATTTTTTTTTTTTTTTTGATAAGTTAAAAAAAATGACGGAGGGTTACTTCTAATATCAAGGAGACACCAAACTTATGTGCTTAACAATTTTTCCAGGAGAGAAGCCTTCAAAGACGGAGAGATACCTAACTTTCAAAATATCCCAAAGATACCTGAAGGTCGAAGTAAAAATAAGCTAACCCACATGGGCACCCCATGATCCGTCTAGCAACCCAAAAACCATTCAGAGTGAGAAGGGGAATAAAACTAAGAACTTCTTACATCTCCCCACCTTTCTCCCACTACCCCAATTTTTAGGACGATGTTTATTTTATTTAAATCCATTGCCCCAAATAAGGATGAAAGATTTTTGTACCATTTTTTATATAAGTCGGGAGGTTTTTGGACTTCATGATAAAATATAATCTTCTGTTGCCACTAGTCAACACTTGATCGTAGTTGGACAAACAACCAAAACAAAAATTGTTTCCTTGATAAGAGTATAGATCAGTAGCTTTCAGTTATTTCAGATCGATTATTAGCAGAATATGGCCCCCAAAGAGAAGCTGGATGGCCTTAGTATGGGCTACTATTTTAGCCCTTTTAATAAGTCGACCTGACACTAATGCCTCTTGACTAGCTGCCTGGTCTCAATCTCAAGATAAACCGTCTGATCAGTTTTGGTTTTGTATGGCATTACCCATTATGATTAAGAGACCTATTTTCAAATGAGTAATAGTAACATTCTAATTTTTTTTATATATAGATCCAAAAAGGGCTTAAAGGGGTTATCCTATTTGAGCAAAAAATCACATTTCACTTCTTCTTTTCCTTTTTCTATTTTTTTGCCATTTGCCCGTAATCAGCAATAAAATGGCAACCAGGACTGGTTCAAATACGAATGGAATACATATGTCTGTGAAACAGAATGAACAAAGACGAACTGTCCCCTACTGAAGCCATCTTATGATATGCAATCTTACAGACAATTATTGCACTAGAGCACTGTCATCATCATCAAAAACATAAATAAAATACCCATTTCGATAAGCAATTTCCAGGTTCTAAGACTGCAAGTAATCTAATTTGTTTAAATTCCATTGTTATTTTGAGTAACAACTAACAATGACCAAGTGAATAAGTATATGGAATGAGCCGTGAAAAATTAAAACAAAAAAACTGGCACGCGACCTAGATCGGATCAAACAGATAAAAATTCTTTTAAAAACTTCAAACTTATTACAAGCAACGAAAAGTCGACGGCACAATCCTAGTGCCATGTTTGGGAGCATGTGATAATAAGTTTGTAACATTGAATGTTGATTGAAGTTCACTGAAATTGCAAACTTCCATATAGCTCCAATTACAGGACTTGAATCCTTCGATTTTCTTCCTAGCACAAAAAAACCGTCCTTATCATTCGGTACATACTTCCACAACAACAATAACCATTACAATGCATGCTTATTCATACGATAAATTCAATATTAGTAAAGAGAAATTCATCATCCGCGTAACACCTAGTTGTTACTTGTTACCAGATCCAGATCAAACAATACCGTTACAATAATACCGTATAAACAATTAAGCACATTCGAACAACCCGAGAATTTAGGGCAAAACAGAGTAGAAAACTAAAATCAAACAAATGGAATCATGAGCTAAAATATAGGTAGATCTACAAATAGTAAATTGGCGGTTACCGAAAATGGATTGACTTCCTCGTCAAAAGGATTCGGATCTTCGCGACGATTCATGGCCTCACTCTCTCGATTCAATTCGAGCCGTTGCCCCCCAACAACTTCTGCGGAAATGTGTTCCACACAGAGAGATTTTGGCGTGTGTGTGTGTGTGAGAGAGAGAGAGATAGCTAAACAAGGGGAGTGATATACGGGGATGCTGCTTTTTGCCAGTGCTTGTTTGGTACGCGGGATAATCTCGGTGGGAATGAAATATGCTATTTCTTTGCCCCTTAAAGTTGGGGAAATTACGTAACGGATCCTTGCTGTTGCTTAATGGCGTTATAACTGCTGGAAGTTGACACGTACGCCGACTGTGCCGTGGCCGTCACTATCCAGGTGATTTGGTATCATGATATAAAATACTGTAGAGCAATAAATGCTGCGTCACAATCAAATTAAGCTCTATTTTTTTTTTATTATTATAAAAATGTTATTAAGCTTCCACTTAAATTTTTTATCAAAACACTCTTCCAATAATATACAGACACTTTTACATACCCCACCATCTTTATATCTATTAATTTAATATTTTTACATCTTACTTATATTAACCAATAATTTTGTTTATACAATTTTATTACATATTTCTTACATTAATATATTAAATAATAAAAATATTTTCTAAATTAGTAATAAATAAATAATTATTAATAAATTATTTAATAATTTTGTTTATAATTTTAAAATAGTAAAACAAGTTCAATAATTAAGTAAATAATATTTTTTCCCAGATAAGTACAATAATTAGAATAGTAAATACAAATACAACAAGACACGGAAAATTCGAGAACAATACATTAAGTTGAGCCTGAAAATTATGAAAAATACAACAACAATAAAAGCAAACGTGACATTTCAAGCACTAACAAATTTAGTTACCAAAAAGTCTCCAAATATTTTCAATTAGATCATGCTTCAGGCGGCGATGTGTTTCTTTATCCTTAACGACACACCTTGTTTGAACATATCTCTCGTGCTCTGGAATACGCTCGTTAAAATATTCTCATGCTAAGCTACCATCTGTAATGTCAACTTGGTCATAGTCGGAAGCATTTGGTACACAATCGTAAGTATCTCGTTCATCTTCAACAATCATATTATGTAACACGATACATGTCATCATAATTTTTCTCAAACTACTTACCTCCCATATAAGTGTTGGGGCTCATATTATTGTAAAACGTGCTTGCAACACCCCAAATGCACGTTCAACATCCTTTCTTGCTGCCTCTTGATGTTGAACAAATAGCTTATGTTTCTCACTTTGTGGCGATCTAATAGACTGGATGAATGTTGCCTATGGAGGATAAATACCGTCGGTTAAATAATAACCCAAGTTATACTAATTACCATTACCCATAAAACCTACTATCGAAGCTACACCAGTATAAATATCGTTAAATACCGGCGATTGATCAAGGACATTAATGTCATTACAAGTACCTGGAGTACCAAAGAATGCATGTCATATCCATAAATCGTAGGAAGCGACTACTTCGAGTACAACGGTTGCTTTTCCGTTCCCTCGAGCATATTGACATTGCCAAGACACAGGACAATTCTTCCATTCCCAATGCATGCAATCTATACTACCTAACATATCTGGAAAACTGCGGGTCTCTCCAACATGAAGCAAGCGTTGAAGGTCCTCATTTGTTGGTCTTCTTAAGTACTCATCTCCAAAAACACTAACCACACATTCGGTGAAATTCTTCGCGCATGGAATTGATGTTGTTTTTCCAATACGAACATAATCATCACACGCATCAGCGGACATTCCGTAAGCAAGCATTGTTATAGCAGCAGTGCACTTTTGTAGTGGCGATAAACCAGGTTTCCCCGATGCTTCATATCGTTGTTAAAAATATGGAGTATGTTCGCCTATAGCTTTCACTACTCGGAGGAAGATATGTCTTCGCATCCGAAATCATGTGCGAAATTGTTGGTCGGTGTATGTTGGATTCTCCGCAAAGTAGTCTGCATATAGGCTTCGATGGCCATCAACACGATCTCTGTCTATGTACGTACGTTGACGACCTCCTGTTTCTACTTGGCTGGAGGTTACTAGTTCCCCCATGATTTGACTCTTCCGACGTCGACGACCGGAGACGTCTAAAATACGTTCTTCTAGTTGTCTTTCAAACAAAGTATTGATATCTTCGTGATCATTGACATCTTCTTCATTTTCATTGGGCATCTGAGAATTGAAACTAGAACTTGAAGACATGATTGTAGTTAGGTATGAAATGAAGTGTTGGGATGATTAGTTGAAGTGTTTACACTACGATATTTATAGGCCAAGGGAAAATAATGAAATGTCACGGATATTAATAAATTATTTGAAAAGTTAAAAGATAAAGCTAAAGATAAAGTTAAAGGAAAAACTAAAAGAAAAGACTAAAGCTAAAGCTAAAGCTAAACAATAATTTCGAGTTGTCAGTACACAATAATTTTGATAAATTGATTGGAAATCACACGTTACATTAATATTACATGAATTACAGGAATTGGAAATCAAAACAAATAGAAAGACAAATTAGAATAATATCTACTTAAACAGTTCACGGTACAACCGAGTGCAATCATCTTCCTTTTCTGCTGTTTTGTTTTCCTTTTTCACCAGAAACTCCCATTGTTTGAATAAACGATCCTTTACGGCCTCATCATTCTTCCTTTTTTCTTCATCTAGCCTTATTTGTGCAAAGTTCATTCATCGGTCAAAATTGTCATTAAACACGCTGTCGATTTCATTTGCTTTATTTAACTCTTTAAGTTGAGCCTCCTTAACTTTTATTTTTCCTTTATTCTTTGAAGCTTTTCTGCCGGGAGGTCGATCTGGAAATGCAATTGAGGCTTCTTCGGCATTGGAGGAAGAATTTGAAAAATGACCGACTTCATTTATTCGACTTCTCTTCGAGCCACTACTGTCTAAATTTTGAACCGTTTCAACATTGGCCGCCCACCACTTTGGTATCTTTCGAAGGACACCCCAAGCTTTCATTAAGGTGAAACGTTTTCCCTCATCAGCTTGATAGATAATATGTGCCTTATTAATGACATCATCATCATTCCACCCACTTGCTTTGGTAGCTAAGGCATGGCAAAGGCTCTTGAGAATTTTGCAGCTGCCTTTGACACCTTTCCAAAATGATTTTTACATTGACATGAATTTCGGTTAAGACCCTGCTCTTTATGTGTATTGTAACAATCTGTAACTTTTTGCCAAAATTGGGTAGAAGTTTGGTTTGTACCAACATAAACGTCGATAGTCACATTCTCCCAAGAATTACACAGATTTTTTGTCTCGTTTATGGACCACCTTACTCTTGCTGTTGATTTTCCACTTTGAGGAGTATTTTCATCAACCAAGACATCCTCATCTGCCTCTTCAACATTAACTGGTTCTGGTTGTGTTGAAAACTGAGGTAAATTTGAAAGGGGGGGACTACCTGGAACATATTCACGAGTAGAACTTCTCATCACTCCCATAGGGAAATACCCTTGGTTGAACTGTGATTGTTATGATGAAAAAGGTGAATGAGTATTTCCAAATTGTTGTTGCGGCATATGAGAAAATGTATGAAAATTTCCAAGTTGTTGAGGATTTTGAAGATTTTTCATACCTCCGATATTTGGAAAATTTTGGAATTGTTGTACTGAAGGCTGATTTTCGAAATCAAAAATATTATGATAGGATGATGCTTGGTTTTGTGAAGTTGGTTGGGGAATTTGACGAGTAGAGTATTGATTTGGCGTAGATGAACGTGAATTATCTTCTTTTTCATCATTTTTTTTACGAGATGAATTACGTGAAGTCATTGAGTAAGTTATAAATCAGTAAAAATAACAATCCTACAATAATTACATTAATTGACTATTAAATAATAATAATAGTACTAATAATAATAATAACAACAACAATACTACTTAAATAAGAACAATAAACAATATCAATGGAAATATTAATTACACTAATATTAATATCTATTAGTAACATTAATAATAAAAAATAGGGCGAAATTCACCATTGGTCCCTGTACTTTGTCTTTGTCTACCGTTAGTCCCTGAATTTCAAAACGTCTCACCATTGACCAAAGTTTGCGTTTTTTGTCCACCGTTGGTCTCTTGCTCAAACGCCGTTAACTATTTCACCGTTAAATGGACATGTGCGATACGTGTGACGAAAATGAAGGACCAAACTGTCTTTTCTTGCAAACTTTCACTCCCATCTTCATCTCCTTGAGGCGCCATTTACAGATCGGAGACTCTATTTATAGATCCGGCTGCTCCCTCTCTCTCCTTCGTTCAATCAAAGCTCCATCAGCCGGTCCCTTCATCTTTTCCTCCGTCCTGCTCCGTCAGAGTCGCCGGCCGGCCACTGTCTCTCTTCTCAAACCGAGCAATCCAGTAGCCATCTTCAGTGTTGCCCCTCGCCAGTAATCCTCCTCCACCAAACCCAGCCGGCGTCATCTTCAACTATGAATCAACACCTTCCAGCTGCGCTCTCCAAACCCAACCGTCAAACCTCGGCGAAGCCCCTTCATCTTCTCTAGCGATGACCTAGAGAAGACCCATGCGAGAAAAGACAGACTGTAACAGTGTCTTTTTTGAATTCACTATCTCCATTTCCGCAATTAGTCTCCGTCGCTTGGTCTCCCTCAATGACCGGTCTTTTTGGGAATGAACCGATTCGAGCCGAATTCGATCAATTTGGTCGGCAGCTTGAGGACACATTTCCATCCGATGAATTGGAAAGACTAGGGGTGCCGTGATTAAGGAATTGTTCGAGATCGAGTTGGTCTGCGATCGGAAAGCCTTTGGATGATCGGAGACGGTCGAGCCAGTTTGAACCCCATAAGTAGTTGTGCTTAATTGAACCACCTTGGCATCTACCCATCGTTTCTGATTCCAGTTTACAGGTCGCATAAATAAAATCTCGATTCGTTTCCAATCCACCGAGTAGAACGCCAATGGAGGAAGCAAGGTAAGTTTCAAGCTTGATCTTCTTGATTCCCGTTCTACTACTCTGGAAACAAGGTAAGGTCCATTGTGCCCCCATCTATTTCCATCAAAAGTGGATGCAAATTCCTCTATGAAACTATACAAGAGTGGATGGTTCTTGTCGAAAACCAGTATTGCATTGTTTAATCTTGTCCAGTTCCCGGACATATCAATGTTTTGTGCTCCAATTGAGTTTCTTAAACCCGAGAAATCTTTCAAGACAATGAAATCAGTGTCTAAATATACACCTCCATACTTGAAGAGAATAGCTAGCCTGATCAAATTTGATAGATTATGTGGGAGTGGAATCTCACCTGGGTCCTTATTCCCTTTCTTGATATGGTTGAACCAAGATTCTGCAGGCGTGTTTTTGAACAAAAATGACAAATTGGGTGAAGTGTGGGTGAGATACGTGGCTAGACGAAGGCATCACAATGGTATGGGTTCCGATTGGAAAAGGAGGATTTGGGCGAAGGGGATGGAGAGCAGGGATGGCGTCGGGATGGCGTCGGGATGACTGGAGATCGGGCAGAAGAGAAATTCAGGGCGGCGCTATTGAGGGACGAATCTGGGTCAGCGTCGACGGTAGAAATTGGTGCTCGCCATGGAGAAGAAAACAACATAAGAGATGGCTTGTTTGGGCGGGCTTGGTGTGAACGAATTAGAGAGATAGAGGAGGGAGATGAAGAATGGCGGCTGGGCTGCTTGGGGAGCGGGAGCGATTTGGCCAGAGCAATTTAAGAGGGTGGCCGTATACTTATAAATGAGTGAAACAAATAAAAGCTCCTATTTTGTTTTTCTTTTCTTTTTTCATTTTGATACCTATAAGTTTCTTTTTTTCATTTTGGTCCTTGTTTTAGCTTAGGCTTATCGCACATGTCCAGTTAACGGTGAAACAGTTAACGTCGTTTGAGCAAGGGACCAACGGTGGACAAAAAACGCAAACTTTGATCAATGGTGAGACGTTTTGAAATTCAGGGACTAACGGTGGACAAAGACAAAGTACATGGACCAATGGTGAATTTCGCCCAAAAAATTATCTTGCCTAGTAAATAATTGTAAATTACTTAACAAGTAAATAAATATTAATATCTAAATATTTAATATTGATTTTAAAATCAAATTTAAAGAGATGGAAGAGAGAAAAATGGCTAGAAATTTGAAAAATTCGTAGAAATATTTTATGATATCCAAATGAAATAAACCAAGTCTCTATTTATAGGTAAAAATGTGTACTTTAATTCAGGAAAAAAAAATAAAAAAAATATTTTTTAAAGCTAAAAATTGGTCAAGAAAAATTGGGGTGGAAAAATAATTTGGTCCAATAGAATTTGGACAAGTGGAAAGGTATTCATGTGAAGGGAATCAAAATTGGTAGGCGGCTGGTCGGATTTTTTAGCCAAAACGCTGTGTTTTTATTTTATTTTGGACAAACTGCGTCGTTTTGGCTCAAAAAAAATTTAAACATGAGAGCTTAAGAAGCTCCCAAATTGCCTTTATGCTTAATTAAGCAACCTTAAGCTCCTTTGTTATTTGGTATAATCTCTAGGAATCTCTTAAGCATTGCCAATGGCTCCCTTGTTGTTTGTGGTCTTACCTTACGTTAGATGGTTGAATAGTGAGATAGTGGAGTTCAATCTTACAGACAGGGTCGACCCTGAACATGGTTGAATAATGAGATAGTAGGGTTCTATCTTACGGACAGGGTCGGCCCTGAACATTTAGAGGCCCATGGCGAAAAAAAATAAAAAGACCTTTTTATTGATTTTTTTAATTTTATTTTTACATAGATAAGAGTAGAATTTGTAGAAGTGTATAACTCATGACCACACAACCAACAAAATAAAACTTTAAACATTGAGACAGCTAAATATATTATAATTCTATATACATTATATATTATACACTTTACAGGCCAATTAATAAAAAGTTATTAACTCATTTCCAAGTTTCAAACTTGTGACCTTCATCAACATAAGCGCAAGCCTTGACCATTACTACAACACACTACTTGTGAAAAATATTAATATTAAATTATATATACAATGTATAAGGTAATTTTTACAAATTTGGGGCCCCCAAAATTGGGGGCCCATGGCCGTCGCCCCTCTAGACATACCTTAGGGCCGGGCCTGCTTACTGAAGAAGATACGTAAAACGGTTTTACAGAAAATTACTCATCAATTAAAAGCGAAATCATATGTTTAACATTGAGTTTGTTATGCGTCTTGTTCCATTAATCTTAATTCTATACGTATCATTATTTTTATAAAATTGGCTAAAATAAAAGAACACCTTAAAAGTTTAGATCTAACAGAACGGAGTATGACACAAGTTGAGATAGAAGATTTGGACTCATGCTATAGTGAGTTAAAAAGTGAGATTTATTTTGAGTTCATTTTTACTTGACATTTTAGCATGTCACTTGTTAAAAAGAGAGATTCATTCGAGAGTTCATTTTTAGTTGATATTTGAGTGTCACTTTTCATATCCGGTCCTTGATTATAATCCTTATACCAACAAGAGGTCATTCTTACCTATCAAAAAAAAAAAAGAGGATATTTTATCTATCTTGATGATGTCTAATGTGTCCGGCCCAAACCCGGTCACGAACGATCACCACATGCCAGTCACGAGCTCAATTAGCTTGGGACCTACCAACCTAACAGGCAGAGCTAGCAGGGTACTCGAGTAGAGAGCAGGATAACTCCCGTTTAAACCTGGTCGAGCACAAGCATTGTCCGCCCGAGAACTACACTTGTCTTCACCGGATCTACATCATACAACCGAGTAGAGCCTTGCTCGCCCGGGCAAATATCGAGCAGGGAATCTCAATGACTTGCTGTTCAAGACTGGTCAAAGGTTTCCTTATCCGAACAGAACACTTACCTTATATGCTCCGACATTCTAGCGGTCAGCTGCCTATCAAGGCCTAAAATTTAGGAATTTCCTCCTAAATCTATTAGGTAACTATAGAGATTAAATTCCACAAGGATTCTATGTCATTAAGGGCCTATAAATACTTCTCCATAAACCCTAAACAAGATACACACACTTTCTTGAGCCTCAAACCTCTGTCAAATTGTTTTTTGACTCACACGATACTTACTCTCAAACCGGAGTGGTTTCGCGATGCCAAACCTTGCACTCCCACTAAGGTGATTTTGTGTTCTTAGACAGGTTCAAGGAAGTAGATTGATCCATACAATCAAGCCCATATATCCAACTTATCAATCGGACGGCTCAAGCTAGATTTTTGTCACATCAGTTTGGTTCCGTTGCCGAGAAATGAAGTTTCAAAGCTTTCCAATCTGTTTTTCTGGTTGCTTTCCGACAAGCAGTTTTAAGACAATGGCTGGTAAGGGTAGCAAACATCATGCCACTGCTAGCAACCACCAGGCTCGAACCTAGTTGGTTGGAAACAACCCACTGCCCGGTGACCTGCCACCGAAGGCACCCCAACAGGGAGTGCAAACAAGGAATCAGAGGATGGTTGTTTGGCATGCGGCTCATGGTGAGGATGTCCCGTATGTTGAGGAACAACTGTCCCAACACATCAGCCAAAACCAAGTCAGTCAGCGAGATGCTCGTGAAGTAATCAACGAGCAGCGGGATCGTGCTCGTGATCTCAGGAATCAGCTTAACCGCCAGCGAGTGAATAGTTAGGGTAGCTAGGCGGCCTTGCCCAGCCTGACCCCTGAGCAACAGGCTGCTGCCCTGCAAGTGCAAGCGAACTACTATAACAAGATGTATGCGCTCAATCGACAACTGCTCGTCTTGAGCCACGCCCTAATGCCAGTTGCAGAGTTGGCATTGCCCGCCCTCAATAATCACATACCTGTTGATGGTGGTCAGGCCTCGCAACAGCTACCCGCTCATGGCCGACGAATTCCCTCATTCGTCCAAATACCCTCAGACCGAGATGATCGCGAACAAAGGTAGGACGAGCAGGCAGAAAGCAGATATAGTCACCAAAATATGTCCTATCATCATCATCGCAGACAAGAGCTTCATGCTCGGGTTGAAGGGCATAGTTGTCGCAGAGCTCGTGATTACGTAGAGGCCAAGGAACAGCGCCCAAGGCACAAAGCTTGCACCAATCAGGAGGCTAAAGCCTCCTATGATCCAACATATTATCCTCTCACAACCGAATACTCTGCTGCTCAATCAACTCGTCCAACAAAATCCAAGATGGGACACAGTCAACGGTCATAATATACCTGCTCAAAAAGCTCATCCCGCTCTTCTAGGCTCACTGTAGATGCCAAGAAGTGTCTGGCCGATCGGATAGAGGCCATGAAAGAAGACATGTCCAAGCAGATGGTTGAGTTAGCGGTGGCCAAGCCCGGCTATGGAGCCACTAAGTCGTTAAAGGGCAACTTGTTCACCCCATAAATCGAGAATGCGCCACCCACGCAAGGAGTGACTTTCTCGCAGTTTGAAAAATAATTTAAGAAGATTCGGGTAAACGATTGGCTCAAGTCATTCGAGTCGACAATCCGGATGGTCACCGATGTCAAAGCTATGAAGATACAAGCTTTCGAGGGCGCTCTCCAGAGAAAGGCACAATCATGGTTGGGAAGAGATCCTCGGGGTTCCATTGGCAGTTGGGAAGTGCTCAGGGATTAATTCCTGGAGGAGTTCGGCACAACGGGGTCCACACCTAAAAACAGGTTTGATCTCGGCAAGATCAAGTAGGGCGACCATCAGTCCTACAACAGTTACCTCAAGCGATTCAAAGAGATGTTCGACCAGGTGATAGCCACGAGCAACCCAAAAATCACATTATGTAATCTGAACAACATGAAAGCGGGTCCATTGAAAACAATACTAACAATGAACCCCAACGCGTCAACGGCAGAATTGCTGGCTAACTCGTACTTGTTCTACTCGACAGAGAGCAACAATGGGGACAAGCCCAAAGGAAAAGACAAGACTCATGACAACTCGGCCACGCGAACTGACTAGAGCCAGAAGGGCAACAATCGGCCGTGTAGAGAAAAAAATTGCACCTCCACTCCCGGACAGAGGTTCAGAGAATCACGGTTCACCCCGCTGACACCTCGCAGGAAGAAATCATGTTCTAGGTCGGAGACGCTCTGCCTGTCCCATACCCACTGATCCTAAGTTCGCTCACACCAAGGATAACTCAAAATACTGTGACTATCACCACGATCATGGTCATACCACAAAGGAGTGTAATATGTTGAAGCGGGAAATTCAAAAATTGATCAACGCGGGCAAGTTAGATCGCTTCAAGAAAAATCAGGGAGCCGATAATGACGCTAGTAACGACTGCCGAGCAAAACCCCCTCGAGGAAGAGGCGGCCAGGCCCCTTAGATTCAAGGGGTTGTGAATGTCATTCAAGAGGAACTCCCATCCAACGCTCATCTCATGAAGCACATTTATTCTCTGTCTAAGGCGATCAACGCCCTAGCAGTCCAGCGAGCACGCGAGCAGAGCATATTCTTCACTTGCGGCGAACTGACGAGCACTCCGCTAGCTTCCGAGCAACCGCTAGTAATTTTTTGCCTTGTAAACAACTAGCATGTACACAGGGTGTTGATCGACACAAGGGCGTGCATAGATATTATGTACTACTCCTACTTCAAAGGCTTGGAACTGCCAGATACCCGGCTAAAGCCATACTCGGGTAAGCTTGAAGGATTCACCAATCATCAAGTGAGTGTCAAGGGGACGGTCGAACTGGAAGTGTTTATGGGAGATGACGCACAAACGCGAACAGAAATGATCATGTTCCTGGTGATCAACCTCAAGTCTACCTACAACTGCATCATAGGCGCTCCGGCCATGGCCAAATTCCAAATGGTCGCCTCCATCTCACACCAAAAGGTCAAGTTCTACACAGAAGATGGGGTTGGTATCCTTAATAGCAAGCCGCGGGCATTATGGGACTTTGTCAAGGATTCTCAGAATAAGAAACAGAAACTGATTCTTTCAACTCCTGAGCAAACAATCACTGTCTCTTAAAAAGAGACATCATACAACACTACTACAGGTCGGTCGCCATCAATAACATTGAGCTCGGGGAATCATTAGGGACAGCTGATCTCATAGAGACCGATGAAACCGAGCAAACTCCACCAACAATGATCCCTACGCGTAAGGCCGGGCATCCCCCCACATAGGAAATCGAGTTGGATACTCTACAAGTTAGAGATGAGCCCAAGTTCCAGTCATAGGATGAGCTGGAAGACATCGTCATCAACCCCGCTTTTCCCGAGTAAAAAATTAAAATCAGGAAAGCTATTAGTGCAGAAGCTCAAGCAAAGTTGATCGAGATCAGCTTAAAAGCAGCCTTGATTTGTTCGCTTGGACTGTTGAGGACATGCAAGGGGGCCCGCCATGACCTAAATGTGGACCCAACTTTACATCCAATTCAATAGTGACCAAGGCAGTTTTCACCAGAGAAAAACGCAGCAATCAAAAAGAGGAAGTTGAAAAACTTCTAAAAGCAGACATCATCGAGGAGATCCAATATCCATCTTGGCTCGCCAATGTGGTGATTGTTAAAAAGGCCAATGGAAAGTGGCGCATGTGCGTCGACTTCACAAACCTCAACAAAGCCTACCCGAAAGACTGCTACCCGCTACTACGCATTGATGTACTCGTAGATGCCATAGCTGGGTTCGAAATGCTTAGTTTCCTGGACACATACTCAGGGCACCACCAGGTCAAGATGAATGAATAAGACAAGGCCAAAACAACTTTCTAGCCAAGAGGAGGCCTATACTGCAACAAAATGATGCCCTTTAGGCTGAAGAATGCAGGGGCCACCTATCAGCGCATGGTCAACAAGGTGTTCGATTCTTATCGAAATATGGAAGCCTATATCGATGACATGGTCATCAAAACCAAAGGCTGCGACCACAACCTCAACTTGGAAGAAACATTTGTCAATATGCGCAAACACAACATGAAGCTGAATCCGAGCAAGTGCATGCTCGGGGTCCGAGTAGGAAAGTTCCTCGCCTTCATGGTCAACCAGCGCGAATAGAGGCCAACCCAGAGAAGATCAAAGTTCTTATCACAATGAAGCAGCCCAAGTGCATCAAAGATATCCAATGACTAAATGGTGGAATCATTGTCTTGGATCCGCGAGAGCTACCATTACTTTTTGAACTTAACAATTTAGTTGTTTGTTTTTTGTAGCATAGAGATATAGCACAAAATTCAATAGTCATTTTAGAGAACTTATTCTTATTGCAATTTGCATACTCTATCTATAAGATGCGAGAGCCCGTAGCGACTAAATTTGTGTTATCGGCTACCCTAGGTAAATTATAGGAAATTGAGAGAGTGGATTAATTGAGCATGTGGATAATTGGAGTGAAATTACAATCCTAGCATTTTTTTTATCCTTGAGAAAACTTTTCATTACTCGTGCGTAGTTGATAATTTTTATTTCTTGCTTATTGTTATTACTTTGGTTTTAGTTACATCGCTAAAAATAAATTGTTTAGATAAAGTCATTAAATCTCCAATTTTAGTAATTAGGAAAATTCACGTCATAATTGTCTCTGTGGGATCGATACTTGTGCTTAAGCATTATATTAGTTGTGGACGACCGGATATTCTTGCCCGTTGCGATTTTTGCCCGTCAATAACTCCACCTAAATTAGACAATCCAGTTAAGCTCTAAAAAAAGATTTAAAGTGTTTTTCACGAACCATAATTTCCCAAGGAACCCGACGTTGACTAACACTTGGACAAGGATTAGCATTAGTAATAGGATCAACTCCCCCATAATCATTACTTTGAGTAATGTTGAACATTCCCCAATTATGAGTAGCTTCAGCCACAACAACAACATCTTCAGCAGCATCATGGTTGCCATCTTCATCATCACTTAAAACTTCAACTTTGGCTTTGCCCTTGATCTTGAAACAGTTATGACACACACTCTCACAAGTGTTACAACACTTCAGTGCTCCCCTTAAATTACTAGATAGCAACACATCATCTACTCCTTTGGTTTTGCGAAAAAGAAGCAATGCATTGTAGATCTCATGCGTCTTGCGAAGGAAACGAGGATACTCAATAACATAATCATACTAATCCAAAACATGGACAAGTTGCACATCAATATCTGTCATACGCTCATGAAGGAACGAGTCATTGACACAAAACGGGGCAGGAAGGACATAATCTCTAGTAACAAGTTTGGAAAAGAATGAAGTCTTAAATGAAGACTTGGATGAAGGTACATCCAGCCTAAACAGTCCAGACACATGAACATAACATAATCCATGTTCACAATCGATGGGAGGAATACAAAAAACAGAACCATTATGGGAAAAATCCTCATAATGCTAGGGGCACGAACAACCAAACTTGGTTGACATGATGAGAGGCAAAATAACGACATAGGGATGAATAATTCGCAAAATAATGAGATAGGAATATAAAAACTAATGAGAGTTACAATATATATATAAGAGATAAATTGTAATAGGATTACAAAAGAAACATAAAACTGTAAGGATTAGGAAGGTTAAAAACCGAAGGAAACATGTATAGTTAAATATGGAAAGTAGAAATAAACCGTTGACCAAATAGACTAAGGATTAACAAATTCTAAAGGATTATAGAAACACCTAGTATACCACACTTCTTACAATACGTATAAGTCATGCAAAGATTTATCACAAGTCTTATGAAAATTCTCTAATTCAGCCCACATTCCAGAATATACCAATTATTGAAATTCTAAGAAAAAGAATTTCATATGTGAGCAAATATAGATACTTCATCTCAAAGAGCACACATAATTTCCAAGAATGCATGTCCTGCTGGATGACTAAAAGATATGAAAGTGTATAACCGAAAATATGAAAGAGAGAGTGAGAGAATTGTTTTACTTCTAATGAATTCATCAATATTGAACACTACATTTATCAAAACATTTTGAAATTTGAAAATCTGTTTCCAAAAAGTCATTATTAAGAGATACTATTGATCTCAAAACAAATTAGAATATATCCAATTTTGTAGCTTTCACACTTTTGATAAAAGTAGCCTCAATTTTTTTTCCAGATGATCAGAATCAATGAGATATTATTGAAGATCAACGATCGATATATTTTATCATATGAATCTGACCGAAATTTATATGAAATTTGAAATGTAGCTCTTTCCTTTAGAGGATATAAACAACACCAACTGAGTTATGAACTTTTTGTAGGAAACATTAAGATTAAGCATAAGTTTTCTCAGAAAAATCAATTCAAGTTGTAGAAAAATGAGTTTCTTTAAATGTGAGATTCATAGAAGAAATTGAGAAGAACAATTGTGCAATGCAGTACAATTATGCCTAAAAAATATAAAAGAAATAAATAAAAAGGCCTAATAAATATAAAGTGAATACAAATGTGGTCACGAATGTAACCACATTGACGACTAATATTATAAAATGCAAACACTAAGAGATCTCCGTAGAGTGGAGAATCTCTCATAATCCAATGACTTGGTAAATACATTTACAAGTTGATTTTCAGTTCTTATGAAAACTATACGTAAATAGATCTCGAATAAAATGATGTATAATGTCAATGTGTTTAGTTCAAGAATGTTGGACATGATTCTTTGATATATCAATAGCACTTGTATCATCACAATAAGGGTATTCGCCTTACTACATATCGCTATCTTTTACTAAATATAGTAATTTTTGCTCCCTCAACTTAGTAAGGGAATTTGACCAAAAAATTGACATGAGAGACTAAATGAATAGCAATAAAAAAAAGGTGGGACCTAACTTAAAGTTAAGCACAATTTGAAGGACCAAATTATTAATTATTTTTTCCATGAAAACGTAACAAATTATGATGAGGTGGATGTCAATTGAGCCTTTTGAAACTCAAAGATAAGAAATAGCAGAGAGAGAGAGAGAGAGAGTAGCTTGAGAAATTGCGAAAAGATACATTTTTTTCTTAAAATTATAACAATTGTGAGAGTGAATAATAAGGATAGTCAACCTTTAGATCTTGAGGTAATCTTTCTAATATACTTGCACTTTGTTATGGTCAACTTTGAACAAATATTACTAGAGGTATATGATTTATTTTTTAAATATAATCATATAGTAGTTATTTAGCTCGTGCTCCGCATGGGTACAATTTAGGATATATATATATATATATTAATATAACTTTTAGTCATTATAATTCGATTGTTAATCTCTTCCATTGTTATAATATTTTTTTTTCTATTGTTACTAATATTAAACGATTTTTTTACCTAAATACTTTTAAAATTAACATAAGTTTCTAACTAACGTGAGATACATATTTTGTGTTACTAATAATAGTAAAAATCTTTGACCTAAAGACTTTTAAAATAAGCATCTAACTTGATTATAATCACTACTAGAAACATGACATTTACTAACGGAATATTACTAACGGAATTTTTCCGTCAGTAATTACTGACGGAATTTGAAAATTACTAACGGAGATCCGTGAGTCATTAATTAGTGACGGAATATTAGTGACGGAATTTTTCGACAGCAATTACTGACGGAATTTTAAAATTACTAACGGAAGTCCGTCGGCAAAATCACTTTGAAATGTCGCCATATTTAATGACGGAGTTTCCGTTGGTAATTGTTTGTTTCCGTCACTAATTGATTTTTTCCGTCATCGATCGACGAATACACCGCCACCGATCCACATCGATCAAGGACGGTTTCGTCACTATTATAAAAAATTAATAATTTTTTTGTTAAATAAATTATAATTGTTTCATGCCAGATTTAGTGACGGAGATTCCGTCACTAATTGATTTATTCCGTCACTGATCAGTGACGGAATACGCCGTCCTGATCCGTCACTGATCAGTGACGGTTTTCTCCGTCACTATTATAAAAAATTAATGATTTTTTGTTGACTAAATTATAATTATTTCATTCCAGATTTAGTGACGGAGATTCCGTCACTAATTGATTTATTCGTCATCGATCGGACGAATACGCCGATCTGATCGGACTTTTCTCCGTCACTATTATACAAAATTAATGATTTTTTTGGTAAATAAATTATAATTGTATCTTAGTAGAAAAATATTATAATCATTTCAATGAATGATATTTTATCAATTTATAGTTCATCATTTAGTTGATATTTTGGATATTTTAAGTGAAAAATTGTTTTATAACAATCAAAATAAATTTTTTTGAAAAATTATATTATTTAAAAAAAATTAAAAACAATATAATAGTGAGATTTGGTTAATAATTAATTTTTATCATTAATTGAACTTGCATATATGGGATGGGTATACATTTAGTTAATCTTTTGATTTTTAAAATAATTTTGAATTATAATTTTTTAAAATAATTAAAATTATTTTTTAAAAATAATTATATTCCATATGTTCAATTCACCTCCTCTGTTCCCCTTCAACTCTATCCATCCAATCCGCCTCCTTCGCCAGCCACTCACTGTGGCTTCTCCACCCTAGTTCGGTTTCATAGCCGAGCTCCATCATCAACTAGCGCCACCGCGGTGCACCTTTCTTTCTTCGACTTCCCAGTCCGCCACCATCCATGTGTATGTGGCCCATAATTAATGTAGAGTGAAAAAGTAAGGGTAATGTGGTAAAAGTGATGTTCTAAAAAGGTAAGTTTCAAAGTGGACAATTATTTTGGGACGGACAAAAAAGGAAAGGAGGACGATAATTTAGGGACGGATGGAGTATTATTTTTTAAAAAATTAAAAACAAT
This sequence comes from Codonopsis lanceolata, assembly GCA_013146195.2. Taxonomy (NCBI): domain Eukaryota; kingdom Viridiplantae; phylum Streptophyta; class Magnoliopsida; order Asterales; family Campanulaceae; genus Codonopsis; species Codonopsis lanceolata. The sequence goes on from CM028378.1 coordinate 115,314,942, forward strand.
ATAATAGTGAGATTTGATTAATAATTAATTTTTATCATTAATTGAACTTGCATATATATATGGGATGGGTATACATTTAGTTAATCTTTTGATTTTTAAAATAATTTTGAATTATAATCTTTTTAAATAATTAAAATTATTTTTTAAAAATAATTGTATTCCATATGTCCAATTCACCTCCTCTGTTCCCCTTCAACTCTATCCGTCCAATCCGCCTCCTTCGCCATCCACCGTGGCTTCTCCACCCAGCTTCGGTTTCATAGCCGAGCTCCATCATCAACTAGCGCCACCGCGTGCACCTTTCTTTCTCCGACTTCCCACTGCATCCAAGCCGGCGACAACCCAATTCCGGCTCGCCCTAGTTCGACATTCACCCAATCGAGCTCCACCGTATCCACTACTATGATTCTCAACCCCATTCAACCATAGCTTTCTTCTTTTGCAGAATCGTAGCCCTAGCCTCCTTTTGAATCAGTTTTGAATTCTGCTCCGTCTTCACTCAGATCCAACGAACCAAGAAGGCAATGAAATCGGCTGATCAGCTTCTTTCCACATAGGAGAATCAGTCTTTTCATCCTTCCTACCCCGAGAAGGCAATGAAATCGACTGATCACTATCTTTCTTAGAAGCTATAGCACCCCAATCCGAAGATCTTGAAACTTCTTGTCCCCAAACACTAGATTTTGGCCGTGCTGTACTAGCCCCGAAATTTTGTTTTTTTGTCTTAACTTAACTTAACTTAACGTAATGTAACGTAACGTAACATAACATAACTTAACTTAACTTAACTAAAATGTTCACACTTCTATTTTAATATGGCCCAACTAATGTCTCAACTAGCTATTTGAATTATCATCAATTTAAAATAAAATTAAAACAAAAGAAGGAAAAAAAAAACCCTAGATATAAATACAAGTTACAAATCTGGAATATCTTTATCTCATCTCTCTATACGGCGATTTTCTCTCTCTCAAAATTCAATAGGCGTCTCTCTCTACCTCTCGCCATCGCCGCCTCCCCCCTACCTCCACTGCTACTGCTCGCTGCCAACTAGAGCTCGAGCTGATTACGACTACCTCATCAAGCTCCGCCTCATCTTCGACAAAGTCAATATAAATTGTGTGTATTTATAAGCTGATAATTAAAAAAATAAAAACAAAAATCCTAAGTATAAATATAACTCAGACTTTTTAATAAATTAAATTCAAGATAAACAATGACAATTTAAATTGTGATGTATTTATAAGCTAATAACTAGAAAAAAAACCCTAGGTATAAATAGCAATTTAAAGAAACATTAGTAATTAATAATTTAACTATCCCAAATAAATTATTATTTACTTTTTTCAAAGAAAATATAAATTAAAGAAAATATAAATTGAATACCATCAAAATCAAAATACATATAAAAGAAAAACAAAAAAGCCTTAGCTATAAATACAAAAAAAACCTAGGTTACACGCCTCTCTCTCTCAAAATTCCCTAACATCGTATTCTCTGTATCTCTCGCCGCCGCCCCCTCCCTCCACTGCTGCTACCTGCTCGTTGCCACCCTCGCCATCACCGACACGCACTCTTTCTCAGGGTCTCTCTCTCACTCACTCTCTCCTTCGTCTTCTACGAACGACTACACCCAAAAGGCGAAAATCCGAAAACGGAAGACGGCGGAAGGGAAGGGGCCGGATCTCGACGAATCTGACTAGGAGACTGCCGATTAGAGAGGCCGTCGTCTTCAGCTTCACTCTTCAATCGTGCATCGGGCTCACTTGTGTCTTCAATCGTGCTCCCCGTCGTCTTCAATTGGTAAGTTCATTCGCCGCCGTTACTGTCCCTGAAGTTGTAGAATCCAAGAGCTTATATGTTCGCTTGTGCAGGTAAGAACAGATGCTTATAAACAAGCTATTGTAGATAATCCTTCTCTTTTGAAAAGCACTCCTTTTCCATGCTGATGTATGCCATCACAGAGATGACATCTGTGATAGAATTTCGATACACGATACAGATCCCGTTTTGACAACTATGGTATACAAAATGCGATTTAGCAATTGAATGATTAGTGAGGAGGATATAACTAAGTTAGATCGCGAAAAGTATCACTATAAAGTGATCAATTATATTTGGATCAGTTGTCACCTGTTTTGGTGCAGTTTATAATATACTTGTACTTATCAAAATAAATAAATTATATTTAGATCAGTTGAGAATCAAGAGGGGGAGAGGTGGGAGATGATGTTTGTTACAGTTGGGCTGGAGAAGTTGAGAAGTGCTGTTGGAGGTTTTATTGATTGAACCCCTAGAGTTGAAGAGAAGTTATGTAGGAAAACCATGAGACTTCCTTTGTTTTATGGTACATGAGTTGCTTACTTAAAAAAGATATTAGTCATTTAAATGTAGCTGAAATGAAAATGCTAAGATGAGAGAATGTTTATACAGTTGGGCTGGAGAAGTTGAGAAGTGTTGTTGGAGTTTTTATTGATGGAACCCGTAGAGTGGAAGAGAAGTTATGTAGGACAACCTTGAGACCTCCTTTGTTTTATGGTACATGAGTTTCTAACTTTAATAAGATAGTAGTTATGAAATGAAAATGTTAAGATGAGAGAATGTTTGATTCCAAGCCAATTATATTGTGTATAAATAATAAAATACATTTGTTTTATATTTAGTATTATTATACAAATGTTTACAATCCATTAAGTTTTTAATAGTCCGTTGGCTACAATTAATCTATGTAATCTTTCTTTCTTCTTTCCCATAAGTTTTGTTTGAAAAAAAAAATTCTCCTCCTAGTTTGTTCCTATTCATTATTCAGCAATAAAACTTGCTCAAGAGATTTAGTGGTAAAGACAATAAGGAAAAAATGTCTATCGAATAAGGTAGTTAAGAAGTGGTCTTTATTTTGTTTTTGAGTAGTTTAATAATATTATTCTTTGCTTGAGGTGTATTTTGATTTAGGTTATTGCATGTTTATGGTTTCAAATTTAATATTTGTTATTATGGAATGGAATTGATAGGGATCCAAACTTTTTTGGTTAAATTTCTTCCTAATCTTGGTGACAAGCATGTGATGGGTCTGAGGATCACGAAGGTTAGTTCAGTAAGTTAGGTTGTCTAGTTTTTTTCTTCTATTCTTTCAATTGGTCGATTGGTATTGGTGAGAAGCAGAGTAAGAACGTAATAAAGCTGGAATGTGTGGACCTCTAAATGTTCATGCACATCAGGTGACACAGTGGAAGCGAATGCCATTAGATCTTTGTTCGCTGGTCATGCAACAACAGGTGCATTGTCATTATCCTCCACAAAGGTAATTCTTGTAATTTTTTGTTTGTTTGACTCATGGATGGTACATGTTGTATCGCCAAACAGATTTGTGATGAAATTTTCAATATCCGGCCCTTGTTTATACTTATAGCATGCTACTAAAACACATCCTTTCCATCATCTACTTTAACACTCGTAACAATACCTTGTAAATGTGAATCTTTAGCAACAAAGATGTGGGGAATGAGTCAATCTATCTCAATAAATCCCTTGTAGATGCAGACTTTGACATGATGCATTTATAAGATGCAATAACATGCCATTTTTTGTGATACTTCTATAATTTTCTTGAGATATCTCTTATTTGTGATTTCTACTGCAAACATAATATATTAAACTAGTAAATGAGATGAGAAATTTTAAACGGAATTGTAGTAAAACTAGAAACGATGAATTCAAAATGCACATTATTCATTTGATAGTAAAGTCACCTGAATTGCGGAAGAAATGAGAGAATCGCTTGAGATGGTTTGGTCACATATAATGTACACCACCAAGTGCACGAGTTAGGAAGTGTGATAATATCATTGTCGTCCACTACACTAAATTAGGGGAAGACAAAACTAATATGAACCACATTTAATTAAGAAGAATATGAGGAAGTGAGGCTTGCCTGATGATCTTGTATTTGCATTGGACTAAACAAATTGCGAGAAAGGATTCATTGAGCAGCCAAGTAATTTGGACAAAGGTTGAGACTGTTGAGTTAAGTTAAGTTGTACTTGTGTGCTCTATTTTAAATATTGAAATGTATTGTTGTATTTATATTCTCTGCTATTAGCATTGAAGTGTATTGTTCTTGTGTTTGCACATGAATTTGTAGTTTTCTTCCCTTTTTAGGTCTAATGTTCTTATGGTGGTTTCGCTGCTTCTACTATGTATTTTCAGGGTGCTATTGGACATCTCCTTGGGGCTGCTGGTGCTGTGGAAGCAATTTTTTCTGTTCTGGCTATACATCATGTAAGATGTACTCTGTTGTCGTGGCATTATTTACAGTTTTGGATTTATCTGGTTCATACTTGCGAATCATAGTTTGTTGACGTTATTTATTACTTATATCGCAGATTTAAAACACTTCAAAATGAGTACTGACCGATTTTGAATACCTCACGAGTGTCGTGGATGAGAATGGCCAAGTAAATTCAAATGCTCCGTTGAACGAAGCTTCGCAAGCCAAGATAGATGCATTGGAAGCTAGGGTGGCGCAGCTGGATGAAGCTATGGCTCGACGAGATGAACAAATGGCTGAGCAGGCACGGGAAATAGCAGAGATGCGCGCCCAGATGGCCGCTTTTATGCATGGATCTTCGTCCACTCCTCGTACCCAGTCCCCTAATTCCTTTACATAATTTCTTTGTGTCGAATATTCAATACAATCGTAATTAACAATAGATTTGGGAAACAAATTTGATGTAATAACATTTTCTTCTATTTAATGTTTTAGTTTTGTAGTGCAATTAATTTTTGTCATGAGCCTATTATATATATTTATGATAATTATTATTTTTCTTTTTAATTTTACTGATGGTATATTCCGTCGGAAATTACTGACGGAAATGGAAAATGCTAACGGATACGTTCGTCGGTATTACTGACGGAAATATATATTACCGACGGAGTAATCCGTCAGGAATTGCTAACGGAAATGGAAATTGCTAACGGATACGCTCGTCCGTATTACTGACGGAAAAATATATTATCGACGGAGCAAGCTGTTGGGAATCACTAACGGATATGAAAATTGCTAACGGAAACATTCGTCGGCATTACTGACGGAAATATAAATTACTGACGGAATAATCCGTCGAAAATCACTAACGGATATGAAAATTGCTAACGGAAACATTCGTCGGTATTACTGACGGAAATATAAATTACTGACGGAATAATCCGTCGGAAATCACTAACGGAGATGAAAATTGCTAACGGAACGCTCGTTAAATCGACGGAACTAACATTTACTGACGGAAATCTCTGACGGAAATTTCTGTTAGCAAAAACCGACGGAAACTCATTCCGTTAGTAATTACTAACGGAAACGAAATTCCGTCATGAGTTCCGTTTGTGATCACCGACCAAATTTACCGACGGAATACTGACGGAACGGTTCCGTTGGGAAAGCCAGATTACGACGGAAATGTTAATTTACTGACGGAAATTTCCGTTAGTAATTGGCGTTTTTCTAGTGGTGCCTACTTTCACACTTTTTGCAATAAGGTAACTCTACGATTATTTTTTCAATTTAGCCATTATATTTGGCTATATATCACACTTTGGTCACCAAGAGTCATTTCCGTCAGTCATGTTGGATAGAAATGATCGAAAAGATATAAATGTCCTTTTGTGTTCGGAACATGACCTCCGCGTGAATAGATTTAAGTTATAAAATCTTATCTCATTCAACTCCTTACCTAAAGATATGCGTCTTAAACTTGCATTGAAGGTGAATGTGTGACAATAACATGAGTTACACGTGATTTAGGTAAGAGTATTTTTGGGTTTTTATAAAATTTCCATCCAAAAAAATTGATGGAGTGATTAACGTGCGAAATAAAGGCAAGTACAATGACAAAATTGAAAAAAATAATAATAGTAGAATTAGCCTATTGAATAAAGTATGAAAGTAAGGTGACCAAATTGCGATTTAAGCCGTCAAATTTCAGCATTATACTTGTAGATTTGAATTTTTTTACTACACATGATTCATTTTTGGATTTCTATGATACACGAACCATTTGAGCCCTTAGGATATAAATCATATTACTCTAGATATTTATTTCAAAAACGGGTAAATTTACCAAATATATTCATATTCTGTTATTTCAATTTTATTCAATGTTGTAAATATTATTTTATATACTGTTGTGTGTTCAAAATTATGCACTCATTGCTTTTTAATTGTCAAATTATAAAATATATGCATTATCATGAAATATATTAAATGTGTTTTCATATTCGATGGACTCATTTTAAAGTAAATTTTAATAACCTTTCATATTATAAGAAAGGAAATATGTTCAATGCATTTGTTCAATATTAGTTTTCAATAAAAAATGTTTCATTTCTCAAAGCAAAAAAATACAACTAAACAAAATAAAAGTGTTGTCATTTTTAGAAAGTGAATTTTGACGGAACTTTTCAAAAATTGCACCTCTCTTTCTATATATGTATAGATCTAAAATATTCTTAAATTCAATTTTGACTTTTCATATACATGTTATCTCAGCAACAAATAAAAAAGTTCATGGATGAAAATACCCTTAGAAAAAATTCATGTTATCGTTTTGTCAACAATATTGGATGTCCGTTAAAGAATTTGGATGTGGGCTTAACGATGTTGGTGACGTTTTGTTCAACTTATTTGTACACCGTCAACATTTTGCCCTTGATACTAGAACATTGATAATATTTGAAATATTAAAATTACGAGGTTAAATTGGTTTTACCCAAATTGTAGGTTGCATAAAAAGTAGTTTTCCCTCATTTAATTTGCTTCACTCTCATCTACTCTTTAAATATTTTAACTTATCAGTTGAATTGAAACTACTATTGCATCTACTTAGCATAAGTATGTTGTTATTAGTATCTCTGGTCTCCTCCCATCGATGTTGCCATTGGTGTTCCCTTACTATGACCACCTTCCATATATCCTTACGTCCTTTGATCCATGCACGCCCCTTTTTGGTGCCTTTTTTCTATTTGAGGGCGTCAATAGGAATTAGAGTATCTTCTTGATTCTCTTCCATCCGAACCCAGTAAGGACTGGAGCACGTGCGAAACAAACTCAATGTTGCCACCTGTCACGTTACAAGTGGTCCTAATCTGTACTTACATTACCAGTGAAAATGAATTAAAGGCAAGTAAATGAGTCCAACTTCCTAGTTCCTACAGCCCCCTTTTTACTTCTTGCAGCCACCCTCCCCCAAAATGAGCAAAATACCCCCAATCAAAAACAATTTCATCAATAGTGCCACCAAAATGAGACTACACTATTTGGGTGGCACCACTCAAAGTCTCAAACCTAACATGGTTTTGTTCTTTTATGTGTGGTACACCGAAGATGACAAAGAGTATCTTGGAAGATAGTTGTGTCTAACTACATTTGTTTTTATGCGAGTGATATTACGAATTAGAGTTTGTGATATTATTATAAGTTTTTTTATTAAAACAGTAATAATTTAGAATGTTTATATCATTACTTAGAAAAAAATTAATTAAACAAAATAAATCTAAATAAATTTGATTTAACGATACTAATACTAAATTTTGTAATAATATTCATAAAATCGAGTTCAAATAGTGATAACCTCTTGTTTTTATATGCCGTGTTATTGTGACCCTATTTCAAAAAGAATGGTATTAATATAATTGACCCTCTTGTCATGTTGCTAGTAAATGAATTAATTTAAAAAAGATTAGCTTAAATTAAGTACAAAGTTATTATTTTTCTTTTGTGAGGACAGTGGGATGTCATAATCAACGACTTGGCATGTCTCATGTTGGCAGCCACTTACAATAGAAATTCAACGCACTCTTTCTCTCTCCCATAAGGCCATAACCCACCACTGTGTTTTTATATATCTCTCTCTCTCTAACATCCCTTTCTCAACCATTCTTCACTCTCAACCAGCTAATCTAGGAAAAGGAAGAAGAAACAAACATTTCCTTCTGGTAAGAATTTACATTTTATGTAATTCATTCTCAGTTCTTGGATTTGATAACTTCCTTTTTCCAACTTAAACAAACAGGTTGACAAAACAGTGGTAGCCGGTGATAAGCAGAACTCCGGTTGTGCTTCTCTCTTACCAAGACAGAGGTAAACTCAATTTATATTTTTCTGATAATCCTTTCAATAATTATTGTTTAAACTCAATTATTCTTTTGTAATTATTTCTATAAAAATCACCCCTGTTAATAATGTCATAATCATAACATCTTATGTTAACGACTACTGGCCACTTCTTTTCTTTGATCAATATATATATATATATATATTTACCCTTTTAACTTTTTTGAGTCAAACAGATTAATTTAATGATAATTATTGAATATTATTCAAATAAAAAAATTCATATATTTTTTAAATTCATAAAACACATATTTTGTTGTAATTTTTTGAGACTACCAATTACATGCTTTATAATTTTAGATTATTTTTGTCCATGAATTAAGTATGTTCATAGATCACATTCAGATCGAATTAGTCAAATCCATATCAAATTTATTAAGAAATTATTAGATTGGATCAGATCGAATTATTTTTCGAATATTTTAAAGCTCGATCTATATCCTAAATTTTTGAATTCAGATTTAATTCACCTCTTATTTTATTAAAATATTGAATAAAATTAATATTAGAGTATTTTTGCTTATCAAAGGACAAGGGTGGAATAAAATTAATTTTTTTTTCTTTTTAGTTTACACAAACATAATAACAATGTTAGTGATTAAGATATTATAATGCGCAAAATTTTATTATATTTAGTAGACATAATAATAATTAATGACTAAAAACTTAAATAAGTAACTTTTATATGAATAATACTCTATTTTTTTTATATTAAATCGGATCGCGTTGTTAACGAATCAGAAGATCATAATTTAAATTCAATTTACTAAACTTTCAAATTATCAGATTCGAATAAAAAGCAGATAAGTGATTGAAAAATTAAATACATATTTTAAAAGTACCATCGAATTCGGATCAAAATCCGATCTAGTGACGAGCTCAGTTGATCTGTCATTTTTCAATACCTTAACTATGATCGCTATTTGAAACAAATCTCAAACCCAAATCGCCGCTGTAATTTCCATTTACTCTCTACTTTCTACGACTCCCCCACTGCTTAGACCCCCCAGCCGCTGCTGTTCTGCTTCCACACGCAGGTACACCACGTCATTTTTGGCATTTCCGCCTCTTCGAATTTGTGGGATACGAGAAAACAATACATCAAAGTATGGTGAAGGCCCATAGAAACCAGAGGGGAGGTCAAAACCAGAGGAAGAAGATGGGAACTTTTTGGTGCTTAATTCTAATTCAACAGCTAATTTCCAAAATTAAAACGCACGAATCCAGAATTTTAAGTCGAAAAACTTGAAAGTTATTGCTAGGAATTTGCAAGTTTTCACCCAATCTTAGCCCTAGGTCGACTTGGATCACAGCTGTGCGAGCTCGATTCTGAATGCTTGGTCGGTGATGCTGATGGTCAGCCGGAGCGGCTAGAGGAGATGATCGGGATTAGGAGGACTTGGCCGAAGACTCTAGTTGGTGAAAAGTGTTGTTTCCAATTTTCGACAGGGGGAAATCTGGCTCAGGATTGTGCGAAGAGAGGGAGGACCATTGGGGATGAGATTTGGCTGGGATTTCAATGATAATATCGTTCTTGCTACCAAACATGCTGATTTTCGACAGAGGTGGGAAAGTCTATATTTATAGGACTGATAAGGCTTAAAAAAGAAGTTTAAACTTTTTTAAAAACTAGTCTAACCTAATAGGACTTTAAAACATTGTTAGAACACCTAAATTTATCTTTAAATATAAAAATATTAGCCTAATAAATATAAATCCGAAAATTACAATATAATTACAATCAACTAGATAAAATAAAATATATATTAATACCAATTTGATTAACTCCTGCATCAGATATCAAGTTGGATAAGTACAAGGATCAGTAGTAAAGTTGGAAAAAGTAAAAAAATTGTACTCATCAACAAGTGGTGTTCAACCGTGCTGCGATTTGTTTGAAGTTATTAAAACAGGTAAATTGTAATGACTATCTCTTAATTAATTTCACTTATTAAGTTTAAAGGAAACAACACATTTCATTAATATTTATAAGACAACAAATTACTTTTTTTTTAAACGGTGTGTCAGGTTAAAGAGAACAATAATTTGAAGACAGAGGGAATATAATTTTTTTTTCAAATAAAACTTCATACTCTAATGATGCTAGCAGAAATGTTAATTTTTGGACTTTTTGATACTAAAAATTTAACTTTGGGACTTTTTGGATAAAAGAATTATTTTTGAGACATTTTGGATATGATAATTTTTTAGTGCAACTTATTGGTATTTTCCCCTAAAAATTTACTTGTAGATAAACCAAAATAGAATAACTTTGATTAGAAAAGGATTGTAACTTGTTACGATGATAGAAACGAAAAACCAGGTGGAAAAACACATGGAAAATTCCTTAACGAGTACATCTAGAACTTTTAACACAACTCGTCCAACTAATTTTGCTTAAGACTTGTTAGAGTACACTAATATGAAATACATCTTTACTAATATTACCAATAGAAGAGATGTACCTTACATTGGTTATAAATTAATGTTAGTTTTGAAAGTCTTTTGATAAAGACTTCTACTTTTATCACCATAAAAGAGATGTATCTTATACGTATTGTTTAGAAAGAAATGTTAGTTTTAAAGTCTTATATAAAAAAA
>CM028378.1:115325809-115356626 GCA_013146195.2 Codonopsis lanceolata
GTTTTCAAAGATCTTCACTCTAAGAAACACAAGTTTGAAAACAATGAAAAATTATTGTTTACGAAAGCGTAAGTTCGTTTACAACCAATTACCCCTAAGTTGAAAGATCTGGTAGCTTTAATATCCAAGTTTCCTTGGGAAGCTCTAAAAGATGAAAGCAATGCTAGATCTAGGAGCAAGTATTAACTTGATGCCTTTTGCGGTCTATAAGCAGTTAGGGTTAGGAGAACTAAAACCCACTAATATGCAATTACAATTAGGTGATCGTTCGATTAAATATCCTTTGGGTATAGTGGAAGACATCCTAGTTCGAGTTGATAAACTAATCATTCGATCGACTTTGTGGTTCTAGAGATGGAAAAGGAAGATGTGCACAAATAATGAAGTTCCTATATTGTTAGTAATCATTTATGGCTACCGCCAATACAATGATAATGTGAAAATGGTAAACTCACAATGTCTCTCCAGGTGAAAGCTGTTGAAATTTCGTTTATGATGCTATGAATAGACCTAGTGACATAAATGCATGTTTTCCATAGATGAAATCGAAAAATTATCAATGAAACTTTGAAGAAGATAATAAAGATGAAGACTATGAAAAAGATACATTTATAGTTTATGATGATAGTCCTATCCCTCCCATAAAAATTGACATTGATGAGATAGAAAGAGAAATAGAAGAGGAAGAAAGACAAGAAGAGAGAAGTTAGAAGCTCTTAAAAGAAAGATAAAAGAAAATATAGAAAAAGAATCGAAAATAGTTAGATTGTGACAAAAAGTAGAAGAAGTAAGTAATGAAATTAAGGAAGATGAAGTAGAGATTTTGAAATCTCTTTTGAAGAAATTGAGATAGAAAGTTAAAGTAGAAATTAAGGAAGATGTTAAAGAAGAATATACCGAGGAGGCTAAAATAGAAGAAACAATTAAAGCAGAAAATTCTAAATTTATGTCATCTATTAAATCTCCTCCAGTTGAAGAATTAAAACCATTACTGAGTACCCCATCTAAAATATGCATTTTTAGGGAAGGTAAAACTTTATCTGTTATTATAGCGGCCGATTTAACCGAAGAGCAAGAAGCTAGTTTATTAAAAGTTTTATGGACACATAGAGAAGCTATAGGATGGTCCCTAGCTGATTTAAAAGGTATTAGTCCGTCTATGTGCATGCATAAAATACATCTAGAAGAAGGTAGTAAACCTTCAAAGAGAAACAAAGAAGACTTAACCACATATGGAAGAAGCAGAAGAAAAGAAGTTCTTAAGCTCCTAGATGCGGGTATAATTTATCCTATATCAGGATAGTAAATGGGTTAGTCTGTTCAAGTAGTTCCTAAAAGTCGGGAATTACAGGTTGTTAAAAATGAAAAAGATGAATTAGTCCCTACAAGAACAATACCTGGTTATAGAATGTGCATTGATTTGCGAAAACTAAATGCAGCAACTAGGAAAGACCACTTTCCTTTGCCATTTATTGACCAAATCCTTGAAAGACTAGCCAGTCATGAGTACTATTGCTTTCTTGATGGTTTTTCTGGTTACAATCAGATCCCTTTTGCACCCGAAGACCAAGAGAAAACAACTTTTACATGTCCTTTTGGTACTTTTGCTTTTAGGAGAATGCCTTTTAGACTATGTAATGCACTAGCCACCTTTCAAAGATGCATGATTTCTATATTCTCAGATTTAGTTGAAAGATGTGTTGAAGTTTTCATGGACCGATTTTTCGGTTTTGGAAATTCTTTTGATCATTGTCTAGAAAATCTTACATCAGTTTTGAAAAGATGTTGTGAAACAAATTTAACTTTGAGTTGGGAGAAAAGTCACTTCATGGTCAAACATGGAATTGTCTTAGGGCATGTTGTGTCTAATAAAGGTATTGAAGTTGATAAAGCTAAAATTGAAGTTATTTCACAACTACCCCCTCCAACTTCTGTTAAAGGTGTTAGAAGTTTTCTAGGGCATGATGGTTTTTATAGAAGATTCATAAAAGACTTTTTCTGTAAGCCTCTATGTAACATGTTAGCAAAGGATACAGAATTTGTTTTTGATAAAGAATGTTTGGATGCATTTAATTTATTAAAAGAAAAATTAACTACTGCCCCTATTTTATCCGGCCCTGATTGGTCTCTTCCTTTTGAAATCATGTGTGATGCATCAGATTTTGCAATTGGAGCCGTGTTAGGACAGAGGGTAGATAGAAACCCTCACGTGATCCATTATTCTAGTAGAACTCTAAATGATGCACAACTAAATTACACCACAACAGAAAAAGAGTTTTTGGCAGTCGTGTATGCTTTAGAAAAATTTAGATCATATCTATTAGGATCAAAGGTGATAATATTTTCTGATCATTCTGCATTAAAATATTTATTAAGTAAGAAAGATGCTAAGCCAAGATTAATTAGGTGGATGCTTTTGTTACAAGAATTTGACATCACAATCAAAGACAAAAAGGGAACTGAAAATGTTGTAGCTGATCATTTGTCTAGATTAGAATTTTCACCCTTGCTTGAACGTCAATTTCTTGATGATCCAATTCCCATAAATGATGATTTTCCTGATGAGCAACTATTAGCAATTAAAGATACAGACCCTTGGTATGCTGATTTTATCAATTATTATGTGTCTGATATCATAAATCTTGATTTTGATCATTATGAAAAGAAGAAATTTTTGGCTGAAACGAAAAATTACTTTTGGGAAGCACCTCATTTATATAAAATATGTTCAGACTCTTTAATACGGAGATGTATTCCAGAAAAAGATTAACAAGGTATTATGGAGTTCTGCCATGGATACTCTTGTGGAGGTCATTTTAGTGGGAATAAAACTGCTAGAAAAATTCTCCAATCTGGTCTATATTGGCCTACTGTTTTTAGAGACTGTGAATTATTTATAGAACATGTGATAAGTGTCAAAGAACTGGTGGAATAGGAAAAAGAAACGAAATGCCCTTACATATTAATTTGGTTGTTGAAATCTTTGATGTTTGGGGTATTGATTTCATGGGTCCTTTTCCAGTGTCAAATAATTGTGAGTATATTTTGGTAGCAGTTGATTATGTGTCTAAGTGGATTGAAGCGTAGCAACTAAGACAAACGATGGTAAACCTGTGGTTAAATTTGTAGAAGATTTGTTTGCTAGATATGGAGTACAGAAGGCCATAATATATAAGTGATCAAGGAACTCACTTCACCAATAAGTTATTGAACAGTGTCCTTAAGAAACATGGTGTAACTCATAAGTTAGTTACACCTTATCATCCACAAACATCCGACCAAGTAGAGGTTAGCAATTGGCAAATTAAAGCAGTGTTAGAAAAGACTGTTAGGCCTAATCGTAAAGATTGGGAATCTAAACTTAAGAATGCTTTATGGGCATACCGAACTGCTTTCAAAACCCCAATAGGAATGAGCCCATATAGAATGGTATATGGCAAAGCTTGCCATTTACCAGTTGAAATTGAGCATAAAGCTTATTGGGCTGTTAAAGAATTGAACTTAGATTTAACTCTGGCTGGTGAGGAAAGATTGTTTCAATTGAATGAATTAGAAGAACATAGGTTGAATTCGTATGAGAATGCCAAAACATATAAAGAGAAGACCAAGAAATATCATGATATGGGGTTAGCCAATAAGATGTTTCGACCAGGATTGAAAGTGTTACTTTTTAATTCTAGACTTAGGCTATTCCCAGGAAAGTTGAAGTCTAAATGGTCTGGTCCCTTTATAATTGTACGAATTTATCCCCATGGAGCTGTTGATATTCAAAATCCAAAGAATAATGAAATTTTCAAAGTTAATGGACACCGACTCAAGCCATACCTAGAGCCGATGTCAGTTGAACGAACAATTGAATTAATTCGGTTGGCTAACAATGAACCACCCAAGGATTAGGTTTGCAGTTGGGTCGAGCCAAAGACGTTAAACAAAGGTGCTAAGTGGGAGGCAACCCACTGTTATGAATTTTATTGCTTTTGTAGTTAGTTTAAATATGTTATTCTCCGTTAAATTTAATTTTGGACATTTAATCTTTAAATTAAATATGCCAAAATTCAAGTTTGGGGAGAAAAGCATCTTAGTGTTGTATTTATATGTTGCTAATAATTTTAGTTTAGAGTTTTTGTAAAGTTTTTGCAATACAGGAAAGTGACAAAAACGTAACGAAATATAACGGAGGGGCCTAAACTGTTAAACTGTTGAAAAGGAAGAAACAGGAAAGAAAGAGAGCCATTCTACCCACCTTGCGAACGCAAGGTGTGGCAGACCTTGCGACCGCAAGATCTTCAGTAAATGCAGATTTCGTGAAGTGGTACAGTCAGAGCATGGGAATCAGCAGGAATTTGAAACGCTCTATCTGCCTACCTTGCGGACGCAAGGTAAAAGCCACCTTGCGACTGCAAGGTGCCTGTATTTAAGAAATGGCTGAGCTCAATTGCAGAATCACCAGAATTCCAATTCCCTCCTTCAAGCAGTGAAGCAGCAGTCTCCCTCCTCTAAAATCAGGCGAAATCATTGCAATTCCTCAAATTTTAGGCTCAAATCTCGAAGATCTTCTACCCTCTTCATCAATCTTCGTCTTCCACCTTCTCCATCATCCTTCCATTGCATTCCATAGAAGTTTGAAGAAACTTGAAGAAAGGAGAAGAAGACTCCATTGTTGCCTACGCCAAGTTCACACTCCGGCTACCTCTCTTCCCAAAAGCTGCAAACAAGTAATTCTAAACCCTTTCTTTAATTTTAAGTGTCAAATTTTTGCATGCTAGGGTGTTAGATATTTTTTATGTAGTTTTTACATGCTTTAGGAAATAATTTTAATTTTTAAAATTTTGAAAATTCATTTTTAATTGTTAAATATTTAAATTTTAATTTTGCTCAAATAAAATGTTCCGTAAGCGTAGAAATACCGGTGCTTCCACCTCCCGCCTGTTCAGGAGGACGAACCAAATTATGACCACACCCGATTTATCTCCTACGAGGCCTCTGAAAAATATGCGGTCAAACTCTCCAAGTCCTTGGTTCCCGAGAGGGGATTTAAGGCTGAAGAATTTGGCCTCCGTCCCAACCTCACAGCCCGTAGGTGGGGGTTATTGACCGACTCTCCGGACAAGGCAGTCGTGCCTATTGTCCGAGAGTTCTACGCCAATGGCCGCATTGGCGTAGATGGGGGAGTCCTAGAGACTGTTAATGTTAGGGACGTTATAGTAGATTTTTCGTCCCAAAGCATTAACATATATTACGGCACGTCCAACTTTGTGGATGGTGCCGATGACTACAGCCTCCACCTCCATACCCCTGTCCCTCTCGAGGTGGTTAATGCGACCATCGCCCTCCCTGGTGTTGAGTGGACCTACAACCGTAATCCACCCTACGGTCCACGCACCATGGAGGAGTCCTTCCTTCTGAACACGGCCAAGCCCGTGTTCAAATTTATTTATGGTCGTCTCATGCCCTCCAGTCACCAACATACGGTGACTTGGGCTAAGCTGTCCTGACCTACACCATCATGACTGGTGGGTCTGTTGATGTTGGCCGCCTGATCAACGGCCAAATTAAGACCCTTATTAGAGGTGCCACGAATGCGGGGTTCGCGTTCCCGCATTTGATCACTGAGTTGTGTAGGAGGGCAGGCGTGAGATGGCCCAAACACGCGGAGAGGCTTAAGGCTGGTCCGGTCATTACTAGGGCCATTTTGTTTGAGCACCAGCAGCAGCCGAGAGTGAGGGTTCCTCATGGAGAGGAACCCAAAGAGGAGGAGGAGGACCCACTTGTGGAGATCTCCAACAGGTTGGAGGAAGCTGTCCTCCAAACTGATATGGTGAGTCAGCAATTGGCACAAATGCGTGCCGACCAGACTCAATTTTTCGGTTGGATTAACACTATGGGACAAAATGTCTCCAACCTGTATGGGCTACCACATGGCACGATCCCCGAGTTTCGTCCTCATTCGTTATTTTCGCCCGACTCACCATGAGTCGAGGCCCAAGTTCCATCCTCTTTCGTTAGGTGGACCTGCTACGTCCTTTTGATAATTGTCCTTCCCCATCAAACCTCTCATATGTTCCTCAATTTTGAGGACAAGATAGAAATTAAGTTTGGGGGGGGGGATTCTAAGCCCAGAGTCTTAGCAGGTCCTAGCCTAATGAGGAATGGAGTTGGGCTACGTTTTAGGGTGAAGAAAATTTTCTTTTCTCGATGACCATTTAACTCTTCACCCGCTTTTCCTGTTTTTAATTTTTCCTTATTTTTGGAGTTGTTGTCGTGACTAGAATATTATAAGAGTAAGGACCTTCAGGTACCTATCAAAAGACTCATCGTAATCAACATCTCCAATTTTCTTATAAAAATAATTAAAAACCAAAATCAAAAAAATTAAATATTTCAAAATTTTCATCCTCGAGTTGTAGGTGTGGTAATGCTAGTCGTAGTCGATGAGGAGTTAATGCAATGAACCGCATAGCTAGTCTGTAGATCCCTCTGGAATTTACTTGATTTTGCAAAACTTTTACTTTTCTCCAGATTCTTCATGCACCCACACCAGTCTTAATTATGGATTGATTAGAATAGTTTTATAAAGTTTATAGCACCTACTTCATTACAACTAGATATGCACAAGAATATGATGCATAGCCATTCGAACATAATTGTTGCATTAAATTGTGACTGAGGGTCAATTGCATGATAGTTAGATCCCTTGGATTTTTCTCATTTATATATCTCAAGCACACTTTCGAACCGTGTCTGCATGTTAGTCTCAATTGTCCCTACCATCTGTCTTAGTGAATGCTTTTGTGAAATCCAGTGATGCTAAACATTCAACCCCACAATTCCCATAGTTGATATGACATTTTGTGTGTCTTACTTGCTTTAAAAACTACATGAGCATTTGGCATTAAGAAATGACTTAGGCCATCTTTGGATCGTTAGAGCCTAAAAATTCCCTGACCTATACTAAAAATATCCCTAGTGTCCCCTTTGAGCCTAATGAAAAAGAATGGAGTGTGCTAAGCACACTATTTAAACCCCCATTCGACATCGTTTCTATTACACACATTAACTTAACCCTAAAAGCCTATACACTTTGAGCCTACCCTTTGAGAGAGTAGGATGTGGGTGGGAAATTGATTTTTGAGGACCATTTCTTTTCAGTTAGGCTATTTTTCTGAAGACTTCTTCTTTCCGTCATCGAAAAAAAATAGAAAAAAAATAGAAAAGAAAAAAAATATATATATATATATATGTATCGACGAAAAATGAAACGGAAGAAGAAGAGTGCAAAAAGATTCGAATGGAAGCATAGCTTTCAAGAGAAAATATGTTAGAAAAATTCTGCTGAGAAAAATGATGAGATATTTTTAGAAGTATTTATTGTCCAAAACAAATTTGGGGGGGGGGGAAGAAGAAAAGTGAAAAGTAATGAAAAGCACCCCCCCCCCCACTTGTGGTCTTTGCAGGTCCTAGCCTAAATAGGGAAACTTCCTTTTGCTTGGAAGTATGAGGGATAAAGGGTAGTCTTACTCTCTCACTTTGAATTCCAATCCTTTTCCATCAAATCCCCCATCACCTTGGCCTTACATTACAAGCTAAATAAATATCTAATGATCTTTTGCCAATGCTTGTGTTGTTTTAACTGCTAAGTAAGTCATATGAAATTGATCAAACACTTCATGTTCATTATTATTCGCCCTAAAGCTCACTGTGTTAGCATAATCTTAGCTATTACAAGTCATTGGGATAGGAGAGCATTGTATGTCATACATAGAAGTGCATGGGATGGATGTATAAGTTTTTTAAATCCTTGGGACCTTTCTGTCCGTAATAGACCGAGTTTGGATGGTAAATCACATAATTCATAATGCATGATTTTTAATTAAACTTTGATTTTCATATGAATGTGGTGTTTAGCTTAATAAAACTGTTTTAGTTGAGATATTCTTTAAGACTGGTGATCACACACACACGGAGAAATTAAAAGTAGTAGCAGTTTTAAGAAAAGATCAGTTGGTTTTATATGATTAAGTCTGCATATATGTGGTGAGCATCGAACTTAGAATGCTTTGCATGTCATGCTATCCAACTTGAGGTTGAAGCCAAAAAGATTTTATTTTTATTTTTAGCTTAGTTTTTATTTCTTTTGTATTTATCTGTTTTTGTATTTATCTGCTTAGTCGAGTCACTCGAAAGAGTCTCCTTGAGTTTGTGGGTTTATAGAGGAGTGTAAATAGTGTCACCCTCCAAAAAGATTTTTATTTTTGTTATTATCGTTAATAAATTGCTTTTGTATTTAATATGTACGTATTGTTTACTCGTGGATGAGCAAAGTTTAAGTTTGGGGGTATTTGATCGATGTATTTTATACGTCGATTTTATATGCTTCTATGACTTAAATTATGCTATTTCACGAGGCTTTTGGCTACTGATATGTGTTTTCAGTGAGTTTTGTAAGTTTCAGGGTTTTTAGTGAAAATATGCAAAACTCCAGGGTTTTATATGCAAATTCCAAGAAGGGCCCAAGATGAAAAATGAAGAACAAACGAAGGAAGTTCAATCGGAGACCTGCGGGCAAGACCTTGCCCCCAAGGTGGACAATAACATGAAGAAAGTCGAAAATCAAAGGCCAAAGACCTTTACCCAAGACCTTGCGATCGCAAGGTGGTCAGAATGCGTGAATTTCGTATTTTCACTAGTGATTCGATTGCAATACAACTCCCGGGTATAAATAGAGATCGGATGCCAAAGCCTAGGATATTAAAAAAAACGGCTGGAAACAATTTTGCATAGATTTTAGATAGTTTTTAGGTTGTATAACATAGTTAGATTGTGTAATTACAAGTATTGAAGATCAAATCATGTTTTCGTTCATCTCCATGTGATGTTCATTGTCTATGATGAACTAAATCATCCATAATCTATGAGGTGGGAGGTAACTTGTATCAAATTTATGTTTTAATTCATATTTATGTTCATTCAATTCTTGTTGATTGTGATGTTTATCAATCCCTCTATTATTTTGCTTTGAAGAAATGAATGTAATTGCAATTAATAAAGGCCTAGAGGTGCGGATAACTGCATGACCAATGTGCATATGTCATACCCTGGCTCACCATCACAATAAATTGGACCTATTGATACACGAGAGTGATAAGTTAGGGCCAGGTTCATACATGATCTAGGTGACAGATAGATCATAATCTAGGTGATGATAGATTATATGTTCTTGTGCTTAGGATATAGAATGGTTGAATGTTGCGGGGATGGAGGTCGAACCAATAGTTCAACATACTATATCTATCTTTAATGAACGAACCCAAGAAATTGAATGATAATTATTATGAATTGAACATAAAGGAGATACAAGTGAAACCCGCATCCTAGATTGCCATCTACCATAAGATCTTCGTAACTGTAATTACTGCTAATTAGTTAAACACCTAAATATCAATAGTAGTTTAAATAAAATCATTATAAAAACCCCCTTAGATTAATAATTTGCTATCAATAAATTGTACTGTTCGTGATCTCTTGTCTCTGTGGGTTCGAACCTTGCTTCCAATACTATTCTATAATAGTCTTGTCCACTTGCAAGGAAAATATTAAAATAAGACATCGATTAGTGGTATTCTCAAGACCAGGTAAAATGACCTGGGCATAAGCCCCGGTAAACAGAAAAAATTTGCGGATCCGCCAATGGCTGACCATGCAAATGATCTCCATGGATCCAATGCGGAGAAAATACTCTATCCAATCGCGCTCCGAAAAATTAATTTGGTGATAATGGTCGCGAGAGTCATAGCGCCCGAGATCATACATTCCTCCCATAAGCACTGGACCCATCACCCAGCTAAGATGCTCCTCCAACCACATATGGATCAAGAGGGGGCTGCCAGAAGGAAATATTTCCTCACCAGACAAAAAAGCGTCTAGGCCAAATTATGTTTCAGCCAAAATAACCGGGATAATATTTACCCGGCGGTCCCGAGCCTGCTGCACCAGGTCAACGACCCGCACATCAATAAATCTGGGTTGGCCCACCAGGAGGTAGCTTCCCACAACACAGAGAAAGAGGGTAGCCAGTCGACGCCGCAGGTAGACTGGATCTTCCCTATACGCGGTATAGGCAGCAGGAAGAACAGTCAAATTAAAATTGACTCTATTATAAAAACCAGGATTAGCTTCGCGAGTCGAGCCAAACAACTCCTGTATCGCCATAATAGGGCGCCTCTTCGCAGAAGGCACGGCGATAGGCCCAATGGTCGGCATCCCCACCATACCGAAAAACTCCTCAAAGGTAGGGCACGGTTCGTTTAGGCAGAAATTAAAAAGGTGGCTCGCATTGACCAGAACCTAGACGTTGCCTCAACATATCTCACCATGCGCAGGTCCGTCACGACAACAGGCATCGATAGCCATAAATGTGCTTGAACCAATCTCGTACCTCTTCTCGCAAATAAAGTATCCAGAGGTCCAGCGCATTCTCATATATCTCCATCTCTAAAGCCGTGTGAACAGGTGCGGCCATCTCTGGAAAAAGACAAAAAATTTATATCCGTCTAAAGAAGAGAAAGACAGAACAAAAGAAGGAACTCATAACTAATTATGGCTGGAGAAGAGAAAGAGAGTCAGATGAATGGTGAAAATAAACGCTGCCTCGACCTCCTTTTTATACTGAAAATCGAAGAAACGGACGAATATTAAGCACAATGCACAAACAATGGTTGAAACGGCACAGTACAGTAGAAGCCATGGGCGCCTCCCATGGAAACTCTGGGAGCCACGCCCACAGCCTCTATGGACGGTGCCCAGAGGTCCCACCTTGGTCTCCCAAAACTGCTCGGTATCCTTGTTTCGGGCTCCAGCTGCTCCATTGATGGCTCTGTTCATCCACGAGGAAAGGAAAAAAAGGCTGAAGCTAGGCAATAGCCTCTGCCTGCTGAAGAGAAAATATCAAGCACAGGAAGAGGCAGCTGCCTCTTCTTCCCCACAAAATGCCAGATAAACCCGTTTTAAATCCAAAGGTGTACCCTTCCAAACCTCTGTCCATAAACTATAGTGTGCCGTTACTCTTAGATAATAATTTAGATTTCTTTTATTCCTAAAATAATTGAGTCTTCATATTTATGTCATGCATCGTAGAATAAAAATAATATTACATTGCATTTAAGAATATGTACAGCGTCTAGTACAACAAAAAGCTAATAAATACAGGAAAATGAGCTAATGACCACGTGAAGATATGCTCCTGCCAAAGTCTCCACCCATGACCCGAGGGCCGGTCCCACCAATCCTATACTCTCATCCTCTCGCCCGAGCATGACTCGACCCTCCGGCATCGTCATCATCATCCTCACCCCGGCGCCTAGCCTGATTGACAACATCATTCCTTCGACAATAGAACTCATCTAGGAGCCGCTGGTATAATATGGTGACATTGAGAAAACCCCTCACCGCCTTCCCGTATGAAGAAGCAAAGAGCCTAGAAAGAACATGTTAAGAAAAAAATGCATATGTCGCCTTCAAAAGAAAAGAAAGATGATTCAAGTATGAAAAAAACAAAAAATATATATCGCGCGGGTCCGCTCAGGAATTTGGTACCGCTCAGGGATCTCAATGTCATGCAAAACCTCCTCCACAAGTCTTCCGTCACATTGATATTGGAAGGTGGAGAAGTCATTGGTAGGCAAAAAACAATCCAACTGTGCATCAAGAACCGGACGAGAAGGCATCGGCCTATCAGAAACATCAGATGCACGCCTAGCCACCGCAGAGCTGTGAAGCATTGTCCTCGTAATAGGCCATGACAGATAATCACTCGAGGAACAATGTATCTCGACAGCCCGATACATGTTCGGCAGAAATATGGGACAATCTCCTGCATCGAGGTGTGAGGTGTCACCGGAGCCACCGGATACAAAAAGTGCCGGGCGACAACCCGCCACCCATATACAAGTGAATCAACCATAATAGATACCATCAAGATCCGCAACGGCTCATCTCCGTAGAAATCGATAAGGCCCACCACTCCTCTCCAGGGAGATAGATGCACTGTACCCGAGCTCGAGCCCGCGATCCTGTCACGCATCATTATCTCATTCAAACATCTACCATCCTGATCCTCCTCTACTCGATTAGCATTCACAAACTCAGCCAGAAATGGTGGTTCGTGAATGCGGCTGCGCAGTGGGCCCGGAGTAAAATAAAAGACAGAATAGGCCCAAACCTAAAAAAAAGATATAAAAAAAAGAGTCAACCAGAAAAGAAAAAAAATGCTGGCAAAGATCAAAAGCAGGAAAAAAGAAAAAGATACCTCCCAAGCCGGAGCGAAACCGTTAAGAACTGGCAAATCATTACGGTTGGCCCGATCCATGGAAGCATAAAGCTCAGCCAAACCTTCCTGCCCCCAGTCATAATCAATGACGTGGTCCAAGTCCCGCAGACATCCCAGGACGGAAATCCTCAAGGAAGTGGATGAGTTGGCAAACAATGATACCCCCAAAAAGAAAAACAAAAACTCCCTAGCAACGCGAGTTACAGCCTCGCTATCATCTTGATCAACCTACCCGACATGTTTTACCAGCCAACTCCTAACACTGGCAATCTTAATCTCATCACCATTCTTGTACTCGGGTTCAAAACCCAAAAGATCCTTTACTACGCCATGATGATGCTCGAGGGTGTAGTCCGGCTCCAAAGTCCTGCCAATGCCTGTAGAAATGCCCGTGATCGCGACAAAATCACTTGGAGTCAATGTGGCCTCTCCCCAGCTAAAATGAAAAGTATGGGTAGTGTCCCACCAATAGTCCCGCAAGACCTCGAAGATAGGCAAATAGTTGTGAAAGGGACGAAAAGCCCGCAAAAACACGCCAAAACCAGATGACTCCACTAAAAGCTGAGCTGGCAAGGGCAACATATTATAAATAGTTGCGACTTTGTCGCAGCTAGCCCGAATTCTGGTCAAAGCCCTACGAGCCTAGGAAAAGAAAAAAAACAACAGCATCTCAGAATCAGAAAGAAAAGGGAGGTAAATATATATATATATATATATATATATATATATATATATATATATATATATATAATGAAAGGTGGCAAAGCTGGAATTTTATTAAAATAAAAGGAGGTTACAAACTTGAGGGGGACAACCAGCCTTACCCGAAAAAATGGGGGACAAAGGAGCATTACCTCGAAAGGGAAATACAAATGAATCAAACTGAACAAAACAAAGCAAAACACGAAAACTAAAGAACAACCTTGCAAAAACATAAAAACCAGGAAAACCAGGAGCAGCTAGAACTAAGAAATATGAATTCTAGGGACACCTTGGGCATCCAAAGATAAATTACCTCTAGCAGATCTGGGGAGAGATTCTTTAGAATAGAAGATAGCATTGTTACAAGAATCAATAGCAAGATAGCTGTAGCCCAAGAACCGAATTAGCTTTCCGAAAGCAAAGACTAAACACGTAGTTGGCAGCTTGCTGCATAGATAAGATGGATCTGAACTGATAAGAGAAGCGCCAAGGGATAGAGTGACCTTTGGAGAGGCAACCAAAAAGAAACGAGGAGTCCATCTCGATAATGGCATTCTTGATGTTGTTGGAGAAGAGCCACTCCACTCCACAAAGTAAAGCTTGAATCTCTGCAAAAGAGTTAAAAGCATGACCATAATAGGAAGAGAAACTATGAATAAGATTACCTTGAAGTCGCGAATAATGCTACCCTCCACTAGGGCCAAGATCATTTCTACCGCCTCCATCGAGTTAAGTTTTAGAATCCCTAAAGGTGGAGGAGACCAGAGATAGCACGAATAGTAATTTTCTTGCGCTTCTTGTAGGAGATAAGGTTACCAGAACCATGGAAAATCTTGTAATTAGTCGCACTAAGAATAAGATCAATCTCATCTTGGATAGAATGGGAAAGGCCGGAGACGGAGATAGGACTATTTTCCATAACTGTTTTATTTTGAGCTTTCCAGAGATTCTAAAGGATTAGGGCAGGGACAATAATAAAAACAGCTGATCTAGAATGTGTCCACCAATGCATACAGATAGCAGGAATGGAGCTGGCACGACTCTTGGCTATATTAAATTTGTCGTGGAAGAAAGACCAAGTCTGGGAGGCTATATCACTGCTAACAAAGACGTGGAAGAATGATTCACAATTAGGATTAAGAGGACAGCAAAAGCAACGAGAAGCTAGGCTTATGCCCTTCTTAATAATAGCCTCATCAATAGGGAGCCTCTTGGGAAAAAGACGCCAAAGAAAGATACTAATAGCTGGGGGAAGAACATGGTGCCAAATAAAATATGAAGAAATAAGGGAACTGCCAGCTTCTCTAAAAGTGCCAATTGCTGAATTAAGGGAGAAAGTACCAGAAGCCAAAATCCCCCAACAAGGCTTATCATCACTATCCAAGAGAGAAATCTTCTGGTCATAAATAATAGATTTGGCTCTTGTGTTAAGAGAAGCTTCCGCAAGCAAAGAGAGAGAAATGGGAGAGCTAAAAAGATCTTTCACTTGAGACAGTTGATTGTTGTCATCTGCAAAAATATTAGGGCAGCCAATCCAATTATCATATCTAATAGAGCAATTACCCTTACCTATAATCCAATGGATGTGAGGATCAGCAATGTGTCTAATGCGAAGAAGACGAGTCCACGTATGAGAGCCTTTACAGCGAGTAAGAGAAGGATGATCTGAATGGCAATATCTAGCCTTCATAAACGAAGACCATATATTATCTTGGGTACGAAATCGCCACCAAAGTTTAATGGAGAAAGCTCCAATGAGGTTAGAGAATGAGTGAATACCCAGACCTCCTTCCAAGAAAGGTCTACAGCACTTAGACCAGGTTATCCAATGGGACTTATGGTGACCGTCAATCGAACCCCAGAAGAAATTAGACACCAATTTATCAATTAGATTGATAATAGAGACAGGGGGATTAAGGGCAGCGAAGAGATAAGCAGTCATAGATTGGAGAACATGCTTAATCAGAGTTAAGTGGCCAATCATCGAAAGAAAATGACCCATCCAAGTGGCTATACGGCGATGTAACTTAGAGAGAAGGATATCAAAGAATTGCTTCCTCTTACGACCGCAATATAAAGGACAACCCAGATAATAATGGGGAGAGAACCCAGATGAAAGTCGAGGGACCGAGAAATGCTTTGATTTCTCCCATCTTCCAAGGAAGCAACCACATAAAAGTTACTTTTAGCTTTATTAATCAACTGTCCAGAGCAACATTCGTATCTTTCAAGAAAAGAAATGTGTTTAGATAGAGATCTAGCATGGCCATTGCAGAATATAATAACATCATCAGCAAAAGCAAGATGGGATATAATAGGACAACCCCTAGAAGTAGAGAAAGCCACATAGGGATCTTCAGAGTGGAGCTGATTGAGGCTTCTACTCAACACTTCAGCAGCTAAAATGAAGAGACTAGGAGATAAAGGATCACCTTGACGAAGACCACAAGAAGACTGAAAAAAACCAACCGGGGAACCGTTAAGAAGAATGGAGAACCAATTGTTGGATATAGATCGCCAAACCATATCAATAAAAATTTTATGAAATCCGAAACGCCGGACTTTGATCAAATAAATCCAAGAAACTCTATCAAAAGCTTTAGCCATATCAAGCTTGAGGACCATGTTAGAACCAACAACCTTTTTTCCAAGATAGCTCATCATCTCTTGGGCAAGGAGAATGTTATCATGAATGTCACGACCTTTAGTAAAAGCACTTTGATTAATAGAGATGAGATGAGGAAGAATAGTGATGAGTCTGGAGGAGAGAAGCTTGGTAATAACTTTGTTGCAGAAGTTACACAAACTGATAGGGCGAAGATCTCTTAAGAAGGAGGGATTATCAATCTTCGGGATAAGGACTATAAGCATGCTGGTCCAAGATCATGGTAACTGAAAACCAGCAAAGAACTCTAAAATAGCCTGATGAAGATCCGTACCAATAATATCCCAATAAGTAGAGAAGAATTTTCTACAGAAACCATCCGGACCGAAGCCACTGTCCCCGTTAAGACCCATAACCGTGGTTTTAACTTCCTCTAAAGAAGGGAGAGAGATGAGCATATTATTCCGGAAGGAGAGACTAGGTGGGATAATATCCATTGCTCTCATCAACGGAACATCGAAGATAAGCGAGATTTAAAATGATTAACAATACTGTTTGATAGAATCCTCGAATCAAGAGTGTTGCCTTGAGTCAATAATAGAATGCGAAAGAGTTTCCTCTGAGCTTGGCGAACAGAAGCATGAAAAAGCTTAGTGTTACCCTGACCGTCTTTAAGCCACTTGATACGAGATTTCTGCTTCCAATAAGATTCTTCACGGTTGAGCATGAGACGGTGTTTAGCTTGAGCCTCTAGAAGAGCAATATGATTATCGCTAGAAGGATTTAATTCAAATAACAACTCTTTTTCACAAACAGTGTCCTCGGCTTCTTTTAGGAGAGAGAAGATATTACCAAAGACCTCTTTATTCCAAGTTTTAAGAGCAGATTTGACGTTGCGAAGTTTACTTGAGAAGGCAGAGAGGGGTACGGTCTGCCAGACATAGGAGAACTCCAAGCATTTCTAACCACGTCGAGAAAACCTGAGTGACTAGTCCAAGTGTGAAGAAACCAGAAAAAAGAGGGTCGACGATCAGAGTCTCGAGCAAAAGTGATGAGGATAGGGGAGTGATCTGAACAAGTCCGAGGAAGGTGCAAGACTTTCGAGGCAAAAAGCAAAAGCTCAGCCGGTCAGCCACGAAAGTTACCCAAGAATCTATCAATACCCAAGAATCTATCAATACGTGTAAGATCCCGATTCCCGGTTAGCTTGAATTGCGTGCAATGCTCGCATCTCTTCTTCGGTTGATCGCTTGTTTGGTTGTGAGAGAGTCTAAATGTGTATGAGAGACCCCATTAAGACTAAAACACTTTTAAGAGATGTGATATAGTGGTTGACTTGCTAAAGTCAAAGGTCGTAACCCGACGATAGTCGAAATGCGACGCGATTGAGAGTTTATGCGGGTTTTGTGTTTCTGACCTCGATTTGGTCCCAGATCTTTACATGATGATTAAATAACATGTTTAGATGTGTTAGACTTCTAATTGGATGTAATCCATAAGTCTCGTGAAGTTTTGACGCCTCGAGAATAGCAATTCTCCTTATCGCGTAGTTTGAGATGGAGCCGGGCGAACGTCTCGTCTTTAGGGAGCCTATTTCCCCTATCATTTGAGCATCATCTGAGAGGCATTCAGGCCTATTTTTGTAGCCCTAATAAGTGTTTACAATCATGGGTTATTACCCGTCGGTTTGTGGTTTCATTCGACGTTTAGATAGCAAGTTGTTACGTCTTGCGTCGGTTTTGCCCCGTGTAAAACCCTAAATTGTTGTTTGATTGTTCTATGCATGAATTCATACATTGATAATCATCATAAACATGTTCATTTAGCTCCCGTATATGTTTAGAGGCCGGGATCGAGCAAGAAAGCCGAAAAACCCTAATTGCTGGAAATCATATGATGCGGTCGCATCATGTATGCCCCATGCGACATGAGGGTCTGTACCGATTACGGGATTTTTTATCCTTTCTCCATTCTGTCCGAAATTTTGGCCACTTAAACCATTTTAAACACATCCTAAACTAACCTAATTAGCCTAACACTAATCCTAAACATCTATTAGGGGATTAGAGGGTAATTAGTGACTTAATTAGAAGATCTAATCCCCCATATAAAGACCCAATTCAGCCGCATTCTTACCTTGTGCGACCCAAACAGATTCAGCCCTTCCTCTTGCTATTTTCTTCAAGCACTCAAGAGACCTGGGAGGAGCTTGAGTGTAGGTGATTTCTAGGGTTTCAAAGGGGCCAAGCTTGGTGTCCATCATCAAGGTCTTCTTCTTCCCCAATCTACCAACAAGTTTGAAGAAGAGTTGAAGAGAAGACACCCTCTTCCCCAATCCGAAAATTCTGATTTTAGGGCTGAGATTTTGGTAAGTTTCTACCTTCCTTCCTCTTCTTTTTAGGCTCCATTGACCCTAGGGAATCAACCATGTGTGCTATGTGGGTCAATGGAAGCCATTGTTAGGGTTTCTAGAAATGTATGAACCCTAGGATTTCAAGTTGATGTTAGAGCTTGATTGGCCTATGTGAGACCATGCCTATGTGAAATTCATGTTCTAAATTGCCTATTGAACTTGATTATGTTGATTTTTCATGAAGATTGATGTTGGTTTTGTTGAGATTCTTGGAGGGTGTTTTGCCTAATTTTGTTTTAGCTTGCAAATTGATGATGTAAGCTTGATTAATGTGTTTTATATGCTTAATAGAGTATATTAAACTTTGCTATATGAATTGATTATGGGTATTGAGCTTGGATGACAAAGATGCTTGGAAGGGGATTTTCCCCAAATTGTATTTGGCTTGTTAAAAATGATGGTAAGCCTAATTAGCATGTTATACATGTTTAATGGAGTTTATTGAACTTAGTTGTGTTGATTAACCATGAGTATTGAAATTGGTTTGGTTGAGATGCTTGGAGGGTGATTTGCCCAAATTTGGTTTTAGCTTGCAATCTAATGATGTTAGCTTGATTAATATGTTTTACAAGCTTAATAGAACATATTGAACCATGTGGTGAATTTTAAATCATGAATTGAACGTTATGATTTGCATGATGACTTGGATGATATTATGCACAAGATGGCTAAATTATTCTAAGTTGCATTGTTAATTAGTTTGTTGGGTTTATATGAGTATATTGAACATTGGGATTGTGGTTTTGGGCGATAGTTATGAACATAGGGGTTGATGAAGCCTAAGCTTCTCATCCTTGAATTTTCGGAAAACTTAGATTGAACTCAACGGAGTTAACCTTTGGGTTAGTATGAATCCTAGGAACTATAATTTTAAGTCCTACGGAATTTTGGGTAGAATTCATGGAGGTTGAGCCTCCAAGAAGTTTTGGAGTGTGTGAAGCACACTTGATTATGAGAACTTATATGATTCTCGGTTGTGTTGTTTATGCTAGTTGTGGACGAATTGCATGACTAGTTTGATAGTAGAGTGTTTACCTACTTGTTTTGAGCATATGAGTATATATTACTTGTGCTTGGGTTTTGAGTCCAGCTGGAGTCGGTTTGGTTGAGTTTTGGTGGGACGATACATCGTCTTCACGAATTGTGAGATTCGTGATCGCGATGGATCGCCGTGCCGGGTTTGCACACACCCCTCCATCGATGGCCACGGTGGGGAAGTAGTTTATCTTAGTTGTAGTAATACACATGACTTTGATAACTATGGAACTCGAGCGGAGACTGTCTCGGGGACGTCGATATCTACGAGAGGGATATCGAGGGCACATAAAGGTTTTGCACGTGTTTTTGCAGGAGCGACACGCGCGGAGGAATTTGGGTAATGGTATCATATCCCTTATACATGAATTGTTTCACAAGTGCTTAAGTGAATAACGTGCTTGGTGAATTGGATATGATATGATGTTTGTTTTGGTTTCTTACATGTTATACTTAATAGATAACATATGGATTAATGTTGTTAAGCATGTATGCTATCACATGAGTATTATTGGAATGTGGTTTTATGCCAAAGGTATAGATCATTATGGTTAAGTTATATGCCTTGACATGAATATTATGGGAAGGCTATGTTATAACAATAGCATGAATTACTGTTGTTATGTTAATATGCTTTATCATGATTATTATTCGGATATGGCATTATGTTAAAAGCAGGAATTATTGTTGTTAAGTTTATATGCCTTGACATGTAAATCATCGGAAGGCTATGTTATATCAATAACAAGAATTATGATCGTTAAGCATATAATTGTCTTGACATGGGTTTTAATGAAATGTTATACTACAATGATAACATGTTTTATTTATGTTGAGCATGGATGCCATAACATGATTTTTATATAAGGTTATTTCATGACGATAGCATGATGTGAATTATGATTGAGTATTATGCCATGATAGGAAGTTACGGTTAGTAACTTACTAAGTCATTGTGACTTACTTTTATTTGTTGGTTGTGATTCCCTAGATCCGAGTCGCTCGTGCGGATCCAAGTAAATCAAGAAGATTGCGTTGATGAAGTATTATTTCTGGCAAGGTTGCTACTTAGATAGTTTATTTGTTTTTGGTGAGATCGTTGGGAAAGATGAAGTTATGTAAACTTCATGTTGGGGTAGCAACCTAAATGTGAATTGTGTTATTTGTAATTATGTTGTTTAGTTTATTCTTTTGGTAGCCGACAAGTAGAAGTCGTGCTGGATGTTTATTTATGGTTATATCTCCATATGTTTTCTGGTTGTTAGTACATATAACTGTTAGTACTTATTTTGTTGGCAGCCGACTGGTTTTAGTCGCGCTTGGTTTATTGGTGAAAAATGTTTAGCATGCTATATTGCTAGTTAAATATTATGTTTGTACTCCGGCATGTTTTTAGCCGTTGAGTTGTTAGACTAGAGTCTTAGACTTAGTGTAATGTTGGGTTCCGGCCGTAGTTTCGCCGATGACTTGGTTTTATTTTATGCTATATATTAGAATTGCATAACAGGGAGTTTGTTCTACGTGCCCAATGTTGCGGCACGCGAGTCGAATTTTTGGACCGAGAGATTTATCATCTCTTTGGTTGTTTTAGTTTGAGCTTGTTAGCTCGGGCGCCACTGTTTTATTTCATTTGCTTCCGCATGTGTTTTGAGTTGTCGGTGTATCGCCGTTATGGCCCTACCCATTATTTGCTACCTGTTTGTTGTTATTTGCTTTCCGGCGGCACGACCTTGGGATTTCGTCTTGGGATCCGGGTCGGGTCGTCACAGTTGGTATCAGAGCTATGATTATAAATTTAGCTTTCAGCCGGGATAGGTTCCTTGGCTTTGGGGGTTGGTTTTGTGTGATTTATTATATCTTAACGTCGAGAGTTATAGCATGTTAAGATGTTTTAACTAGAATAGAGGTTAGCACTAGTAGAGGTGCCAATGTTGATATGTATAAGGTGGTACTAGTAATATCCATGAATGAGGGTCCACCGGAGAATTGGTGGCAAATATGATGATATTGCGAATTAATATTTAAGTGAAGATCACAGAGTTAATGCATTGGAGTAGCACACTTAGTACCGAATGAGACTAGGAAGATTCCATAAATTGTGAAAGGGTTAAGGATTAAGGATGAGATGTTGCAGGCAATTTATTTTGTTACGGCTTACGGATTTCGAGAGGCTGTGGTTTATACTTACGAGAAAAAGTTAAATGTTAAGGAACGCACCTGAGAGAGGACCTCAGGGAATATTAAGGTTGATGATGTGGTTAGAGGACAGTTAGTACCTCCTGAAACTGTGTAGGCAAATCCGTGGACTAGTAAGCGGAGTGATGCTTTTACCTAAATTCATAGATGAAGAGGTGATGAATTATTATATAAATTTCGTTTGAGAAATAGGACACCGAGTGTAGGTGTTGGAACAATATAGACAAGTGTTTAGTTGATGGTGGTGATCACATTAGAATGGATTGCCTTAAATTGAGGATTAATGACTCTAAGAGCGCTAATAAGCAGTCTAGTGACCCTTAGTGAAATGGTTATAGACGAGCTAGGGTTTGAGGTTGTATGCGTGCGTGGCGGTTGGCCATTGCGGAGTTTTGAGACCTACCTTGGATAGGAGGTAATTCAGTATACGGATATTATGGTTGCTATTATCGCTGTTATGAGTGCACGTTGTATCGGTATCTCATACGCATTGATACATACATTGCATTGTGTGTTGAGAATTAATTATTTTTGTTTCATCGATTTATGGATATTATTGAGGAGGATGTCCCGGTATGGGATTGGTTTACGGTTTTGGGTTGAAATTTTGACTCGTCGGTAGACAGTCGATTGTAGTGAAGTAATACGGTTATGTAAGCCTATATGGATGACGATGTTATACATAAGTGAATATTGAATATGTGATAATGCTACTAGTGGTAAATACTAGTGGTGCGTTAAATTTGTATGCTCTATAGAGATATGTGTACAGTAAAATAATTGTACTTTGTTGTGTGATTTTTATGCGAGTAGGACGCGCTTGAATTGCACGATCGATACTTAGTGGTTTTGAGATGGATTACGGTTATTGCGAGTAAGTAGATCGTTAAATCGCGACTAATAGGGTGTCGTTGCAGCGAGTATTTCGTGTGTGTTTTAACGAATACGAGATTTTGGACTAAGGTAATGAAAGATTTCTCAGAGTTGTGTCGGTTGTGAGTACTAGAGTGAATGTTACCTCTTTTCCTTGAGTTTACTACGAAAATATTATTAGGCGAGTATACTCGATTTACGGACCTTGGTAATTGTTAGAACTTCCATTGCTTAGTGAATTACCACGATGGAAATTTATGAGTATGTTTTGTCGGTTTTGTGTTATGATTATGCACGATTGAATTGGCAATCACTTGTGTTGTAATGGTTGTTTGGTTAACCAATATGCATGGTTATGAGTTACACGAAATATATGGATTATATGAGTTGCATAAATTGCATGAATTACATAAAGTATGCGTTAAAGTATGAGGATACTTGGTAATTGCATATCCCGTTTACATGATATATGTGTATACATGTAGCATTGCTAAATATGGGAATCTTAGCATTCGCTTGAGGATTAATTTATGGGTGAAATGTAAATGTTGTATGTAGAATATAAGCATGACTAGTATTAACACATGTATTGTATTTGTGATGGGAATTAACATATGGCTTTTATGTGAGTATGCATGGTAGATGCATTTTGTTAAAAAGAAAAGACATGGTTTATAAGAGTAATAAATATGTCTAACGGAAATAGTTGTTTTTGAGTATGAGCATGCTTATATGCATTAGTAAGCAATGTAACTTGTTTAGAATATAGCATGATAAAATCTTGATTCTCATGCCTTATGAATATGCCATGATTACACTGTTGCATGATTATGTGAGACTGTAGTAAAGGATGCTTAAGATTTTTTTCATAACCCTTCGCATCCTTGCACGAAGCTTTTGAAATCCAATTTAGCCGGTACCCTAAATTGGTGATCAAAGAGGTTCGTTGGTGGACTAGGATTGGTAGTAAGCAGGTTAGAAATTGACTAAACCTCTTACCAGAAGAAAAGGAAAATGAATGGAATAAACTTTCACATGATGCTATTATGTGCATTGTCTATGATTTGGAAGTTGCGAGCATGACTTGCATGATCCTGAATGTTAACTTATTTGTTTAGAAGTGTGTTTTGGAACACTCTTCCTTAAATTGTGAATTGCTCTATCAGCTATCTTTACCTCTCATGATTTAGAATTCTTGTATTTATATTTCATGTTGTAGCTCCGAAGCAAATAGTTTCGGGAGACTTATGTTTATAGAGTCTTTGAATACGCTCGAGGATATATTTGGAATTCACATGCTTAATTAATTAGTCATGGAATTTGTGAATGCTTTGCGACTCAAGTATGAGTCACGATATTTTCAACCTAAGTGCTTGGTATTATGGTTATTGAAAATTTCCGAACTTGTGAATGTGGGATTTTTGGTAGTATGGTTTTACCTCCTTGGTTGATTTGTAAGATAGTGGACTCGGAGGCGGAGTCTAGATTTGTGGTTCGAGTAGGAATTACGAGTATGAGTTCATCGCGATGAACCAAGATGGGTTTTCGACTTTCATGAGTAAAGTTTGTGTTCCTTCATTTGATGATGTGCCTATTAAGAGGTTTTGAAACCCGAGTTTGGGATCGCGGTAGTTTGATCCTCATATACCTGGTTGGTTATTGTGATGGTAGACTCGGAGGCGGAGTCTAGGTTTATGGTTTTGAGCATCGAGTGTTTACTCGGATTTGTGAGACACCGTAGTGGTGTCTGGGTATTCCATGTTGAGGTAATGACCTAGCATTGGTTTGAGATCTGATCTAGAATTCGGGGACGAATTCTTTTAAGGGAGAGGATGTAAGATCCCGATTCGGTTAGCTTGAATTGCGTGCAATGCTCGCATCTCTTCTTCGGTTGATCGCTTGTTTGGTTGTGAGAGAGTCTAAATGTGTATGAGAGACCCCATTAAGACTAAAACACTTTTAAGAGATGTGATATAGTGGTTGACTTGCTAAAGTCAAAGGTCGTAACCCGACGATAGTCGAAATGCGGCCGATTGAGAGTTTATGCGGGTTTTGTGTTTCTGACCTCGATTTGGTCCCAGATCTTTACATGATGATTAAATAACATGTTTAGATGTGTTAGACTTCTAATTGGATGTAATCCATAAGTCTCGTGAAGTTTTGACGCCTCGAGAATAGCAATTCTCCTTATCGCGAAGTTTGAGATGGAGCCGACGCCTCGCCTTTAGGGAGCCTATTTCCCTATCTGTTGAGCATCATCTGAGAGGCATTCAGGCCTATTTTTGTAGCCCTAATAAGTGTTTACAATCATGGGTTATTACCCGTCGGTTTGTGGTTTCATTCGACGTTTAGATAGCAAGTTGTTACGTCTTGCGTCGGTTTTGCCCCGTGTAAAACCCTAAATTGTTGTTTGATTGTTCTATGCATGAATTCATACATTGATAATCATCATAAACATGTTCATTTAGCTCCGTATATGTTTAGAGGCCGGGATCGAAGCAAGAAGCCGAAAAAACCCTAATTGTGGAAATCATATGATGCGGCCGCATCATGTATGCCAATCCCCATG
Source organism: Codonopsis lanceolata (assembly GCA_013146195.2). NCBI lineage: Eukaryota > Viridiplantae > Streptophyta > Magnoliopsida > Asterales > Campanulaceae > Codonopsis > Codonopsis lanceolata. The sequence continues at coordinate 115,350,528 of CM028378.1, forward strand.
CGACCTATTTACGGCTACCGCCACGGGATTTTTATCCTTTCTCCATTCCTCGTCGAAATTTTTGGCCACTTAAACCATTTTAAACACATCCCAAACTAACCTAATTAGCCTAACACTAATCCTAAACATCTATTAGGGGATTAGAGGGGGTAATTAGTGACTTAATTAGAAGATCTAATCCCCCATATAAAGACCCAATTCAGTCGCAGCATTCTTACCTTTCGACCCAAATTCATGCATTCTCCTTCCTCTTGCTATTTTTTCAAGCACTCAAGAGACCTTGGGAGGAGCTTGAGTGTAGGTGATTTCTAGGGTTTCAAAGGGGCTGCTTGGTGTCCATCATGAGGTCTTCTTCTTCCCTAATCTAACAAGTTTGAAGAAGAGTTGAAGAGAAGACACCCTCTTCCCCAATCCGAAAAATTTTAGGGCTGAGATTTTGGCAGATTTTTACCTTCCTTCTTCTTCCTTTTAGGCTCCATTGACCCTAGTGAATCAACCATGTGTGCTATGTGGGTCAATGGAAGCCATTGTTAGGTTTCTAGAAATGTATGAACCCTAGGATTTCAAGTTGATGTTAGAGCTTGATTGGCCTATGTGAGACCATGCCTATGTGAAATTCATGTTCTAAATTGCCTATTGAACTTGATTATGTTGATTTTTCATGAAGATTGATGTTGGTTTTGTTGAGATTCTTGGAGGGTGTTTTGCCCCTAATTTTGTTTTAGCTTGCTTTAATTGATGATGTAAGCTTGATTAATGTGTTTTATATGCTTAATAGAGTATATTAAACTTTGCTATATGAATCGATTATGGGTATTGAGCTTGGATGACAAAGATGCTTGAAGGATTTTCCCAAATCGTATTTGGCTTGTTAAAAATGATGGTAAGCCTAATTAGCATGTTATACATGTTTAATGGAGTTTATTGAACTTAGTTGTGTTGATTAACCATGAGTATTAATTGGTTTGGTTGAGATGCTTGGAGGGTGATTTGCCCAAATTTGGTTTTAGCTTGCAATCTAATGATGTTAGCTTGATTAATATGTTTTACAAGCTTAATAGAACATATTGAACCATGTGGTGAATTTTAAATCATGAATTGAACGTTATGATTGGTATGATGACTTGGATGATATTATGCACAAGATGGCTAAATTATTCTAAGTTGCATTGTTAATTAGTTTGTTGGGTTTATATGAGTATATTGAACATTGGGATTGTGGTTTTGGGCGATAGTTATGAACATAGGGGGTTGATGAAGCCTAAGCTTCTCTCCTTGAATTTTCTGAAAACTTAGATTGAACTCAACGAGTTAACCTTTGGGTTAGTATGAATCCTAGAACTATAATTTTAAGTCCTACGGAATTTTGGGTAGAATTCATGGAGGTTGAACCTCCAAGAAGTTTTGAAGTGTGTGAAGCACACTTGATTATGAGAACTTATATGATTCTCGTTGTGTTGTTTATGCTAGTTGTGGATGAATTGCATGACTAGTTTGATAGTAGAGTGTTTACCTACTTGTTTTGAGCATATGAGTATATATTACTTGTGCTTGGGTTTTGAGTCCAAATGAGTCGGATTGGTTGAGTTTTGGTGGGACGATACATCGCCTTCACGAATGTGAGATTCGTGATCGCGATGGATCGCCTTGGGGTTTGCACACCCTCCATCGATGGCCACGGTGGGGAAGTAGTTTATCTTAGTTGTAGTAATACACATGACTTTGATAACTTGATAATTATGGAACTCGAGCGGAGATCTCGCACTGGACGTCGATATCTGAGAGGATATCGAGGGCCATAAAGGTTTTGCGTGTTTTTGAGGAATTTGGGTAATGGTATCATATCCCATATACATGAATTGTTTCACAAGTGCTTAAGTGAATAACGTGCTTGGTGAATTGGATATGATATGATGTTTGTTTTGGTTTCTTACATGTTATACTTAATAGATAACATATGGATTAATGTTGTTAAGCATGTATGCTATCACATGAGTATTGGAATGTGGTTTTATGCCAAAGGTATAGATCATTATGGTTAAGTTATATGCCTTGACATGAATATTATGGAAGGCTATGTTATAACAATAGCATGAATTTCGTTGTTATGTTAATATGCTTTATCATGATTATTATTCGGATATGGCATTATAAAAGCGTTAAAAGCGAATTATTGTTGTTAAGTTTATATGCCTTGACATGTAAATCATCGGAAGGCTATGTTATATCAATAACAAGAATTATGATCGTTAAGCATATAATTGTCTTGACATGGGTTTTAATGAAATGTTATACTACAATGATAACATGTTTTATTTATGTTGAGCATGGATGCCATAACATGATTTTTATATAAGGTTATTTCATGACGATAGCATGATGTGAATTATGATTGAGTATTATGCCATGATAGGAAGTTACGGTTAGTAACTTACTAAGTCATTGTGACTTACTTTTATTTGTTGTTGTGATTCCCTAGATCCGAGTCGCCGTGCGGATCCAAGTAAATCAAGAAGATTGCGTTGATGAAGTATTATTTCTGGCAAGGTTGCTACTTAGATAGTTTATTTGTTTTTGGTGAGATCGTTGGGAAAGATGAAGTTATGTAAACTTCATGTTGGGGTAGCAACCTAAATGTGAATTGTGTTATTTGTAATTATGTTGTTTAGTTTATTCTTTTGGTAGCCGACAAGTAGAAGTCGTGCTGGATGTTTATTTATGGTTATATCTCCATATGTTTTCTGGTTGTTAGTACATATAACCGTTAGTACTTATTTTGTTGGCGCCGCGAATTGTTTTAGTCGCGCTTGGTTTATTGTGAAAAATGTTTAGCATGCTATATTGCTAGTTAAATATTATGTTTGTACTCCCGGCATGTTTTTAGCCGTTGAGTTGTTAGACTAGAGTCTTAGACTTAGTGTAATGTTGGGTTCCTACTGTAGTTTCGCCGATGACTTGGTTTTATTTTATGCTATATATAGAATTGCATAACATGGAGTTTGTTCACGTGCCCAAATGTTGCGCACGCGAAGTCGAATTTTTGGACCGAGAGATTTATCATCTCTTTGGTTGTTTTAGTTTGAGCTTGTTAGCTCGGGCGCCATTTTTATTTCATTTGCTTCCGCATGTGTTTTGAGTTGTCGGTGTATCGCCGCTATGGCCCTACCCATTATTTGCTACTTGTTTGTTGTTATTTGCTTTCGGCGCACCGACCTTGGGATTTCGCCTTGGGATCCGGGTCGGGTCGTCACAATACGTTCGTGAATGGTTCTAGTTCCTTCCCTTTTATTCCACCAGGTGAAGGAGGGGCCAGAGAAACCCAAATCTGTAAGGCCAAAAGCAGAGAGGCAAGCCGCAAGCATGGAAGTCCAAGGCACCAAATCTATCTCATCCAGTACCACTACTTTTTTCTAAAAGGTGGAGAGTACAATTAAAATCTCCTCCCACGAGCCAAGGAGAACCATGAGTCCGAGATCCAATATTGACTAAATCAGTCTGAGGCTCCGCCTATCCTCAACATCACACTTGGCATAGACACACGTGACATAAGAGAAAGAAGACCAAGAATAATGTTGAATTCGAAGCGTTAACTGTTGAATGGAGCTATCAATGACCTGACAAGTGAAAGCAGCTTTGACAAAAGTCCAAATTTTACCGTTAGCATTAGAGAAACAAAATCTGAATTTAAGCTTACGGGTAATAATATTGATTCTGTTAGTATCTATCATAGGTTCAAATATATAAATGAACGAAATATTATGAGCAGCGATTAAGTACTTTAACCTTGCAATGGTGGGGTCATTACCAATCCCACGAGCATTCCAGAATAGGGCCTTAATATCCATGGGAACCGATGAAGAAGAGGTGGAGGGCTTGGAAGCCTTTGATCTAGTGATGCGGCGTAAACCGGAATGTTTTAGGTTGCTTCAAACCTTTAGAGGGAAAAGGGGTTTCAAGGTGAAGAGTGCCAATGATAGAAGTGTCCTTGTCCTCATCCTCCAAAACGTCGAGAACCGTAAATTTGTTAGGGGTGGTATTAATGTTGGCTGTGGCGCATTTTCCAGTGTCACTGCCTATGATAATTTGGGCTATTTCAGCATCTCCAGTTTCTTGACCTACAGAGGAGTCTGTCGCCTGATTCGGGACAGTGATGACAACGGGAGAAGGATTGCCATTTTGGGCAGAATGAACATCATCAGGACCAAATTTGGTATTTCCAACCTGAGTCAAGTTATCGTCTAAATTAGAAGGAGGAGCATGTACATTAAATTCTTTGTCTGGGGAGACCTGACCAGGAAGACTTTGAACATTAGTGGGAGGTTGGGCTTGACTCATGCAAAGGAGAAGAAGGCTGCTCGGAGGTTAGTTCCCTGCATTGCAGATTGTGGGAAAGAGGGCCCCGCATAGTGTGCGAAAAAGCCCGCAAGGTATGGGAAAGAGGGCCAGGGCCCCCGCATAATGTTAGAAGGGTGCGAAAAAGCGTGGGAGGAATAGTTTCATGTTGTTCGTAAGTTTTTTGCATGCATAAAGTATCATCGTGGGAGGAATAGTTTCGTGGGAGGAACTGTTTTCTGGGGATGAAGTAGTTTTCTTTTTGGGGCAAGAGTCTATGGGAGCCACGGTAGGTCGCTGATCTTTCGTTGCTTGTTGAGGAGGATTTTTAATTTTGCACGAGTCCTCGTGGTGACCTTGGCAGAAGCAATGTCCACAGTATGATGGTAAGTTTTCTACTTCAACAATTTGCCAAAAACCAGGGTATTTGGTACCATTTTTAATCCAGATGCGCTTAGGGAGGGGTTTTAGCAAGTCAAATTCAATACAAATACGAGCAACACTAGGGCGACGATAAATTAATTGTCGGGTGGTCAAGCATCAAAGGCTTGCCAAACAAGTTAGCAATAGAGAATAAAGCGCTTTTATGAAACAAGTGAATTGGAAGATTAGGAGAAGAGCAAACCAAACCGGAGACGACCAAGCACTCAGCATTAGGAAGAAAGCAAACCAAACCGGTCGAGTCGGGAGCACTCAATGTCGGGTAAAACGCCAGAGCCTGATGTCTCCCAAGATACCATTGGTCATAGGATGTTCCCAAGATAGATTTGGAAATCTTCGTCATGATTAACTTGGATGAGAACATGTTTTGAATCGAGATGGGCAACCGAGAAGGCGCCTTAAGTCCAAATGTGTGGAAGGCTTTCGCGTGTTGATTCCATAGAAGAGGCGACCATGAGAGAATTTGCCCACGAGCGTACGGAATGGCTGAGCTAGAACATCTGTGAGTTCATCGAAAGTTTGAGAGGGTTCACCTGTGTAGAGCAGTGTAACCCAAATTGCATCTCTATTTTATATTGTCTAAATAAATATTGCAAAATAGATTACTAAATTATCTCTTGTATGTTTAAATAAAAATACAAAAGATAAATAAAACAAAAATCAAAAAAGAAAGAAAATAAACAAAAGAAAATAAAATAAAAGAAAAAGATAAAAGAAATCACAAAAAAAGAAAATCAAAAAGAAAAGAAAAACAAAAGAAAAGAAAAGCAAAAGAAAAACCAAATGAAAAGAAAACAAAAGAATAAAGAAAGAATAAAAAAAAAGAAAAGAAAAGAATAAAAAGCAGCAGCCGCCGGTTGCACCCCCTCCACCATTTTCTTAATCCTTAATCTATCATTCTCACTATATATATTACTCCCACTCACTTACCCAACCTCTCTCACTCCCTCATTTTAAGCGCCCCCTGCCCAGCTCTCTCTCAAGAACCGGCCCACTCCCCTCTCTCTCAAGCGACCCACTCTCCAGCCCTCACTCTCTCAATCCTCTTACCCACAATCTCTCTCTCTAAAACCCACTTCCCAGCCGCCCAAACTCTCTGCTAATCTCACCCTCACAAACCCACTCCCTGCACATCCCACTCACTCACACACACTTATAAACAAACTCCCACCCCAGCGCTCCTCAGACCACTGTCTCGCACACACATATTACTGGCACTCACACACACACACATACAAAAACGCACACACAAAAAACACACACATCCTCGGGCAAGTACGCTGCTCCTCGAGTAAGCGCTAAACTCAATTGGGCAAAGCTGTCACT
>CM028378.1:115356726-115439344 GCA_013146195.2 Codonopsis lanceolata
CTCTATCAAATTCCTAATAGAACAAGGATTCGTGAGAGGAAGAATAGACACAACTCATTCATCCTTAAGCACAAAGGTCATTCTCTTAAAGGTACAAATCTATGTGGACGACATCATCTTTGGATCAACTAACCAAAGCATGTGCAAGAGATTCGAGAAGTGATGCAAAGCAAGTTCGAGATGAGTATGATGGGAGAACTTACCTACTTTCTAGGACTTGATTCAACGGACTTCGGCGGAATCTTCATCGGCCAAACCAAATATGCAAAGGAACTCATCAAGAAATTTGGTCTTGATTCAATAAAGGATTTGAGACTCAATGTCTACCGGCGCCATCTTGATAAAGATGAAAAGGGAAAGCAAAGAGAACATGACCAATACCAGGAATCATAGGTTCACTTCTTTACCTTCTTGCTTGATGGGCGACATTATGTTTCTTTGTTTGTGTTTGTGCAAGATTTCAGGCGAGATCCAAAGGAATCATTTGCTTTAGCGTATCATCGGATATGTTTCAACAACAACAAATCTAGGCATCTGGTATTCCAGCATAATAACCCGATCTAGTTGGATACTCGGATCTGATTATACGCGACTGCAAAGTGGCGAGAAGAAGCAATAGGACTTGTCAATTTCTTGGAAATAGACTTGTCTCATGGTCATGCAAGAAACAAGGATCGGTTGCAAACTCCACCAGGAGAATACATTCTTTGCCGGCATTTGTTGCTCTCAAGACCCATGGATGAAGCAACACTGAGTGGACTACGACATCAAGGCGTAAATTGTCCAATTATGTGTGACAACACATCGGCAATTTAGGTTTCAAGAATCGATGATGCACTTTCGAAAACAAAGCACATTGATATCCATTATCACTTCCTCAAAGATCATGTGGAGAAAGGTAACATCGATGCGGAATACGTTCAAGCGAGCATCAATTAGGCGACATTCTCCTGAAAACCATTGGATGCCACCAGGTTTGCTTATTTAAGGAGAAATATTGGTATGATTGATCCTACTGCTTAATTTCAATATCTTATAGCTTTTCTTTCATACCGGTAGACTTAATTTTATACTGACCGGAAGACGTAACTTTCCCTTTAACGGAAGACTTAAAGGTTAGTATCTCTATTTAGTCTATTTTAGTTAAAGGAGTTTCTAAAGCAATAAAGGGGGTCAAGAGTACAATCTTTTTACGTAGAAAATATCTTAAGTTCCCGCTTTTACGCTAAATTTTCCTTTAAATAGACCTTGAACCACCCTTTCCAAAACTTTACGAAAACCCTTTGTCTAAAATATTTCTCTCTCTATTCAAACCCTCTCTGTGTGTGTGTGTGTGTGTGTGCAACTGCTCTCTTCATTTCCAAATTCTTCTTGTTTCTTCTTCTCATCGACAACAATGGTATGTTCTTCTCTACTCTACTACTTGTTATTTATCGTTTACTGTTTAGTATTTCATCTTTTAAGTCACTTGTGGTGGAATACAAAAGGTCACTTTCGCGTAACTAACAGTATCCGCCATTGTTGTTCTTCAAAACCTAGAAACTAACAGTCTTTTATATGCTTTAAATACTTATTCTTTTTAGAAATATTCTGTTATATGTTTCTCTGGTTTGCTTACCCTAAACATTCTAGGGTTTCAAGTTTTCTTTTCGAATTTTTTTAATAATCTCAGAAAAACTCGAAATCTTTGCTTGTTTAACATATGTGGTAAAAAGCCCTAATTTATGACTGCATTTCTTTCAGGAAAAATCATCGAAATCCAAGCGTGACCGCAGGAAGGAGCTAGACCCAGAAAAGGACATTCCTCCGAGTTTGGACGTTAACCTTCCGGGATATCCTACTTTTCCCGCTGCTCATGACGTCATCGTAGCCCTGGACCCAAAACTTTATATACCCGGCATGTGCATAGACCTCAAATCTGTCTGCGAAATTGCCGCCGGTGTCAAGGCCTGCGAAGACATGAACGCTTCGGGGATTCTTCCACTCTTCTGCCTCAACGACAAGAGCTACAGTATTTTCTTGGCTGAAGAGTTCTACCAAAGGATGGAGCTCAAAAATAAAAATGCTCTGCGTGGATGGATTAGAGGCCGTCCTATCTCCATCACCGCCAAGACCATCTCCACCATTATTGGTGTGCATTTCGGTGGTGCTCTTGAATCAACAATTGCTGAGGCTGAACATGCCTGGGAAGCAATGAGGGGAATCGATACCCCAAGGGAACCTCAAGGGAAAATGCTGAGGAATCTCTCCCCATTGGACGTCTACTGCTCGAGCCACTTGATCGACAAGGGGCTGCTGTTCAAAAGTGGTGCACACGATATGTTCACAGCACATCAGCTGAATCTTACAAGTGCTGTCTACCTTCAGACCCGTCTCAACTTCGGCACTATTATCTTCAACGAACTCAAGCAGTGGGTAGAAAGAGTTAAGAACAATCCCACCTGCAAATGGCCATTTGTCAGGTTGATCAACGCTCTCCTTCGAGACACAGAGAAGGTCAACTCTTCCATCAAGGAAGATGAACTTATAATGGTGGCCAAGGACAAACAGCTGACCGCTTCGTTCTTCAACAAGTATACTGAATACGAGAACAAGCGAAGGCTGCAGAAAGGTCTTTCGCCCGTCTCCATCGACAAAATTGCTAAGCCTGTGCCGATCATAGTTACACGCTTCAACATGGAAGCATTTGAAGCGGCTAGCAAGACCTTCAAGAAGGCTTCTGCTAAATTTGATGACCAAGTTGCTAAGACCCTCCACCAACAAGCCAAGGATCTGGCTGATGAGGCAGAGCAGCTATTAGGTCCAAGCAGAAAGCTAAGGCCAAGAAGGCTCAGGCGGAAGAAGTAGCAGTTAAGGAACAACAGGCTAAATGGATAAGGAATGAGCTAAAGGAAAGCCGAAAGGACAAGTCTGCTGGCTGCTCTTCCTCTACCGCCGGTACGTCTCCATCACCTTCCACAGCCCAACCAACCCAAGATCAACCAGCACCAGCCTAACCAACTCCCTCCTTTACCCAGCCTTTTACTAAAACCAAACGACCACCCTCACCTTCACCTGCACCCTCACCTAAACCAAAACGTAGGCGACTACGTAAAACCTTTGAAGACCAGCCACCTGCAGACATTCCCGCCTCTACCGATGAAGCAGCTGAGCCTCCTATTCAGTTGCTAAGGAGAAAAAGAGGTCTGCCGGTACCAATTCCTCTACCGCCACACAACCCTCTACCGATAACCTAACCTCTACCGCCACACCAAGCCAACCTATTCCTACTGAGTCAAATACTCAGAGGACTTCACCCCCTCCGGAGGAGTCTATCCCTCAGAAGGAGCCTCACAGACAGGAGGAGCCTACCCGAACCCCAACTCTTCCTCCTCCTTCACCCTTCAACTACTCTCCTAACCCATCTACCCCTACCTCATCTCATCAAACTCAAACCACTTCATCAACACCATCTCAATCAACCCAACTCCCTCCTACCAAACCAATAGACTCTGCTGCTGCCAAATTCCTGTTTGAACTTTTATCAGTAGCAAATCTATTCTCCCCAGATTAACCACAACCCCAACCTCAATTTCGTAAACCCAAAAGCCTCTTCTATCCTGCCCCCTCTTTCTGGGTCTCCACCGACCCTTTACCCGAATCCTCAATAGTCAGTGAAAATTCTGACACTGACATTGAGTTAGATTCTCCACCAACCCCTCCTCCCCCTCCACCACAAACCATCTCCTCTTCTACCAACGCCATTCCAACCTAAGACTCCACCTCTTCCGACTCCGTCACTCCACCTCTCCAACAGCCCTTCTGGCCCTTGTCCCCTGAAGCTGCCTCCTCTACCGGTACCGCTCACATTCACATTGGCCAGGAACCTTCTTCCTCTCAGCCGACCAATGCTGAAATTTTGTCTCGGCTGGATGCTATCTATGAACAGTTAGGCGAGCTCACAAGCATCACTACCTCCACCGCTGAAATCGCCACTGCCGCGTCCAAGGCCAACGACCGGACTGCTGCTCTTCTTCGCCAATTCCAAGAAGATGTGTGGACCCGTTTTGGACAGATGAGACATGAGTTTACGAACGTCAAGATCAATGTCGAAGCTCAATGCGACGAATGTGTCCGGCTCTGCTCATCCCTCTTCTATGAGTTGTTCCATGCTATCACACTGCATCTCGGCAACGGTCGCCCACCTGTCCTCGAGCTCAACAACTTAGCTCGCGACTCAGCTCATGACATTATGAAAGCTCGGTGTGATCGTGATCTGGCCATCACGGAGGAGAAGCAAATGAAGTCTATCAACCGAATGCTTATGGAAGAGAACAGTCGTCTTCGTGAAGAACTCGACTACCGCTCTCATTCCACCAGACATCCCACAGATGCCGATGACGAATACGTTCGAAGAACTGAAGAGCTAGAGCGACAGCGAAGGGAAAAAGAAGCAGCAGACAAATGAAAAGGGAAAAGACCATGGTAAAATGTGTATCTGTTCTTCCCTTAACCTTTGTATTTATCCTATCTTTTGAAAACTTTGTAAACATTAAACTTCTCGTTTATAATACAGAAGATTATTTGCCTTTCAAAAATTGTCTTTTGTTTAAATTCTTGTTGTTTCATTTGTAGTATCTGCTTAAAATTTAAACAGTCGGTTTAAATTTATTTGAACTGTCTTGCTACTAATCTGTGTGCTGTTCTATGATTTCCTTACTTTTTGTGCACCTAGATTAGTCTTTACACTTGAAGTGCTCTACTGTTTGATAGAGGCATGTCTTCTGTTATAAAATTAAGAAATCTCTTAGACATGTCATTATCTATCACATAGTCGGTTATGGCCCTCATTTGTATTAATGATGACCAGATATAAAGAGGAAGAGATTGTTGATACTCATTGTATTTAGATTTATATCTGCTCATACATTACACTAGTTTTATACTTCAATAGCTAATTGGGCTGCGTATCAATTAGCGTGGCAACTGTGTATAGAACTTTGCCAAGTATAGTTTTTACAGGACTTCACATGTTCAGCGGAAGACCTCTTCAAGGCTTCACCGGAAGACCTGCTACAACATACAACGGCAGACCTTGTCTACACATGGTCAATCATTACGTGTCCAGTCAAGCCATTCTTAATGGATCAATTTAAATTCATCCTTATCAAGTTTGAATTTAAATTGAGACATTCCCTGACATCTCAGACCCGCCGAAAGCAACTTTCCGAAAAGCAGGAAAACTTTCATGCATCGAATAAGAAAAGCGAAAGCATCGTCACCTACATGCGTAACAACTCTCACAGATCTGACATCCAGATTGCCCAACTTCCGATCTCGCAAAAGATCTCTGCCCATTCCACCTTTCGATATCTGTGAAGACGAAATTCTTGAAAGACAGCTCCATGCATTTAATGTATTCAACCTAATAGAGCTGTTAAGTCTTCGTCTTCTCCAACGGATCTCCAGAATGGGCTATAAATGCTGCCATTAAAGACTGATGAAATACACTTGATGAAATGCTCTGAAAATCTACTACAACTCTAAGTCTTTATACTCAGTTCATTCAAGAGATCCTAAACAGATCAAGAAGACCTCGTCAACAACAAGAAGCTGTGCATCAACATTTATTTTTGTACTTCTTGTTGTTTTCATTCAAAACTATTCTTCTGCACGAATTAAATATCATGTTTACACAGATATTTAATTCCTTAACCCTCAAACACAAGTCAATATTTTGTACAAGATCCATTGGGAATATTCTTTGTAATAGATCTAGTGGAAAACATATAATGCACTATTTAAATCCAAGGTTGACTGCCTTGGTGGTGGACGTAGTACTCTTTATAGTGTGAACCATCCCAAAATACTTGTGTTAATTCCTTTACTGTTTGTCTACTTATTGAACTGCTTGTTACTTTATTTATCTTTATCCTTAACGGCAAAACTTAAGTAACCTGTTAAGGTCTACCGGTAGTCTTTATCGGCAGACTTGAACCAGCTTCCTTGAAAGACTTCCGCTACTTCAATCTTTTCAATAGATTGTAAGTACTTTTCAAAGAACTTACTTAAAAGTTTTTAAATGTATAATAAGCTATTCAACACCCCTTTCTAGCTTATTATTGTGCTCATTGGGACCCACATACTCCCTTAAGGTCTTCTCTACCATTTGCATAATGGCCCTTTGCTCCCGCATCAGTTTCCTCTTCAGCAAATCCTTGATGCAAGGTTTGGTACATACCCCTTAATGGTTATTTCAAATGTAATGTTGATGCTATTATTTTCAGGAATGATGCTTCTGTTGGTGTGGGAATGATTATAAGGGATGAATATGGCCAATTTTTGTGTTGTCGATATGTTGTTTTTCAAGGTAATTTTTTGGTCAAGGAAGAAGAGGCAATGGGGTTGAGGGAAGCTCTTTCGTGTGTGCATGGCTTGCAGCTTACTCATGTTATTTTTGAAGTTTATTCGAGAAAGGATGCGGTTAACAGTTCTATATCTGATCTCTCATAGTTTGGGGCCATTATTGCTGATTATCGTAAAGCTTTATAGGACGGGTTCTCCATCTCTATTGAGTTTTATTGGAGATCTGCTAATGAACCTGCTCACCGTTTGGTTTGAACTTCAATTTCTTTGTCAACTTATCTTTTTAGTTTTGAACCTCACTCTTGCTTTGAAGTTAGTTGAACTCTCTTTGTAATTTGGTTTATTAATGAATTGATTTTTCTTATTCTAAAAAAAAAAGGAAAAAAGTTGCAGCCTACAAAGTTTTAGTTTTTAGTTTTGTAGTATAGTCTTATAGAAGGGACAAGTTTGAGTTGACGTCTGATGTATATATGTGAGAATGACCTTTATAATAACCTCTTATGTATCTAATGAACGATATTTATAATTGAAATGAATTTTTGCAATGGTTATTTTTATTTGATAATTTTTGTTAATGGCTAATTAATTAGACGTCCAAAGGCGCCAATCTCATTCATAGCCCACACAAGTATGTATGTATTATCTCATGGGTAGTCACTTTTCCGCACATTTGAGCCTGCAAAGAAGACGTACAACTTAAGAGTGTAAGACTTGATTATTTATTCCCTTAGTTCTAAAATAAATGATATTTTACTAATAAAAAATTATTTCAAAATAAATGACATTTTATGATTTCAGAGAAAAATATCCACATTTTTTGAAAATTGCCCACTTTACTTTCTCTATAATTAAATGTTGTATTGAAAGCATTGTAATGTATTGAGAATATTAAAAAAAAAATCTTTTAAAAAAGAAGAAGGGTAAAGAAGTTTTTTTTTAAGCATCTTTAATTTGTGTGTAAATGTTTAAAAAGTCATTTATTTTGGAACGGATGAAGTACCACCTTAGAAAAATTAAAATTTTCAAATGTTGTGTCTAACCCATTATTACAAAGCTTAATCATTTTCGCATGGTGTAGTATTGTCAAACCTAATGATAATTTTTGACCTAAACCAAAAATAAGTACGGAGTATATTTTAAATTGCCCATTATTGACTGTAGAGTCCGTGAACGGCAATGCCGTTGACCTAAAAATTATGAATAAGCACCTGTACGAAAAACAAAAGTCAAAAGGTTAAAGAAGAAAAAGTTAGTGATGTCTAATCACTTCTGTAAGAGTTTAATACGTTTAAGTCTTGGGGTTAGGTATCATTGATTAAGAAATTTCACGTCTTATTGTACGTTCTAAAAAATGTTCTCATTTTTCGTCTATTTTGATGAATAGTGATTACTTTTTAATTTTTCATTTTTGTTAGTAAGCTATTTTTACCATTTACTATTTGGCTCTTTAACTCAAAAAGTTAATATTTGAAATATCTAATTATTAAAAGATATTTTATTCGTTTCGGATAAAGAGTCCGATATTTTATTTTGAGATATTTTACTTAAAAATAGGTATCTTATAAAACGGTTTTACGAATCTTAATTCGTAATACGAAACATCACTCTCACACAGTTCAACCCATCAATATATAGTAAGTTGAATAAACATGATTCATTTTACAAAAACAAAATCTGTAAGACCGTCTTACATAAGTTTTTTCTTTCATTTAATTAAGGCATAAAAGTATCATTTTATAAATAATCTATTAACTATTACTAAAACATAAATCGTTGCTGCCACGTGACGACTTTCTGTTAAATTTTGAAAGTTCTGAAAGGATTTCAGATTTCTACGTATCACCCTCTTATAAATTATAAATTTACAGATAAAAGTTTTATTGATAAAAAGTTATGGTTAGTTTGGAATAAATTTAATCACATTTGATTTTATACGGTTACTTAAGATAAGTTTTTTTGTCAATATATTTTATCACATTTGATTTTAAACGATTAATTTAGGATAAATTTTTTATGTGTTTCCCTTGATTAAGACTTCCCAATTTTGCTATTATATTTTCTTTATGTCTTCTATAAACCTTGCAAATCAAATGATGGGCCCATGATTTCCACGAATTTTTCATGAATTTTCTTATATTTTGTGTTATTTTTGGGTTAATTATGTTTTGAAAATATTATTATTTGTGTTTTTGTGCTTAATGTAGGTTTCCATGCATAATCGAGCTTTTATACGGAGTTTAGCATGACGTTCGAGACAATTCCAGACTTAAAAAAGTTTATTTGGAATTTATTTGATCAAATTCCGTTAAGACCGTTAAAAATTCCAAGGCAAACAGAGACTAACGGAGGCTAATGGAGCTGACAGATGACCAATTTGAAAAGCTGGAAGGGGGCTGAAAGGCGGCGCTAAGTACAGAAATCCCAGGGGCACCGGAGTAAATTTTAGAATTGCAGGGGAGCCGGCGTTTTTTCTGGATTCTGCGCTTGCACGTTGTCGCCTCCTTAGTGCGCCACGTCACCTCTTTATCTTATCCACTAGCAGCCCATGACCCGCGGTGTCCCTTGTTGGACCCAAGTCCATCCAACCCATTTCCCCTTCCTTCCAGCCCACCTTCCCTCACAGTCCTTTCCACTTTCCACCTAGGTGATCCGCGAACCTTCAGCTAGGCTGCTCAATGATCCATTCGTGCCCAGCTCATTTATTCTTTCCCTTTCAGCCTTTATTTCTTTCTTGCATTCCCTAAAATGCCCCTGTTGTCTTATTGTTGTTCTGCCTTCCCTCCTATTTCCCCAGCCGGCCTTTATTTTTGGACACAAGCCCCCATTTACGGGCATTAGCCCTAAATGGGGCACCAGCCCCATTTCCTTCCAAAATCACACCAAATCTCAAATGTTTGATCACCATTAAAGGTTTGAAGCTTCAAATTGAGAGCTAAGGAAGCATCTACAAAAGATTTCAACCCCGGATTTGAGCAACATTCGTTTTAATTCTTTCAACTCATATTTTATGATATTTGTTGTATTTTCTAGGGTTGATTTATTTTGTAATTGTTGAATTGGTTTGTACTTAAAATATTTATGGAATGCAATTATTTTTCTATGTTAAATGTAGTGTTTTAATTTAATTTATCTCTTTATTTAGTACACAATCATGTTGGTTATTATTTTGTGAAATTAATGCTTTTAATTATCTGACCAATAATTAAACGATTTTAGAAATATTTAGGATCCGCGAGAGCTACCTACATATTTCGGATCAATCAATTTAATAGTTGGTGTTCTGTGACACATAGTGATAGCCATAATGAAACTAGGTTTGACACGCGATCGAACCACCTTAGCCATTCGCGAGGTCGGGAGGTTAGGGTTGACTATAAGATGCGAGAGCCCGTAGTTAACTAATTTTAGTTGTCTCGGCTACCAACATGAATTGTAGAAAAATATAGAGAGTTTCTTTTTGCGAAGTATTACCCATGCGTTTGGTTATTATTGTGTGTTGTTCATGCTTTTAATGGCATAGCGAACCATTAGATGATCACTAAAATGATATGATACGAAGCGAAAGCCCTTCCTATTATTCTGAAAATCACAATAGTAGTTTGCGTGGCGTAAGACCGAAAGGAGATCGCGCGTAGATAGTCTTTAGATGCTTGTTTACACATGCAGTTATTTGCTCCCCTATGTTATGTGTTGCGATGATATGAGCCCGTAGCAAGGTTGAGTGATAGCTAGATTTGCTATACGTAGCAAAAGTCCGTAGTGAATAAAATAGCGCGTCCGACTACCAAGACTTGAGTTAAAGAAAAGCAAGAAGAGGATTAAATTAAAACACCGCTAGACTAGAAATAATGCATTCCTATATTTTTATCTTGATTTGTTGTTGCAAAACCACCTCCGCATTAGTATAGATTTAATTGTTTTCTAGGTTGTTTATATTTTTAAATTTTAATTCATTTTCTTTTCGCTCAAATATAATTAGTTAGTATAATTTCGGTACTTAGTTAGAGTGAGAATTACACACATTCCTCGTGGGATCGGCTCGTACTTACGAACGTTATTACTTGATACGGCCGGATAATCTTGCTCGTGTTGCATTTTTGCGCACATCATCAAACACATAAAATCTCTTTCTGTGATTTTTATTTATTTTATTAATTTATTAATAATGAAATTTTAACAAACAAATCTTTTTCAAATTCAAATTTATTGCTCCATTCTAAACAATCTCTTTCAAATTCAAATTATGGATATCTTCTTTAAACAATCTCTATTCCTATATTTATATTATAAAATAATATAAAATAAATTGAAAAATTATGTATATCTTTGTTTGAACAATGTCTATCATTTTATAACTAGTGAACTATTAAAAGTGTTAAATATTTAAAAAATATTTAACTTTTAAATGAAGACTCTTTGACCAAAACAGAGAGAATATGTAACTAGCTAGCATTAGAATTAGTTATAATTACAGTAATAACACTTTAATATAATCAATATATTAATATTAAATGTGAAGGATAAAATTAAATGTTAGGAGATTTAGATATAATTTTTAGAACGATATCTTTAAGTAAAATATTCCAAAAAATATAACATTTTTTTAGCCCGGAAACCCCCCCCCACCCCCGCGCGGGGGGTTACTTGTCCTCATAGGCTATCTCCATTCCTTAAAAAGTCATCCTTTCCATTTTAATCTTTCTAAAAACTATCCCTCCGTCCTAAAATTATCGTTTGGCTTGATTTGAGGTACGATTTAAGAAAACACATTTGACTGGATTATTAATAATAGTTTGATGTGTAGTTTATTTTAAAGTCTATATGTATGTGACTGATAATTAAAATATAATGAAAAAATAATGATAAAATAGTAGAAGTGTTGTTCTAAAAAAAAAGTTCCAAACAAGACAATTATTTTTTGACGAACGAAAAAAGAAATCAGGACAGTAATTTTGGGACAGGGAATACTTTGTAATATTTTCTTTTTTTGAAAGTTATATTGTATTTACTATTTTATCTTATAAGATATTTTTACGGATCTTAATTCATAAGAGGAAACTTAATTATTTGATAGCTCAACCCATCAATACACGATGCGTTAGATAAAGATTACCTATATTACAAAAAATATCCGTAAAATCATCTTATCTAAAATTATACAAAAAAATTATTATTGGAAGCTGTATACGTGTTTATTATAATCGTTATTATATTTTCATGTCGGTTTCAATGTCAGAAAATAGTTTACAGCATTTATACATGTTCGTTCTTTTTAGTTGTATAGAATCTATATTTGTGGTGAGGAATAATATTTAGTGAAGGAAGAGCTGGAAAGTAATGGAAATAAGAGCTTAAAGAAAACACAAAAATATTCCAACAGATGGTTTTCGAAAAAAAGAAAAACAAAATCTGATATAGGGAATATCTTAAGGATGGGAATTTTATTGCTTGATTGGTATAAATACTACTTAATTAACCTAATTAATCATGTGTTGAAATTCCAACCCATGAGGGAAAAAAAACTCCTTATTAGGTGGATCCTCTCTTTTTTTTTAATAACATTTAACTGTTTTTTTAAAAGGTCGGAGGGATATAGACCTTACATCAACCTTATTTTTTATTATTTTAATATTTTACAAGGCTATAAATATAAATATATGATATTTTTGATGTGGTTAGAACAAATAGTGTCTCTAGTGAGGTTTTGAATACCCTATCTCTGGGTTTAGAGTAGTGAAGTACTAGGGTACCTCTAGTGAGATTTTGAACACCCGACTCTCGGTTGAGAGTAGTGAAGTACTAGTGTGCCTATTATATGGTTTGAACACTCGACCTCTCCATTAAGATAAGTGAAGAGCTAAATGAGGTTTTTTTTAGTAAGGTTTGAACAACAACGGTCTCTCTGAATATGCTTAAACACCCAACCTCTCTATTGAGAAGTTGTAAAATTTAATGTGTCTTTAGTGAGATTTGAATACCCGACCTCTCCTTTAGAAAAAATGAAGAGTATTAATTGAGATAAAACTCATTGGTAGGTGGATCCTCTCTATTGAAATTTGATGTTATTATTTATTTATTTAGGGTAAGTTACAGATAACCCCATTTCGATCTGGTTCAAATTATTGTTATCAATTATCAATCGAAGCAATTGGGTTCCTGAAGATGATTTTTTGTTCTTCTTTATTTAACTTTCAAATCCAAGTTTAACGTCGTTGGTACATCTTAGTTATTGTAAATATTTCAGTCAGCTTTAAAAAAATCTGACCACATTCCAAATTTGACTTTTTTTTAGTTTAGTTTCAACTGTTTAAAAGCCAATAAACTCAATAAAAAACTTGGATTATTTTGGCAAGTTTAGGTGAGCTCTTCCTCGTCACTTGGCTAATTTGGCAAGTTGTCGGAGAAACCTAAAATCTGTTAATACAACTGTCGAGAAAACTTGGAACAATAAGATATGAAATCTCTCTCTCTCTCTCTTATATATATATAGAAGCAAACATCACATCTAAATAAGATATTTTTTTCACCTAAATCACCTTACTAAAAATAGATTAACATTAACTCAGTCAAATATCAATATTTAGATTATATTTAATGTATTATTTATTATTTTTAAAAAATAAAATATTTATATAATATTATAAAGTTGATTAGTCACAAATTGATTCAAGAATCGATTAATTGAATCATCAATTCTCCGACTGTCCAACTTCTTAAATGGTTTAAATTATGTTTCTTTTGACTTCCAACCTTTGGTATAAAGACTTTATTTGAACTTTCAAATATTTGTACTGCAAGTTTGAATACAAACAATACAACATATTTTTAGGCATATTAATAATTAAATTTACTGAAAATCAATAGGTTTCATTAAGCATGTTCGATCTATCCATTCATGTCAACGTACGAACAATGCTAAAAGATCTGTATTAATGATGATCAGATTGACTACTGAAAATGGTTACGTCAATCCAATAATCATTTGAAAGTCCCACCAATTTTTGAAACCGAGCTAAGTATAAAACTCATATTATAAATTATGATTTTTCATTTAATTTGTACTTCAAACTGTAAATTATATTTCTAATTTTATTTTTTATTCCTTCTTCTTTAGTTGTGCGACAGAGCATGTATTTCTCATGTTGTATTTCAAAATTAATGATGAATATATGATGCAATCCCATATATTGAAATGTATTATTGTGATTTTTCATATCTAAAACTAAATTTTCACCACCATTTGATTATGAAAAGTTTGAGTTTGAGATGTTGATGTGATAACTCAAACTGATCAAAAATTACCAAATTAGTAAACTTTGCTGATATTGACATCATATGCAAACTTGTGATGAGAGTAAAGGATTTATGTATGTTCTATTATTAGCATCGAATATTCACTCTGTTTGACATATTTGAATAATAAACACACAAAATGGAATATCATAAATTATCATCTCTATCTATTTTTGTCATCCACTAGCACAAATCTCCATCAATTATTAACTTAACGAATGACAAAGATGGTTCAATTTCATCTGATCGTGCCTTTCCGGAAAAAGAAAATGCATTTATATAAATACCCGACATTAAGATATTTATTCTGTGTGCCGATGTCACCTCAACTCCTAGATCTTAATATGCATGAAGATGAAAAACTAACAAATAAAACAACAAATGTTGTGTCTAAGGAAATTTTTCAAAATCTATAATGGTTAGTCTTACAATAATATATTTCTACTTAAGCAGTTTCTCCTCAATTTAGTCTTTTAATTTTATTTTTCTCTTTATTTTTTGTTTTAGTATAATTTATTTAAAAAAGATATATGTTGCGTGTTTAACACATGTGTGCAAAAACTAGTGTATTAAGGGTTAAATCATGTACAACAAAGATTTCCAACTTAAGGGGCTTAAGCTTTTTTTTTTATTATTATTATTACAAAAATATCATTAAGCTCCCAAACAAAAATCTCTTTTCAACAATGAACAAACTCCAACACTTTTACATAGTGCACCATCTTTATCACCAATTTTTTTATATCCAAATTAAATAAATCAAGTCTCAATTAGTAGATAAATATGTATATTTTAATTCAAAAATAAAAAAATTAAACAAAAACAATTTTTATGGGTGAAAATTGGTCAAATACAAAGGGAGAATTACTTTTGAGTTATTTGGTTGCTTAGTAGAGGAGCTTATTTTGCTATCCAATCACCTTTATGCTTAACTTAGGAACCCTTGTTGTTTGGAAAAATCTCAAAGAATCTCGTAAGCTTTGCGTAGGAATCTTTGTTGTTAGTGCTCGGAACCAAATTGTTAAGCCACTTTCCACCATTTTTATTAGATTACGTGTTGAGTTAATAGAGATAATCAATCTGATTTGAGATCTTCGATAGGGTTAGGATAAAGAGTCCTAACAAAAAAAATTAGTAAAATTGTCATAACCAAATTTTTATCACCTGTAGGTATAAGGTAAATAAATTAATACACTCATTGTAATTATAACATTAATTAAGCAGGCCTATGGGCTATATGACTGTAAAAGATTTTTAGAAAAATACCAAAAAGTCATTCTAAACATTATCATATTCAAAAAGTCTAAAAAATAATTATTTGATCCAAAGCGTCCGAAAGTTAAACTTTTATTATCAAAAAGTTCAAAACATAACGTTTCTAGCTAGTAACATGAATGAGATTTTATTTGAAAAGAAACTTATATGAATTCAAATATGAATAACGCTAGCCTTATTACCATTGTTACAACTTATTTTATAAAAGACAAAATTGAAAAGTTAACTATGTCTTTATCAAGACAAGTTGTAACATTAATGGTAACAATTGTGGTAAAACTAGCATTACTCAACTTATATTTAACTTTAATAATGTTAATGATTTAGTATTTTAGATGAAATAATAATAAAAATATTTACTAACAATTAAAATAATAATAATAATAATAACAACTACAACAAAACTATTATTAATAATAACAATAGACAAACATTTTGCTATTATTATTTTTTAATTACTGGTGGTGGTGGTGGTGGTGGTGCTCGTGCCGCTACTACTACTGCCACTACTAGTACTACTATTACGACTACTACTATTACTACTATTACTTTACCACTACCACTACCATTACCACTACTACCACCACTACTAATGCTGCCACTACTACTACTACTACTCCTCCTACTCCTCCTACTACTACTACTACGACTCCTACTCCTACTACTACCACTACTACTACTACTCCTAGTTCCATTATTACTACTATTGCTAATGTGCTTATGATTCAGGCTACGTTCACAATTTGGGCGAATTAGATTTCGATGTCTACCAATAGTTGAGATCACAAAACTCATCGCGAACTAGTGGAGGAATCAGACGAAGACGAAATTGTGGATGAATATGAAATAGATATATCTTCACTGCAACTCCATCCATCTCACCCTTTGTTCTTGCATCTGAATGACCATCCTGGTATGAATTTGAAACTCTTACTAACTCTATTAATTTTGGACAATGGAGAAGATGTGTCATTATAACACTTTCTGCTAAAAACAAACTAGGTTTGATTAATGGTAGAAATAAGAAACCCACAACAAGATCAAATATCTAGGTCCATGGGAGAGATTCAACCATATGATCATTTCCTGGTTATTAAACATAGTCTCTCCTGATATTAAATCCAACGTAGTAGTATATTTGGACACTGCTAGGGCTACTTGGGAAGACTTGAACACTAGGTATTTGCAAAGTAATCTACCTAAAAGTGTTTCAAATCAGGAAGAACTTAACTGATTGTCACCAAGGAAAGTTAAAAATTTCTGCTTGTTTCACAAAATTTACAACTCTATGGGATGAACTCATCAGTCATGCTAGTTTTCCCAAATGTGCATGCAATTGTACTTGTGGAGGGATACAAAAGCAAAAAGACTATGAATATGAACAGATGTTAATCCAATTTTTGATGGGGTTAAATGATTCATTTACAATCACTAAGGGACAATTCATGTTAATGAACCCTCTTCCTTGTATTACTAAGGCTACCAACCCAATATCTCAAGAAGAGAGCCAAAGAACACATAGTTCAGGTAAAAGAACTACCATAGAAAACATTTCAGTAGCCTTGTTGAGTAATATACATCAGAAAGCATTCAAGAATAGGAATAATAGTAATGGTAGTGGAGGGGAATTCAGAAAGGGTCTAACACCGGAGGAAATTCACATAAGAAGAAAGTGAGGTGTGGTCACTGTCATGGGGATACACATACCAAAGAGAAGTGTTTCTATTTGCATGGGTACCCAAAGTGGCATGCCCTTCATGGTACCAAACCAAATCCCTCCAAGATGCCAAGGAACAAGCCTAAAGGAATGGTGTCCAATGTCTCCAACATGGCAAGATGAGCTTCTGATGAGTATAGTACATATGGTCAGTTTCATGGATTCACTCCAGTTCAATGTCAACAACTGTTATCCTTACTCTCTGTGTTTGGAGCTTCAATGGAAAGTCCAGAGGCTCATATTGCAGGTATGGTTATAAGCTATTCTAGTGTTATTAAGAAATGAGTGAATAATAGATACTAGAGCTATTAGATCATATCACTGCTCACTTTGATATTCTTATCAATCCTATATTTGTTAATTTGCCCATATACCTGCCTAATGGTAATGTATCTAGAATTACACACAAGGTAAACTATCTATCTAACAAAAAAATTGTCATAAATGATGTCTTGTATGTTCCCACTTTCAAGAACAATTTACTATTAGGAAGTAAGCTAACCCTTGATAATAAGATCACTCTTGTCTTCTCTGCCTCCATGTGTATTGTGTAGGGCCAAGATCACAAGTAGATCAAGGGGACTAGTAGAGTTGTTGATGGCATGTATAAACTGTGTACTGAATATAGTTATGAACAATGTAATTCTGCTTCTGTTTGTATCAATTTTCAATCCTATTGTTCTAGTAATAGCACTAAAGACATATCATTATGGCATTTGATATTAGGGCATGTGCCTCTCACTTCTCTCAAACATCTGAATACCTGTAAACTTGATAATACTTCATCCATTTCTCCTTCTGATGTATATCACTTTGCTAGACAGATAAAACAACCATTCCCTCATAGTTTTTCTCATTTTCATGTGTTGTTTGAACTCCTCCATTGTGATCTATGGGGGCCATATAGGAATAAAATTTACAATAATTGCAGTTCTTTTCTGAAAATTGTTGAGGATAAATCCAGAACCATATGGACCTTTCTCTTTCAACCCAAAACCCAAGTATGTTCTTATCTTTCCAAGTTTCTTTCCTACATCAACACTCAATATAATGCAAAACTTAAAGAGATTAAGTCTTATAATGGCACTAATATAATGCAAAACTTAAAGAGATTAAGTCTTATAATGGCACTAATATAATGCAAAACTTAAAGAGATTAAGTCTTATAATGGCACTAAGTTCTTTAATGACCCAGTGACACCTTTTCTAGACTCTCTTGGCATAGCTCATCAAAGTTCTTGTGTTGCAACCCCACAGCAAAATGGAAGGGTTAGAGGACACATAGGCACCTACTTTAGTTAGCCAGGGCACTTAGATTCCAAGCTCATCTTCCCATTTCTTTTTGGGGTCATGGCTTGCTAACTGCCACCTATCTAATGAACATACTTTCAAGTTCAGTTCTTCAATTTCAATCCCCTTATGAAGTCCTGCTTGGGCATAAACCTTCTTACTCACACCTAAAGGTGCTTGGTTGTCTATGCCTTACCTCCACACTGGGTCACAACAGAGACAAGTTTGAAACTAGGTCTAGAAAAGGTTTGTTCCTTGGTACCCTTTTGGCAAAAAGGCCTATAAACTATATGATTTGATAACCAAACAAATTTTCTATAGTAGGGATGTGGTCTTTCATGAGACTCACTTTCCTTATTCTGTTCCTCCTACTAGCTCTTATTTTTTAGCCACTCTTCCTATTTTGCCAACCCTAGATGAAGACTTGTTTTCTTCTGCTTCATCTATTGTGCCGACACAGTCTGCTTCTCCTACTCAATCTTCTTCTCATGACTCTATTCCTCCTTAGCTTGTTTCTACCAGACCTATTAGAATCAATGTTCTCCCTTCTAGGTACATAGATTATACTGGCTTGCCCTCCACAGCACCAGTCTCCACTGCTTCTTGTGAGCTCATGTATCCCCTCCACTCAGTTTATAATGTTCTATCCTATTCACATCTCTCTCCCTCATATCAGGAATTTATTTAACAAATTTACACCATCTTTGAACCAAAAACATATGCTCAGGCAGTGAAATACACTCACTGGTGCCAGGCCATGGCCACTAAATTAGAGGCCCTTGAGAAAAATAAGACATGGGTAGTAGAACCTCTTCCTAGTAAGAAAGTTGTGGGCTGTAAGTGGATATATAAGGTTAAATATAATATTGATGGATCAGTAGACAAGTATAAAGCTAGGTTGGTTGCAAAAGGTTTTGCTCAGACAGAGGGATTTGATTACTTTGAGACTTTTTCCTTTGTGGCTAAAACAATTGTTGTTAGGGTCTTATTGGTTATGTCTGCTATGAATAAGTGGCCCCTCCATCATATGGATATATCTAATGCCTTTATTCACGGTGAGTTACAGGAAGAAGTGTTCATGACACTTCCTTCTAGATATTTCCCTTATTTTGCAACCAGATCTGTTCCTGTTTGCAAGCTAGTCAAGTCATTATATGTAATACCCTATCTTCTTGCATTCTTGACTTCTGCTTGTCTACATACATTCATAATCATCATAATCAAGTTCATTTAGTTCATGTAGATGTTTGGAAGCATTAATAGATCATTTGTTGTTATTCCGTTACATGAATTCATACTTTGTTTATGTTTCGTCATTTAACGATATGATTTCATTTAGGTCCTAATCTAACATGTACATGTATTGTAGACCATTCATGAGACATTTAACATGTTCATAATTCTGAGTGCTCCGTTCCGAACTGGTCCACGCCACTAAAAAGGCGGGGTGGTTTCAAAACTTCAAGCGCGTGGAATACGCTCGACCTCAATTTGTGGACTCAAAATGTATATAACAGAGTCGTCATCTTTATTTTAAGGATAAATAAAGAAAAACCAAATATACCAGATTTGTAAGGGTTCGGAGGCTAAGTTACGAGTTGGGAAGGGGTTAGGCACCCAACTCGCCATTTCGGTCTCAAAATAGATTTTTGGCTAAGTATACTCTTTTTATAAATTTAACAATTTAAATAAAGTGTTTATAAATATATATATATATATATATATATGACAAGGGAAATAAAAGAAACTTATAACAGCCTCCTTTTCGAGTTGCAAATAGTGCCTATGAAATTTAGACGATAATAACGACTAATTTTATGATATATTACTATTTTAATAGCACAATTTTCTTAAAGAAAATAATAATAACTTTATGGTACCTACCTCTTGAAGCGTGAGGGTTTTAACCCGGATCAACTTCGTTTTTAGGTAGGCTTTAGGTATGTTCGCTCTGTCCTTCAGGGAGAGGGAGTCTTTTTTGTTTGTTTTGTATTGTCGGAATTTGGGTAGCGTAAATGCTTGTTTTGGTTGCTTTTCACCTCGGGATCTGGATGGCACAACTACTTGTGTTCATATGAAGTATGCTGATGTCGGGTTTGAAATCGGGCAGCGCAACCGCTTGCTCTTACTTGATATCGCGTCTGAAATCGGGTAGCGCAACTATTTATTTTGGATTATTAGAACCGGTGAAATAAGGCGGAACCTAATCGGGTAACTAGGTTTATATTTGACCGGTGAGTATAAGTGTTTAGGAGGGATTTTTTAGCTTAACATTGCTTTTGGATTTATCTGAGAATAACCTTTGTAACTTTCTGATCACTTCTCCATAAAATTGTCGTCGTCTCTTTATTGGTGCACTGGGGTCTTCTATTTATAGGCTGAGAAATACGAAGCCTTAACAGCGAAGGAAGCCTCGGATATTTTATCCCCGTGCATAAAAGTGTTGTACCTTGCGTTGAAAGAATTGCACCAAAGAGCAAATGAGAATGCACTGTAAACAAATTTGGGCACCCCAAAGTTGCACTAGGCTACTCCCCTTTTGGTTTTTCTTTTCTATTTTTTACACTTTACTTCCATGTTGTTCTTTGTTTGTCTGTTCTTCCGTCATTTGACACTTTGAACCCTTGAAACTTAACGTCTGTTAGTCCTTTTTTAATGGATTTAACATTTTATAGAATTTTACAAATAGGGGTACGAAATTGGGGTGTCTACAATAATCATGTGTGTTTACTTGTTTGATCATTGATTGAATTGTTACTTTGTTATTGTATGTTTTATGCTTTGTTTTGAGACTTTTCGGGAGTTGTTCGGGTGAGTTTCAGACTCATTTTGAGTGTGGAAGCAACCTTTGATGTTTGGGTTTGGGTTTGGGTTTGGACTCATTTGGGAAGAGTTTTGAACATTTATGGTTCAGGGGTTAAGCGGTTGCTTAGTATTTTGGCTAAGCTACCGTGCATTTTCCAATAGGTCACCTATTTTGGAAAGGAACCAAGCGGTCGCCTGGGGGTCGGGGGCAAGCGAAAGCCTTGCTCTTCGGACAACAATGTCCTGGTTTGATTTTTTGACTGCATTGACTACCCTACCCTTACTAAAACCCGTCCTAAACACACCCTAAACATCCATAATCATATCCTAACAGGTCTAATTAGTTTGATTGAGTTTTAGATGGGTGTAACCAAGTAATTAGCTCACTTAAAAATCTAATTTTCCCTCCACAAGCCTTGGACACTTGTCCCACTCACTCTTTGACCATAGTTCAGCTACAAGTCAGACTTTATGGCTTCATTCTTCAGCTACCTTCTTTAAAAACATGGGAGAACTTCCACAGGAGTCTAGAGATAGTTCATGAGAGGTTTGCCTTGGCTTCCAAAGCCATACTTGTTCATCTTTCAAACAAAAGCCATAGAAGTGAAGAGCTTGTTGAGGAGATTACTTTCAACCAATTGGATTTTCATTTTCATTGCTTGTGTTGAGTTTACAAGTAAATTACTTCTTCTTTTCTTTTGATTTTGCACACATTGACCCTATGGAAAACAGAAGGCTTGCTATTTGAGGTCAACGAGTACACATGCATGCTTTGTGTGATTTTATCTTGTGTTTATCGATAATTTGGCAAGTGTTGCAAGATGCCATGGGAACCAAGTTGAATTTTAGTACAACTTTTCACCCTCAGACATACAGACAATCTGAGAGAACGATACAAATACTTGAGGATATGTTACGGGAATGTACGGTTGATTTTAAGGGGAGTTTGGGTACACATCTTCCTTTAGCGGAGTTTTCATACAACAATAGTTACCAATCTAGTATCGAGATGGCACGTATGAGACTCTTTATGGACGGAAGTGTAGATCTCCTATATATTGGGATGAAGTTTGAGAAACTAAGTTATGGGGTTTCGAGATTATACAACAGTCAGCCGAGAGTGTGAAATTAATACATGATAGATTGTTCACAGCTCAAAGCCGACAAAAGAGATATACGGATAATTAGAGACGGGATTTGGAATTTTAGGTTGGGGATTACATGTTTCTTAAGGTATCGCCGAGAAGGGGCACTAAGAGATTTGGAAAGAAGGGAAAGTTATTAGCGAGGTTCATTGGACCTTTTGAGATTCTTGAACGCACGAGTTGGGAGTTTGTCTTATAGAGTGGCTTTGCCACCGTCATTGTCGGATATTTATAATGTGTTTCACGTATCTATGTTTCAGAAGTATCTTAAGGATGATTCTCATGTTTTAGAGCATGAAGAGATTATATTTTAGCCTGATTTGTTGTATGTTGAGCAACCGATGAAGATACTAGACACCAAAGAACAAGTTTTGAGGAGCAAGAGAATTCCGTTGGTTAAAGTCCTTTGGAGAAATCATGAAATCGAGGAAGCAATTTGGGAGACCAAGGTAGAGATGCGAGACAAGTACCCTCATTTGTTCGATGATCATGGTATGAAATTAGGGGCTAAATTCCTTAAAGGAGGGGAGAATGTAATACCTTAGATTCTTGCATGCTTGACTTGTGCTTGTCTACATGTATTCATAATCATCATAATCATGTTCATTTAGTTCATGTATATGTTTGGAGCATTAATAGATCATTTGTTGTTATTCAATTACATGAATTCATACTTTGTTTATGTTTCATCATTTAACGATTTGATTTCATTTAGGTCCTAATCTAACAAGTACTTGTATTGTACACCATTCATGAGACATTTAACATGTTCATAATCATGTGTGTATACTTGTTTGATCATTGATTTAATTGTTAGTTTGTTATTGTATGTTTTATGCTTTGTTTTGAGACTTTTAGGGAGTTGTTCAGGTGAGTTTCAGACTCATTTGGAGTGTGGAAGCAACCTTTGATGTTTGGGTTTGGGTTACGGCTCATTTGGGAAGAGTTTTGAACATTTTTGGTTCAGGGGTTAAGCGGTCGCTTAGTGTTTTGGCTAAGCTACAACACATTTTCCAGTAGGTCACATATTTTGGAAAGGGACCAAGCGGTCGCCTGGGGGTCGGGGGCAAGCGAGCGCCTTGCTCTTCGGACAACAATGTCAAGGTTTGATTTTTTGACTGCATTGACTACCCTACCCTTACTAAAACCCATCCTAAACACACCCTAAACACTCCTAAACATCCCTAATCATATCCTAACAGGTCTAATTAGTTTGATTGAGTTTTAGATTGGCGTAACCAAGTAATTAGCTCACTTAAAAATCTGATTTTCCCTCCAAAAGCCTTGGACACTTTTCCCACTCACTCTTTGACCTTATATCAACCACAAGACAGCCTTTATGGCTTCAGTCTTCAGCTACGATCCTTAAAAACATGGGAGAGCTTCCATGGGAATCTAGAGAGAGTTCTTGAGAATTTTGCCTTGGCTTCCATAGCCATACTTGTTCATCTTTCAAACAAAAACCATAGAAGTGAAGAGCTTGTTGAGGAGATTACTTTCAACTGATTGGATTTTCATTTTCATTGCTTGTGTTGAGTTTCCAAGTAAGTTACTTCTTCTTTCTTTGGATTTTTGTACACATTGACCCTAAGGAAAACAGAAGGCTTGCTATTTGAGGTCATTGAGTACACATGTATGCTTTGTGTGATGTCATCTTGTGTTTTGAAGAGTGAACTTGTTAAGAACCATGTGTAGATTAATTTATATGGTTATTGAAGTATGTTATCATATTTTACCATGCATATTTAAGATGGTGAGAATGTTAGAATAAATTTCTATCTTGGATATATGCTTGTAATGTGATTATAGGCTCGAAATGCAATACAATGATTCATGAGTTCAACTTGATAGTTTGGTGGGGGTTATTATGGTTTGATGGCCTTGAGAACATAGTCATTCATATTAGTTATGAACTTAGGAGGGAAATGTGGCCAATGGATTCTATACCCTAAATAATTGAAAGTGTAGAAAAGACTCAATGGAGTCAACCATTGGATTAGTATGACTATAGGGAACTACATACTTAAGTCCTTCGAAATTTAGGGTTCATTTGAGGAAGGTTACACCTCCAAGCACGAAAGTGTACGAAGGACACTTGGGTATTAGAGTCTTAATATTATTTCTCTAATGTGTTTATGTGCTAGTTAGCAATGAAATGCATGACTAGGAATTTGTAGAGTATGTACCTACTAGATATGGTTGGGTGCGTTCTTCCATACTCTTCCTTTGATTGAGCATGTGAGTATATAGTACTTGTGCTTGAGTTCGAGTCCAGTTGGAGTCGTCTTGTTAGAGTCTATGGCGGGATGATGCATTGTCTTTACGAATTATGGGATTTGTGATCGCGATGGATCGCCGTTCCGAGTTACACATACCCCTCCATCAATGGCAACGATGGGGATGTAGCTGATCATTGTTGTAATAATAAACATAACCTTGATAGTTATAGAACTCGAGCAGGGAATGTCTTGGGGACGTCGATGCCACGAATTAGGTATCGAGTACACATTTGATTTGCATGTGTTTTTGTATAAGCGACACGGCGGAAACGAAATTGGGTATCATATCTTCCTTTATGTGATTTATCTCACGAGTACTTATCATATATTCCTTATATGTGAACAATGTGCTACATGAATATGATATGATATGTTTATTGAGATTGTTTAATGAAATGTTATGATACATTGATAATACGCTTCATATGATACTTGAGCATGATGCCATGACATGTAGTTACGTTTAGTAGCTTACTAATTAAGTCTTTATGACTTACTCTATTTGTTTGTTTTCCTTAGATCAGAGTAGAGCGAGCGGTTCGCAGTAAGTTCGCGGGTTCTTCAAGTATTGTGGAGCTTTTGAGAAGGTTGCTACCTTGTATTTTGTTTAGTGGTTCTTTCTTTTGGCAAGGACGTTTGGGAAAGTAAAGTTATGTAAACTTTACAATTGGTAGCAAGACTTGTATTGTGTATTTGGTACTTATGTAAAATGATATTTGTACTTTAATCTTTTGTGAGCCGACTTGTGTTAGCCGTGCCATGTTTATATAAGTTATCTTAATTCCATCAAGTTTAAAGTACATGTTGGGTTCTGGCTGTAACGTCGCCGATGACTTGGTTTATTTTTGTTATATAATTGCATGACAGGTGGTTTCTATTACACGTATAAAATGATACATCATGTGTTTTAATTTTTTAGGCCGAGATATTTACCATCTTTTAGGTTGGTTATAGTTTGGAGCTTGTTAGCTCGAGTTCCATTATGTTAATTGTTTCCGCTTTTGTTTGTGTTGTTGGCATATCGCTATTATAGTCTTACCCATTGCTTGTTTGTTGTGCTTTTGGCGGCACGACCTAGGGATCTCGTCTTGGGGTCCGGGTCGGGCGTCACATTATATGACTTAAAACAGGCCCCTAGAAAGTGGTTTCACAATTTATCCACATCATTGAAACAATTTGGATACACTCAGCCTGCTAGTGATCATACCCTATTTACTAAAGTGATGGCCAACTCTTACACAACTCTATTTGTGTATGTTGATGACATTGTCATCACTAGATCTAGTTCTTCTGCAATTTCTCAACTTTAGGAGTACCTTCATTCCCAGTTTTTCATTAAAGACTTGGGTCAATTTAAGTACTTTCTGGGACTTGAGCTGGTCAGAAACTCCTCATGCATTTGTCTTCATTAGAAAAAGAATGCCCTTGCCATCATCAAGGAAACTGGTCTTACTCAGGCCAAATGGTCCCTCATTCCTATTCCAACCAATCATGGTCTATATGTAGAATATGGTGTTCAACTTTCTCATCCAGATCAATAAAGGAGGCTAGTGGGAAGATTGATCTACCTTACAATCACAAGGCCTGAAATTGCCTATAATGTCCATGTCCTCAGCCAATTTTTGGCTCAACCCAGACAACCTCATCTTCACCCTAAGAGTAGTGAAATTGCTTAAGTAAGCTCCTGTCCATGGCTTATTTTTCTCTGTTTTTTCCACTCCAGTTTTATATATCTGCTGTGATGCAGACTGGGCTGCCTGCCGTACTACCAGGAGATCAGTTGGTTTTTGTGTATTTTTAGGTTCCTCCTTAATATCCTGGAAGAGTAAGAAGCAAAATACAGTCTCTAGGTCATCTGCTGAATCTGAGTATAGGTAAATGGCTTCCTCCTATTGTGAGATAATTTTGCTTAGGACTCTGCTCTAGTACCTTCATGTCTGTATTCCCAATCCTATTCCCTCTATTGTGACAACAAGGCTACTTTACACAATGCAACAAACCCTATTTACCATAATTTCGAACTTAACATATTGATATTGATCGTCACATTATTAGGGAGAAAGTGGATCAAGGTCTCATTGCTATCTCTCATGTTCCTTCTAAGGAGCAATCTGCTAATTTGTTCACTAAGGCTTTTCCTCAATCCCAGCTGGTGCATCTTTTGTCCAAGTTGTGTGTGCTCAATTTATTCACCACTCCCAACTTGAAAGGGGGGGGTGGTGTTGAGAATACATGGGGCCAGGTGTGTAAAGTCTAAAGTCCTGTTTAGGACTTTAGGGGAATCGTGTGTAATTTTGTTATAGTTGAATGGTTTCTTTGTAACTTTGAGCAGTTTGTTAGTTAGAAGGGAATATTTCTGTTTGTAGGTATAAACAACCTGTTTGGGGGGTTTTCTGTAATCAAGATGAAAGACAATCAAACCAAATACGGGTTCTCTGAAGATCCTCTCTTGATAATCTCTTCAATTCTTGCTAACACAAATCAACATATTACTACCGCTACGACTACTGCTACTACTGCATGAAAATAATATCGACAGAAGCTTTCGTCGGTTATTAAGCCAATTACCGATAGAGTTCCGTCGGTATTTACTATACAATAACATAAGATTTAAGATTGTTCCCATCCATTTGTTTTCTTGCTTGCCAAACTGGGAAAAAGTGAGTATAGTTAGATACGATTTTTTAAATAACCTTCCCTCATTTTATTTTGAGTTGTTTCAAAAGAAGAATTTTTTAAAATAAATTGATGAAAATATTATTAAAAAAGTATTTATTATATATTATTGATTGGAAATGAAAGAAAAAGTTAAACCTAAACACAACTAATGAGTGTTTTAGGAACATTAATTTTTAATAGATAAATCAATTATTTTCTAAAAACTTGTGTAAAGACAGTTTTAACAGAGGAAGTAAAAAGAGGGAAATGAGAAATGGGTAGTGAGAAGATTTCCAAAGTAGTAAGATTACTAGATAAATACTCTCTCACGTTTCGGGTAAGAGAGTCCACTATTTTATTTTGAAATATTAAACTTAAAAAGTTCATTTCTAAAAATTAAAGTATAAAAGTGTTATTTTATTACAAATAAGCTACTAAAAGTGTCATTATCTTAAAAAATTATTTTAAGCGAGAATATTTACCTGGAACGGATGGAGTATATAATTTTCTGAACAAAATAATATTCTTCAAGTAAAATAGAAAGAATATCAAATAATATAATAGCCCTTATTTTCAAAACAAAAGTCATGTTTTCTTTTGTTGTTTGTTCTAAATAATTGTCCAATAGCTTTTTTTTTTAGAAAATAACTTTTACAAATTTACTCTTACTTTTTTTTTGCTACTTTAATAATGATCACATGTATATAGACGTTAAACACAACTAAAGATTATATCAATATTTATAATAAAGTAAATTAATTTTTTAATGCATGTATCTATTAAAACAAGATAATTAATTAGAATGCAGGGAATACATAAAATACTCTTATGATTTTATGTATAAAGTCATTCCCTTTGCACCAAACATTGTTGTTGTCTCACGAGGCATAGTCGAGTGGTAAAAGGAGGAGGACATAAGATTTTAGAGGCATGCAGCGTGGTTTCGATATTTGGTGGAAGTAATTTGCTTTCTTCTGAGGTTGGACCTTGTATGTGTTATTAGTTGACATGTTCTCAAACTCTGTATCATTCGAACACATCCCGCGATTTTCCTGGTAGTAACAATGAGGGACCGAAACTATTACCCCAGGATTCAACCTGATTAAAAATAAAAAATAAAAAATTTATGTATAAAGTTAATCACTGCTAGCTATTACAATTCACTAAGAAATCAGGGAGTTAAAATAGATAATTATTACTCATTTCCGTAACAAAATAAATGATGTTATAGAATTTTTCAAAAAAAGAATGCACATTTTTGTCAAAATTACCTTTATTAATTTTTCTAATTAAATTTGTTGCTTAAACTTTAAGAAAAAATATGATGATTTAAAGAGAAATGTTAAGAGAAAAGAGAAAAATAATCATATATTTAATTAATAATAATTACATTTAAATAAGAATAAATCTATTTTTTTAAAAGCATTATTAATTTATAAAATTTATAACGTTATTTATTTAGAACGAATATGGAATAGGGATATGGGTCATGATTTTGATCTAGTGACGGAAGCCCCTGCAAGAGCTTTTGAGTTGGTCAAAAACTGAACTGAATCCCCATGAACTCAGAACTCCCATCAAGTCAGAACCAGTCCAAATCTCTCTCTCTCTCTCTCTCTCTCTCTCTCTCTCTATATATATATATATATATATATATATATATATAATATCTATAATATAATAGAGGTCAATTTATACATATGTAATTGACTTGAGATAAGTAACGGTTAACATTTATTTTTTTATTTTAATCTTACGGCCATAATTTCTTCCTCGTGTAGCATGTGTGAACGAAGTTGTGTAATCCAAATTGTATTGTAACTGTAAAGGCTGATAATTCATTTTACCGTTATTGTTTTACAGTTTTACCGTTATTATTTTACATTTAATTCATTTTCACATTATATGCTTTATTTATCAAGTTTTTTCTCTGTTAATATGCATAATTGAATCAATTTAATTTTAGTCAATTAGTAAGTTTTGAATTTTTTATTTTTTATTTTTAATTGTTAACGTAATTAACTTAATCAATTTAATTTTTTTTCGATCCGTAATTTAGTATAAAAATAATTTTTTAAAAAAATCGTAAGTTTTGTAATTTAAAATATTTTTTAAAACTTTTTAACAGTTATCGTAATTAACTTAATCAATTTATTTTTTGGAAACTGGATCTCAATTTAATTTATATCTAAGTTTTAAATATTTATATTTTAATTTTTTTCTTTTTAATTGTTATCGTAATTAACTTAATCAATTTAATTTTTTTTCGACCCAAAATTTCTTAAACAAATAATTGTTTTTTAAAAAATTCTAAGTTTTTTAATTTGAAATATATATTTTTCCTTTTAGCTGTTATCATAATTAACTTATACAAATTATAAGTAAATATATTTAAATTTTAAATTTTTTCTTTTTAATTGTTAATGTAATTAAATTAATCAATTTAATTTTTTTTCGGCCCATAATTTCGTATACAAATAATTTTTTTTAAAAAAATTGTAAGTTTGTAATTTTAAATATTTGTTTTTTTTTTCCGTTTTAATTGTTATCAGAATTAACCTAGACAAATTATAAGTAAATATATTTATATTTTAATTTTTTTCTTTTTAATTGTTATTGGAATTAACTTAATCAATTTAATTTTTTTCGGGCACGCAATTTCGTATAAAAATAATTTTTTAAAAAAAAATCGTAAGTTTTGTAATTTGAAATATTTGTTTTTTTTCTTTTTAACTATTATCATAATTAACTTAGACAAATTATAAGTAAATATTAATTCATTTCCACATTATCTGCTTCATTTATTGATAAATTCCCAAACTGGCTTCGTGCCATCGGCACGTGCAAAAATACTAGTATATATATATATATAGGTTGAGATTAAATTATCTTAAAAAATTTAACGATTGAAATTCACTCTCACATTCATATGTGTGAGTAATTATCTATTTTTAATTCCCTATTTTTTCTTTCTCTATTATAAGTCACCCCATACAATTAATATTATGAGCAGTTACCCATTTTTTTCTCCATATGTTTTATCTTCATATTACAAAGTCACACCCTGCGATTAATCTTCTGAATAGTCACCCCTTATAAAACATTAATCCCTCAATTATCACTTGAAGCAATTTATCCCACAACTGTAACATCTTTTTAATTCGCACATTCTATTTAGTTATTGTTATTTCAATTGACGAAATCAGATATACTGACACCGTGCCATAGGCACGAGCATGAAGATCTAGTGCGTCTGTGTTTATATATATATATATATATATATATATATATATAAAGTTGGTAAGGAATACTATATTTGTGTCACCTCACCGTCTCTTGTTAAATTTTATGATAATATAATTTTTTGGTCCCTGAACTATACCAATATTATGCGTTTGGTCCCTGTACTTTTTTTGTAATGTGTTTGGTCCTTAAAGTAGGGTTTTAGTAGAGATTTTCTATATGTTTTTTAAAAACCCAATTTTACCCTTACTAATATTAATGGTTTAAAATAAAAAAAATGAGAAATAAAAAAAGAAAAAAAGAATTAGTACCATAACCATTACAGCCTTCCTCCACAAACCCACAAACCCAGTTTCACTCCTTCCTTCCTCTCCCAAGCTCTCGCCATTTAGCCATCTCCATCTCCACCACCTTCGCTATCTCCACCTTCTATATCTTTTTTTTTAAAATTAATTTCCCCCAATTTCAAACCCTAATTTTAAATAATTCGTATTTGATCTCATTTCTTGAAATTATTGCAGATGATTTTGGAAGCCATTGATTCACTCAACAAGGACGGCTCAAACAAATCCTCAATCTCGAACTACATCGAATCAACTTACAGAGGCTTGATAACAACGCAACAATCGGTAGCGGTTTTCAAAAGACTAGAACTTGATGAAGCCCATGTATATGAAGGCGTCGAAGGACATCGAAAATTTTGAAGGACAACGGGAATTGCTGTGAAGAACAATTAATGAGATCCCAATTCACCCGTCTACCGTGGGCGTCCTCCTAAGGTCGAGATCCATGTTGCTGCAGCTATGGAGAGTAAAGGTCCGTCTAGGGGTAGGAGTCGACCGAAGAAGGATATGAACCAGTCGATCGAAGACGAAGCGATCCATTAGATCGCTAAGATTAACCCTAGCTCACTCTCTTACAACCCATTAATGGAGAAACCCTAGAAGAAGAATTGAGGAGATCAATTATCTGAATGATCAATTGAAAAGGGATGAGTTGAATTGATCGGGAGAAACCCTAGAATTAGGAAGACATCGAAGTTGGATGAGGAAGACCGAGTAAAATGTGAGTTGTAATGAAATAAATGGGTTTTGAGTTATGGGGAAGAGTATATTGGTTTTGAGTATTGATTTTGACCTTAATTATGAAGGAGGGACCAATAAGATTTTTTAATTTTGAACCACTAACATTATTAAGGGTAAATTTGGAATTTCATTAAAAATTGACAAAACCGACCATGAGGGGGTAATCTCTTAGTAAAACCCTATTTTAAGGACCAAACACATTACAAAAAAAATACAGGGACCAAACGCATAATATTGGTATAGTTCAGGGACCAAAAAATTATATTATTCTAAATTTTAATTGTGAAGACATGACTCTTAAATTCGTGAATACTCTTTGTTTTC
Source organism: Codonopsis lanceolata (assembly GCA_013146195.2). Taxonomy (NCBI): domain Eukaryota; kingdom Viridiplantae; phylum Streptophyta; class Magnoliopsida; order Asterales; family Campanulaceae; genus Codonopsis; species Codonopsis lanceolata. Next base: position 115,388,186 of record CM028378.1, read on the forward strand.
TAACAATTGACTAATAATAATACTTAGTAATAATTAATACTCCCTCCGTCCCTAATTAATCGTCCTAGTTGACCCGAGCGCACAGTTTAAGAAAAAACAATTGACTTGATTATTTATATTGGTTTAATGTGTAGTTTCCTTTAAAGCTCATGTGTATGTGACCCATAATTAAAGTAGGGTGGAAAAGTAAGGGTAAAGTGGTAAAAGTGATGTTCTAAAAAGGTAAGTTTCAAACTGAACAATTATTTTGGGACGGACGAAAAAGGGAAAGGAAGACAATAATTTAGGAACGGAGGGAGTAATTAATATAATAAAGGGTATTAATCTCTTCTATTGTTAATAGTTGTAGTCTTATATATAAAAAAATTACAGCTAATATTACTATCAAACCAATGTGGGATACAACTCTTCTATTGGTAATAAAATGTGAGATTTTAAATCTAATAACTTTTTAAACCAAAATAAAATACATCTCTATTAATATTATCAAGAGAAGAGATGCATCTTATATTGTTATAAATTGATGTTAGTTTTGAATTTTTTTTTGATAAATACTTCTTTTATCACCATAGAAGAGATGTATCTTACATTGTTTAGAAAGAAATGTTAGTTTTCAAAGTCTTATATTAAAAACTTATATTCTTATTACCAATAAAATATATGTATCTCACATTGTTTAAAAAATCTTTCAATAAAAGACTTCTTATTACAAATAGAATAGATGCATGTATTTCACATTGGTTACAAAGTATTCTACTATTATTACCAATGGAAGAGATGTATTTAACATTGGTTAGAAACTAATGTTGGGTTTAAAAATATTATTATTCAATAGAATAGATGTATCATACATTGGTAGGAATGTGATGTTGCTTTTCAAAGTCTTTAGATACAAGACTTTTACCATTATTACCAATAAACGATGTATATCTCACATTTGTAAGAAATAGTTGTTGGTTATTATTACTAATAAAAGAGATATATCCTATATTGGTTAAAAAGTGATGTTGGTTTTAAAAGTATTTCGATAAAAGACTTATAGTTTATCATTAATAGAAGAGAAGAGATGTATCCCACATTGTTTACAAAAAGATGTTGGTTTTAAATTTCATAAAATGAAAAAACTTCTATTATTATTACCAAATAAGGAGATGCATCTCACATTGGTTAGAGGGTGATGTTGATTTTGAAAGTCTACCATTATTACCAATTGAATATAAGTATTTTAATTGGTTAGAAAAATGATATTTGTTTAAAAATTTTTAGATCATATACCTCACATTGGTTACAAAGAGATGTAACCAACATTATTTAGAAATAGATATTGGTTATAAAAGTTATTAGATAATGGAATTTTTATGTTGTTACTATTAGAAAATATGTTACCCACATTGTTGTAGAAAGAGATGTTGGTTTAAACGTCTTTAAATAAAATACTATTATTATTACTAATAGAAGAAATGTATCCCACATTTGTTAGAAATTTGTGTTGATTTTAAAATACTATTATTACCAATAGAAAATATGTATACCACATGGTTAGAAAATGATGTTGATTTTAAAAGTATTTAGATAAAACATATAAACTTTTATTACCAATATAAATAGAAAACAACTATCCCACGTTGTTTAAAAATAAATAATAATTTTGAAAGTTTTTAACAAAAATACTTATACTATTATTATCAAGTTAGACATGAGACGAGAAAGCTCCTGAAAGAAATTAACGGGGGACAACCCTAGAAAGACTTTATCGAAGAGGAGTTTGACATGTGTATATTAGGACAATTCTAATGAACAAGAAGAGAGTCGGGATCCAGAGTTTATTTTATCGCCGAGTATCACAAGATTGGTGGGTTATGGACCTTGCTTGATGTTTATCTTTTGATTTCATTTTTTGTGAATTAGCAAGGATTTGTCTCGACTTTGATCATGTTATAATCACCGATTGAAAGAGAGCTATAGGTGGCAACTGGGTTTTGGCTTTTGGATTTTACTTTTGCTTTTGGATTTGGCTTTTGGCTTTGGTTTTGCTTTTGGCTTTGCTTTTAGCATTTGGCTTTTGGCCTTTGACTTTTGGCTTTTGGCTTTTGGCTTTAGTTTTTGGCTTTTTCTTTGAATTTGGTTTTTCACTTTGATGGAAGATTTTTCAAGAGAGGCTTTAATTGGTTGGAGAGAGACTTTGAAGGACTGCTCAGAGAGGTACCCTTTTATTCTTTCTTTCCTTTCTTTGGCATAGGTTGTATTTAAATTGTCAACCTAGCATTTCCTCTTTTCATTTTCTTCTTTTTTCTTCTTCTTCTTTTCTTTTTTTTTTCTTCTTTTGACCTCTAGGAGCATCGTAACAAGAGCAGTTGAAGGAATGTTCTCTCTCCTTCTTCGGATAAAGGGATTGTCACTTTTGATGTATATATATAAGGGTGAAGCAACCTCGGGTTTGGAAAGCTGGATCATGGAGATGGTTATTTGGCCAAAGATATTGGAAGGTCTTAGGTTTTCGAATGTGGTGGAGTTGAAAGGGTCCCGAGATTTGGAAGGGTTTCGGTATATAGTGGGAAGTCCCAATGTGCTATTAACAGCACGACTGCAATGGGTTGAAGGTGATCTTTTATCAAGACAAGTTGCCTACTTTGTTGCATTCATATGTTTAATGGTTTGCGGGTCCATATCTTTGAAATGACTATTCATCAACTCGTGTAGTTTTATCATGTTTTTACATGTGTCGATAAGATTGACAATAAAGGGATACTTGACGATAAGCGGTTTTCCAAGATCGAAAAAAAAACTTGACAAGCTAAAAGAAGAGAGAAGCAAAAATTTACTTGACTCAAATATATATGGAGACTAGAAGGACTAGCGAACATGCTCTACAAGGATGGGGTTTAGACACATAATGGGTAGTTATGACAGAAAAAAAGGACACCCCTGAGGTTTGAAATCCCCCAGTCTTGAATTGTTGCTTATGATCATTGGGCCACTTGGCACCTTGGATGGGTGTAGGCTTGATCAATTTATTGAGACGTGAAGGAGTAGACTAACAAAACAACCTTCTAAACATCCTTCCTTGCCGGTCGGTAAAATTTCCCCTTTCTTAAATTGGATCCTGACTAGCTTTCAACCTTTCCTTTCTTTCCTTTCTCTTCTTTCGTGGCTCCCTATCAGTTTCTTTTTTAAGTGGTAAACCTCGACATCTCGAAGTAGGACTCACTGAAATTGTTCTTGAAATTGAGAGTGAACGATGCACTTAATCGACTAGGGGTGCATTTGTGAGAGGTTAAAAGGAAAGAGGAATTTGGAGATAGCGATAGAGGATAATGGTGAGGGGATCTCGTCTTGTCTTTATATGTTTTGGACAATAAAAAGTAAACATATAGAAAATATCCTATGTTTTGGTCGGACAAGCGTAACTTGTTTTGACAGTAAGGAGTGTTCTAAAAGATATACATGCGATATGTTTAATATTTGTTAATCTCTACGTGCGTGCACGTGAGTAAGTTATCTTTATTTATTTATTTATTTTTAAATGTAAACTAAGCATGCAATAATTTTCGACTTCTTGCAAAAGTGTTAGTAGCAGCAAAGAAAACTAACATAAAAAAATTCCAATGTATACACAGAAAGAAACTGGACTGAAAAAGAAAAGTTCCCCCATTTTTCGAAAGAATGATATATATATATATATATATATATATATATATATATATAATATCAATAAAAAAACAAGCATATTAGCAAATCCCAAAAAAAGTGAGTCTAGCCCTGTTTTGTTTTTTTTTAAAACAATCCCTAGCAGAGTTGCCACTGTGAGAACCCCATTTCGAACCTGCCCTTGCCACGTGAAAGGCGAGTGAGTTTCAAAACATTAAAGCGTGTGGAATGCACTTGGGCTCGTTGTGGACTCTAAAAATGTATGTACATAGTTGCCACCACTATTTTAAGGTTAAAAAGAGAAAAACCAAAAATAAAAAAAATGTGGGTTCGGGGGCTAATTAAGTTACGAGTTAGAAAGGGGTTAGACACCCAAGTCGCCCTTTTAATCTCACAATGAGTTTGCCAATATGCTCAATTTATTTTATATACTTTGGTTCAGAAAATATTTATACACGTACATGTAATGAAATATAATAAAGACTTATATTATATTCGTCTAAACATAAATGGAATAAAATAACAAAGTTAGAGTATAATAACAACTATTTTTCAAACTAGTTTATTAAATAAAATTATACTGACCATACAATTTATCTACATTTTGTACCCAACAAGAGCAATTAGCTAAACATGAGAATATTATGAGTATTTTACACTTTAAATATAAACGAGAAAGAGAATAAACTTTAATAGTATGTACAAATAATATAATATTTACAGGTTCAGTAAGTATAAATACTACATGTTATTTACATACTTTGAATTGAAATAGCTATGGGGACATAACCTACATCTTGTAGCATGAGTGTCTGAACCCGGTACGCCTAGTACGTATGCTTCCCCTGACCTTCCGAGAAATGAAATCTTTATGATTTTGTTGTTGTTTTTGCTGTGGTAGGTAGTATGCTTGTGCTATGCCCAAAATAGGCAAAGGCAGTGAGAGTTGTTTTGGCGCAGTTTCGCTATTCAACCCCCCTTTCTAGCCAAATACCGTCGTTACTCTATCGAAACTGCGACAAAACATCTCTCACTGCCTTTGCCTATTCTGGGCATATCGCAAGCATACTACCTACCACAACAAAAACAACAACAAAATCATATAGATTTCATTTCACAGAAGGTCATGGGAAGCACACGTAGACCACCTAAGCCTAGGCGTACCGGGTTCAGACACTCATGCTACAAGAGGTAGGTTCTGTCCCCATAGCTATTTCAATTCAAAGTATGTAAATAACATGTAGATATTTATACTTACTGGACTGTAAATATTATATTATTTGTACATACTATTAACGTTTATTCTCTTTCCCGTTTATATTTAAAGTGTAAATAGTCATAATATTCTCATGTTTAGCTAATTGCTCTTGTTGGGTACATAATGTAGATAAATTGTATGATCAGTATAATTTTATTTCATAAACTAGTTTGTAAAATAATTGTTATTATACTCTAATTTTGTTATTTTATTCCATTTATGTTTAGAAGAATATAATATAAGTCTTTATTATATTCCATTGCATGTGCATGTATAAATATTTTCTGAACCAAAGTGTATAAAATAAATTGAGCATATTGGCAAACCCATTGTGAGACTAAAAGGGCGAGTTGGGTGTCTAACCCCTTTCTAACTCGTAACTTAATTAGCCCCCGAACCCACATTTTTTGGGCAAGGGAGGAGGCTGCAGGGGGAGGCAGGCAAGAGGCTAATGCATAAGGCTTGCAGGGAGCATGGGGCAAGGTAGGATGGGAAGGAGCCTCCTTCTTCTCTTCTTCGGTGCATTGGAGGGAGAGAGGGCGGAAGAGGATGCCTCCTGCTTCTCTTGGTATGAGGAATGAGGGAGGGGAACACCTCTTTTTATTGGAAGATTCGAAGAAGGGCTACCGGTAGAGACAGTTAAAATCGATGGGCAAAACAGTAACAAAAGGTGCGACACATAGGCATTTGGGCGCGACACATCAACTTGATTTTATAGGACATTACAAATTAGGAGTATGAATTTGGGTTGCCTACAAGTGCGCTTTTTGTGTAAAGTTTCCGAGCCATAGCTCAATGAGTTTGTTTTCTCCGCTGGTGTAGTAAGTGATGATGTTGTACAATTATATACTGTTGATGTTGTTGCTTTACTATTTGATGAATTTTGTAGTCGTGTGTTAGTCCCAAAGGGTACAATACTAGGCTAGAAGGGGGGGTCGAATAGCATAAACTTTCCGTGAGAGTTCCTAAAACAAGTACTAACAACCTATTGAAAAGGTTGAAGTAATTGAAGACTTGTAAGGAAGACAGACTAAGTCTACTGGTGAAGCACTACCAGTAGACTTGGTTGTTTACTGAAGTTTGATGCTCAAGGAAATAAGTTAAATAGCAGATAAAGAGATCAATCAGTAAATATAAGAACACAAAGAATACATAGATTTTGGGATGGTTCGTACTATAAAAAGTACTACGTCCACCACCAAAGTAGTCAACCTTGGATTTGAAAGTGCTCTATGTTTTCCACTAGTTCTATTACAGAAATCTCTAATGGATCGTATACAAAATATTTGACTTTTGTTTGGGGGAGGGGAAGTGAATATCTGGGAAAACAAAATATTCATTGTGTTGAAGAACAGTTAATGAATATAACAAGATGAATAAATTAAGTAGCAATTAATGTGCAGTCTTCTTATTGTAGTTGAGGACTTCGTTGATCAATTTACGATCTCTTGAATGCACTTAGTAAGATGACTTGATGTTGTTGAATAAGTTCAGAGCATTAATTCCTTTAAGTCTTCAATGGTAGAATTTATATGCGAGCATCCTTGAGACCATTGGAGAAGATGAACTAAGTAACAACTCTATTAGGTTGGATGCATTAAAGGCAAGGAGCTGTGTTTTGACTTCTTCTTCAATTGGAAATGATCGGGTATGGAGAGGAGCAGTTACTGAGATAAGCAGGTGGAAGAGAATAGAGTTACAGACCTACAATAGTTGATACAGTCTTTACGTGTTAGACTTTATACCTGCTCTATCCAATTCAGGAGGCAAAAGTCTTCATTCTTCAAAAAAGATGGAAAGGCGTTTTCCTTGGATTCAGGAGTCAATCGTTGAAGGATTAAATTCAAACTGATATTTTATAAATATCTGAATTAATAATCCTTTTGATAAGTGATGAACTAGACATCCTGATACAAGTCATACTGCTGTTCGAAGGCAGACAAGGTCTGCTGGTGAAGACTGCTGGTGAAGCCTTAGCTGAAGTCTTCTTGCGAGGACTGCCGAAACCTGTGAAGTCTAAAAAATTATTCTAAAGGCAAAGTTCATACATAGTTGCCACGCTAACTGGTACATAGCCCATTTAGCCACTAAGTATATAACCTAATGTAATGTATGAACAAATGCAAATCTAAGATACCATGAGAATGAACAATCTACTCCTATTTGCATCTCGTCATCATTACTTACAAATAAGGGCTATGAAAGCTAATGGATAGATAATAGCATGTTAGAAGAGATTTTAAGTTTTATAACGGTAGACATGCCTCTATCGATAAGAGCACCTCAAGTATAATAGTTAATCATGGCCTTTTTCCTTTTCCTTTGGCTGCTCTTTCAGCTGCTTCCCTTTCTCGGCCTAGATGCTCGAGTTCTTCAACTCTTCTGGCATACTCTTCATCAGCTAGATTCTATTGTCTGATAGATCGAGAACGGTAGTCAAGTTCTTCATGTAGTCTGTTGTTCTCCTCCATTAGAATTCGGTTCATAGACCGTAATTGTCTCTCCTCCGTGATGGCCAGATCACGTTCGTGCTCAGCAGAAATTCGATCATGTGCTTCAGAAAGAGCTTGATCATTGAGTTCTAACACATGAAGGTGGTTGTGGCCAAGATGAAGGGTGATGCTGTGAAAGAGCTGGTAGAAGAGAGTTGAGGAGAGACGGACACACTTCTTCCACTAAGCTTCCATGTTGATCTTCAGGTCAGTAGACTCTTGCCTGACCTCTCCAAATCTAGTCCAAATATCCTCTTGAAATTGGCGAAGGATGTTGGTATTCCTGGCAGCAGCCTTGGATGATGCAATTGCTATCTCAGCAGCAGCAGTGGAGATATTAGTTAATTCTCCATGTATGTTGTAGATGGCATCTAGTCTTCTTATTATGTCTTCATTAGCCAGGCTGGAGGGAGTGGGGTCAAGTTCTACATGCACTTGCTTAACAGCAGATAATCATGTAGACAGAGTCAGTAGCAGCAGTAGGTCTGAAGAGCTGCTGGAGGGGTGGAGTGGTGGATGTGGAGGTTGAGGAAGAATCAGGTGATGGGAACATTGGGGTGGATGATGAAGAATCGGGTAGAGGTGGTGAAGAAAAAGGGGTTGGGTGAATTTCAATATCTGTGTCTGAATGATCACAACTATTGGAAGGGGTAGGGATTGGGTCAGTGGAGAACCAGAAGGAAGGGTGGGGATAGGAAGGGTCTTTTGGTCTCATTGGTTTAGGTTCTGGTGGAGGGGGAGCATGCTTGGGAAAAAGGTTTGCTATTAAAGAAATTTCAAAAATGAACTTCATAGCAGTGGTGGATAGGATGTGGGGGGGAACCAATGTGTGAGGATGTAGGGAATGGATGGATTTGGCTTGGATGGTGAAGTGATAGTGGGTGAGGAAGGGTTTTGTTGGGTAAGAATGGGGGATGGTGAAGGAGTTGGGTTGGGTGAGTAGTTGAAGGGAGAGGGAGGTGTTTGGATAGGTGAATGGGTAGGCTCTTCCTAAGGAATAGAGTCCTCTAGAGTGATAGGCTCCTCCGAAGGGGTTAGATCCTCATGAGTAGATGACTCAATAGGAATGGTTATTGAAAGGCTAGAAGTTGGGTTGCTAGCAGTCTTCGTTTTCTGCCTCAGCGGCTGGACAGGAGATCCAGAGGTTTCATCGACAGGGATGCTGGTTGCTGGGTAGGTAGGCCTTTACGCAATTGCCTGTGTTTGGGCTTAGGTGTGGGTTGGTCAGGCGAGGATTTTCTTTTGAGGGTTTGGGTTGGCTTGGGAGAAGATGTTTTTGGTTTAGGTTGGGATGAGGGTTGAAAGGTGGAGGTTTGTCCCGTAGCATAGGAGGAACTACCAGCAGACTTTGCACTACGTCTGCTGGCCTTCAGTTCGGCCCTTATCCATTCTTCCTAAAGCTTTTCAATTTCAGCTTCTTGCCTTGCCTTAGCAGATTTTTTCTTCTTGGCAACAAGCTTTGCTTCATCTGGCGAGAAACGAGCAGCTTTCCTAGCTTGTGCAACCATAAAGCGCTTAACCAGTTGATCTGGCTTATCGGCCAGTAGCTTTGCCTCTACAAGAGTATCCCTGGAAAAAGTAATGCCAGCAGGATTTTTCCTCTGCTCCTTCGCTGCTTGCTTAGCAGCATGAGCTGTAGCCCTGACAGCATCATAAGCATCCATGTTTAAGCGCCTGACTATCATGGGGGAAGGTTTGGCAATCATCTCTGGGAGATCTTGGAGAGCCCTTTCAGTTGTCTCCGCTTGTTCTTGTAGTCAAAGTACTTATTGAAGAAGGTAGCGGTCAATTACTTGTCCTTCGTCACTTTCCTCAGCTCCGCCGGCTCAACAGCAGAGTTGATCATGGGAGCCATTCTTGAAGTGGAATGACTTTTCCAACAGGTGGCTTGAACAATATACATCAAAGGGAAAGACATTTCTGAGCAATTTTCCTTGGGGTTCTTTGCAATATCTGCTCCTCTCATTACTTCCTAGGCTCCATCAGCCTCAGCATTAGACAGCTCTCTATTGCCACCATAGTAGTGGACCCTAATCACCTTGGAAATATTTCTAGTAGTGAGGGTGAAAGGGCGACCACGAATCCATCCTCGCATACACGAGGGAGGTTTAGTGTCTATCTCCATCCTCTGGTAGAACTTCTCAAGAAGCATATTGCTGTAGGCAGTGTCGTGGAGTGTAAAGAGGGGGAGAATTCCTGAAGTGTACATATCTTCGTACATCTTTGCTTCGGCAGCAAAAGTACGAACATAATCTCACTCGATACACATTCCAGAAGGTAAGCATTGGCTGGAAGTTCCTGGATGATGTCATGAGGGGCTGGATTGAGAGGAAATCCAGGAAGGTTGATAGAAGCATCTGGGGCAATAACTTCCTCAGGGTGTGTAACCTTCCCTAAGCAGACCAAACAACCAAAGATTTCATTTTTGAATATATATATTTAAATAAAATTGAAACCCTTAAATGTTTTGAGTGCAGATTCTTACAGAGAAACAACAATGGGTATATCTCAAAGAAATAAACATTTTAAGCATAGAGATAACCGAAAGGTTTCAAGGATTTTCAAAAATTCAACAATGGCGGAACATAAAAAGTTACACAAAGCGTCTTTTCGTATTCCTTAAGAAAACACAACCAAAATGAAATAAAAACAATACAAAGTGTATACGAAGATTCAAAGAAGGATTGGAGTGCTTACCATTGTGGCTTGAATCGAAAAGGAAGAAGACTGAAGAAGAAAGAATGGCAGTTGCAGAGAAAAAATAGGGTTTTTGCAAGGAAGGAGAGAGAGAGAGAGAGAGAGAGAGAGAGAGAGAGAGAGAGAGAGAGAGAGAGAGAGAGTGAGAGAGTTAGAGTATTGGTAGAAGTTTTTGAAATGGCGGTTAAGTGACTATATAAAGAAAAAAATCACTTTATTGATGAGAGGATGGATGATTGACATGTGTCTTTCACAGTCCACTCATTTAGATATTTTGAAACTTAATCAACGAAAAGTTAAATTTAAGCCTTTTAAGTTTTCAAAAAGTTTTACCCTCTATTTAACTTTTAACTAAAATACTAACCTGGACTTAATGCTTTTGAGCCTTAAACACACAACAGAGTTAGTAACAATTAAAGTCTGCTGGTATGAATCAACTTTAAACTTAAAAATAAACTTAAGATGTAGGATCGATCATACCCAGACCTCTCCTTATATAAGAAAACCTATTAGCATCTAGTTGCTTGGTGAGAATGTCAACCAATTGATGTTGAGTTGGAACATATTCCAAACTAATGTTACATTTTCCACATGATCTTTAAGGAAGTGATAATGTATATCAATATGCTTTGTCTTTGAGTCCATCACTGGATTCTTTGAGATTGAAATTACAAAAGTGTTGTCACACTTATTTGGAAAATTTGTAGTCTTGATGTTGTAGTCCACTAGTTGTTGCTTCATCCAGAGTAGTTGAGAGCAACAACTTCTGGCAGCAATGTATTCTACCTTGAATTTGCAACTGAGCCTTGCTTCTTGCATGACCATGAGACAAGTCTATTTCCAAGAAATTGACAAGTCCTACTGGTGTTTCTTCTTCTCACTTTGTAGGTTGCGTAGTCCACATTTGAGTATCCTTCTAAATCAAAGTTGTTTTTTCTTGAATACCCGATACCCAGATTTGTAGTTGTTGAAACATATTTGATGATACGTTTAGCTGCAAGCAAATGTGATTCCCTTTGATTTGCCTGAAATCTAGCACAAACACAAACAACAAACATTACATCAGGTCTACTAGTAGTAACGTAAAGAAGTGAACCTATGATTCCTCGGTACTTGGTCATGTTCTCTTACTTTCCTTTCTCATCATTCAAGATGACAGTCAATAGACATTGGTGTCTCAAATCCTTTAGCTGAATCAAGACAAATTTTTCTTATAAGTTCCTTTCCATATTTGGTTTGGCTGATGAAGATCCCATCTGAAGTCTTTTGAATCTGAAGTCTTATAAATTAGGTGAGCTCTCTTATCACGCTCATCTCGAACTTGCTTTGCATCAGCTTCTTGAATCTTTTGCACATGCTTTCTGCTAGTCCCAAAGGGCACAATAATAAGCTAGAAGGGGGGTGTTGAATAGCTTAGTTAACATTTAAAAACTTTTAAAAACTTTTGGTAATAGTTCATGAAACAAGTACTTGCAGCCTATTGAAAAGGTTAAAGTAATGGATGACTTGTTAGTAAGATAGACTAAGTCTGCTGGTGAAGCACTACCACTAGACTAGGCTGATTACTGAAGTTTGCTGCTCAAAGGAATAAGTTAAAACGAAGATAATAATATCAAATAGTAAGCAACATAGAACACAAAGAACACAGTTATTTTGAGATGGTTCACACTATAAAGAGTGCTACATCCACCACCAAAGAAGTCAACCTTGGATTTGAATGTGCGCTTTGTTTTCCACTATTTCTTTTACAAAAATCTCTAATGAATCGTGTACAAAATATCTGACTTGTGTTTGGGGGTGGGGGGAGAATTGAATATCAAGTATTTTTTGTTGATGAATAATGCTTTGAAGTGTGTAGGAAACTTTTTCTCTCTCTAGGCTGGCCGTCTAGGGTTTATTGTGACCAAATTCTTCAGCCGGCGGCTATGGCCGTAATCCCACCTCTAGACCCTCCTCCGATCTCCAAACCTTCTTCCTCTGTTGAAGCACTCACAGCCTCGCCTTCTATTCCTTCCTTCGTCATCCCACCATCTTCGTATAAAGGGGAACTGCTCTCAAACTTTCTCCTGAGATTATAGAATCCCTCGCCAAACCTTTCAGCCTTGCTCTTGTTGGTAAGTTCTCTCACGACCGTCCCTCTATGGAAGCCACCCGAAAATACTTTAGCACCATTGGTCTAAAAGTAGCTTGTAGTGTTGGGCACTTGGATCCTAAACATATCCTAATTCAGGTTCATAATAGTGAAAACTATCAACGTATTTGGATGAAAGGCCAATGGTTCTTGGGCAAGTTTCCCATGAGCATTTTTAAATGGACTCCATGTTTCAAGCTGGACGTGGAAAGCTCTATTGTTCCCGTCTGGTTTGCTCTCCCCGAACTTCCGATTTATCTATTTAACAAGTCAGCTTTGTTTTCCCCGCTTCAATGTTCAGACGACCTCTTATGCTTGACCAACCTACAATTAATCTCTCACGCCCTATCGTTGCTCGAATTTGTGTTGAAGTAGATTTATTAAAAACTTGCCCCAATAGGGTTTGGGTGGATTGTGGCTCAATGATTCCTAGTTTCTGGCAGCCTCTTGAGGCAGAAAACATGTCTCTTTACTGCAAGCACTGTCTTCGGCAAGACAATAATGAACTCAATTGCAAAGTTAAAAACCCTACTCAAACACCTACTGATGACTCTACCCCAAATCCTTCCCTACCTCGTCAAAGATGGACTCTAAAAAAGGTAGCCCATGCCACGGTGAATGGACAGGCAGACAATTTGATTCCTGAAAAAGGAAAAGACATTGAGGAAAAGGGCACTAACAATTTGCTTCCGGAAAAAGGAAGAGACTCTGAGGAAAAGAGAACTAACCAGTTGCTTAATGAAGATAACACTCATAGTGAGATCCATTCCCCAAATCCTCATTTGTCTGCCAATAGTAACTCTTCTTCGTCAATACAAGTTGGTTCATGTTTTGTTAACAAAATTATGCCCTCTCATGGAACACCTTCGGCCCTTCAAGAAGATCCTAGTCCTCCAAATTCTCCTTGCTCAAGGGACCACACTCAACCTTCTTTTCATGTTGAGGATATTACATCTCCTAAAAGGCAAGTTTGTATTTCCCCGATAGATTCGTTGTTCTTAACACGTTGGACAATGAAGAGCATGTTGAAAGTATCAATTTACAAGCTCTTAATCTTGAAGGTTAAATACCCCTCCTCCCAAACCTAAACCTCCTATTCCTCCTTTAGTCAGACAAACAATATCGAAGGCTAACAAGCCCTCTTCTACTGATTCCCTCAATCGTGTTTAATGGTTTGCAAGGTCCTCTTTTGGAATGTAAGAGGTATTGGTAACGAACCATCTGTAAGTCGCCTCAAACAGCTTGTTAAGCTCCACAATATTTCCGTTGTTGCTATTTTTGAGCCTATGTTAGATTCATCTAAAGTCTCTTTCATCACCCGCCGGTTAAACTTCAGGTTCTCTTTTTCTAACTCTTCTAGCTCTATCTGGGTTTTTGTTAAAGCAAGCTTTACTTGTAGCCTTATTCAGGAATCTCCTTAGCATGTTACTCTTCAATTTAAACACTTTTCTTGGCCATTTAATGCTATTTTCTCTTGTATTTATGCGAGGTGTGACTCTCGTGATCGGCAAGATTTGTGGGATGATCTGATTCAAATTAGCTCTTGTAATTCTCACACTCTGTGGCTGCTTGGCGGGGATTTTAATATAAACACACTTCCCATCATCTAGTGGCTTTCCGATTTCTTAACATCTGGACCAATCATAACTCTTTCAAGGAGATTGTTTCTTAGGCTTGGAATCAGCCTGCTACTGGCAGACCTATGCAAAAATTCTCTTGCAAACAGCTCAATGTTAAGGCTGCTCTTAAATTCTGGAACAAAACTGTGTTTGGTAATATTTTTGACAATCTCCATGCTGCTGAAGAGGAGGTTCTGGAGATGGAGTTGTTTTATGAACTCAACAACTCCCCAACCAACCGCGAAAATCTGATGAATGCCCAGGCTAAACACCGTCGGTTCCTTTTACATGAGGAAGAGCTTTGGCGTCAAAAAAGCCAAGATTAAATGGTTGTAGAAAGGGCAGGGTAACTCGAAATTATTTCATGCGTCGGTTAAGTAGGCTCAACGTCGTCTTCATATCCACTCTATCTCAGATAATAAAGGCAATACTCTCATAACTGAGATGGACATCAAGTAGGCTGCTATCAATTATTTTAGTTCTCAACTTCAATATGAGGGCTTCTCTTCTTCTTATCAGGATATGATTCCTTCTATCATCAGGTCTGCTTAGAATGAATCTCTTATAGCTCCTCCTTCTATGTCTGAGATCAAGGCTGCTATTAATGCTCTAAACAGAGACAGTGTTACTGGCCCTGATGGCTTCACAGGGAAATTTTATTCCTCCTGCTGGGACATTATTGGTACGGACTTTCACCAAGCTATTTTGGAGTTCTTCTCGGGATTTTCTCTCCCACGTTCTTGGTCTAGTACTCTTATTGCCATGATCCCTAAAGTTGACAGACTCGCAACTTTCAAAGATATTCATCCTATCAGCTTGTGTAACTTCTGCTCTAAAGTTATATCTAAAATTTTCTCTTCTAAGCTTGCTATTATCTTGCCCACATTATTTCAGAAAATTAGAGTGCTTTCACTAAAGGGCGTACTATCCAAGATAACATCCTTTTAGCTCAGGAAATGATGACCCATTTGGGAAAAAGAGTTAATGGATCTAATGTTGTCCTCAAGCTGGATATGGCCAAAGCTTTTGATTGGGTTTCTTTGGTTTTTCTCACTAGTGTTCTTAGAAAATTTGGATTCCATGAGATTTTTATTGACCTCATCTGGAGACTTATCTCTGATAATTGGTTCTCGGCAATAATTAATGATGATCAAGTTGGCTACTTTTCTTCCTCTCGGGGTCTTTGCCAAGGAGATCCTCTTTCTCCTAGCCTTTTTATTATAGCGGCGGAAGTTTTTAGTCGAAGCATCAACCATCTCCATTCTCAATCCCCGTCTTCTATTTTCTCAACTGTCGGTGGTTGTCCTATCATTTCCCACCTTGCATTTGCTGACGATATCATTATCTTCTTTAACGGTAGCAAGGCCTCTCTCTCCCAGCACAAACATCTTATGCAGGACTATGAGGCTGCCTCTGGTCAACTAATCAATCGTTCCAAAGCTCTTTCTTTGTTGCCCCCTCCACCTAGGCAAACCGAAGCAATCTTATTAGTTTAGTCTTGGATTTCCAAATGGGAACTCTTCCTATTATTTATCTTGGCTGCCCTCTATATCTTGGCCGTAAAAAGAAGTCCTACTTTGATTACTTACTTCTCAAGCTTCAACGCCGGATCAGTTCTTGGATGGGGTCTTTTCTTGATACGACCGGCCGTATCATTCTTATCAAGCATGTTCTCCTCTCCATTACTAGTTATCAAATAGCCTCCATTAACCCTCCTTTATCCATTAGCGCGATGATCGATAGGATGCTTTCTAATTTTTTCTGGGGGCAACTGGATGGCAAAAATAAAAGCCATTGGGTCTCTTGGTCTACATGTTGTAGGCCTGTCTCGGAAGGAGGAATTGGAGTTTATTCTATGGCTGATTTGATCAGGCCTTATGGTTTGAGGTTGTGGTGGCATGTTTGTACTGTTTCCAACCTTTGGACTTCCTATCTGAAAGTTAGGTATTGTTCCTGTCACCATCCTAGCATTGTTCTTTCCAAGGGCTCCCACATCTGGCGTAGAATGCTTAAGGCTAGAGACATTGCTGATCCTCAGATTTTCTGGGTTATAGGCCAGGCAAATTGTTCTCCTTGGTTTGATTACTAGATTTGTGATCTCCGTATTGACAAACCGATAGATAGCCGCATCACTACTGATCGCGACCTTATTCCCAGCCTGTCTAACCCTCAATCTAGTAACAACACTGCTCTCCCTCGCTCTATGATAGACTGTATCAAAGCTCAGTTCATCACCCTTAATGAAGAAGATGATCGGCCTGTTGGGTTAGTACTCCTCAAGGTAATTTCACTTTAAGCTCAGACGTCTCCGTTGTTAGAAATGCTCATCACCGCATGCTTTCAGTCGACTTTATTTGGCACAAATCCTTTGGTGCATTTTTTGTAGACTTCTTCCTCTTGATGAAGGCCTTTGGGGTAAAGGTTTTTTACTTGCTTCTAAATGCTCCTGTTGTGACTCTAGCAATATCGAGACCTTCGACCATGTCTTCATCTCTAGTAGTACTGCCTCTAGTGTTTGGAGACACTTCCACTCAATTTTTGACGTCCTATTTCACCCGTGCCTGATCCAGTAGCGCTGCCTTGCTTGGTGGTTGCATCGAAAGTCTCTTATCTTCATTGTGGTTCCCTCCCTCATTATTTGGCATATTTGGAAATTCCGTAATACCGCGATTTTTGAAGGGGTTAGGCATTTGGTTCATTCCTTGATTATCAACATCAATTCTGACCTCAAGGCTATCCTTTAGGCTGCCAACTTCTATATCTCCAATCTTTCCAATTCTCCTCAAATCTCTTATGGGCAGCATAAGCGGGTAACCATTCAGGCTGTTTCTTGGGACAGACCCTCTATGGGTTGCTACAAACTTGATACGATAGGGCAAGTCGGGCCAACCCTGGTCTTAGTGGTGGAGGTGGTATTTTTCGTAACACTCAAGGAGCTTGTGTATATGATTTCTTTAGTTTTTATGGTGATTGCACCAACATGATGGCTGAGCTGCGCGCTCTTCATTCGGGCCTTCTTTGGACATGAGCATGGTTTTCAAGATGTCATTATTGAAATTGACTCTAAGGTTATTCTTGATTGCATAACTAAGAACCAAAATTTCCCTGGTTGTATTCTTATATCTTTCGAGATATCCTCCGGCTTCGAAATATTGGTCATTATACTTTGAGGCACTGTTTCCGTGAAGCTAACAAAGTCGCAAATAGCCATGCTAATTTGGCTTGTGACTCTCAGGCATATTCCTCTTTCCTCTCGGATGTGGACATTCCTTGTGCTATCAAATGGCTTATTTTGTTAGATGCTAGTAGAACTCCTTATGTTAGAATTTCTCAATGTTTTTGCTAATGTATTTCCTTTTGAGGTTAGGCTCCTCTGTCCTCCCAGTTATAAGGGCAAGGCTGGTTGTCCCCCTCAAGTTTGTTCTCCTTATTTTATTAATAAAATCTAGCAGGGTGCCGCCCCTGTTTCCCTATAAAAAAGAAAAAAGAAAAAAAGAAAAAAGAAGTAAATGATTAGTAGTTGATGTAGATCTTCTTGTTGTTATTGAGGACTTCTTTGATTAGTTAATGATTTCTTGAATGCACTGAGTATGATGACTTGATGTTGTTGAATAAATTCAGAGCATTGTGTTCTTCAGTCTTCAATTACAGTATTTATATCGGAGCATACTTGAGACCATTGGGGAAGTTGAAGTGAGTAATAACTCTATTAGGTTGATTGCATTAAATACATCGAGCTGCTTTGTTCACTTCATCTCCAACTGGAACTGATCAAGGTATGGAGAAGAGTAGGAACTGGAAGTAGCATGTGGGTGACAAACAGAGTTGTAGACCTGCAGCAGTTGGTACAGTCTGTTTGTGTCAGGTTGCAAACCTACTTTGCCATGTTCAGAAGGCGAAAGTCTTCATTCTTCGGAAAAGCTGGAAAGGCGTGTCTTGGAAGTCAGGAGTCAAATGACGATGGATTAATTCAAACTCAATTCAAAGATAACTGAATTAAGTAATCCATTTGATGAATTGGACATCCTGATAATCTTGACATGTCATGTTGTCCGAAGGTAGACAAGGTCTGCTGGCGAAGACTGCTCGTGAAGCCTTTGCCGAAGTCTTCTGTCAAAACCTGTGAAGTCTAAAAATATTCTAAAGGCAAAGTTCTATACACAGTTGTCACGCTAACTGGTACGCAAACCATTTAGACATTAAGTATAGAACCTAATGTAATGAATGAGAAAATACAAATTAAGATATAGTGAGAAACAACACTTTCATTTGTAGATCCAAAGATGATGTCGTCCACATAGATCTGTAGTAGTAGATAATATTGGCCTTTGTGCTTAAGGTTGAACAGAGTTGTATCTATTCTTCCTCTCACGAATCCTTCTTCAATTAAGAACTTGGATAGAGTTTCATACCAAGCTCTGGGAGATTGTTTAAGGTCGTAAAGTGCTTTCTTGAGTCGATATACTTGATCCTCTTTCTGTTTGATAACAAAACCTGGAGGCTGTTCAACGTATACTATTTATTGAAGATCACCATTGAGAAAAGCACTCTTCACGTCCATCTGATACACTTTGAAGTCCATGAACGCTGCATAAGGTAGAAAGAGTCTAATTGACTCTAACCTAGCAACAGGAGAAAATGTTTCATCGTAGTCAATTCCTATTTCCTGTCGGTAGCCTTGAGCAACCATCCAAGCTTTGTTCCTTGTAACATTTCCATCTTCATCTCTCTTGTTTCTGAATACCCATTTAGTGCCTATGACTGGATGACCAGTAGGCCTTTGAACTAAGCTCCACACTTTGCATCTTTTAAACTTGTTCAGCTCTTCTTGCATATCTTCAATACAATAGTGGTCTTCAAAAGCTTCATCAATCTTATTTGGCTCGATCTCAGATATGAATGTGAATGCAAATATAGTCTCATTTCAAACACTTCTTCTCGTACGAACTCCTGTACTGAGATCATCAATGATTTGAGAGATACGATGATCTCTTGCTTCAATAATTGTTGGAGGAAGATCACTCATGGTTGGTTCTTCCCTTAATAATTCTGGAGTAGGGGGAAAAGATGATTCACCAAAATCAAGTTCAAAAGAGGTTGGTTCTTCGTGACCTTCATTTTCTGGTGAACATGAAGGATGGGTGATCTACAAAGGTATTTGAGGTAAAACACAAGAGATGGGTTCTAGATCAATAGAAGAGTTTGAGGAGGCACCAGCAGGATTGAAGTCTACTGGTGCTGGGTTAGGAAGAATTGGAGATGCTGCTATTGGAGGATTCCGTGGAGATGAAGTAGAAGCTTGATTTGTACCAGTCTCAACATCATCAGAATCATCAGCAACATTTAGAGCCACTTGTAGCTCTAATAAATCATATTCATCAAAAGTAACCTGCACATATTCTATAATTTTCAAAGAAGATTTGTTAAATATGTGAAATGCTTTTGAATGATTAGAATAGCCCAGAAATATTCCTTCATCTGATTTTGAATCAAAGTTGCCTCTATATTCTTTTCCATTATAGAGAATAAAACATTTACAGCCGAATATTTTGAAAAATCCTACATTTGGGGCCCTTCCTCTCTATATTTCATATGAAGTTTTATTATGAAACTTGTTTACCAGGGATCGATTCTGAGTGAAGCAAATAAAGTTGACAACTTATGCTCAGAAATACTTCAAAAGTTTAGCTTCTGTCAACATAGTTCTTGCTGCTTCAATAAGTGTTCTGTTCTTTCGTTCAGCTACACCATTTTGTTGAGAAGTCCCGACAGAAGAAAAGTTATGGCCGATCCCGTTGTCATCACAATATCTTTCAACACCGTTGTTCTTGAATTCGATGTTGTTGTCTGATCTGATGTCACTTATGTCTTCAAGCTTTTCAGTTTGAAATCTTCTGAATAGAGCAGTGACCAGATCATATGTCTCATCTTTTGATGTCATTGTTTCAATCCAAGTGAATCGTGAGTAGTCATCAACTACTACAAGTATGTACTTGTCTCCAAAGATACTGATAGTAGTGATTGATCCAAAGAGATCCATGTGCAGAAGTTGAAGAGGTCTCAATGTTGACATAACAGGCTTGCTCTTAAAGGAAGAATTAGAAAGTTTACCTAGTTGACAAGCTTTACAACTTTTGTCATGGTCAGCAGACACCGTAGGTAGACCTTTGACAAACCCATCTTTGGAGAGCTTCGAGAGGTACTTGAAGTTGAGGTGACTGAGACGTTTGTGCCAAAGCTAGTTGTTGTCACGAATGTTGTTGGAAACTAGGCAAAGGCTAGAGGATCTCCTAAGTTTAAGTCGTCTACATAGACGTTTCCTTCTCTATTGCCGATCAGCAGAGTTGAGCAGGATTCACTATATTTGATGAGACACTGGTCGGTGGAGAATTTGCCAATAAGACCCTTGTCGCAGAATTGGGATATGCTCAGAAGATTATGCTTTAAGCCATTCACTAGAGAAACTTTACTGATAGATGTATTCTCTCTAGTGATTAAGCCATACCGAATTGTCTTCCCTCTTGAATTATCGCCGAATATCACCATTGGATCTTTAGCTTCAACTATATCTAAAAGTAGACTTCTATTCCCTGTCACGTGCCTTGAATAGCCACTATCAAGGTACCAGATGTCCTTATCTTCTGAATCTATAGCCATGAAGCAGACCTAAAAATAATCAAGGAAACAAGGTCCCCTTTATTTTCTTTTGGGTCCTAATGATTAGAAATCTTTTGGGACCCATACCTGCCTAACTTTGAGAGAATTAGGTCTCTTAGATTTTGGTGTGAACCTTAGCAGAGATTATTGGGCCAGATGGCCTAAACAATTGCAAGAATGGCAAAGGTAAAAGTTTCCATAGAGAACTGTGATCTGCTTTTGCTGTAGAGTGCTTGTGACTTTCTTTCTTTCCAATAGCACTCTTGGGTTCAACAGGCTTGTTGACAGTAGGCTTGAGAGGTTTCTTGTGAGTGTTCTTGGAGTGCGCAATTAATAGCAAACATAGCTTTGTTGTTGGAGACCTAGGAGCATCCACCAGAACTCCTTTAAGCTTAGTGTCAGCTAGCTTGGGAGCCTTGGCCTTTTCATAGACAAACTTGATAGGCACCAGTAGAGATTTCGTTTGTTTAGCGCTAGCAGACTTTGCCTTAGCAGAGCTACTGTCGATAGACTTAGATTTCTCTAGTGTTCCTTTAACAAGCTTCTAATCAGAAGCAACAACTTTGGCTTTCCCTTTGTGAGCCTTGGGGTAAATGTATAGCCAAGTCCACGTTTACATTTGTTACCAAAGGTTTGTTTGGAGAAGGAAAGATCAACAGCAGTCTTGGAGGATTTGCCTTCCTTTGTGACAGAAAAGCTTGCTAGGTTGTGCTCATCTTTTATAGCCTAAGCCTGATTTGTCTCCACTTCGCTTTTGGCTAGATAGGATTCTTTGAAAGGTTTCCTTGGAGCTGTTCTAAGAGTCAATGGTATTTTGCAAGGCCTCTTTTTCCTGGTCTAGCCCTTTGATGTGCACAAATAAGCACTAAACTTTGTCACATAGGAATTTGTTTTCTTCTTTTAGCTTGATACTCTTTTGTTGACAGCTATTGAGAGTTTGAATCTCAGCTACCTGCACATATTTCTCAGCAGCAAGCTTTTCATAGTTCTTTGCAAGCTTTACATAGGTTATCCTAAAGGTGTTGAACTCCTCAAACATATCTTGATTATTCTTGAGCAGTTCTTCCTTACTGAAGTTCTTGCAGTTGTTCTCAACCTTTTCACAGGGATGAGGTGAGATCTCGACTTGATTTTCAGAGTCGTAGGTGGGACTTGATTTTTGATCTATTAAGCATATGCTGGCTTGCTCAAAATCATCCTCATCTTCTTCTGAATTAGTCTCAAACCATGTAGCAATATGATTTCCTTCAATGTCCTTAGCTAACATACCTCTTTGTTTTTAAACTTTGTTATAAGGAGGTTTTCAGTATGTTTCAAATTTTGGATTTGGACATTTGGAAGCAAAATAACTAGGTTTCCTACAATTATAACAGTGTGAGAACCCAAACCCCTTTACATGAACAACATCATTATAACATGTTTATTATGTGTCTTGACATGTTAGAGACTTCATTTCATTTGTATCATGTTTGCAATGAGTTGGTTAAGATGATTATAAAGTGATTGTCTTCCATGTGTTGCATACTTTGTTGTTGATGTTTCGAGTGTTTATCTTAACATGTTAGCACTTAAATAAGTCTCATTGGAGTCTTAGTACCTTGCATATAAGATTTATAATGTTCTTCATGATCATTGCATGCTTGGTTGAAAGTTTAAAAGCTTCGTTGCTTCGTTTGTGTTTTGAGGTTGTTCATCATTGCTTGTATTGCTTTCTTGTCGTCTCGAGAGATGTTCGTTTGAGTTGTAGGTCTTGAATGCAAGCCATAACCATGTTTAAACAAGCCTTATACATGTTCAAGTTATTCTATTTTGAGTTGGGTTTGATTTGTGTTTGATTCGTTGGCCAATTGTTGAGCGATTATAGCCATGTTTTAGCTTGTTTCGGAGGTTGTTCGGGTGTGTTTCCAACTTGTTTTGAGTTGGGTTACACCTTAGGATGGTTGCCCATGAGTTTGAGATCATTTAGGACAAGTTTAGAACAAGTTTGAGACATGAACCTCGCGGCCGCATGGCTCTTTGATCACTGGCTCGCGTGGAGATGCTGAGAGCTGTCCAAAATGTGCAGACCTTGTTCAACAGGACCATGCAATCGCATGGTCCATCTTTGAAGCGACCGCATTAGTCCTGAAAATTCACTTATGGGATTTTGGCTTAGTTTTGGTTGATGACCACAAAGCCCTTGTCCCTTGGACGTCTTGAGTGACCCAAGCCACCTTTGTTGACCCTATTACAACCTCTCTAGACCCTTGGATGAATCCTTATCAAGGGCTAGCAAGCCATAGCCAATAGGAAGCAAGATAACCCCCTTCACTTGGATGATGGTTTACTTGGAAGGTATAAAAGCAATTTTCAGCCTATTCAGCCATTTGTGACCACCAAGCTTTATCATTTGCTGAGAGTGACCACCATTTTCGTCCATAAGAAGAAGCCTACCTTGAGTGACTATTTGCCGGAGTTCCAGTGATCCGATCGGCGATCCGAGACCGCCGAATCGAAGGCCTTGCTCTCCTCTACAACAATCCTTGGTTTAAGCTTCCTTCCATCCATTATTCATAGGCTTAAGGTGAGTTGACAATTCCAGAATTTTCATGTTAAATATTATGACATGTCCCCTTCATTATAGTTGTTCTATTGATGCTTAGGAACACTTTTTGTGAAGAAGAATCCTCCATTTCAACCTATGAAATGTGTGTAGGATTTTATGATTTCTTTATGAAGTTGTGATTTTGACTTTGTGTAAAGCATGAATGTTGTTTATTATGTGCTTAGGAACAACTCTTGTGAAAGAATATGTTTCAATTGTAAGTTTAACAAAATCACCGATTCTAGGGTTTGAAACTCGGGAATGTGTTTATGGCTAGTTTAAGGTCATGAACGGCTTAGTTATTAAGTTCTAAATGAATGGAGAACATAGGGAAGGGCAATGTGATGCATATAGTATCAATGCTCTACTAGTTGCATTTTTAGTAATGACTCACCGGAGTTGAGATTAGGGAGTTATTGAACAATACCGACTCCACATTCAATCCGTACGACGTTTGTAGTTCGTTAGACTAATGTATTAGCTTACGTGACTTTGGTATGAATTGAAGGGAATGTTTGATATGTGTGCTTATAAGACTCAATCGAGTTCTTATGCGGTTTATATGATTGTGTGAAGCAAATGCATAATTGAGAGCATGTTGTAGAATGATGTATCTATTTGACATGTTGAATTCGCTCTTGTCGAATTCCTATTTGATTCCTTAATGAATAAACACCTACTTGTTGAATAAGTTCGCTCTTGTCGAACTTGTTCCTTATTTGAGATTTTATGACGAGTAAACATCTACTTGGCATTGCATTAGTCCAACTGGCATATTTGGTTGAGTCGATGGTGTGACAATGCATCGCCGTCATGAGTTATGGGATTCGTGATAGTGATGGGTTGTTATACCGGGTTTTTATCACACACCCTCCGTTGGCCTGGGGGAAGTAGCCCCTTTGTAACCAAGAGCACATTGGCAAAGTCTAATTACCAAGTAGAGAGCTTGGTACCCGAGTAGAGAGCTCGGTACTTTGATACATCAATCACGGGTATCACTGGCACGAAAAGTTAACGTTGTGTATTGCAGGAGCTACGTAGCGGCACTGGTTCGATAACATATCCTCTTAATATGTGATTTACTTTTATAGCACTTATGTGAAACAATGTGCTACCATGGATATGTGATTTATGTGTTTATTAAATGAATGCTTTGATTGACTTGATATTAAAGATGATATCTTGCTATGTATGTTGCATGATGCCATGACATGCATAATTGTTAACTCACAAAGTCTTTATGACTTACCCCCTCCCTTTTACTGCTTTAGATCCGAGCCATCCAGGTATCTCTCGTTGAGGCGTTGCAGGGTTCGTGCTTGTCCGAGATCACTCGCGACGAGGTTGTTCTCTTTAGATGTCCTTCTTTTGGAACTCTTTTGTAAGGACATTGGGATTAGCAAGTCATTTAGACTTCGCTTTTGGGAACTTGGTTTTATTGTATTTATGTCTACACTTGTAGTAACATGTATCTTATTTTGAGTGCCAGCGCTTGTACGCCGAGCCTTGTATTGATGTAGTTGGTTCACTTGCTTTATGTCTTCCGCTGGGCATCACTTTAGCTCTTATTTACTTATGTTGTTTCTCCGGCATGTTGTAGCTGTCGAGGTATATTTGCATGAACTGCTTAGTGTTGGGTTCCGGTTGTAAAGTCGCCAATGAATTGATATACTTGTCTTTAATTACTAATACCAGGTTTAAAAAGTTTTAAAATTTTCCGGCCCTTTTGTGCCGAGTCGCGCTTCATCCACAATGTTGCGTCACGTCGTTTTCTATAATTGAGTCCTTGCATGTATTGTTGTCCTATTTGGACGGCTTGACTCGCGATTCCTCCTCGGGGTCCGGGTCGGGTCATCACAAACAGACAAGCTCATTGTTAAATGAGGCTTCAGCAGTTTTTCTAAAAGGCTGCTGGTGTGTGTCCTTCCTTCCAGATTTTGCAAATTTCTTAAAACGTTTTACAAACATAACAAACAGTTCATCAGAGAGAAAATCATTTTCGCTGGAGGAAGTGGAGGGTTTGTCATCAACTGGAATAGCTTCTTGTACCATGGCTGGCAAGTATCGAGTTTTGAACTACATGTGCTACTCTAGAGATTGACTGACTTCGAGGTCATAAATCTTCAAACTTGCATAAAGACTACGAAGAGTCATTTCATTCAAGTTCTTGGATTCTTTCATAGTGGTACTCTTAACATGCCAAAGACTACCTAAGGAGCCTAGAAATCACATGTTCATTTCCTTTTTGCCATAAGTTTTACCTAGAGAAAAGCAGCTATTTATTACCTCGCTGAAGCAATCATAGGCTTGTCTTAGGGTTTCCTTAGGATCTTTTTTGAAGGAGTCAAATTGTTGGATGAAGGTGTACTTTATGTTGTCTCTTGTATCTTGGTCTCCTTCCAAGTATTCTACGAGAGCTTCCCACATCTCTTTGGCAGATGTACACCTGATCACTTGTTGATATGTAATAGTGTCTAGAGAGCTTATGATTATATTTATAGCTTTACTGTCTAGCTCCACTAGCTTCCTTTCGTTCTTTGTCCAATCTGATTCTTCTTTTGCAACTTCTGGAGGATTACCACCAACGCTTGCAAGAAGATTTGCCTTCATTGGCACGTGATGTCCTTCTAGTACACATTTCCATAACCTGTTGTCAAGGGAGTTTATATGATACATTATCTTATCCTTCGAAACATTGAAATGACCTTTGTCCAATATAGGGACGTGGTTCGTATTTGATGTAGGTAGCATATAATATGTTTGTGCCATTGGATCTTAATCTCTCAAGAGGTTAATCTTGGAAAAACTAGTTTACGAAGAGTAAAGTTGTGATACCAATTGTTAGTCCCAAAGGGCACAATACTAGGCTAGAAGGGGGGGTTGAATAGCCTAGTAACACTAAAAAACTTTTCGTGAGAGTTCCTAAAACAAGTACTAAGAACCTATTAAAATAGTTGAAGTAATAGAAGACTTGTAAGGAAGACAGACTAAGTCTGCTGGTGAAGCACTACCAGTAGACTTGGCTTTTCACTAAAGTTTGATGCTTGTTGTTTCTCACTGTATCTTGATTTGCATTTGTTCATTCATTACATTAGGTCCTATACATAGTGGCAAAATGGGTTGCGTACCAGTTAGCTTGGCAACTGTGTATAGAACTTTGTCTTAGAATAGTTTTCTAGACTTCACAGGTTCCAGCGGAAGACTTTGGCTGAAGGCTTCACCAGCAGACTTCAAGCAGCCTCCAGCGGCAGACCTTGTCTGTACTCGGACAGCATGAGGTGTCCACCTTTTCTAGACTTCAAGCTTAAGTGGATTATTTAATTCAACCTATATCAGTTTGAATTTAAATTAAATCCATCCTCAATCAACACTTACTTCTCAGACAGGTCCCTCAAGCTTTTCCGAAAAAGCATGAAGACTTTTGCCTCCTGAAAAAAGTGACAGAGTAGGAGCATAGACTGATACATACAGACTGTACCAACTATTGCAGGTTTACAACTCTGATTGTCGCCCACCTGCTAGTTTCTGCAACAACTCTTCACCATTCCCTGCTCAGTATCAGTTGAAGAGGAAGTCAACAAAACAGCTCAAGGCATTTAGTGCATTCAACATAATAGAGTTGTTTCTCACTTCATCATCCCCAATGGTCTCAAGAATGCCCAGCTATACATAGTGCCATTAAAGACTGAAGAAAACAATGCGATGAAACTATCCATCAACATCAAGCTTTATACTCAGTGCATTCAAGAGATCATTAACTGAGCATCGAAGTCCCCACAACAACAAGAAGATTTGCATCAACTGTTAATCATTTACTTCTTATTGTTGTACTATTTACTATTCTTCTGCACATTGAATATTCTGCTTTATCAGATATTCAATTCCCCCACCCCCAAACACAAGTCAAATATTTTGTACACGATCCATTGGATATTTCTGTAATAGAACTAGTGGAAAATATAGTGCACATTTAAATCCAAGGTTGACTACCTTGGTGGTGGACGTAGCACTCATTATAGTGCGAACCATCTCAAAACACATGTGTTAATCTTCCTCTGTTGTTTACTGTTTTTATACTGTCATTCATTTCCTTAACTTATTCCTTTAGCAACAAACTTCAGTAATCAGCTAAGTCTACCGGTAGTGCTTTACCGGCAGACTTGAACTGTCTTCCTTGCAAGTATTCTGCTACTTCAATCTCTTTAATAGATTGCTAGTGCTTGCTCCTGGAATTATTACTAAAAGTTTTAAGTGTTCAATAAGCTATTCAACCCTCCCTTCTAGCTTATTATTGTGCCCTTTGGGACTAATAATTGGTATCAAAGCTCAACTCTTCGAAAACTTGTTTTTCCAAGACTAAACTCTTGAGTGACACGATCCAATGGCACAAACACACTACATGCTACCTACGTCAAATGCGAACCACGTCCCAATATTGGACGAAGGCCATTTCGATGTTTGGAAGGATAAGATAATGCGTTTTACGAATTCTGTTGACAACGGGTTATGGAAGTGCGTGCTAGAAGTACGTCATGTACCAATGAAGCCCAACCTTCTGGTAACCATTGGTGGAAATCCTCCCGAGATTCCAAAATAAGAAAAAGAATGGACTGAGGACGAAAGAAAACTAGTAGAGCTAGATAGTAAAGCCATTAACATCATTACAAGCTCACTAGACACTAGTACGTACCAACAAGTGATACGGTGTACGTCTGTCAAAGAAATGTGGGAAAATCTTGTCGAATACTTGGAAGGAGACCAAGATACAAGAGACAACAGAGAGTACACCTTCATCCAACAATTCGACTCTTTCAAAAAGGATCCCAAGGAGACCTTGAGACAAGCATACGATCGCTTCAGCGAGGTAATAAATAGCTGTTTTTCTCTCGGTTAAACTTATGCCAAGAAAGAAATGAACATGAGATTTCTAGGCTCTCCAGGTAGTCTATGGCATGTTAAGACTACCGCCATGAAGGAATCTACAAACTTAAATGAAATGACTCTTCCTAGTCTTTATGCAAGTTTAAAGGTTTACGAGCTCGAAGTTAATCAATCTATAAAGCAGGACAAACAGTTCAAAACTTTGTCCTTGCCAGCCATGGTACAAGAAGTAACTCCAGTTGAAGACAAATCCTCTACTTCCTCCAGTGAAAATGATTTTCTTTCAGATGAACAATTTGCCATGTTTGTAAAACGTTTTAAAAAAATTGCAAAATATGGAAGGATGGACACACACCAGCAGCATTTTAGAAAATCTACTAAAAGCCTATCTAACAATGAGCTAGTGTGTTATAACTGTAGAAAACCTGATCATTTTGTATCTAAATGTCCGAAGCCAAAATTTGAAGCATACCGAAAGCCTCATTATAAAAAATTTCAAAAAAAAGGTATGCTGGATGAAGACATTGAAGAGAAACAGGTTGCTATATGGTTTGAGACAGATTCAAAAGAGGATGAGGACGATTGTGAGCAAGCCAATATATGCTTAATAGCTCATGAATCAAGTCCCACCTATGACTCTGAACATGAAGTCAAAATCTCACCTAGTCCCTTCGTAAAAGGTGAGGTCAACTGTGAAAACTTCAGTAAGGAAGAACTGCTCAAGGATAATCAAGAAATGCTTGAGGAGTTCAATTGTTTCAGAGTAGCCTATGTAAAACTCGCAAAGAACAATGAAAAGCTTGCTGCTGAGAAATCTCTGCTGGGAGTTGAGATTCAAACTCTCAATAGCTGTCAACAGGAGAGTGTCAAGATAAAAGGAGAAAACAAATTCATGTGTGACAAAGTTGATTGCTTAGTTGAGCACATCAAAGGGCTAGACCTGGAGAAAATTGCCTTGCAAAAGACAATTGACTCTTGGAACAGCTCTAAGGAAACCTTCGAAGGAATCCTCTCTAGCCAAAAGCCAAGTGGAGATAATCAGGCTTAGGCTATAATGATGAGCCCAACATTGCATGCTCTTTTGTCACAGAGAAAGGTGAAACCTCCGAGACTGCTTATGATACTTCCTTCTCCAAATAGACCTTCGAGAACAAGGGTAAAAATGGACTTGGCTATACAAGTGTACCATATGTTTACCCCAAGGCTCACAAACGAAAGCCAAAGAGACTACTTATAATGAGAAGCTTGTAAAAGGAACAGTAGAGAAATCAAAGTCTGCCGACAGCAACTCTTCTAAAGCAAAGTCTGCTGGCGGTAGACCTACGAAATCTCTGCTGGTACCTGTCAAGTTTGTCTATGAAATGGCTAAAGCACCCAAGTTAATTGACAATAAACTTAAAGGAATTCTGCCGAATCCTTCTAAATCAATTCACAACAGACCAGCCAAGGCTAAACCTGCTGGTACTATATCAAGGAAGATTCAACAGAAACCAATTAAGCCTACTATCAACAAGCTAGTTAAACCCTAGACTACTGTTGGGAAGAAGGAAAGTCACAAGCACTCTACAACAAAAGTTGATCACAGTCTTCCATGGAACTTACATCTCTATTATTCTTGCAATTGTTTAGGCCATCTGGCCCCAGAATGCCTGCTAAGGTTCACACCAAAATCTGAGAGACCTAGTTCTTTTGAGTTAAAATATGCATTCGTAATATTTACTGTCCATTACATTTATTTCTCGCAAGCATTTAATTATTTTAAGTTAAATAAATGCATCTTTGATGTTTATTACTTTTGACATGATCATGCATCGTTAACGTTTGATTCTTTGGAATCAGTTATGCGTCGCTAGCATTTTGATGTTTTGAATTGACCATGCATCGCTCACACATTTTGATTCTCTCGAATTAATCATGCATTGCTAATGTTTAATTCTTTTGAATTATTTGCGCATCGCAAAACATATAGTCATTTTCAAGATAATAGTGCATCGCTAAAATATTTAAAATTACACATGCGTATAATAAATACAATTTAATACCTAAAATGCATCAGTGTGTGCGTGTTGAAACGCTCCTCTGTACTCTCGCAACTCGCGGATCAGGATTGCTGGTCCCAGCAATCATAACCCGAGGGCCTTTCCGACTTGGATTATCGGTTGGATCAACATCGTCCCTACGACGTACATTGTCAACTGCATCATTGCCTCGACACGAAAGTGCCGCCTTTGCTTTGCGCTACCGTCGAGTTACATTAAAGAAATTCTTCAATAACTAAAGATATGACTACGCGTTCACTTGGAATCGTGCGAAATGAACACATTTCATATACAAATACAAAACAAATACAATGATGAATATAAGATAGAAAATATAGTTTTTTTTACCGAGCGCACACCCTTTGAGAGCGGTAAGGAGCAAGAATCTCTTCGTCTGAAAGAGCTTCCTCAACAGGTTGTCCGCCACGGACATTAATCACGCTCGTTGAAACGGCACACGGAGTATAGAAATCCAGCGGGTTTGTGGCTGTAGAATACGAAGGCCCGAGTACATCAGAAGCCCGTCTAGAGGGCATAGTGTAGACACCCCAATTTCGTACCCTTGATATGTGACTCTGACATGTGATATCAAGAACTGCTTAAACTTAACAAATGTCAAGTTACAGGAGTCAAAAATGCGAAAGGAAAAGCAGGATGCGCAAAACAGTAAAATGCGAGGGGTGAAAATGCCAAATTTGAAACCTGAATAGTGCCTTGGCGCGGCCAAAAGGCATCTCTGGCGCCGCGCCAAGGGGGGGGTTAAGTCCGCGCCCACCAAGCTACAGTCCCTCTCCCAGTTAACACATTGTACAATGATCGAAGGTTGGTGTACAAGATTTTGATACGCGCTGAAGGGATTTTTAATCCCCGATGAGTCCCTTCGTCCACTTATAAATAAAGGTGCTGGGCTCACTTCTGAAGACGGAGAAATCCTCGCAAAGAAACGCTGAAGATTTTCTTCCGCGTTCTTATAACGCTGATATAGTGAGAGAAGTGAGTGTCTAGCCCACAAAGCTTCGAAACCCCGTCCAAACTCCGCCAAAACAAAAACCCACTGGTTAAAAGTGATCCATAGCCTTTTAGTTAGGTATCCACCTCATTACCCCGGCCCAAAATCCATAAAGTAAGCCGTTACTCTACTCGACTAATAGGCCGAAAAACACACAAAATAAGCCGTTATTCCGCCCAACCAAAAAGGCGAAAACAACCACAAATAAGCCGTCATTCTGCCAGAGTGAACGATCCAGAACCATCTGAAATAAGACTCCCTCTCCCTGAAGGACAGAGCGAGCACACCGCGCTCTAAAAGGTAATAGCTTTTAAGGGTGTTAATATTTTTTAATAAAGTTTTTCTTTAAATCCGGCCCAATTTAGCAAATATAAGCCGTTGTGCTGCCCGGATTTAGTTAGAAAATATTATGTAAAAGAGCCGTTATAATGGCCAAATATTTTTAAATATATTTGTAATTATTGTAAGGAAATGACTGCAAGTCCGTAAATAATGTAACCACGGATGTATTTGCTTTTATTTGCTTTTATTTTCCTATCTTTAGCCAAAAACCATTTTTGAGACCGAAAGGGCGAGTTGGGTGCCTAGCACCTTCCCAACTCGTAACTTAGCCTTCGAACCCGTTTTCAATTTCTGGTTTTTCTTTTCTTTTCTTTTTTGGTTTTGCTTATTTTTTGCCTTCAAATAAGGATGGCGACTCTAAAACATTTTAGATCCAGTGGGGCCTCGCAACACTCCTTTCTTGCACTTTTCCGTTTTCCCCTTAAAAAAGGGAGAATGAGAATGAAAGGCTGATGTATTCCCATATCCTGGTATCCACTAAACAAGGGATAACTTGATGTGGGAAACCCAAAGCTCCCATAGTGATCCGAAATATGTCATAAGGCTATTTTTATAAAATCCATAGTGGGGGCATCGCAACATCCTTTCTTGCACTTTTCCGTTTTCCCCTAAAAAAGGGAAATTAGAAATGAAAGGGTGATGCATTCCCATATCCTGGTATCCCCTAAAAAAGAGATAACTTGATGCGGGAAACCCAAAAGTTCCCATATTGGATCAAAAATCCAATAAAGGCAACCGATGCGCATTCCAACGCGCTATCTTAGACAGCACTCCTCTCGCACTTTTAATTTCGTCTTCCCCTAAAAAGGGGGAGGATGGAATGAGAGTAGTGGTGTCCCGCATCACGCGATACCCGCACCTATCGAAGGCGCGGGCGGCGACGCAGTCAGGAATCCATAGTGGCGACTCTACTGGGGAGATCGTTTTATTTTAAATAAAATGGAGGGCTAAACTCATAAAATAAAAAAAAAACTTGTTTTTTCTTTGTTTCTGGCTAAAGTATGCTTGCTATATTAATCTATGCATTTGAATATTGCGTTCCTATACATCCTTGCCTATATTTGTGGATATGATCCTCTATCTTGCAGCAGTTTTGTTCCGATAACTGTTACAGGTATATTTAAAAATATTCTTTAAAAAAAACAAAAAAAATTGAAAAAGTAAAAAGTTTTCAAAAAAAAAATTCATATATATGTTTACAATAAAAATTCCGGGCAGCACAATAAAAGGGCTGGGGCCTTATTTTTAATATTGCTTTATTTTCGGCTATGTTTTATTATTTTTTTCTGTTTATTATTCGTTTTTATTATTTTGCTCAATTTGTACATATTTACATTCATTCTGTCATTTTATTTTGGGGATGTAGGACCGATTTGTAATTAAATAGGAATAGATAGATTCCTCGCTTTTCTTTCTATTTCTTAATGTGACGTGCTTGCTTGCTTGTGCTCAAACTAAAAAGCTAAGAAAATCCACGCGTAACAGCAAGATAGGCCATATGTGTTCTATTTTCTATTTATATATCTGAAAATAATAAAGATTTTACTGCTTTTTAGATACCGCACACACGTGCACGCATATAGGAATATTTCGAACTGTTATCCTACACCATGACCAGCCTACCCCCTGCATAAACCAATGTTAGAATGCATATAGATTCTCAGGACACTTCAAAGACTGACCGGTTTTTGCATCTTTGAATCGTGGGTCAGCCCTTGTAAAAAAAATGATAAAAAAAAAAGAAAAAAAGGAAGTCAATATATATATATATATATATATATATATATATATATAGTCAAAAAATTGTGCAAGTAAAAATATATAATGATAAAAAAATGATGAAAAAAATAAGTGCGCATAAAAAAGTAAATACGCAGGGGCTGATTTATTATTTTCTGATGCTCGACCTAGACCATTTCGAATGGTGGATCATGGAAAGAGTATAGGCCCTTCGCCTGGGATCAGTCTGATCTTGGGGAGTCGAAAGGCAGGTGAAATACGTTGGTCCTATACTCTGGAGAAAGAATCCACTGTTCCAGGAAAAGTCCTGAGATCGTCAAAATAAATCAGGTGCTTATCCGGTCAATTGTAGGAAAAATAAATAATAATAAAATATACTAATAAAGGCACGCTGTACTCCAAGCCCAGAAAGCCTTCAGCCAACCTTCTTATACCTCCAAACCCATTTTCCTCAGAAACCTGGCCCGAATTTGGAAAGACAGAGATAGTACTGGCCGGTTGATACCGAAAATAAGTGCAGAAATCAGAACAGAGGGTATCAGTTTCAGATCAGACAAGGGTAGAATCAGTACAGAGGGTACAGATCCAA
Source organism: Codonopsis lanceolata (assembly GCA_013146195.2). Taxonomy (NCBI): domain Eukaryota; kingdom Viridiplantae; phylum Streptophyta; class Magnoliopsida; order Asterales; family Campanulaceae; genus Codonopsis; species Codonopsis lanceolata. Next base: position 115,421,872 of record CM028378.1, read on the forward strand.
GCAGTATGGCGGCGAAAAATAAACAAGCTATGACAGGGGCTAGCGACAACTGGAACAGCTGGGAACCAGAAAGAGAAACTCCTGTGTATGCACCTCCTCCTGGGCTTGAGGCTTGGCTAAGGAAGGAACTGGACGCCCATGCAGAAAGAATAACGAATCAGGTGGTAAATGATCTTCTAGCAGGCTTTTCAGAAACTCTTGCCGCTTTTTCCCAAAAAGCCAAGATCCCAAAACACGTCCCTAATACTTCCCACTTTCCTGAAATAAATTGCCCGGATACCTCAGAAAATATCCTTTTCCAAGCCTCCGGAAAGCCACCCAGTGCCAGCCACTAGCCAAATAATGACTTCATTGCCCAAAATAATATGATTTCAAGTGTCCATAATTCTAATCTATATCCTCCAGAAATCAACTCTGATCTCCCTAACCTGAATGCCTGCTATTACAACAAAAAGAATTATCTCCCTCTTGATCCCTCAAATACTTATTCTCAGCAAATGACCCCAGGGACTCTAAAGGAAATCATTTGTATACTAGAAAAAGAATCCCTATTGGGCCTAGGTCTAGGCAACCCCAATCCAGTACAATATTATCCAAGAGAGAAAACCCCACCCAGTTGCTTGACCAAATCCCAATCTGGCCATTTGCCCAAGCCAAGAGGCTGAAAAGAAACAATTCTAAGGAATTATGATGACCTGCCTGCCCCAAGATCTGAAATACTCCAAACACTATGGGCCCATGGGATACTGAAACCCATTGATAATTACCGATCACCCAAACCGTTACCTATTACCTGGAATCATGCCCAGTATTGTGAGTATCATCGATGCAGTGGTCATCTTACTGACAAGTGCTATACACTCAGAGATGCAATTCAGGATCTCATTGATAACGAGGTAATTACGGTGGCAGGCACAAAAATCTTTGAAACAGATCAAGCCAAGGAGGTCTAAAGAGGCAAGTTAGTCTAATTAGCCATGAATAAAGGTGCTGTAAAATATGCTGATCAATAAAGGAGTTTCTAATAAATGTTTGGAGGAGACAGCTTCCTGAGTATGATAGATGGAGGCACTTATTATAAAAAGCTCCCTTCTGAGTTTGAGCTTATTGCTGATAAGCCTCTGTAGAATTGGTATACCACGACTGGCCCGCTCCTGATGCCCGCAGATTTGGTGGACCGCTTTGGATATACTATCCCTATTCCTTCCCCTAGCTTTACGGATTGGTCATCTACCGATCCACTACCTAAAGTTGAGGATCTCAAACCCAGATCCTCAATAATGTAATAAACCCTGTACAGTTTGCTTTTAATAATAATTTGAATGCCTTTGATTATTCCTTAGTTGCACCTACATTGAAAGACACATTAAATAATAATAATTATGATAATGAGTCATTTAATGAAATGAACCCAAAAGATAAAAAAAAATTTGTTTGAGCTTGTAAAGTCAGTTGAGCACCAGGAACAACACCACTTATCAACAGCAACTGAAGACTTGTCCACTATCAATCTGGGGCTGGACAATGGAATAAAAGAAGTCAAAATCGGCAACTACCTCCAAGGCTCTGAAAGGGCGGCACTCATTGATCTCCTCAAAGATTCGTGGACATATTTGCCTAGTCCTACGAAGATATGCCGAGGCTAGACACCCCAATTTCGTACTCCTGATATGTGACTCTGACATGTGATATCAAGAACTGCTTAAACTTAACAAATGTCAAGTTACAGGGGTCAAAAATGCGAAAGGAAAAGCAGGATGCGCGAAATAGTAAAATGCAAGGGGTAAAAATGCCAAATTTGAAACCTGAATAGTTCCTTGGCGCGGCCAAAAGGAATCTCTGGCGTCGCGCCAAAGGGGGGGGGGGTTAAGTCCGCGCCCACCAAGCTACAGTCCATCTCCCAGTTAACGCATTGTACAATGATCGAAGGCTGGTGTACAACATTTTGATACGCGTTGAAGGGATTTTTAATCCCCGATGAGTCCCTTCATCCACCTATAAATAAAGGTGATGGGCTCACTTCTGAAGACGGAGAAATCCTCGCAAAGAAATGCTGAAGATTTTCCTTCGCGTTCTTATAACGCTGATATAGTGAGAGAAGTGAGATAGAGAGTGTCTAGCCCACAAAGCTTCGAAATCCCGTTCAAAAACTCCGCCAAAACAAAAACCCACCGGTTAAAAGTGATCCCTAGCCTTTTAGTTCGGTATCCACCTCATTTCCCCGGCCCAAAATCCATAAAGTAAGCTGTTACTCTGCCCGAGTAATAGGCCGAAAAACACACAAAATAAGTCGTTATTCCGCCCAACCAAAAAGGCCAAAATAACCACAAATAAGCCGTCATTCTGTCCGAGTGAACGAGCCAGAACCATCCGAAATAAGCAGTCACTCTGCCCTAATCACAACAACAACAACACCACAACAACAAACAAGACTCCCTCTCCCTGAAGGACAGAGCGAGTACACCGCGCTCTAAAAGGTAATAGCCTTTAAGGGCGCTTTTTTTTTTTTTATATAAAGTTTTCTTTAAATCCGGCCCAATGTAGCAAATATAAGCCGTTGTGCTGCCCGGATTTAGTTAGAAAATATTATGTAAAAGAGCCGTTATAATGGCCAAATATTTTTAAATATATTTGTAATTATTGTAAGGAAATGGCTACAAGTCCGTAAATAATGTAACCACGGATATATTTGCTTTTATTTTCCTGTCTTTAAATGCTTTATTTATTTGCTAGATAAATATAACAAAAAGCATACTTTAGCCAAAAACCATTTTTGAGACCGAAAGGGCGAGTTGGGTACCTAGCACCTTCTCAACTCGTAACTTAGCCTCTGAACCCGTTTTCAATCTCTGTGTTTTTTTTTTTTTGGTTTTGCTTTATTTTTGCCTTAAAATAAAGATGGCAACTCTAAAACATTTTGGATCCAGTGGGGCCTCGCAACACTCCTTTCTTGCACTTTCTCGTTTTTCCCTAAAAAAGGGAGAATGAGAATGAAAGGGTGATGTATTCCCATATCCTGGTATCCCCTAAACAAGGGATAACTTGATGCGGGAAACCCAAAGCTCCCATAGTGATCCGAAATAGGCCATAAGGCTATTTTTATAAAATCCATAGTGGGGGCATCGCAACATCCTTTCTTGCACTTTTCCGTTTTCCCCTAAAAAAGGGAAAATGGGAATGAAAGGGTGATGCATTCTCATATCCTGGTATCCCCTAAAAAAGGGATAACTTGATGCGGGAAACCCAAAAGTTCCCATATTGGATCAAAAATCCACTAAAGGCAACCGAGGCGCATTCCAACTCGCTATCTTAGACAGCACTCCTCTCGCACTTTAAATTTTGTCTTCCCCTAAAAAAGGGAGGATGGAATGAGGGCAGTGGTGTCCCGCATCCGCACGTACGTGCACCTTTATCCAAGGGCGCGGGCGCAAGTCCCGGGAACCTACACATAGGAAGCAATATCCTCCTAACAAAGTCATCATATGACATAGAGGGATAAGCACTGATGGGAACAATATACCATGACATGTACTCATACTGATGAGGCATACTCTTCGGGGTAAGCATCCCTGGTGGAGGTGCCACAGGCGGTGATTAGATAAACGAATGTTGTCTATGCACTCAATCCCCTAAATACATCGAATCACATAGCACAGATCACATTAAGATGCGACGACGGCTAGCTTCCACGGCAACCTAATGCACACCACTGAGCCCGCTCCAAGGGTAAAAATTCACTGACTCCATGCCGACTCGAGCTAAGAAAGTCCGAAGGACACCCACATCAAAAGGGGTTTCCCGCTGAAGAAGAATCCTATTTGGGTCATCATACCCTAACAAATAAGGAGGAGCCTGAGGCAGCACTTCGCATCAGAAAGGCATCCGTCCGAACACAAAATAAAACCATACATGAAACCAAGATTTCCCTTAGCAAAATGCTTGAATTATATACATAGAAATACGTATACACATATAAAAAATACATTAAAGGTATTTACCTCCCAATAGATAGCAAAACCAGTCAAGCTAGTCATCTTATTGCGACAAGCCTGATCCATGCAAAAATACAAACGGTTAAGCCAGGATGTCCTCAATCATACTTTGAGACCTGATACAAGTCTCGAAAACAACTCAGTAGAGATATGCGCAAAGCATAAGAAGCATTTGCGAATAGAGTAGAACCCAAAAAGAAGATCTAAAATGTTCAGGTGACTCGTTCCACAGCCACATCATCGACATCATTAACATAACGGGCATTCTCCCGGAGACAATCCCTTACGCTAAGAACACGTATCTCATCACTACACTTATACACGGGTTCAAAACCCAAAAAATCATTAACCTCGTCACTACGGAGCCTGAGCTCCAAATTAGGCGCCAGGCATATGCCTTGCCCAGTAGGAACACTAGTGATAGCAGCGAAATCAGCTAGTGTCATGGTCACCTCTCCCCAAGCGAAATGAAAACTATGGGTGGTGTCCCACCAATACTCTCGCAACACCTCGTGGATACTTAAGAAGCTAGGGCCGTTCCCTAGTGCTCTCAAGAACGAAGCAAATCATGTCTGGTCCACCAGATGCCTTGCATGAGGAGGAAGAGACTCATAAATCTCTTCCACAAACTCTACGGTACAACGTAAACGCAACAAATCTTTTCCAACCTGAGAATAAATAAAATATTACAGATTTATATCTTAAAAGCATTTGCTACATAAACACATACAACATTTGTTTCGTCTTCGAACGACTAACACATTTAATAAATTATCACACATCCTTTTTACCCACCAAAATGCTTTTTTTTTTTTTTTGCATAAAGTTATTTTTATAACATACAAACAATTAACATTCTTTTTGAAATTGAAGTTTTCTTTTAACACATCCTTTCTTGTATTTTCTACAAACTAAAATCTTATGATTTTAAAATGTATATATATATATATATATATATATATATATATATATATACACTACATTTCTTTTAAAGTTCAAAATATTTTTCAATATATGTACGTACATAAATAAATAATAAAATATTTTCAAAATACATTTTTTGGGCATCAAAAACCCAACTCTTAACATCCAACAATTAAATACATAACAAAAACATTTTTTTCTAATACACATAGTTACTTTGAGTCATTTGACCATTGGGTCAAACATGACATACACTGTGTCTAACTTTAGACATTAAAACTGTACATATCTCGGGTCATCCCGAATGTTTTTAAATCAAAAGGTTTTATACATTTACACATCCCTTCGCACAATCATATTACCCCATTGGGTAAATTAATTAGCATTTTTCCCAACAAATACACAGTCAGATTTAACATCTGACGTAGCCAAAATGTGCACAACTAATAGTTTTTCTACACATAAAATACACATTTCTCATACTAGTACATCCTGTTATTACAAAATAGCAGGATGCCCAACAAGATACAAATAATACATTTGAATTTCAAAATTTAAAATACAAAAATCAAAGTATTTGATTTCCAATAAAAATCAAAGAAAATGCTTACCGAAGGAGTCAAATTTGACACGTGGGAGCATGGATCTCTGTGAATATCCTCCCAATCATCGGTAGAAAAATGATACCAGACTTTGTTCTGCTTTATTGGCTTCTCATCTCGAGCATCTTTACCCGATTCAGAAGATGCACAATTTTTTCCCTTGCCAGATCTTTAGGAAGATGTCATTATACAAATAAATATAGATAATTTGGGTAAGAAATGAGCCAAAAGGAAAGAAATTTGAGTGAGAATGGAAAGCACAAATCAACGGCAACAATGGCCGCTGCTACTGCCTCGTGTGCTTAAGTAGGAAGGAATTTCCTGTCAAGGTTTGCAACTTTTTGCACATAAACCCCCTGGATGCCCCTTTTACAAGTTAGCCCCACCAAACAAACTTGAATTTAATGGAAGTTGACGATCGTCAAAAAAGTTAACTGTGGACGATCCTCGCCCAACAATACAACGTCCTACCCCACGCAGACATCAAGCAATAACAATCATAGATTGCACATTGCATTTTAAATATTTGTATGCATCTCACACATAATTTTCACACACCACATCATAATATGCATGCATATTTTTGTCATACATAATACTTTGATATACACATACATACATACATACTTTCATACACACGTACTTTTCATATACATATTTTGCCACATACATACATGCTCTCAAACATGCATGCTTTCCATATACATATCTTTCCATATGCAAATACATGCTCTCATGTTTACATGGTTTTGTATACATGCTTCTCCACTCATGTTTTTTTCATACACATGTTTCTCCGTGCATACTTTGTCATACATGATACTTCCATACATATACATATCTTTTCATATATATACATCATGCTTTGCCATGCATGCCTTTTTGTACATATTTTTCCATACATGCACATGCTTGTATTTTTCCATGTTTTAAATTCCTGTCAATTACCCTTTCAATTTCTGTCGATTACCTTTAAATTCATGTTAATTACCCTTTAAATTCCTGTCGATTACCCTTTAAATTTCTGTCGATTACCCTTCTAATTTTTGTTGATTAGCTTTCATTTTCTGTCGATTACCTTTAAATTTATGTCGACTACCCTTTACATTCCTGTTGATTACCTTTAAATTTCTGTCGATTACCTTTAATTTCCCATCGATTATCTTTAATTTTCTGTCGATTACCCTTTAAATTCATGTCGGTTACCTTTAAATTTCTGTCGATTACGCTTTAAATTCCTGTCGATTACCTTTAAATTTCTATCAATTACCTTTATTTTTTATTTTATTATTATTATTTTTTTAGGAAAACAGGGGCGACACCTTGCGAAATTTATTAATAAGGAAAATCGGAAAACAAACAAACAGGAGGGGGACAACCAGCCTTACCCAAACAAAGGGGGGACAAAGGAGCCTTACCTCGAAAGAGCAAATAGAAAAATTAATGACAATAGCTATAAAAACCCCTCTCATCATGAATGATAGCCAGCCTAATACAACGAGGGAGAGCAGTCCTATTGGTGAAAACATGACTCCCTTGGTGATCATGAGCCTCCGCAGCCAGCCTATCCGTAACTTGATTCCGTTCCCGATAAACATGATATCGATTACCTTTAATCTCCCGTCGATTACCCTTTAATTCATGTTGATTACCTTTTAATTTTCTATCGATTACCTTTTAATTTTTGTCGATTACTCTATAATTTTCAGTCGATAATGTCTTTCAATTTATAAAAAACAAAAAAAAAAAGGAGGAGAGGAGGAGAAATTTTTTTTTTTTTTAAGAGAAGCAGGGCGGCACCTGCGGAGGATTTATTAGAATAAAAATTAAGTACAAACTGGAGGGGGACAACCAGCCTTACCCGATATAGGAGGGACAAAGGAGCCTGACCTCGAAAGGAGATACAAAGGAATCCAAACTCTAAAATCACAATTTACGAAAATTAAAGAGCCCTAAAGCATCATGCTGAAGAGCACTACGAACGTCCCGAGGCAATTGGGAAACCTCACTGAAATCACAGTCACCCCTCTGATGTGCCGAGCATGCAAGCCTATCCGCAACAAAGTTTTGCTCTCGAAAGATATGAACATGCTTATAATTGCCCATCAACAAAGAACAATATCGAAAGTCATATAAAAACATCCAAGGGCATCCATGAACACCGACAATGGCAGCCACAACTACAAGGGAATCCGATTCAATAATAACATTCTGTAAATGAAGCTTACGGCAAAGAAGAAGGCCATCCCGAAGCGCGAAAAATTCAGCATTAGTATTAGTTCCTAGACCATAAGATCGACAAAAGGCCGCAACAAAATGACCCCTAGCATCCCGGACCACTCCTCCACCTGTCGCCATGCCCCCACGAGAAGAGCCATCTACATTAAGTTTGAAAGAAGGAACAGCCAGGGCACTCCATTGAACCCATAAACCCCTTCTAATCTTTGTCTTTAAAATGGGAAGACCAAAACTACTCAGAATCCGAACACCTTTCGGCTGTAACACAGACTTAGGAGAAAAGAGTTGAAACATATTGAAAAGACCCTCCAGAACCTGCTTATAAATCCCGTCGCTATTCATCGACAAGTTGTCAAAAACAGCCCGGCATCTAGCTGTCCAAATGGCCGAACAGACATGAAGCACAATACCAATCTGAAGATTGCCCAATTGAGATCGCGAAGAAGCATCCATCAGCCAAATCTGAAAAAGGTGATCAATGGAAGTATAGTTATCAATTTTATTAAAAGTGAGAGCCAGCCGTTTCCATAGATTTCGGGCAATTTCAGAATGGAGGAAAAGATGAGAGATTGATTCCCTGGCTGGAGAAACCCGACAGCAACAACAACGAGACACAATATGAACACCTTTCAATTGTAATTGAAGATCTACAGGAATAGCTCCATACAACAGTTTCCATCCAAAGCCACTGATTTTTGTAGGGATCCACACCTTCCAAATTTTTGAATTCCAAGGATGAATAGCTTGATGAGTACGACAGTGATGTAAATAAGATTTAGTATCAAACTCCCCAGAAATAGATAGACTGAACACTAATTATCCGGAGCGTCATCCCGAAGGCATATCTGACTAACAACAACATGAAGATGAGACGAGATTAAAGGCAAAAATGAAGACAGCTGAGAGAAAGCATCCCTAACGGAGAGTTTAACATCAATAGGCCGCGGACCATTCAGCCGTTCACCCAACCAATTATCGCTCCAAAACGATACCTCACCCCTTCCTAAAACCCAACGACTGAGCGAAGCAATGCTGTCAATATGATTATGAATAGCACGCCAAACATGAGTAAAGGCTACAGGAACTGAGAAGCCATCCAATGATCTGTATTTAGATGCGATGAAGCGGGCAAATAAACTCTTGCCTTGAAGAACACTCCAAGCGAGGTTAGCATGGAGGGCTTCCCGAATTTGCATCAACAAACGTAGACCCAAACTACCCTCCGATGTAGGCCTACAAATTTTGGTCCAAGAAACCCAATGAATTCAGCTGTCCCCCGAACTACTCCACAGAAAGTCGGCCATGGCTCGCTCAATGCGATTTATAACAGACATCGGAACTTTGATGGTTGCCAGAGCATAGATGGGAATGCTTCTTAACACTGATTTTATAAGAACGACCTTTCCGCCGAAGGAAAGCAACCTAGCTTTCCAGCCCTCAATTCTTCTAAGAACCCGATTCACCAAATCCTCAAAATAACACCGTTTCACTCTACCTTTAAAAAGCGGGAGTCGCAAATAGCGCATGGGAAACCTGTTATGAGAACAACCCGACCACCGAGCAACACGCTGAATTTTCCTCTAGAGCATCGAGATGAAGTATATAAGCCGCTTTTAGAAAGATTAACCAACTGTCCTGAACACCGCTCATATTGAACTAAAAGCTCGCGAGTGTTTTTACCACCATTACAAAATAAAATCATATCGTCTGCATAAAGGAGATGAGAAACTACAAAATTACCCTTACCATGATTGTAGGGCAGAAAACGTCCATTCTCAAAACCTTTCTTTAGAGCCACAGATAATATTTCTTGAGCAAGAATAAAGAGAAGGGGGGAAAGTGGATCACCTTGACGGACACCTCTAGAAGACTTAAAAAAGCCAAAGTTGGAACCATTAATACGAATAGAATACCAAATATTGTTCATCAAACGTTCAATTAAATCACAGACTCCCTCATTAAATCCAAAAGCACGAAGGGCACGAAGAAGGAAAGACCATTCCATCCGATCATATGCTTTGGACATGTCAAACTTGAAAGCAATATTACCCCCGCGAACTTTATGATCTATTCTGCCAATCAATTCATGAGCCAATGCAATGTTTTCTTGAATCGCTCTACCTTTTACAAAACCCGATTGCTCTAGAGAAATGATATTTGGAAGGACACCCGCCATTCTCATCGCCATAATTTTAGAAATAATTTTACAACTAAAATTACACAGGCTAATAGGACGAAGATCACCAAAAGATGTAGGATTTGTAATCTTCGGAAGCAGAACCATGATCGTAGAAGACAATCCTCGAGGAAGAGCAACACCCTAAAAGAACGACTGTATAGCGGCAACCACATCACTTTTGATAATATCCCAGCAACCTTGAAAAAAATGTCCAGTAAACCCATCAGAACCTGGTGCACTATCCGCGTTAAGGCCGCAAATCGCAGACCAAATTTCCCCCTCAAGACGGACTGAAACCAACCGCCTGTTATCGTCATCACTCACAACACTAGAAACATCTCTAAACAAATTATCATCCATGACTGGATTAGATGTAGAAAAGAGGTCCCCATAGTGAGCAACAGCCATGTCGCCCATAATTTTATCATCAGAAATCCGTGTGCCATCCAAGAGCTGAATACGCAAAGTATTCAATTCAATTCCACCCCGCCCTGATTTGCATTGCACATGTTTTAAAATTCAATTCAAATATATATAAAAACAATATCTTTCTTGTGAAGCATGTCCCGAAATCGGGAGTCTATATTTTTTCAACGACGTTCGTCTGCATGTGAATTCACGTTCACATGCTGACTCTGACATTAAGGGGCTCTGTAGACACCTCAATTTCGTACCCCTGTGATATAATGTCCTATAAAAATGATAACATATATTTTATAAAATTATTAGACTTATAAATACGACTTTCCGTTAGTGTTTCAGTTAACTGGACTTAACGAGAGTTAAATCAAAACATAACATAACATAACATGAAGGGCCCCAAGTGAAACTTCCAATTTGGCCTAAAAATTCCCCTTGGAGCCACTCCCCATGACATGGTGCCGCTCCAAGCATCCTTTCCTCCAGGTAGCTAAAACGATGTCGTTTCTTTAGCTGTCTCATGCATTCTTTTTTTGTCTCCCAGGCCTCCACCTGGTGCGCCATGCATTGAAATGCAAAGACGCCATCGTTAAATCGTCCGTCTTTCCCCTATAAATAGGAGGCTTCGGCTACCTCATTTCTCACCCATTAGACACACAACATACACATACCCATCAGACACACAACATACACATACCCATCACATAACCAACCCACTCATACTTATCTCATATCCATATTTCCTTCCCAAAGCCAACTCTACCGAAGAAGAAGAAAGTCTCCTCACTTTGCACCCCATAGTGAGCCATTCCCAAATCCAGTCTTTGCCCCTCCCCCCGGCAAGCACATATCCATACTCATACTCATATCTATACTCATATCCATACTCATATTCATACTCATACTCATATCCATACTCATACTCATATTCCCTCTCTCGGAAGAACATAAAAAAAGACTCCTTCTCTTGGAAGGATATAGGAAGTACAATCAGAATCTTTGAGTGCCTAGTGGGCTAAAGCCTAGACGTATATACCGGGTCAGACATTCATGCTACAATAGGTAAGTACAAATTTATTTGTCTTGCCCCATTAATATTTGCATGCAATGTAAATAGTAATGTTATTATAATTTGATGATATAATAATAAGTAATAATGTACATAAAATACCCATGCATGTATGAATAATTAATACACATAATGTGTGTGTGTGTGTATATATATATATATATATATATATATATATATATATATATATATATATATATATATATATATATATATATATATATATATATATATATATCTAATATTTAGGCATAAACACACAGCCGTTACTATGTCCAAATAACATTAAATAAAGTAATGTTATTTTCAACACACACACACACTTTGTTTAATGTTATTTGGACATAGTAACGGCTATGTGTGTTTATGCCCAAATATTATATATATATATACACACACATAATAATTATTTCTTCTCGACTATATACGTTTAAAAGCATGTTAATCTATTTTAAACCCTCAAATGAGATTGAAAGGGCGAGTTGGGTGCCAAACCCCTTCCTAACTGGTAATCTAGCCTTCGAACCTACATATTTTCTGGGATAACTGGATTTTCTTTGTTTAACCTTAAAATAGAGGTGACGACTCTATATACACAAATTTAGAGTCCACAACGAGATCGGGTACATTCCACGCGCTCAGATGTTTCTTGAGACACGTCATCATTTTCATTACAGACGGCGGGGGTCACGAAACAGGGGGGGGGGTTCTCACTGTATCCTGTGCATGCATATGGAAGGGCTTATTCCTTTCAAATCTGCTAGAGTCCATCCTATAGCTTCTCGATGTGTCCATAAAGCCTTTAATAGACTTACCTCTTATTTTTCTGTTACGTCTAATGCAATAATGACGGGTAAAGTTCTCACCTTCCCCAAGAATTGCATATTTAAGATAGGATGGTAGGGGTTTTAATTCAAGTTCTGGAGTAGATATGATGGAAATGACTAGCTTAGTTTTAACTCCCACTTGTTCATGAGGAACATCCATAGGAAGGACCTCTTCTAGTTTATTCAAACTTTCTATGATAACTTTGACTTCTTCATTTTCATTATCACTTTCTCCATTTATTACTTGTTCTAATTTATCTTCTTTATGATCTGTGACAAGGCTTTGGACTACTAAGGCGTCTATTTCATGTATTGAAAAACATGCATTTATGTCACTTGGCCTATTTATGGCATCAAAAACGAAAATTTCTACTGTTTGATCCATTACCAACATAGACAGCTTATCTTTCTTCACATTAATGACTGTGTTGGATGTGGCCATGAAAGGTCATCCTAACAGGATAGGAACTTCATTGTTGGTGCACAATTTTCTTTCCATCTCTAAAACTACAAAGTCAACAGGTATGATTAGCTTATCGGCTTGTACTAGGATATCTTCAGCTAATCATAAGGGATGTTTAACAGAACGGTCAGCCAATTGCAAAGACATAGTTGTGGGTTTTAATTCCCCTAAACCTAATTGCTTGTAAACTGAGTGAGAAATTAAATTTATACTAGCACCTAGATCTAGCATAGCTCTCATCTTTTTCTTACTACCCACTGAAATTTGTATGCTAAAACTACCAGGGTCTTTCAACTTAGGTGGGAGTTCAGGTTTCTATACAACACTCACATTTTCAGAAACAATTATCTTTTCATTCTTTTCAAACTTGTGTTTCTTAGTATGAAGATCTTTGAAAAACTTTGAAAATGATGGAATATTTTTTATTACATTAAGTAAAGAAAGATTTATATTTACTTTTGATAGCATATTATAAATTTCTGAAAATTGTTTGTCCATCTTATTTCTCATTAATCTACCTAGGAATGGTTGGGAGGAACATATGGTGGAGGTTCAACGTAACGTTATTCATCACGTGTTTCTTTACTAGTATCATGATTAAGTTCAACATGAATATTAGATTCTTGTTCATTCTAACTGGGAACTTCCCTTCGTCTCTACCTTTTAGAAATTTGATATCATCTGCCATTTGTCTTATTTGTTGCATCATCTTCTTCATGCATACATCCATCGTAGTCTGTTGCTCCAAGAATTGTTGTACATTTTGAGGAGGTCCTTCGATTTGAAGTTGTCTGATAGACGTATTTTATACGTCTTTATCGGGTACTTTTATGACTTAGAAATAGCAATTCCACGAGGCTTTTGGCTACTAATATGTGTTTTTGAGCTATTTTGTGAGTTTCAGGGTTTTAGGTGAACTTATGGGATTTATAGAGATTTTATTGAGGAATTCGAGGAGGGGTGCAAAGTGTAACTACCTTGCGGCCGCAAGCCTAAAAGGCCTTGCCCTCGCAAGGTAGGCAGAAAGTTGCTTAGCCCGTTCAAGACCCTTGCGGACGTAAGGTGTAAACACAATGCGGCCGCAAGGTCCCCAGAACCACCTTTACGAGGTCTTTCACCTGGATTGAACTTCCTATTCACCTACAACACCTTGGATATAAATAGAAGATGGTAGCCAAAGCAAAAGAACGTCTAGAAAATCGTAGGAAACGGTTCTAACACCGATTTTAGTTTGTATTACATAGTTTATTCATTGTAATTACAGTTTTGAAGATCGATTCATGTATTCCTTCATCCCGATGTTGGTTCATCTTCAAGGATGAACTAACCATCCATTAATCTTGTAGGAATTGTTGGATGGTAACTTGTATCGAATCTAAATTGCTTAATATATTTTATTCAAATCAATTCTTGTTGATCATGATGTTTATCAACCCCTTTATTGTCTCACCAGCTTTGACCAAATGAATGGAATCGCAAGTAATAAAGGCCTAGAGGTGCGGATATAACGCACGACCAAATGCATAGTTCATATCACCATGACCATGATAAATAAGTGAACCTGCGATCGATCCATATGTTCGGAGTGATAAGTTAGGATATAGAGTGGATGAATTATTTGGGATGGAGATCCATATGTTCTTGAACTTAGGATATAGAGTGGATGAATTATTTGGGATTTGACAATCTATATCTATCTTTCGTGAACTATAATTTGACAATCTATATCTATCAAGCGAACCCAAGTTATTGAATGATACTTTATTTAAATAAGCAATAGAGTAGATCAAGTGAAACCCCAATCCTAGATTTCCTCCTCCATACGATCTTTATAATTGTAATTGCTGCTTAGTTAATTAAATTTACAGTTTTAGTAGAATAAATTAGTTTAAATAAAACAAATAAAAACCCCCTTAGTTTAAATTGCTTATGATATTCTTGCCATTAGTATTCTTCTTGTCTCTGTGGTTTGACCCTTGCTTCCCAAGCTATTCTACAATAGTCTTGTGCACTTGCAAGGAATTAATTAAAATAAGACACGATCAAGTTTTTGGCGCCGTTTTGCTGGGGACAAGCTAGTTTGCTTAGTTAGTTTGTTGGTAGTGTTGTTTTTTTTAATTCAGTTTTTATAAAAATAAAAATACAAAAAGATTTTTTTATTTCTAGTTTTTAGTTTTATTTGTTTTTATTTGCTTTAGTTAATTTATGCACGGTCGTAGATCTCTAAATCCCAAGATGGCATAATTAAATCAAAATATAAATAATCTTGGAAAGAATCAGGAAGACCCTGATAATTTAGAAAACCAGCCCGTTAATCAAGAACAGTTGAATAGAGAGGATCCTCTGGTTGATCCTCCAATGGATAACAACAATAATCAAAATCCTAAAAATCCGGTACCTCAAGTAAATCTGAATTAAAGAAGAGAAGAACCTGCTGATAGAAATATGGAAGTAGTAATCAATCAAAGAACAATAAATGATTATGATCGTCCCATGTTGAATGCAACACCATCATGTTTAGTTTTACCAGAAGTGGTAATAAATTTTGAACTTAAAGGTCATTTTTACAACATGTTGCCTTCATTCCATGGATTGCCATCTGAAGATCCAGTAACTTTTGTTAAGAAATATGGTTTTATGACTGATAATTTACCGTTAGGAGGTTTGACTGAAGATCAAATAAAAATGAGATATTTTCAATGTGCATTAAAAGATGCGGCGAGAAGATGGTTTATGAATCTAGCACCTAGAAGTGTTTATACATGGGCTCAATTATATGATTTGTTTATGGGTAAATTTTATCAACATGCATCTCTTTCAGAATATAGAAAGCAAATTATGTCTTTTCAAACTGAACTAGGAGAGACATTCCATGAAGCATGGGATAGATTTAAAAATTTACTTATTTTGTGCCCCCATCATAATTTATCTCAAGATGTGTTAGTAACTTAGTTTTATCATGCTCTTTCACCTGCATTGCAAACTATGGTTGATAGTGCAGCCGGTGGTTCTATCAATAGAATGACACCAGCTGAATTAGAAATCTTGCTTGAGATGTTAAGTGTGAATTCCCAACAGAAAAGTACAAGAGGAAAAAGTATAAGTTTGTTTCAAGCCCAAGAAAATTCAGATATTCAAGCTCAAATAGTTCAAATGAAAGCTCAAATTGAACTTTTGCAAACACAAATTCAAGAAGCATGTACTATTTGTGGATTAAATTCTCATGCTACTAACTTGTGTCCATCTAGTGTTGTGTATCCTGAACAGGTTAATGCGATGAACATGTACCCTCAAAGGCAAAGGAATGATCCCTTTTCCAACACATATAATCCAGGTTGGAGGAATCATCCTAACTTTTCATGGGGAGGAAATAAGCCATTATAGCCTCAACAATTCCCTAAGCAAGGACAGCTACAGATTCAAGAAGCTCCGAAATCGGAAGGATTAAATAGTGGAAAAGTTGCTCTTAACAAATATTTATTAGAAATTGTCGAAAGATTGCAGAAAGAACTTGCAAAATATCAAGAAAGAGAAGAAGGGAAGTTCCATAGTCAGAAAGAACAAGCGAAATCTATCACTACTCTGCGAAGTAGTAGAATCATTGGAGAGGAAGTAAGTAACCCTACTCAATCTACTGATGTTCCTATAGATAATTCTGGTAAAGAAGTTAAAAAAGATAAAAGTGAAAATATTCAAGCAAAAGATAAAGAGGTAGAAAAAGAAATTTTAGATAAAGAAAAATTCACTCAAGAAAAAGAGCAAGAGGCAGAACCTCTTGAGGAACCATATGTTGCTCCCCCACCATATGTTCCTCCAATACCATTCCCTGGTAGACTAATGAAAAACAAGATGGATAAGCAATTTACGGAAATTTATAATATGTTATCAAAAGTGAACATTAATCTCCCTTTGCTTAATGTCATTAAAAATATCCCGTCTTATGCTAAGTTTTTCAAAGATCTCCACTCTAGGAAACACAAATTCGAAAAGAATGAGAAAATAATTGTTTCTGAGAATGTCAGTGCAATATTACAACATGAACTTCCTCCTAAATTAAAAGATCCAGGTAGTTTTAATATCCAAGTCTCCTTGGGTAGTTCTAAAAAGATGAAAGCTATGCTAGATCTAGGAGCTAGTATCAATTTAATGTCTTTCGTTGTTTATAAACAATTAGGGTTGGGTGAATTAAAACCCACTACTATGTCTTTACAGCTAGTCGATCATTCGGTCAAACATCCTTTAGGAATAGTAGAGGACATTCTAGTACAAGTTGATAAGTTGATCATTCCAGTTGATTTTGAGGTTCTAGGGATGGAAAGAAAAATATGTACTAACAATGAAGTTCCTATTCGTTAGGAAGACCTTTTCATGGCCACAGCTAATACAATGATTAATGTGAAGAATGGTAAACTTTCAATGTCAGCTTATGGGAGAAATCAGAAATTTCAGCTTTTGATGCGTTAGATAGACCGAAAGTGACATGAATGCATGTTTTAATTGATGAAATTGAATATCTTATAGCCCAAAGCTTTGAAGCAAATTTAAATGATGATGAGTTAGAGAAAGATATGTTTGGAGTAGATGATGATGATAGAATCTTCTCCGATATAAGAACCGACATAGAAGAGTTAGAAAGAGAACTCCAAGAGACCGATGCTAGGAAAGATAAGGAAAGATTAGAAGCTCTCAAGAATGATAGTGAAAATAAAGAAGTAGAAATCTAAATCGAAAGTAGTTATGTGATAAAATAGAAATTGAT
>CM028378.1:115439444-115484444 GCA_013146195.2 Codonopsis lanceolata
TTTTTAGAAAGCAAAAGCGGCTGTATGTGACCCGGGCTTATGGCGAAGTGACAAACATAATTTTCCTTCTTACTCTTGGTTTTTCACGAGAAAGCTTGATTTGAAACTTTCATCGGTTTTGGTTCACGATGTTCCTTCTCCTTCTTTCACAAACACTTTAGGGACAAAACCAATACGATGCGGAAGAGTTACGAGAATTTAGCGGATCGTCAACCTTACATTTCTTTGAATTCCACTTGGAGTGTTGCTTACCTTGAGCAAGTTGCTCCTTCTTCGCTCAATTTCCATCCTTTCTACTTAGGACTCCTTCCAGCACGATTATGCATTCTTTTTATCCTCGTTGGCCTTTTCGGCAGTTCATTCGCCTTACCAAGTAGTGTGACTTGATGAGCCTTTTCTCCCAATCCTTGTTGCAACTCCTTGTACCCTTCGGCAGGTCTGAATCTGAATGTCCGTCATCCTCATGGCTGTTGAATTAAAGCGAAAAAACTGTTCTGTTTACGCACAATGTTTCTCCCGATGTTACTCACGATGTTGCAACATCGGGTGACATTCTTCGAACCAACTGATACTTTTAGAATCGGAATCATAGCTGCATTCAAGGTGATAAGATCACTGGATCTTCTCCATCACTATCACTTAGAGTTGCGAGAAAAATTCAATCCTTTCTTTCTTAAAGTGTTAGCACATTGGTTTGCATAGTGTCCAAAACCTTGACATTCTCTACATTGGATAGAATCAAGATTCTTACCATTGTAGGATGACTTAGAAGCAAAAGGATTTGTGAAGGGTTTTTCGGGAGTTTGAAATGATTGTTCTTTGGGAACAAATTTCACAGAATCAGGTTTGAAATTAATTTTTGAGCTTGATGATGGAGTTCTATTTTGACTTTTATTTTTCAAAAAATTTTTGAATTTAGTAGTCAATAAGGCAATTGATTCTTCTCCAAAATCAGACTCATCAATGTCTTTTTTGAATTTCAAGCAAATCACATGATGAGATCAATTGGTGCGAGCATAGCAATGTTTTCCAGTGGGTGTAGAAGATGATGAGACACCTTTGCCTTTGTTTTTTATTTGATCGTTTAGATTCAACTCATCCAAGTTTTGAAGAATTCCAGCCAATCTTTCAAAACTCATCTTGTCAATATCATGTGCTTCCTTCATAGCAGCTATCTTGACATTGAATCTTCGAGGCAAAGTCCTCATCATCTTACGACAAAACGCTCATTTGTAATAGGATCTCCTAAGGCTAAAGCAGAATTGGATAGATCAAGAAGTCTTCCATAATATGTCATTATGTCCTCAGACTCTTGCATCCTTGTGTTCTCAAACTAAGTCGTTAACATTCTTAGCTTAGAGGAGCGAACACCGGCGGGTCCCTTCACATAAGGTTTGAAGGGCCTCCCACACATCTTTGGCGATTAAGTAATTTGCTATTACTCTAAAATATTTGCATCTAAGGCCTTATAAATTGCAGACAAAGCTTTTGAGTTAAAAGATGCTGTGTTCCTATCCTCGTTGGTCCACTCAGACTCCTTTGTGATTTTGACATCACCATTAGAATCAACAGTTTTGGGAGGACTCCAACCATTCAACACAGCAAGCCACGCTCTTTCATCAATTGATTTGATGAAGATACGCATCTTGACTTTCCATATAGAATAATTAGCATTAGTAAGAGTAGGGGATGAACCACATTCTCATATTGAGAATCCATCACGTCTTTAAACAGAATCGACTCTTAGTGATATTAAGAGTTGGCTCGATACCAAATGAAAGAAGCGATGCCACGGAAACTCAATATGGAGCGATATTCTTGCCAATGTTGCGGTGAATGTTGCAACAATAGCGGTAACTGCTGTGGCTGAAAGTGTGTTGAGAAAATAACGGCGGAAGTTTTGTTTTTGTGATATGAAATCTAACGAGACTTAGTAAGGCAGAAAATCACACAAAAACAATCTACAAGAATCAATCTTGTAGATCAAGCCTCAAGGCAACAAACTTTATTAAAATCAAAAGCGTTTTTGAAACTTAGCAGTCAACACAAAAATCTCACAAGATCTGAATCTTGGAGATCACAAAACCCACATAAACACTAAACCAAACGTGGGAAGAAAAGATCAAAATAAAACGACTTCCAAAATGATGAAACCGATTTGGAAGCACAAAACACAATACTTCGGAAACAAAGGCGTGTTCTGAAGCTTTAACAAAGACGGCACCGAGGAATGCGAGAAGGTCTTCGTGTATGATTTGTTTGAATTCTTCTCAGGTTTCAACACAGACTTACGGATTTAATCTCTCTTATCTTGAATATGATCTGATTCTCGCTCAAGCTCTCTCTCAGCGTACTCCTGCTTCTGTGCATCCCCAGATTGCTCGACTTCTCATCTTTTTATAGGCTGCAAAACTTGTCAACCAAGACTCCAAGGAATCCTGCAAAAACACGGCAAGGCAGGAAAACCTACTAGGAAAGAGATTTAGCTGAAAAACAAACAAGATTACCTTTCCTAATTTGATAACATTAATAACTAAACACTTATGCAAGGATTTAGTTACTAAAAATATCACCTAAATCTAAAAAAGAATCCTAATTAAATCCTACTACAATAATTCCAATATCAAATTCTATTTTGACCAAGAGAGTGAGAACAAGATAAATTAGGCAATGCCTAAATTACCCTTACAATGCTGATGATGATGATGAATTTGATTCTATGTAGATTCATCATTGTGCTTTATTTTGTTTCTCCCAAAAACAATGTCATGTTTGTTTTGTATGTTGGATAATTTAAACTATGGTTGCATATTGTTTATTTCTGATTTGCGCTTAGTGATTATTCATGAGTTTATATTCTTGCACAAATTCAGAGGGAGATGAGATTAACTAACCAATGCAGGTTAAATGTTTGATTGGTGTTGAAAAACAATTGTTGTTTGATTTAACCAAAAAGGTTCAACAAAGGGGGTTATTGTAAGGATAAAATATGAACATCCTATTTTATTAATTAATTGTTGTGCTCTTTCTTGATCCAAAAACAATGGTAAGTACTTATCATATTTAATACTTCCTGAAAGCTCTCAAGAGTCCTTGTGTCAGTTTGACTAAATCTTTGGTAAGATCTTTCTATTAAATAAGAAAATTACTAATTTTGGAAACTAAATATCATATTTTCTTAATCTTGTGTTTCCTTGGATAATTTGGTTTATTTATTGTTTCAAGACTCCCAGCTCGAGAATATATACAAGAACAGCTCGTGTAAAAGCGATAAACCTTCAGAAACTTAGAGAGATATTCTGCAAAGAGAAAGAAAGCTGAGAGCTTACTTGGAGTATTCTATGCAGCTACATTAGAAGATGCATCGGCTGTTTGATTGCTTGATTTCCTAGTTGATAGGAAGATTATTTTTTAATCTCACGTTTACTTTACTTAGCTTTTGTGAGTTTCCTCTACAGGCTTGATTGTCTTTAAGAGGTTTTGGTTTTTAGTAGTTTTCACTTGTTATTTGGTTGTAAGATTTATAATATTTTTAGTAAAAATATTTTTGGCCATAAGGCTAGATCTACAGGCATTGCTTGTAGATTGTTTGATATTTTTTTGTGTCTTATTACTGATTTATAGAATAAAGTCTTATGTTGTTTGTTTGATAAGTTATCTGGTCAATGCACCTTCGAATGCAATTGCATTAGATGTTGCATTGACATTATTCTTAGAATCCTAGTTACTATTGCAATTTAATAGAGATTCACTGAAGAAGTTTTAGAAAGGGAGATTCAATGGAGAAATTTTAAGAAAAATGAATAAATTGCAGGACGGAGTCTAAGATATTTGGGAAGATGAAGGCCAATATATTTGGAATGGAAACTTAGATTTACTGGAGTAATTTTAGGAAGAAAGAAGATTTACTTGAGAAATTTTAGGAATAAGATTCACTAAGAATTTTTAGGAAGAAGAGGATAAAATGTGGTTTTGACGGGACTATAGGATATGGATATTGATTGCTTTACAGAGAGAATTCATTTGTCGTGTCGCGATGGATATTTTAGAAAAAAAATAAGCAGAAGTGGACTTATGAGGTTGAAATTTAAAAAATGGATACTGGAACAGCTACAAATCTCTAAAAAGGGACTTGCTCATAATTAATTCATAATATTCTAAAAACAACAACAAATAAATTTATTGAATTCTACTACATATCAAAAACTGAAAACTGTTTTGATACATATTACCTAACCAAACCAACTCTGTTGGGAATATTCATGAAGGACACGGATATATGATCCATAATATTCATTATGAATACTTTTAAGTATTAACAGAGTTGATAGAAATCAATCTTAATTTAAATACTTACTAACCCAAATGATCGTCTCGGTTAATGTTTTTATTTATTCATACTTTTTTTTGTCACTCAATTGTCGTTGGTCCTACAAAATACCCAACTAGATATCAAAAGAGAAAGAGAGTAGTGGTATGTACACTATTGTGATTATAGTAAAATTTCTCCATGTGACAACGTATAAAACCAATCTAGTGGATTAATGAGGAAATCGTATATGAATTTGGTAAAAATTTGTGTAAGACGGTCTTATAAATATTTTTTTGTAAGACGGATTCTCTTTACCCAACCTATCGTATATTGGTGGGTTGAGCTGTAAAAGAGTGTGGCTTCATTATACGAATTAAGATCCGTAAAACGGTCTTATAGAAGACCTACTTTATGAATTTAGTGCCTAATCACAATTATGTTAGTAATCTGATTAAAAATGAGAAAGCAAGAAATAGAAAACAAAAATAAACACAAGTTGGATATATATTGGCATCTGCAAACGCCATGTTCCACACGAGTTGGGTCGTCACTCTAGAGAGATGATATTTCTTGGCGAAGGAAAAAACTTAGCTAAGACGGTCTTACACATATATTTTGTAAGGCGAATCCTCCTTACCCGATCCACCGTGGATGGGTTGAACTGTAAGAGAGCGGAACTCTATCTTACGAATTAAGATCCATAAGACTGTCTTACAGGAAACCTACTCCCCGACGAAAATGTAACGAAGAAATTCGGGCCGGTCCCCTGTGATGAATCAATAAAAGTCCATGATATTTGTTTTTAACTGCTAAAGTACATTTTTTTGGGATAAAATGGCGAAGGTACACATAATGAACAACAAACGCGCGCACAAAACCTATGCCCGAAATTGGGCATCGCAAAGAAAAAGTCATGCATCGCAATCGAATATTGAAGTCCCACCGAAATTGGGCATCGCAGTGAAAAAGCTGTGCATCGCAATGGATTGAAGTCCCACGAAAATTGGGCATTACAAAGAAAAAAACGGGCGTCGCAATGGACAATTGGAGTCCACCTAAATTTTCGCATCGCAATGTAAAACATTGGGCATCGCAACCTCCGATGCTCGCATCGAAAGCTACGATGCATAGTTGTAGATCTGAGAAAGAGAAAAAAAAAAGCTCTGTTGCTTGTGTTGTAGGCTCCGATATATGTTTGCGTCGTTGGATGAGCGTTCTTTGTTGGGTGAGCGTTCTTTTGATTTTCCAAGTGGAGGACAAGAAGGAAAAGTCGAAGAAGCAACACTCTAGACAAAAATACATGAAGCCAGATGCTTCTTTGACGGTATTTTTCTTGAAACAATTTGGTTCTAATTGATTTGTGGCCTCATACATTTGGACACGGAGCTTGATATTGCTTGATCAAACGATTCCAATGTGGTGTTAGTGAATTTTGTGTGCATAAGATTATGTTTTTCTTCCCCTGCTGAAATAGAAATCGACATACTTGAATACTTTTACCAAAGAACAATAATTAAATGTGAAAGTTGTCATTTTCAATGTGAAAATTGTCATTTTAAATGTGAGAGTTGTCATTTTAAATGGATTATTTTCGGGAGATTGAGTCACCTCTTCTTTTTCATTAAAAACACGATTTTGTTTTCAATTTGCATTGTGATGCCCAATTTTTGTATTGCGATACCCAATTATTGCATTGCAATGCCCAATTTTTAGATTGCGAGGCCCAAATTTGGGTAGAGGCTTTGTTCGTGCACCTTTTCTTTATTAAGGGTATCTTCGTCATTCCCCCCTCAAAGTGTACTTTAGCGGTTTAAAACAAATATGGGGAACCTAGACGGTTATAATTTCACCAAAAGGTACCGGCCCGCGATTAATACAAAATAGAATACTCCATCACTACGACTAGGTACCAACATCATCTATAGACTTTTTGAGTCGTCTTGTGGTAGGCCTGGTGATCGAAGGTGCTGCGTGTTTAGTAGGCCAGTGTGTAGGCTACGCGTAGCGGACCAGGCTTTCGGGCTCGAGTCGTTACAAATGACATCAGAGCGGGTCCCGACTAAAAATATGGGAACAAAATGCTATGCGGGCCAAAGTATTACATCGTGGGGGGTAGGAGCCACCTCTTGAATCATCCATCGCCCGGGGTACGGTTCGGCCTTGATGAGGACGTCAAGAATTTAAGTGGGGGAGATTGTAATACCTCATCACTACTACTGCCCACCAACATCATCAATAAACTTTTGGGTTGGCTTGTGGTAGACCTGGTGACCCAAGGTGTTGCATGCTTAGTGGGTCAATATGTGAGCTATGTGTAGAGGACCAGACTTTCGGGCTCGGGTCGTTACAGAAAACATAAAGACCATCTTACGGGTATTTTCGGTAAGACATATCCTCATAGTCTCATAGTCTATGAGACTATTTTCGGTAAGATCATCTTACGGGTATTCTCTCATAGTCTCATTGCCTTTCTTGACAAATTTTTAGCCAAAAAATTTATTGATTTTTTTAATTTTTTTCTGAATTAAAGTACACATTTTTACCTATAAATAGAGATTTGGTTTGTTTATTTGGATATACAAAAAAAAATCTTTGATTTTTTTTAAGTTTCTAGCAATTATTAATGGAGATAAATATATCTCATCTTTACCCACCTCTTGTGTTGTAAGTAGTAAGTACATTGTTTGTGCCATTAACTATGTTTGTAATTATGACTAACTTTAATGACATTAATATATCTCTTAATAATTTGACTTTTCAAATTTGGACCATTTGAGTAGAACGGGGGGAATAGAAGATTTGAAACCACTAATTACGGTATGAAATTTATTTAATATGAAATTTGATTTAATGTCATAATAATTTCTTGGGTGATACGTAAAATTCAGATGTCACTCTAATTATTTGAGTGAGCACATTAATGAACCGGTTTGGATCCTCTATTCCATCGTTAGATGGTTGCCACTTGTCTATTGTAAATAAACCAAATTAATACCAAATTACTTAGCTGGATCGGACCAAATTAATACCAAATTACTTGGCTGGATCGGGTTGTAACTTTCACGTTAACGGAGTAAAGGAGAAACTCGTCAAACATCGTATCAGTGGTAGGTGAAAACAAAGGAAAGATCAACGAGATTTCAGGGATGAATTTGGTTTTCCAATTCTTCCCTACCTTTTCCATAGAATTCAAGAGCAACTTCAACTATGAATGATATGATTCGGACTGTGAAGCAAGATTGAGGAACCGGGACCTTGCGACTAGTGGTCCATAGACCTTGCGACCGCAAGGTATCCAGAAAGTTGCCGTTTTAGTTTTTAATTGTTTTATTGTTAGGATATTATTAAGATATTTAGTTTCTTTTTATTTAGAGTTTCCTTTATTTAAGAGTTTCCTTTTAATTAGAGTTTCCTTTTAATTAGTTTTCTTGTCCTACAAGAATTAGGGTTTATTTTGTAAGCCTATAAAAAGGCATTCTTAAACATTGTTTAAGGTGGAGAATTTTGATTAATGAAATTTGAGTTGATTTTCTGGTTAGAAAATTGTCTTCTTATTTGAGTGTCCTGGATTGGAAGCTCGGATTATAAACATCGTGGATTCGTTGTTTATAATTGAATTCGACTTATCAGTTGGAGAGTCATCCCAATTGTGGCGTCATTCACAATTCCAAGGTTCGCGTCATCTCGAAGGCGTTGGGTCGCGGAGTCATTCATCCTAATACCTTTCTAGGAGATCCTTGGGTCCGTTCCGTTATCAATGAAGGAAAAAAAAATTCCATTCTCGAAGTCCCTAATCTCGACTCGGCAAATCAAAATCAGTAAGTATAAACCTCTAACCTACTACAAAACTATGATTCTCTGCAATGTTTTGATCTAATTGTCAATGTTAGAAGCACTGCATATTAATTGAATTGGGGGTAGGACTTTATTTTTTGCAGTGTGTGCCATATGGTTGATGAAATGCCTCAGTGGTAAACTATTAATCTTCTTTTTGTTTTTAGATTTTTGTGGGCTATAATCCCAGATTTCTTTCTTTAGCTAATACTCGTAGCTAAAACTCAGAGAGCTTGAATTAGAACAAAACAGATCAAAAGTGGCCGTATATGACATTTGCCAAAACAATAATAGAATAAAAGAGTTGAGCCTTGTCTTGCTTTTGTTGTACACATCATTTCCAAAGGCCATTTTGAGATCAAAGGTGACTCAGTTTATAAAACAAATTTGGCTTTTGCCAATGCATTTGCAGCGACTACATAAAATAAAATGGTTGAAAGTACTCATGGAAGCACCATATTAGTGGAGCACCATATTAGTGTTATGTATTTTGAGGGTTCCAAAGGCATAGTCAAAATTGGTAATTGGTGGGATTAATGCAAGAGAGAGCTGAGTAGCAAAACAACAAAATTAAATAAAATAAGATAGGATTGATTAATTACTAATTACTTGTTAAGCTCTACTCTATTAGTTGGTAGCACCATATTAGTGAAGCACCATATTAGTTTAATTATATTTGGCTTTCTTAAAATGCAATTAGATCACTAAACATTTTTTTTTTTTTGCATTCGGGTTAAAATTTGCAGCAATTGTTAATAAACAAATGATGTCATGCAATTAACCTTGGTGTGTGTGTGTGTGTTTGGCAGCAAAGTCTTGTCTGCTTCAATTCATGCAAACACACAAAATTTACAAACACACAAATTTACTAAGGTGAGATTATGGATTCTTCTAACATATTATTTATGGATACTTTTATGGGATCTCATATTCTGACACAAATGTAACGATTTCAGGTTTATTTCTGCCCAATAACAATGGATAAATATATTACTGGTAAGACAACTCCACAACGCAAATTGGAATTTTGTTCCCAAGAGCAAGAGACACATTTAGAAAAGGAAATTCTTGATAATAATAGTGAAGAGAATGTTGTAAGTAAAAATCAATCAGTTATTCTCGAAGCAAAAGCTCTAAAAGTTGGTATGGAGTTTCATAGTGAAGAGGCAACTTTTAAATTTTACAATGAATATGCGGTTAGTTTGGATTTAGTGTTAGAAGACACACCGTCCATAGGGATTTGCGGGGAGGATAGTTGATCGGATATTTGTTTGTTCATGTGAAGGGCATAGAAAAAGGATAAAAGAGATTGTGCTACCAAGTCTCACCGCCCAGAAACAAGAAATGGTTGTGGTGCAAAAATGAGGATTGATGCTTGTAGTACGGGTAAATATAAGGTTACCGATTTTGTTGTTGATCATAATAGTCATGAGCTAGTTAGTCCGTCTAAAACTCACTTATTGAGATCCCATAGAAGTATCACTGATGTACTAACCTTACAAGCGCAGCGATCCGGATAGCTCAGAATAGCACTAAAAGCGGGTTTTGCTTTAATTGCAAAACAAATGGGAGGCGTGAGAATGTTGGGTTTATTTTTCAAGATTAAAAACTATTTGCGCTCAAAGAGAACTCGGTAGATGGAGATAGGTGATACTAGAGGTGTACTAGAATACTTGAAGGAGAAGCTCTTAAATGATCCTAACTTCTTTTACGCAATTCAGGTTGATGAAGATGGCATGATAGCTAATATAATATGGGTTGATGCACAGATGATGGTTGATTATACTCATTTTGGAGATGTCATATGTTTTGATACGACTTATAAGAAAAATAAGGATGGCAGACCATTTGCCCTCTTTGTTGGTGTAAACCACCATAAGCAAAAAAATAATTTTTGGTGCAACTTTATTGTATGATGAGACGCCACATTTATTTGGTTATTTGATACTTTTGCTAAAACTATGTCGGGGAAAAACCCTATATCAATTCTTACAGATCAAGATGCTGCAATGGCCAAGGCATTGGCAGAAGTATGGCCTGAAACATGTCATCGTTTGTGCTTATGGCACATATACCAAAATGCGACAACAATCCATCCGGTAGTGTGTTTTCAAGCTTTGTGAATTTTTCTAAGGATTTTAGTTCTTGCATTTATGATTACGAAGAGGAAGAAGAGTTTCGAATGGGTGGCATACAATGTTGGAAAAGCATGGGCTTCAAAGTAATGATTGGTTGGATAGGTTGTTCAAAATAAGAGAAAAATGGGCACTCGACCATAAAAAAGGAGCATATTCAGGTGTTTGATATTTCTACCACGGTCGGCTTGGAAGGCTCATGACAGCTAAACAAATCAGGAATATATGCACTTTGGAGAACTTATAATTGAAACTAATTAAAATCAAGTGGTGATGTGGGGAATCGAACCCCAATCTTCTCGCAAGCAATGACAATGCGAGTGCTCTACCATTTGAGCTACATCCCCGATCGGTTAACCAATTTATTATAGTACGAAGCATCAAAAATCTATGTGATAGTAAACACAATAAAATACATCAAGATCAAGATCCGTGATTTCAGTCATGACTCCTTTGAACCAATCAAATGAACCTTGCTCTCTGAACTTTTTTGTTACTAATCAGTGGTGCATGATTTCTGCATACAAGACATAGTTTTCAATTCGGAAACTTTAATAAACTACCCTTCCCAGGTACATCAACTTTCCTGAGACCAAGGCGCAATCATTAAGATGTAACTCTTCACTTTCCAAATCCGTCTTTTGCCTTGAGATACCAAACCGCATATATTTGGATTCACCTTGCCTACCATAAACCGTAAAATGTCCTAAAGTCCTTAGTATAAGAGATTTTTTAGGAATTGAGAACAATGAATTGAAACAAAATGGCATATTGATTCAAGTGTTCAAAAAACAAAGGATCCAATTCCTATGCAATGTGAGGACAAATAAGTTAGATTGCAGCGTACTCGACTCAACTAAACAAAGCTTTGTTCTACTTGCGGGTGGGATGCATGAATGGACTAAAGAGAAGCCATTCCTTTTTTTTCATTTTATTTGTGCTCATGGAATTTTTTCTAGAATTATCTAACCAATCATTTATGGTTAAACCCCACCTGAATGTTGTTTTTAAATCTAAACGTTTATTATTACATGATAATGTGTCTTTTGCAGCTCTTACTTTGCATAGACCTTAAAAAGAACTACAACGATTGCAATGAATATGCAAAGAACCCATTACATAAGAGCAATAGCAATGATAACTTTGAATTTTGGCGAGAAGGATAGTAGCTATAAAAGAACTACAAGGCATTATCATTTGAATCTCTTGATACATGGTAGTACTAGAGAAATGCTTACCTTGTAAATTAGTAAGTCCAACACTTGATGCGTATGCGGATGGCTGAAGTTAACAATCTGTCCCGATTTTCTTAAGGCGCTCGATGGTGAACAAACTCTTCAAAACAGCCTCAAACCCTCCACAAAACCCTCCTACAACCTGCTCAAAGTTATAAAGTTTTCTTTTATAAATCACTACCCAAACTCTTAGCTTAATTTGGACAAATTACAAGTTCAAAAACTGCTCCAAACTATGAAATAAATTCAGCCTTGAAAAGTTTGGTGTGAACAGAATTTTACCTTACAAAAATAACTAACCAATTAGCAACCAACTTACTTGCAACAACTCCAATCCCACGCCTAATCACGAAGGTGTTAGGCTGCCCAAACCTCCCAATTCCAGCAAACTCACGCACAAAAAGTTGTTCAAACCCGTGCCAAACTCACGTCCAATCGCCTTCAAAACAGCCACGTTCACGAAGCTTATGCTGCCCAAAACGGACTGCTATCAAAGGAGAGCAGGCTGCCACAAACAAATAAAAGCGAAAAGAAATAGAGACAAGATTACAAGTTTCATATATCTGTTTTGTTTGGAGTGCAATCACTTCTTTGGACCTCAATGATTCGACATATTTTGAGTTTGCCATTTTACTCTGGCATATAAGATCACTTGACTTAAATACTATCTCCAATTCACGAACAAGTGACAAGATTACAGATGGTGCTTATAAATTTGTTTTATCACATAGGAAAATAAAGAATGACATAAAATAGACAGCATAATACATTCACCATTGGTAAGTCAACGTTGAAAGGAATAAGTGGAAGAGCGAGAAAAAGAAGATTAATCTGCGACCGGGTTATGTACATTAAACTAACCACATTTCCTATAATCTGTTGAAAAGGTAAATAACTAGAATGCTTTTGAAATATGGGATTATAGCCCTCAAAAATCTAAAAACAAAAAGTGAATTGGCAAAACTTTCAACCATTTTATTTTATGTAATCACTGCAAATGCATTGGCAAAAGCCAAATATGTTTTAGAAACTGAGCCACCTTTGATCTCAAAATGGCCTTTGGGAATGCTGTGTACAACAAAAGCAAGACAAGGCTCAACTCTTTTATTCTGTTATTGTTTTGGCAAATGTCATATACA
Source organism: Codonopsis lanceolata (assembly GCA_013146195.2). NCBI lineage: Eukaryota > Viridiplantae > Streptophyta > Magnoliopsida > Asterales > Campanulaceae > Codonopsis > Codonopsis lanceolata. Next base: position 115,452,100 of record CM028378.1, read on the forward strand.
GCCAATTTTGATCTGTTTTGTTCTAATTCAAGCTCTCTGAGTTTTAGCTATGAGTATTAGCTAAAGAAAGAAATCTGGGATTATAGCCCACAAAAATCTAAAAACAAAAAGAAGATTAATAGTTCACCACTGGAGGCATTTCATCAAACATATGGCGCACACTGCAAAAAAAAAATAAAGTCCTACCCCCAATTCAATTAATATGCAGTGCTTCTAACATTGACAATTAGATCAAAACATTGCAGAGAATCATAGTTTTGTAGTAGGTTAGAGGTTTATACTTACTGATTTTGATTTGCCGAGTCGAAATTAGGGGCTTCAAGAATGGAATTTTTTTTCATTCATAGTTGAAGGTGCTCTTGAATTCTATGGAAAAGGTAGGGAAGAATTGGAAAACCAAATTCATCCCTGAAATCTCGTTGATCTTTCCTTTGTTTTCCCTATCACTGATACGATGTTTGGCGAGTTTCTCCTTTAATCCGTTAATGTGAAAGTTACAACCCGATCTAGCCAAGTAATTTGGTATTAATTTGGTCCGATCCAGCCAAGTAATTTGGTATTAATTTGGTTTATTTACAATGGACAAGTAGCAACCATCCAACGATGGAATAGAAGATGGAATAGAGTATTGGAATAGAGGATCCAAACCATGAATGAACAAAGTAATATTGTTGACTTTGTAATAAATTAGACATTTAAATACGCAGAAAATTATTCCGATCCAAAATTGTTTAACAATTTAAATTAATTCCAACTTTTAGTAGATAATCCTTTAATTAGATTTTTCTCATGTTTTAGATATCAATAATTCGACTTAATAGTACCTTACTAGCATTGATCTTAAGTTTAAATCTCTAAGACAATGAAATGAACCAAAGCTTAGTTGTAATATAAGGACCCATTTGTTTTCTAGAAAATGATTTTCCAAAAATAATTTCTGAAAAATGAAAAAGTTTATTTTCAGGTATTTGGTAAATTTTTAAAAAATATGTCTGATAATATTTTTGGATTTTTGGCAAACACATGAAAAACATTACACAAAAACAATTATGAATACATAGAAAAAATTGTCATTGGACCAAATAAATTATTACACATAAAATTTAAAGTTAACAAGGTGAAGGGGGAATCTGATAGAAACAATTCAACATGTAGTACCAAATGAATTATTTTTTTAGTAGCTGGACCAAATAAATTATTTCTGTAAAGTTAAGGGACCAAAGAATTAATTAATTTTTTAAAAATAAACTTATTTGGCAAAGTCAAAATGAGACATTATTTTCGGAATCGAGTATTTATATAAGCATATTTGTGAGACACTAATTATTGCCTTCATTCCAAGCACATCCTATTCAATATGAACACAGATAATGAGATCAGTACCATTACACCAACCCCAACCCCAACCCCAACCCCAACCCCGGTGGTATTGGAAGACTGCTTTGGCCTCCTCAAACTCTATAGCGACGGATCCATTTTCCGTAGCAAATACATAAATTCAAGGCATCAAATCCACGATGACGGCTCCGCAGTATGGAAAGACTATCTCTTCAACAAAGAACACAACCTCTACCTCCGCCTCTACAAACCCTCCAATGCCTCAAACAAAAAGCTGCCCATCCTATACTACCTTCATGCGGGAGGCTTTTGTTTTGGCTCCCGTGATTTCCCAACATTCCACAACTCGTGTCTCAGCCTCAGTTCTCGACTTGGGGCCATCGTTGTGTCACCTGACTACAGGTTGGCACCAGAGCATCGACTACCTGCTGCCTTAAACGACGTTTACGACGGTCTAAAGTGGCTACAAGGTGAAGCTGGATCGGTAAGCTGTGAGCCTTGGCTGTGTGAAGAGGGTGACTTGGGCCGGGTCTTCATTTTTGGGGATTCATCTGGCGGTAATTTGGCGCATAATCTAGCAGTCCGGCTCGGACGGGGTGCAACCGATATAGAGCCGGTTCGGGTACGAGGTTATGTGCTTTTGTCGCCGTTTTTCGGTGGAACCGTTAAAACAAAATCCGAACTGGAGAGGCCCTGCGAAACTTTTTGGACGCAGGAAATATATGACAGGTAAACTTAAAAGTCTTCCATTTAATATTATTTAAACTAATATTAAAGTATTAAAATATGTATTTATACTAATTGGTTATAAAAAATTAAAAAAATTACTCCCTCCCTCCCTAAATTATTGTCCTGGTTGACCCGGCGCACAGATTAAGAAAAAACAATTGACTTGATTATTTATATTGGTTTAATGTGTAGTTTCCTTTAAAATTCATGTGTATGTGGCACATAATTAAAGTAAGGTGAAAAAGTAAGGGTAAAGTTATAAAAGTGATGTTTTAAAAAGGTAAGTTTCAAAGTAGATAATTATTTTGGGACGGACGAAAAAGAAAAGGAGGACGATAATTTAGGGACGGAGGGAGTATTAAGTATCAAACTATTAAAATATTAAAAGGATCCGTGTAGTTAATACAAGGTTACTAAATTGTTTTAATACTAACCTATTTATGATTGTTATTTAAATTCTAACTAGTATAACCTAATAAAATATTAACCCTATAACATTGTAACCAACTTTAGTTATTAATGTTCAAGTAAGGTAATTACAATAATATTTGTATCAAATTTAATTTACCGTTCGATAATAAATGATGTTTTAGCATCAACAAAAATTGTCCCAAAATAAATTATATTATAAGATTTAAAGGAAAAAAATTATCAACATTTTTCCAAACTTTTCCTTATTAATTATTTTCTAATTAAATGTTGTATTGAGAAAAAGTAAGATGATTTAAAGAATGATGTTAAAAGAAAAGAAATTAATAATCATGCAACTTATAAAGAATAATTGTAATTAAGAGTACATTAGTTAACTTTCTTAATCTGTGCGTAAATTTCTAAAAACATCATTTATTTCTGGACGTAGGGAGTATAACTTAACAATTCTATTTTAATTAATAATAAATATTTTAATCATCTTTATAATATAACTTAACTATTCTATTAAATATGAGTTCAATGTTTATTGGAATATTCATTCACAAATGCCTTTCAAAATTGGTCCATATACATTTTAATGATAAATGTCTATTTCACCCTTCCACAAATGAACGTGCATGAACATGAGCATATTTAACGAAAGGAAGAACCACTTTTGTAAAAGTTTACAGTTGAGGGACCATTTACGAGGTGCAAGGACGAAAAGCCAAGAACACCTAAATCATAGGGACACATTGTGTAGTTTGTTCTAATATATAATACCTCTAATACTAGGCACCAACATTGTGGTTTATAAAACGACACACACTAATACTAGGCATCAACATTGTCCATAAACTTTTGTTTCGACTAGTGGTAGAGATTGGTGAACCAATGTGCTGGCTACGTAACAAACTGGGCGTTCAGGCTCGCATCGTTACACTAGCTCTTTTCACTTCATAAGTGAGGCAGAGGATAAGAAAATATTTTTTCCTTTTATTACTCTCGAGTTTTAAGAGTAGTTTTTTCCAATAAACTATTCAGGTGAGACCCTTTATGTTAAAATTTATTTAACCAATCAGTAGTGTTTTAAAAATCGTTCTAGACGTCACCTTGATGCCAAAAAATACTCAAGTGGACGAATGGTGTCTAGGCGTCCTAGGCGGCCAACTAAAATGAAATTACTAAATTATGTATAGTAGTAATTTTTAAATAGATTTATGGAGAATTGTGTTACTTTGAAATTGTATTGAACTGATGGTTTTACTTTTAAATTTTAGTTTTGTAATGTGATCATAATTTTTAGATTAATTGATGATATTGACTATTAGTATGTTTGAATGTTTAATGTTTGTTAATTAGGTTATATAAAGAAAAAAATCAAAAAAATATAATTACGTCTTAATTTCGAGGTTGCTCCGCCTAACTATTTTTAGAACATTACCAATAAGTCATGTGGGAAAATATTAAGATAATATTATAATAGGACATGAATATTGGAATACCTTACACAAATTTAATCCAATTATTGAAAGATTAAATTATTCTTCAAAGACTACCGAATTCCAATTAGTTTAGCATACACAAACAATTTCTTTAAAAATCACGTCAACGGATTATTAGATTCTCTCAACAATAAACAACCACTGCGTTAACTAATAAAAGACACATTATTTTTTTACAAACAGACTGTTTTTTCATATGGGAAAGGGTGGTTCTTGAAGAATAAAATTGTTTATTTTTTCAGTATTATTGCCCACCTATAAGTAGGGCCGGCAAAAGTCCAGTTTTCCCGACCCAACCCAATACCGACATTTCCCGATACCGACTTTGTCGAGATTTTTCCCGTCCCGATTTATTTCGGGACGGTATTCAGGATAAATATCAATCCTGTCGGGATTTCCGAATCCTGACCTATTTTTTTTAATTAAATATTGTGAGTGTTAAACAATGTTTATTTTGTGAGTGTCAAATTTATTTTCACAATATTGTGGTTTTTATGAAATCACGTTTCTGCACTTAGTGCAGCTCTTCTCTTGCGAGTGAGGAGTATATTTTGTTCATAATAACAGATTCATCAATACAAACAATTAAGTAAATATTCAAGTATACTTGTAAATATACAGTCTGAAATCTTAATTATGATGAAGATATTTCAAAAATATTTTAGTGTTAGAAGATATTATTCATAAATATTATAGTCAGGATTAAAAATATACAATAATATTATTAATCTTATTAGTAAATATTTACATAATTATTGAAAATTAAAGTTGTTTAGTAACTATAATTTCAACATCCAGCAGATAGTCCTGTTAACATGAGTTCATATATAGATAGCATTTCCCGCAAACAGTCCACTTTAATATTTCGGAATAGTTCACATTAAAAGTTTAATTTAAAATTATGGTTCTAATTTCTATATCATTTATCTTTACCCTCCACGTGTTTTAAGCGCATTATTTGTACCCAAGTATTTTATGTAATTAAGACTATCTCTAATAAAATTAATATATCTCTTTAATAATTATATTCTTTAAATGGGGAATTTTCGGATGGAAGGGAGGGAATAATGCTCTCATTTTTTCTACGTAGCTGTCATGTTTAACCGGCCATATCTATAATAAAAAAACTAATTGGTTTCATCATAAATATTGGTATAGTATGTAATTTCATTTAAAGACCACATAAATATCGAATAATCATTAAAGTAAAAGAGATAAAGGAAGGGTAAAATAGTACTCCTTGTGTTCCCTCCCAAAAAATCCATATTTTAAAAGTCTAATAGATCCATAATATAGTATATTAAAATTAGTGAAGACAACTCTCATATATAGTGACACATCACCCAATTTTTGATATTATTGAGTCCTCAAACCTCCACATCACTTGACTTGAAACTTTTCATTTTCTAAACATTAGATAAAAATAATAATTAATAATAGTTAATATGTTATTGTGATATTAATCATTTATTATTAATTTTTTCTATTGTTATTAATAGTGAAAATCTTATATAGAAAGACTTTTACTACTAACATCATTTCTTAACTAATGTGAGATAATATTATTAAATTGACTTTGTGCGAATACTTTACTCTAATTACCCATTTCTAACACCATATTTTAAGCATTGATAAATCTTATTAATCCAAAACTCGATTTGGAGAAATAAATATATTATTTTGGTGCCCTTACCGAGTAGAACACATTTGCTCAATTACTTTTGCCAACAAATAAATAACACATAAAAAATTTGTCCCTCAAGTTGCACAATTTCTTTCACTAAAAACATTAATTTTTAACAACTATTATATTTTAAAACTTGGTATCTGATATACCCGGCTCAAACCGGGTCACGAGCAAGGTACGAGTTAGCATCACGTGTCAATCACGAGCACAATGTCTATGGGGCCTATAGCCCAGCGAGCAAAATGATAGAACCAACGAGCACCGAGCAGCATAAACCTCATTCAAACCTGGGCAGGCAAAGGCCTTGCCTGTCCGGCCAGGGACCATGACCGGGAATCATACGTGCTTAGCGAAGGAATCAAAGTCATCTTGTCAAAGCCTGGTCGAGCATTTGGCCTTGCACCGGCCGAGTCGTAGATCTGATGGTTCGAGAGCAATGTAGAATAGCCGGGCAGAGCCCTGCTCGCCCGAGCATGCATTACATTGGAAACGCCGGCGGCTTGCTCTCCAAGACAAGTCGAAGGTTTCCCTGTTTAAGCAGAACACTTGCCTAATCTACTCCTGTATCTGCGCGGTCAACTGCCTGTTTCGCCTAAAATCAAGGGATTCCCTCCTTGATTACCTCGGCAGTTATAGAAACTGAATCCTAGACGGATTCAATCACCTTGAAGGCCTATAAATACCCCTCCATAATCAACAAGGTACACACAGACTTTCTTGAGCCTCGTTATTCTGTCAAATTGCTTTCAAACTTAAGCAAGAGACTTACTCTCACGCCGGAGGGGTTTCGCGAGGCCCTGCCTTGCACTTCCACTCAGGTGTTCTTGTGTTATTGACAGGCTCAGAGAAGACGATCTAGAAGCCCAGATATCCAACCCATTTCAAGGACGGCCCAAGCTGTGCATTTTGCAACATCAGTTTGGTTTTGTTGCCGGGAAACGAAGTTTCATCACTTCCCTCTAAATTTTTCCGGTAAAAACTCTTAACTCCTCTCTATTGCAATGGCTGGAAAGGGTAGCAAGCACCATGCCACTGCAAGCAATCCACAGTCCGGCAGCCACCAAGTTGGAAACAACCCTCCCCCGAGAGCCCCGCACGGGGTGCAAACCCGAAACCAAAGGGTGGCTGCAGGGCAAGCAATCCAAGGCAACGAGGTGCCATTCGTGGAGGGGCAAGTCTCCCAGCATGCCAGCCAAAGCCGCGCAAGCCAACGCGACGCCAGACTGGTTATCAACGAAAGGCGCGATGCCCGCTCACAAGATCTCAGGGTGCAGCTTAACCGTCAGCGGGAAAACAGTCAGGGCAGCCAAATGAATATGCCCGGACAAAACCCCGATCAACAAGCCGCTGCTCTGCAAGTTCAGGCGGAGTATTACAATAAAATGTATGCGCTCAACCAGCAACTGCTCGCCTTGGGCCATGCCCCGGTGCCAGTTGCAGAAATGGCAATGCCTGTGCTCAGTAATCCGGCACCTGTTGGAGATGGCCATGCCTCCCAACAGCTGCCCGCTCCAAGCAGACGCATGCCTTCTATCGCCCACATACCGTCTGATAGGGTGGAAGCGATAAAGCAGGCTGACGACCAGGCTGAAAGTAGATACAGCCGTCAACACCATTCTCACCGGCGCCACCATCATCATGAGCGCTATGCCCGAGAAGAGAGTCATGGCCGCCGAAGAGGTCGTGAGTGCGTCGATGCAGAAGCACAGCGGCCAAAGTACAAAGCCCGCATCACACAGGAGGCCGGATCCTCATGCGAGCCCACCTTCTGCCCGCATGTGCGTGGCGACCACTCGGACCCTGCCCATTCTTCAAGACTGACAGAGGACGTAGAGAAACGGCTGTCTGAGAAGATGGAGGCCATGAAAAGGGACATGGCAAAACAAATGGCAAGTCTAGCCGTGGCCAAGCCCGGCTATGGGGCCACTAAGCCACTGGAGGGCAGCCCTTTCACTCCAGAGATTGAAAATGCGCCACCCGCGCAAGGGGTCATCTTCCCGCAGTTCGACAAATATTTCGGGAAGACGCGGGCAAGCGATTGGCTTCGATCATTCGAAGCACAAATTCGGATGGTCACAGATACCGAAGCCTTGAAAATGAGGGCATTCGAGGGAGCCCTCCAGGGAAAGGCGCAAGCCTGGTTGGGCAGAGTTCCCCGGGGATCCATTGGGAGCTGGGCAGTGCTCCGGGAGAAGTTCTTGGAGGAATTCGGCAATGTAGGCCCAACCCCAAAGAACCGTTTCGACCTTGCTAAGATCAAGCAGCGAGATAACGAATCCTACAACAGTTACCTGAAAAGGTTCGAGGAGATGCTCGAGCAGGTGACCGCAACCAGTGACCCGGAGATTACCTTTTGCTATCTCAACAACATGAGGGCAGGGCCACTAAAGACTATGCTAGCAATGAACCCGGGGGCTTCCAAGGCAGAGCTGCTAGCAAACTCTCATCTCTTTTGCTCGACCGAGAGCGTCAAGGCAGATAAAGCCAAAAACAAGGACAAGGCCCATGGCAGCTCGGCCACGCCAGATGACCAGAGCCCGGAGGGCCACAATCGTTCGAGCAGAGACAGGAGAAAAACTTCCAACCCCGGGCAAAGGTTTAGAGAAGCTCAGTTTACCCGCTAAACACTACGCGGGAAAATATCATGCTTCAGGTGGGAGATGTCTTGCCCATTCCTTATCCTCTCGACCCCGAGCTCGCTCACACTCGGGACAACACAAAGTACTGTGAATACCACCACGGTACTGGCCACACCACTGAAAAATGTAATGTGTTGAAGAGAGAAATTCAAAAGCTGATCAATGCGGGCAAGCTAGACCGCTTCAAAAAGGATCAGGGCGAAGGAAACAACGCCAATAACGATCAAGGAAGACCCCCGAGAGGAAGAGGTGGCCAGGCCCCTCAGATTCGGGGGGTAATAAACATGATTCAGGAGGAGCTCCCGTCCAACACACAGCTCGGGAAGCACATATATTCCTTATCTAGGGCTGTCAACTCTCGGCTGGGCGGGCGAGAGAAGCAAGCATATGTTTTCTCGCGGCCAAGCACTCCATTGGCATCTGAGCAGCCGTTGGTTATTTCTTGCCTAGTCAACAACTTGCAGGTTCACAGGGTTTTGCTGGATACGGGAGCATGTAGGGACATCATGTATTACTCCTGCTTCAAGGGATTGGAGTTTCCAGACACCATGCTCAAGCCATATTTGGGAAAACTTGAAGGGTTCACCAATCACCAGGTGGGCGTTAAGGGCACAATCGAGCTGGAGGTATTCATGGGTGATGGAGCCCAAACACGGATTGAGATGATCACATTCTTAGTGATCGACCTAAAATCGGCATACAACTGCATTTTGGGTGCTCCAGCAATGGCCAAGTTCCAGATGGTCGCCTCCATTCCCCACCAAAAAGCCAAGTTTTACACTGAAAATGGAGTGGGGATCCTCAATAGCAAACCCCGAGCAATGTGGGAGTATGTTCGGGAAACCCAGAGGAAGAAACAGAAGCTGATTGTGGACATTCCCGATCAGGCAGATGCAGCCCCAAAACCGATTGTGGACCTTCCCGATCAGACTGCAGTAGCTTCCGCTGAGCATACCCCAGCGTCAACCTCCATTAATAACATTGAGCTCGGGGAGACATATGAAGCGGCCGAGCCCATGGAAATAGAGCCTCCCGAGCAAGCTCCAATAATAGAGCCTTCCGAGCAAGCTCTGACCCCAGGCCCTTCTAGTAGCAAGGAGAAACGTCCCAAGTCACAAGACATTGAGATGGACACCTTGCAAGTCCGGGACGAGCCCGAAATTCAACCAGAAGGCGAGCTAGAAGAGGTCATTATCAATCCAGCCTACCCCGAGCAAAAAATCAAAATCGGGAAGGCCATGCCTCTGGCTTCGGGACGAGGATTGATTGAGCTGTTGAAGAAACGGGCGTGTTCGCTGGGCGGTTGAAGACATGAGGGGCATCAGTGAGAACATTGCACGCCACGACCTCAATGTTGACCCGGCCTTCCGGCCCATCCAACAGCGACCAAGACAGTATTCGCCCGAGAAAAATGTCGCGATCAAAGCAGAAGTCGAAAAACTCCTAAAGGCAGACATCATTGAGGAGATTCAGTACCCGACCTGGCTAGTTAATATGGTGATGGGCAAATGATAAATGGCGGATGTGCGTGGACTTCACCAGCCGAAACAAAGCATGCAGAAAAGGCGTATCCTTGCCCATAGATGTGCTTGTCGACTCTATAGCGGGTTCGAGATGCTCGATTTCTGGATGCGTACTCGAGGTTACCACCAGGTCAAAATGAGCAGCGAGGATAAAGGCGAAACTGACCTTAGGCGGTGGCGGCCTCTATTGCAAAATCATTCCTTGAAGAATCACGAGGAGCCACTTACCAGCGCATGGTCAATGATCGATGTTTTAATTAATCTTTTTCCTTGCAAGTGGACAAGACTATTATAGAATAGACTTGGAAGCAAGGGTCGAACCCACAGAGACAAGTGATCACGAACAGTGCGATTATTGGTAGCAAATTATTAACCTAAGGGGGGTTTTTATGTTTAATTCTACTCTAATCTACTAGTTACAGATGTTTAACTAATTAGACAGTAATAGCAGATATGAAGATCTTATGGTGAGTGGAAATCTAGGATTCTGGGTTTCACTTATATCTCCTTTATGTTCAATTCATAATAATGTCATTCAATGTCTTGGGTTCGTTCTCTAAAAATAGATATAGTCTGTTGAACAATTGGTTCAGCCTCCATCCCATAAAATTCATCCATTCTATATCCTAAGCACAGAGGCTGTTAATCTAGTTGTCACCTAGATTTATGATCTATCTGTCACCTAGATCATGTAAGAACTTTGGTCCTAACTTATCACTCTCGTGCATCGATAGGTCCAATTTATTGTGTTGGTGAGCGATTAATGCGACATATGCACTTGGTCATGCAGTTATCCGCACCTCTAAGCCTTTATTATTTGCGATTACATTCATTTGTTCAAAGCAAAATAATAGAGGGGTTGATAAACAACACAATCAAAAAGCATTGAATAGACATATATATAAGAATCAAAACATAAATTCGATACAAGTTACCTCCCACCTCCTAGATTATGGATGATTTAGTTCATCATCGACAATGAACAGCACATGGAGATGAATGGAGACATGATTTGATCTTCAATACTTGAAATTACAAAACCTAACTATGTTATACAATCTAAAACTACCTAAAAACTATGAAAAGAGAGCTTCCAGCCGTCCTCCTCGTGCTTAGGCTCGGCATTTGACTTCTATATATACTCGGGAGTTGCGATTGAATCGAATGACTGTGTGAAAATTCGAAAAGGTCGTATTCTGCCTACCTTGCGGTCGCAGGTGCTGGATACCTGCGTCGTCATAAGGTCTCCCATCCGAACTTTGATTTCTTTGATTGTTTTCGATGGTCAACAACGCCTACCTTGCGGTCGCAAGGTGCGAGGCACCTGCGTCAAGGTGTCCGTTGTGAATGAAGTCTTCATTTTTCTTCAATTTTCCTCTTTTGCCCTTTCTTGTAATTTGCATTTAAAACCACAGGTTTCGCGTATTTTCACAATAATCTGAAACTTACAAAACTCACGAAAACATATATTAGTACTCAAAAGACTCGTGAAATAGCATAATTTAAGTCATAGAAGTATATAAAATCGACGTATAAAATACATCGATCAGTCAACAAGGTTTTTGGTTCTCAAATCGGAAGAAATATGGAGGCTTACATAGATGACATGGTCATCAAAACAAAGGGCCGCGACTATACTCTTGACTTGGCCGAGACATTTGCCAACCTGCGTAAACACAACATGAAGCTAAACCCGAGTAAATGCGCTTTCGGGGTCCGAGCAGGGAAGTTTCTAGGGTTCATGGTCAACCAGCGCGACATAGAAGCCAACCCAGAGAAGATACAAGCCCTGCTCGACATGAAGCAGCCTTACTGCATCAAGCACATCCAACAGTTAAACGGCAGAGTCATTGCCTTAGGCCGTTTCATCTCTCGGTCGGTAGAAAAATGCCTCCCTTTCTTCAAGGTTATGCTTGGCGGCAACAAGGGTTTTGAGTGGAATGCAGGTGTGCCAAGGCCCTCGGCAGCTCGAGGGGAATATCTTGGCAAACCACCTCTCCTCAGCAGCCCCGTACCCAGTGAGCCTTTATTTGTGTATCTAGCAGCCACGGACCAGGCCGTGCCTGCTGTTCTAGTTAGGGAGGAACTAGATGTTCAAAAACATGTGTACTATGTATCCAAAGCCCTCAGTCCTGTTGAGGGTCGCTATTTTAATGTAGAAAAATTAGCCTATTCTCTTGTCATAGCTGCCCGAAAATTAAGGGCTTATTTTTCTGCACATATAATCATAGTATACACAGACGCACCACTGCGCAAAGTCCTACACAAACGATACATCGGGCGGGCTCAGCCAGTCGATCGAGCTCACCGAGTTCCACATAGACTACTTGCCCAAGCGAGCAATAAAAGCACAAGCACTGGCCGATTTCTTAGTCGAAACAAGTCGAAACAAGTTCACCCGGCCACGAGGATCTGAGACCAAGCAGCCAGGTGGAACCCGAGCAAAACAATTGCCACAACCCCCGACCCTCTTGTTGGGATCTTTATGTGGATGGGGCAGCGAGCAAAGTCGGGAGTGGAGCTGGCATCCTTCTCGTAGCTCCCGATGAAATCACATAGTTTGAGTTGGCTCACCGGTTCAAATTTCCTGCTTCCAACAACGTTGCCGAGTATGAAGCAATGATTGCCGGGCTCGAGCTCGCAACGGACATGGGTGTAGAGGCATCACGGTGTTCTTGGATTCACGACTAGTTGTGAACCAAGTCGAGGGAATATATGGTACACCACCCTACCCCGTTAAATCATGAGCTAGTCAAGGAAATCTTGAAAAAGTTCAAGTTTTGGGAAATGATCATGATTGACCAAGCAGACAACATTCGAGCAGACTACTTATCCAAGATCGCTGAGGAAAATCTTTCTTTGCTAAATCCTTCAGTAATGATCGAGCACATGGAAACCCCCGCCATCGATAGACCAGTCATTATGGACATCGAACCAGCGGCTAGAAGCTGGATTGATGACTACAAGGATTACATCGAGCAGGGAGTTACGCATGAGACAAGGTCAAGGCCACAACACCAAGCTGTCATTACTCGGTAGTTGGGGAATCTTATACAAGCGATCTAAGGTCGGACCTATGCCCATTGTGTACCCCAGAACTAACCGAGGCGTTTTGTATGAGGTACATGAAGGGAATGTGGCGGCCACCCTGCACAGAGCTCTAGCGAGAAAGGGTCCCGCGAGCGGGATATTCTTGGATTACCCTGAGAAAGGACGCGGAAAAGTACGTTCGTGAATGTGACAAGTGCCAGAGATATGCGGACATACCAAGGCTTCCATCTACAATGCAAACACCAGTTGTAGCGGCCTGGCCCTTCGACATGTGGGGAATCGATCTGATCGGCCCATTCCCGCTGGCACAATACAAGTACAAATACGCCGTTGTCACCATAGACTACTTCACGAAATGGATTGAGGCAAAACCCCTGGCCAAAATTTCAGAGGCAAATGTCATCAAATTCGTACACGACCAGGTGTGGTGCAGGTTCGGCCTCCCTCGGGCAATGATCTCTGACCATGGTACTCAGTTTTCAGACAAGTTCACAGCGGAATGTGCTCGCTTGGGTGTGAAACACTGGCAGTCGTCCGTCGCTTACCCTCAAGGTAATGGCCAAGCAGAGGCTGCTAACAAACAAGTTTTGCAGCTTAAGCGAACTTAGAAGGCGGCGAGGGAAGTGGGCAGAAGAATTACAATCAGCTCTGTGGGCAGTCAGAACCACTGTTCGAGGACCAACCGGGGAAACTCCATTTGCACTCACCTATGGGTCGGAAGCAATGATCCCGGTGGAAATGGCCTTGCCTAGCTACCGTGTTTCACATTACAGCGAGCAAAACAATCAACTTGCTCGGGCCATGGACTTAGACTTGCTCGAAGAAAGGAGGTTGGATGCACGGCTCAGAATGGTCAACTATAAACAGAGGGCAAAAGCTCACCATGACAAGAGAGTTCGAGGCAGAGCCTTCTCTATCGGAGACTTGGTACTCAGGAAGATTGAGGTAACAGGTCATCGGGCAGAATGGGGGAAGTTGTCTCCTAATTGGGAAGGTCCTTTCCGAGTTACTGGGATCGTAAGAGAAGGCACTTACACACTCCAAACGCCTGAAGGAAACGACCTGAAGCATCCTTGGCATGCAGATCACCTCAAAAAATATTACCCCTAAGTTAAGGAAACAAATGTGCAAGACCTCAGTCCTGTTGAGGGTCATCGATCATTTATCAATAAAAGGCAAGTTGTGGTCGTGTTTATCAGTTCAGAATTTTCAAAGTTATCAATGAATTGTCATTCTGCAATTGTTCGTACTTGTTTGACTAGATTCTGCTCGCCGGGCGAGCAAACGAGGCCATGCCCGGTCAACAATTTAAAAAAAAAAACCCAAGTATATATGAATTTATCCTCTGTGGGTGAGGTGTGGCCATGCCCAGGTTCACGTACTAGGATGCTCGCCCCGGGCGATAGAGGCCATGCCTACAAAGATAGCGGTTAACTACCTTGGCTTCCTACAGTGACCGAGAAACCCTGTTGACTGTATATCTCAATACCCAGAAGATATACCAACAACCGCTTTGAGCTACCCACATCGAACAAAGGCCATGCCCGGTTGTTGGTCGCCGACTGCGAGCTGGGCCTTGCCCGCTTAGCAATCTTCTGGAAGCTCACCCGCTCTAAGCCTTGGCTAGATCCAAGCATTCATGCCCGGTGTTTGTTTGGGTAACATCTCAATTTAAGTAATAAGATTGCTTTGTTAGTCTTGTTATTTTTACGTTAATAGCCATACTTGTTAAATTTATTCGTACATTTATGCTCGACATAGCACTTGTACTAACAAATGACAGGCGGAACAAGCAAACAAGAAAACAGTTATCGAGCAAACAAACAACTAATCGAAAACATATAAGCATCTATCATCGAAAAGTGGATTCTATTATAGCCAAGTCTGAAGTTACAAAAGAAATCAAAAAAATATTGGCGCGTAGGCCGAGCAAAGTAAACCTAGTCTAAGGTTGGTCAAGCGCCGGCTCTGGAGGGGGTGGAGGAATCTGTTCCAGAGGAAGTGAAGGTATCTGCTCGGGGGTGGGAAGAGCTTGTGCTGAAGCCCGATATTGATTAGTGTATTGAGCGTTAAAAGCTTTTCGAGCAACTTCCTGCTCGGCTTTCCTAGCCTCTTCCTCCGCCATCATTTGGGCAGCCTTCTCACTTTCCAGTGTTTCGATCAGAGAGCATACATTGTCAGCCGGGGGAGTAGGCGGGATCCAAGGTGAGCGGCCAGCTTCCTCATCAGCCTTCGCCAAAGCGTCCAGCTCTTCTGCAGTATATGGGACCAAGTGATGAAACTGGCGCGCAGCATCGGAGTAGACATCAGAAACGGCCCACTCAGCCATGGTCTTCGAGTCGATCACCCCGCGACCAACAAGCTGTCTAAGAATATGATTGACACCATGTGCGAAATAGGGCACGATGGCATCGCTCACAGCCTCTTCATAAGCAGCGGTGCACTTGAAGTCATCCTCGAAGGCTATAGAGTTCTTGTAGTCCTCTACAGCGGCTTGCTCAGCGTCCTTCAGTCTCCGGACCAGCTCTTCGACATGCTTCCCATCTTTGACAGCAACTGCGTCTTGGCGCATCCCTTTCCACATGGCGATCCTGCTCGATTCTGCGGCCAGATCGGTTTGAGCCTTCCCCAGCTCAGCCTGGTTCTTCTTTACCTGGCCGACCAACTCTGTCTTTGCAGCAGTTAAATCACTGTTCTGGGCGACCAGCTTCAGATTGCGCTCAAACATTTCAGCTTCTTTTTTCTTGGCCGCCTCAATGTTGGTCTCTAGTTCATCAGCCAGGCGAGCCACCTGCTCGACCTTCTCTTTCGCCAGGCCCCCATGAGTCTTGATGTCAGCCTCCGCTTTCTTGCGAGCGGCTTTCTCCTCGTTGTACCTTTCGTAAAGATTGGCACATGTAGAGGCGATCTGCGAATAGAGGAAAGATAATCAGAAACATAAAATGAGCAAAGGAAGGGACAAATCTCATTCAAAAATTTTACCTCGCTCAGGCAAAGTCCCACGTTCCCAACTAGGACGTGGCCGGCTGTATCGCGATCTCGGGCAAGATCATCATGCGGCGCCTCTGCGATGATACCTTTTCCTACCGGGCCTCTCAAGCTTGGGCTTCCCGAGCATAGAGGTCGATGCCCCCCAATAATGGGGCATCGCCGGAAATTTCTTTCCTGCGGCAGCCGGTAGTGGAGGGCATCTTGAACCCAGCCTGCCTCCAGGTTGCCGGCCCGACTGGAACAGGAGCAGGATAGACAGCTGGCCCGGCTGGAGCAGGCGGGGAAAGCGAGGGGTCGGGGCTCGGCCGGTGGCGAACTTCCGAGCGAAGGAGGAGGGAAAGGCTCTTCTTCCTTTTTCCTTTCCCACCCAGCATCTTTGGCGGGAGGCTCAAGAGATGTTGGCTTTGGCCTGTCAGCAGTATCAATCAGCAGTCACTATGGCTCTTTTCTGCGGCCTCACCTTGCGGAGAGATGATGACCTTGAGCACTGGCGCCTTCCTAGCCAGGGCTTGCGGCCTTGGCTTGGCGCCCTAGCTTAGTCGCTCTTGGCCAGGGGACCGAAAGGCACCTTGGGCGAGCTACGGCTTCATTAACCTTCAAATCAGCTGCCCGCTGATTGGCTTGTAGTTTCCTCGCCTTTAGCAGAGCCACATTCTTCATCCCTGAAGCAAGGTACACAGAAACAGGGTCAATATTAATGCTACAAGCAAAATACATCCAAGATAAAGACAGCGAAACAACCATCATGGTCTTCATAAGGTGGCCGACAATCTCCACCCGGGCCCAGACGTTGGCACTCAACACACTCCCGCTTGAACATTTGCCCGTGGCAGTCACCCCAATAAGGGTGGGGCCTCTCGGGCACGTGGATCAGGAGGGGCTCCACATCAGGGACCTCTGGCCTCATCACACCGGCCAAACATAAGTTTCGCGGATTACAGACCAGCTCTTTCCAATCGAGAAGAAATTGCTGGCCAACGCGCCTCTCGTTCTCTTCAATCACCCCCACGGCGGCTTTTAACGCGACCAAACGGACAGTCTCTCCCGAGCTGAAATCTTGTTTTGAAGCCTTGGGGATCTTGACTTCGTCGGAGGCCGTGGGCATGAACGGCCAGCCGACCCGAGATTCAATGAACAAGACCCTCCTATCCCAAGAATCCACCTTCCCAGGAACTTCGGATAGCAGCCTCAAAAAATTGGAGTTGGCCCTCACTTCGATCTTACCACCTGTGCTCGGGGCAAAAATAAACGACTTAGGGAGTAAGTACATGTCCGGCTCGGATCCTAGCGGCACGCGCGCCACGGTGAAAGCGGTAATGGCCGGGCGGTATTGACGATCGGTCGCGAGGGAACGGCTTTGGCCTCGAGCAAGAAGTCAACCAAGAAAGGCTCCAAGGGGAGGCGCAGCCCAACTCGGAAAAAATCGGCGAAGAATAAAAGCTCATTCCCCTGCTAACGGGAAAGCTTCATATTGGCGGGCACGTCCATCTTGCTCGCCCGGTAATAGGCTGAATCAACCCCAAGGGACGTGAGCCACGCGGTCACCTTGTCCACCGTGTCGAGGTAGCCCATAGGCGGCGCTACAAATCGGCATTGACATACCAATCGGGCTCCTCTTATTCGTCGACTATCTCCTCAACAGGAACCACTACTTGAAGGCCACCTACCCTAGTTAAGAAGCGGGCAATGGGAACTCTGTCCTGGCCAGTTGTTTCTTCTTCAGGGGCCACTTCCACTTGAGAGCGGCCAGTTTTCTTAAAACGCCGAGCAAGCGGCAAGTTGTCCGCCTCGTCGGCCTCGAATGCATCTCCGGCCAAATCTATTTGCTCAGATTCTACTCGCCCGACTGAATTTCCAGCAGGGGCCGCTTGCTGCTCGAGGCCTTGCCCGACAGTGAAGCCACCAGTCACGCTCTTCTCGCCCGAATATTCCTCACTAGAGGAATCAACTATGTCGACCACGGGGTCCACTGCCCGTCTTCGAACCGTTGGCCCGGCCACGGACCTGGCTCCCTCCTCGCGCTCTACGCTAATTGAGGGAGACTTCTCGCTTCTCAGCGAGTCATTCTTTCCGTCGTAGCTGAAAGCCTCGCGGTCATTCTCGGACACATCTGACATCTACATAGAGATCGAGGAAAAAGGCTATCAGAGCTCCGTCCGGGCAACTATCAGAAAGAGAAAAGAAAATCCTAAGTCTAGGTCAACATGAGGGATTCTGTCCACCTAGCGAGCAGGATTGTGGTTTCTATTCCTCGATCTCTACCTAAGGGCGATCTTACTCACTAAAACCCTAGCAGAGGCATAAGGAGAAAGAGAAAGAAACCGAAATACATCCATAAACCCAAGAAAGACAAAAACATAGAAAACTTACTGTGATTTCTGGGTTGGAGCGTCTTCTGTAAGCAATTCAAGGGAGAACTAAGGCCGGTGCAAAGGCTGCAAAACCCAAAGATGAAATTGATGAAGGAAGCGAAGGGACGACCTTGTCGGAACTCAGGAGAAATCACGGCAGCAGCAACGACAGCAGCAGCGGCAACTGCTTCAAATTCTTCAAGGCTTTCTCTCTCTAAAACTCAAAGGCGATAAAAGAGAAGAAAGGAAGGAGAGGCTGCCTTTTATAGGCCGATCTCTGAAATTTTTGGGGAAAAAGGCTCGGCCAGCTTGGCGTCTAAATGGGCGGCCATCATCACCAAGAGCACGTCGCATTAAATGCGCCGCTTAAGTCCGCGCCTGCCTTGACGACTTCGATTTCGGCGGCTCGCGCTTTCCCACACATGTGCCTGGCACGCCCTAAACTATAAGCTTCAGTGATACGCCTCAAGCTTTCCTCGATAAATTCCTTGTCTTCCTTGAAAATTCATAAGTGTTGTAGCCCGTACGACCATCAGACTTGAACGCTCCCCGCTCCGAGCATGAATGCCCGCCAGACAGGGAGCCAGGGGCCACTGATATACCCGGCCCAAACCGGGTCACGAGCAAGGCACGAGTTAGCATCACGTGCCAATCACGAGCACAATGCCTATGGGGCCCATAGCCCAGCGAGCAAAATGATAGAACCAGCGAGCACCGAGCAGGATAAACCTCATTCAAACCTGGGCGGGCAAAGGCCTTTTTGTCAGGCCGGGGACCATGGCCGGAATCATACGTGCTTAGCGAAGGAATCAAAGTCATCTTGTCAAAGCCTGGTCGAGCATTTGGCCTTGCCCGAGCCGAGTGGGTCGCATCGATCTGATAGGTTCGAGAGAGCAATGTAGAATAGCCCAGGCGAGCCTCGCCCGAGCATGCATTACATTGGAAACGCCGGCGGCTTGCTCTCCAAGACAAGTCGAAGGTTTCCCTATTTAAGCAGAACACTTGCCTCATCTACTCCTGTATCTGCGCGGTCAACCGCCTGTTTCGCCTAAAATCAAGGGATTCCCTCCTTGATTACCTCGGCAGTTATAGAAATTGAATCCTAGACGGATTCAATCACCTTGAAGGCCTATAAATACCCCTCCATAATCAACAAGGTAAACACACACTTTCTTGAGCCTCGTTATTCTGTCAAATTGCTTTCAAACTTAAGCAAGAGACTTACTCTCACGCCGGAGGGGTTTCGCGAGGCCCTGCCTTGCACTTCCACTCAGGTGTTCTTGTGTTATTGACAGGCTCAGGGAAGACGATCTAGAAGCCCAGATATCCAACCCATTTCAAGGACGGCCCAAGCTGTGCTTTTTGCCACATCAGTATCTTAGTCATCCAAAACTCGATTTGGATAAATAAATATATTATCTCGATGCACTCACCAAGTAAAACACATTTACACATTTATCTTCGCCAACTAACAAATGACACGTAAAGAAATTGGTGCCTCAAGTTGCATAATTTCTTTAACTAAAAACACTATTTTTTTAACCACAATTATACTTTAAGTATTGATATCTTATTCATTCAAAACTCGATTTTAACAAATAAATATATCATTTCGATACTCTCACCGAATTGAACACATTTACACAATTATCTTTGCCAACAAACAAATGACACGTAAAGAAATTTGTGCATCAAGTTGCACAATTTCTTTCACTAACAATATTGATTTTTCACTAAGATGCATCTCTAGTATAATTACCAATAAAAGTGATGTAACAAACATTTGTTGAAAATTGTTATTTGTTTAAAAAGTATTTAAATAAATGACTTTTGGTGATGAGCATATAAATTACTTTACCTAAAGACTTTTATAATCAATGTCCATTTATAAATAACGTTAATCATAACTTCTATAAAATAATATCGTAAAATTATTTTAGTATTTTCTCCGTGAACAAAACACTAATATGATCAAAACCGAGCCATAACCCCAAATATGGAGTTTTAACCGCTGCCGCTCAAGACAACGAAAACATGATTTCTACTTTATAGGTGAATTTGTTTCCTTTATTTGTTTACATCTATTACTTTTTGAAGCATAATTTATGCTCTATATATATGATTCATCAATATATGACGAAACATTAATTCGAATCAATATAAGCAGGTTATTGTTGATCTTTAATTTTTATTACACCCGTGCAGTGCACTGACTCAATAACTAGTAGGGTTATATAACTAACATTATAATTTTTCACAATTTCAATAATGTTTGAATACATTCCCTCCGTTCCGGGCAAACAGTATTCGTTTGAAAGTCAAACTTTTGAAGAAAAGAATATTTTAGTAGCACATTAGTAACAAATGACACTTGTATGCTTTAATTTTAAAAAGTAGGTTTTTTATGTGAAACATTCAAAAATAAAATAGTAGACTCTTTCCCCGGAATGGATGGAGTGAGTAATCATTATGTCAATATCAAATGTGAAGGATAATATTGAAATGTCATGATGTCCGTAAACATGATTTTCAAAAGTAGACTTTTTAAATAAAACATTTCAAATAGCTATAGTGAAATCTTTAACCAGAACGGAGAAAAAAACATATTTTTATTAAAAAATATATTTTTTGAAATTAACGAAAAAATAAAGTAAGACAGTTATTTAAAAACATGTGGAATGGGGAAGGGAGTAACATGTTTGAATCTATGAATTTCATAATAGGTTTTGGAGATTATCAATTCCAAATGGAAGTAATAAAGACCACCCGCTGGTGAACCCCATGGGACCTGCAGCTAGCCTAGATCTTGGAGCTATGGATGTTGACCCAGTTTTGGTGCTCGTGGGGGGAAGTGAAATCTTGACAGATAGGGTGAAGGAGTATGCAGCAAAGCTAAGAGAAATGGGAAACCATGTTGTTTATGAGGAGTTTGAGGGAAAGCAACATGGGTTTTTCACTGATAATTCCTACTCCGAACAAGTCGAGGATGTGGTACAAGCCATCGGATGTTTCACCTCCAAGAACTCGGTCAGTTAAGACCTTCCCCAAGATCTCGGTCAGTTAATATCTTCTCCAAAAACTCGGTTCAGTTAAGACATTTCCAAAAAGTTCAGTTAATAAATGAAGACACATGTTCTTCTATTCTAACATCACATGTTCTTCGATTATAACATGCGTTGCATTCTCTTTTTTATTGAATCGTAAGCCTACAATTGTATTTGTGAAAAGAAGACTCGATAAAATAACAAGACACGTGTAAGATTTAGATTTAGTAGAATAGGTAGGAATTACGACAAATGTACATGTTTGATACTTACTCCGTTTCAAACAAAGAGTCCACTATACTAAGAGTACACTTTCATAAATTATGCTTAGTGCAAGCCCATGTGGGGTTTTCCCCCAAATCTAATTCAAATCATCCCTCCCAATGGTAAATCTTAAAAAAATCTAACTCAAATCAACAAGTGATTTTGGAAAATAAAAATAAAAAAATCACCTCTTGAACCACAAAAGGCTCAAAATCCAAGGTTGTCTTTATATGTGG
Source organism: Codonopsis lanceolata (assembly GCA_013146195.2). Classification (NCBI taxonomy): domain Eukaryota; kingdom Viridiplantae; phylum Streptophyta; class Magnoliopsida; order Asterales; family Campanulaceae; genus Codonopsis; species Codonopsis lanceolata. The sequence continues at coordinate 115,473,869 of CM028378.1, forward strand.
CAAGATTTGAGTGGTTGGTATATTATTTTCTCTCATTGCCTTTTTTGACCAATTTTTAGCCAAAAAATTTATTGATTTTTTTTTTTAATTTGAATTAATGATAACGGAACGGACCCAAGGATCTCCTAGGAAGGTATTAGGATGAATGACTCCGCGACCCAACGCCTTCAAGATGACGCGAACCTTGGAATTGTGAATGACGCCACAATTGGGATGACTCTCCAACTGATAAGTCGAATTCAACTATAAACAACGAATCCACGAAGTTTATAACCCGAGCTTCCAATCCAGGACATTCAAATAATAAGACAATTTTCTAACCAGAAAATCGACTCAAATTTCATTAATCAAAATTCTCTCCTAAAACAATGTTTAAGAATGCCTTTTTATAGGCTTACAAAATAAATCCTAATTCTTGTAGGACAAGAAAACTAATTAAAAGGAAACTCTAATTAAAAGGAAACTCTTAAATAAAGGAAACTCTAAATAAAAAAAGGAAACTCTAAAAATCTAATTTACCCCAAACAGTAAAAAAAACAGGACAATAAACAAAAACGGCAGCCTCTTCTGGAGACCTTGCGGTTGCAAGGTCCATAAGGTCGCAAGGTCTATGGACCCTTGCGTCCGCAAGGTCCACAGTTTCTCCATTCTTGCTTCCTGGTCCGAATCATATCATACTCTCCCTCTTCAAAAGGATTTGCCCTCAAATCCGCTCTTGGCCGATCATTAAAATGTCCTTTGATTCGAACTTGAGATCCGTACCGTTGTCCATTCTTCCTCCCCTTTTTCCCTGGATCAAATATCTCGTGATCCTGAACACTTAACAAAACTTTCTTACCCTTACTCTCAACTAGCATCCTTCTTTGGTCTTCTTGCACTTGGCTTGGCGTTAGTGGTACGAGTGTGATTGACTTTTGATTAAACACGAAGGAATATTTGTTGGTGAATCCATCATGCTTCACTTGTCGATCATATTGCCATGGCCTTCCAAGCAATAAATGGCTTGCATTCATAGGAACCACATCGCATAAGACTTCGTCCTCGTAGACTCCTATACGAAATGTCACAAGTACTTGTTGCTCTACCGTCACCTCCCCACTATCATTCAACCATTGAAGTTTGTAAGGTTGAGGATGCCTTGATGTTGTCAAACCCAACTTTTCCACCATGAAAGTGCTAGCGACGTTAGTACAACTACCTCCATCAATAATCACACTACCAACCTTGTCATTGATGCGACACCGTGTGTGAAAGAGGTTATCGCGTTGATCATATCATTCCTCCTTAGCTTACATATTCAACACGCGACAAGAAACCAAAGCCTCTAGATTTATAGAGTCCCCTCGGCTGACTTCATGTTCTTCATCCTCTTCTTCTACCACCTCATTGCCACGTACCACCATAACCCGTTGATTGGCACACTCACGTGCCAAGTGTCCCCACCCTTTGCACTTGAAACATTGTACTTCCTTAGACTTCAACCTGGGATTTTCAGCTTTTCCTTTGGGCTCTTGTGGAATCGTAGCAACTTTTGCTTCGGGCTCAACCTTGCTTGCGATCTTATCTTGTTGTTGCACCAGAGTCGAACTACTTGGGCGAGTGGTACTCCTCCTCTTTTCTTTGTTGCTCTATCTTGAGCTTGCCATGTGCACCATTTCACCCAAGTCCTCATATTGGTGTAAATCCACAACATCTGCAATATTATGATTCAAACACGAGAAATCTTGTCATTGTTACTTGGCATCTTCACCCAAATTGGCCTAGCGGTCAACATCTCCATCTCCTTGTGATAGTCTTCAACACTTTTCGAACCACATGTGTCAACACGCAATTTACGTAGAACACCCCTATAATAGTGATTAGGAACAAACCGATGACGCACAAGGCGGCTTCATTTCTTCCCATGTAGTAACCGCAAGCATCCCAATTCTTCTCCTATCAGTTATCAGTTGATCCCACCAGATACTATCATAGTCCACGAACTCGGCGGCAGCTAATTTGACTTTCCGCAATTCAGTGTAGGTATAACAATCAAATACTTTCTCGATTTTTCTTTCCCAATCAAAATACTCATCTGGATCACTTGACCCCTTAAAAACAGGAATCTTTAACTTAATGGTTTCCCAATTATTTTCCTCTCTCCTTGGAATCTCTCGCCTTCCTCTTCCATGATTTTCTCCCAAACCAAGTTCATTAAATTCTTCTTCTAATTGGTTACCTCTTTGAGCTCTACGTTCCCTAGGTTCCTCCCTTCGCCTATCCTCCTCAAGTCTATCAAATCTCTCATTTATTTGAGCAAACTTCACATTAAATTCTTCCATGCGGGCAAGTATCACATCATAATATTGGTTCGGATTAACAAAAGGAACCCCTTTAGCTGGAGTTTCGTCGGTCATGGTGATTGTTGGTGACTCTCCCTTACGTGTATGCACTCAAGATAACAAACCCTAGAACAATTAGGATTTCAAAATTGAAAGACAACACGATTAAACAAGGATTGATGATCCAAGTTTAACACAACTAGATGAATTAATAATTAAAAAAAATAACAATTTTTTTTAATAGGTGAACAGTACCGTGAACAGTGTTTTCCGGCGATGAACAGTGTTTTCCTGTGTGAACAGTAACCGGCGATGAACAGTGTTTTTCGGCGTGAACAGTAATTTTGGATGAACAGTAATTTTTTTTTTTAATAATGAACCCTAGAACAATTAGGGTTTAACAACTAAAACGAGGAATACACAAAATTTTAAGATAGAATGGAATTACCGTAACTAGGATTGCTCTGATACCAAATGATAACGGAACAGACCCAAGGATCTCCTAGGAAGGTATTAGGATGAATGACTCCGCGACCCAACGCCTTCGAGATGACGCGAACCTTGGAATTGTGAATGACGCCACAATTGGGATGACTCTCCAACTGATAAGTCGAATTCAACTATAAACAACGAATCAACGAAGTTTATAATTCGAGCTTCCAATCCAGGACACTCAAATAAGAAGACAATTTTCTAACCAGAAAATCAACTCAAATTTCATTAATCAAAATTCTCTCCTAAAACAATGTTTAAAAATGTCTTTTTATAGGCTTACAAAATAAATCATAATTCTTGTAGGACAAGAAAACTAATTAAAAGGAAACTCTAATTAAAAGGAAACTCTTAAATAAAGGAAACTCTAAAACTCTAATTTACCCCAAACAGTAAAAAAAACAGGACAATAAACAAAAACGGCAGCCTCTTCTGGAGACCTTGCGGTCGCAAGGTCTATGGACCCTTGCGTCCGCAAGGTCCATAGTTTCTCCAGTCTTGCTTCCTGGTCCGAATCATATCAATTAAAGTACATATTTTTACCTATAAATAGAGACTTGGTTTGTTTCATTTGAATATTAGAAAAAATTTCTATGATTTTTTTTGTTGAAGTTTCTAGCCATTATTATTGGAGATAAATATGGTGAGGGTATGTAAATGTGTTGGATTTTATGTCACCATTGACAAGGTTTTTTTTGTTTTGAATCAAATAGGTATTTAATAGATTATTTTATTGGTTTTTAATTGGTTGAGTTTGATTTTTGGTTTGATTTTCCGAAACCATTGTATATGCTCTTACAATTTCTATAACATTTCATCTTTACCCCCACTTGTGCTGTAAGTAGTAAGCACATTGTTCGTGTGCTTAACTATTTTTGTAATTATGACTAACTTTAATAACATTAACATATCACTAAATAATTAGACTTTTCAAATTTAAATTTTTTGAGTGGAACAGAGGCAATAGAAGATTTGAAACCAATAATTACCTTATGAAATTTATTTAATGTGAAATTCAGATGTCATTCTAATCATTTGAGTGAGCACATTAATGAACAAAGTAATATTGTTGACTTTCTAATAAATTAGACATTTAAATACGCGAAAAATTATTCAGATCCAAAATTGTTTAACAACTTAAATTAATTCCAACTTTTAGTAGATAATCCTTTAATTAGATTTTTCTCATGTTTTAGATATCAATAATTCGACTTAATAGTAGCTTACTAGCATTGATCTTAAGTTTAAATCTCTAAGACAATGAAATGAACCGCAACTTAGTTGTAATATAAGCCCACATTTGTTTTTCGGAAAATGAATTTCCAAAAATAATTTCTGAAAAATGAAACAGTTTATTTTCAGGTATTTGATAATTTTTTTGAAAATATGTCGTACAATTTTTTTGAGTTGTTGGCAAACACGCGAAAAACATTATAGAAAACAATTATGAAACATAGAAAATTTTAGTAGTATTTTATTAAAACAAGAATGAAGCCTTGTGTGTAAACTATGTAATTAAAACAAGATAGTCTTGGGTGTACACCGTAAGCGTTGTGCTGGACTGGGATGAATGAAGCCTTCTGAAATTTCTGTGTATGATCTTTGCTCTTAATTCGTCATAGCTTCCAGGGCTACGTCTTTTTTATTTATACTTGCACTCTGTGACCTAGAAACCTTGGAGATTAATAAGAAAACTACTTACCATAAAAGAATTAATAGGTTAGTGTAATAAATAGGACATAACTTAAATAGAAATAGAATTACCATATGAGAAGTATTCCTTACCAAAAGGATAGTCAAGTTGTGTCTTGATACACAAGACAAACGGCACATACCGTGTTACCAAGAAAAACACAAACCCTAATATTCTAACAATTCATAAACTCTAAAAAACTAAATATAATCTTCAAAATAACTTTTTTTTATAAAAGGTGTAACAATAATAAATAATTAAAGTAAATACCAAGAAAGACAAAACAAATAATTAATTAAAATGAAACAATTAGATAACATAAAAACTCAATAAATCAATATCCAACAATTTCCACATTTTTGCCTCTGGATAAAAGAAAAAATATTCAAAATAATTAACTATGAAAAACAAAAAACTCCCCCAAAATTAAGCATTCTAATTAAGCTCTAAGAAATGTTTTAAAGCGCTCTTCTTTATTCTCAATTTCTCATGGATAACGACATTACACTGGGACACGGATTGGCAATTATAGGATTAGGATCAACTTTAAGCATTCCCCAATTCTGAGCAGCTTTGGCCACAACAACAACATCTTCAGCAGCACCATTGTCATCTTCATCATCACTTGAATCTTCGGATTTGGCTTTGCCCTTGTTAATATTATACTTGTAGCAATTATGACACACACTCCCACAAGTGTTACAACACTTAGGTGCTCCCCATAAATTTCTAGGCAGCACATCAACATCATCTCACCCTTTGATTTTGCTATAAAGAAGCTATTCATTGTAGATTTCGTGCGTCTTCCGAAGGTGTACTACTACAGAATCATATTATTGATCCAAAACATGGACTATTTGCACATCAATATCTGTCATACGATCACGAAGGAACGAGACATTGACAAAAATCGAGGTAGGAAGGAGAAAATCTCTAGAGACTGGTTTAGAAAAGAATAAAGTCGAGGATGTATCCTTGGATGAGGGTACATTATTCCTAAAGGGTGCAGACACATGGATAGAACAGAAGCCATGTTCACAGTCGATGGGAGGGACACGAAACGTAGGTTCAACTTGAGAAGGAAACTCAAGATACGTAGGAAACCAGCAGCCAGACTTGGTTGACATGGTGAGAAACAAAAAGAAACGATATAGGGTAGGAGATATTCTCAAAATAGGGAGACAGGAAAAGAAAAACTGAGTACACATACACACACACACACACACACACACACACACACACACACACATATATATATATATATATATATATATATATATATATATAGAGACAAACTAAAAATAAGGGTTTTAAAGGAATCATAAAACCGTAGGTTTCAAGGAATATCAAAAGCGAGAAGGAAGAGGTATAGTTAAATAAGGAAAGAATTATGTCGTCGACCTAATTAACTAAGGATTAGGAAATTCAATAGGAGACAGATTCACCTAGTATACCACACGTCTTACACATGGATAAATCATGAAAGATTTAACAATGATCCTATTCAAATTCTATAATTCAGCCCAATTTCCAAAATAAATCAACCATTGAAAATCTAATAAATAGAAATTCATACAAGAGCAAACACATATACTTCATCTCAAAGAGTACACATAATTATCAAGAATGCATGTCCTAACTGATGACTAAAAAATATGAAAGTGTATAACCAAAAAATTGAGTGAGAGTGAGAGAACTATTTTACTTCCAATGAATTCATCAATGTCACCACATTGATCACTATATTTTCCAAAACATAAAAGATTGAAAATCTGTTTCCAAAAAGTCATTATAATGAGATACTATTGATGCTCAAAATAAATTAGGATATATCTAGTAGGTAGCTTTCACACTTTGTTATAAAGAGTCCTTGTTCACATGATCAGAACCAATGATAGTAACAAAGATCAATGGCAGATTTTTATCCATGTGAATGGCTTGATAATTTCTATGAAATTTAAAAGTAGTTTTTCCTTTAGAAGATATAAACAACAATCGAGTTTTAAACTTTTTGTAGGAAACATTAAGAATAATCATTAGCTTTTTAGAAAAATCAATTCAAATATGGAAAAGAGTTTCTTTTGATGGTGAAATTCATAATTTTTTTGGAAGAACAGGTTGTGCAATGCTGTACTACTATACCCAAAACAATTATAAAAGAAAGAAATAAAAACCAATTTAATATACAGTGTATTCAAATGTGGTTACAACTGTAGCCACATTGAAGACAAGTGTTATAAGATACAAAGACCAAGAGATCTCTTTAGGGAGGAGAATCTCTCATAATCTAATGACTGGTAAAAATATCTGCAAGTTAATCTTTAGTTCTTATGAATTTAATACGAATGACCATTTTCTCTAATACATCTCAAATGAAATGATGTCTCACTACTAGAAAAATTACCTTTAGTGACGGAATTTTCCGTCGCTAAAGCCGAAATTCCGTCGCTAAAGGCCCCTAGCGACGGAATTTTCCTCGTCGATTGACCGATTTCCTCGCTAAAGCGCAGCTTTACCGGGAATTTTCCGTCGCTAAAGGTTGATTTTCGCGCGAATTTTCCGTCATCGAAATTCAACCTTTAGCGACGGAAAATTCCGTCGCTAAAGGCGTTTAAAAAATTAATTAAAATTGAATTTCAGGACGGAAATTTCCGTCGCTAAAGGCTTTAAAAAATAATTTAATTCGAATTTCAGCGACGGAAATTTCCGTCGCTAAAGGCTTTTAAAAATTAATTAAAATTGAATTTTAGCGACGGAAAATTCCGTCGCTAAAGGCTTTTAAAAATTAATTTAATTCAATTTCAGCGACGGAAAATTCCGTCGCTAAAGGCTTTTAAAAAATAATTTAATTTCAATTTCAGCGACGGAAATTTCCGTCGCTAAAGGCTTTTAAAAAATAATTTAATTTGAATTTCAGCGACGGAAATTCCGTCGCTAATAATGGAAAAAAAAATACACAAAAATACTATCATTATAATTTTTGTACACGATAATATAACAATTAATACAAAAATAAAAATACAAAATAAAAATAATATAAAACTCTAAATGTTATTACATCGAACTCTAAATGTTATTACATTGATGTACCAAATACCAAATATACATACATACAAAATCAAACAATATCAAATATCAATGTTTCAACTTCAAGCAAGATCAATAATCAAAGTGGGGGAGGGAGGTGATCTTGGAAGAGATTTACGGAATGAAAAGGGGACCCAATCTTGCTAGAGGAGTACTTGTTCGAAGACCCATGCATCCGGTGTGCCATGCTTTGCATCGCCCCCTTATTTCGCAAATCGTTGCTCTGTTTGCTCTCGATATTCCAAACACAACGTTCTTTGCTTTCGATAAGTGTGCTTCCAAAGTCTCTATCCTCGAAATCTGGAGCATCGGGCCTTCTATTCATCTTATACTATGAAACCCGCATAGTTCCAATGAAATAACCAAATGCTACCTCGTCATTAAGAATCTGAAGAAAAAAAACTTCGCAATGAATGGCAAACAATTTGAAGAAGTTTACAACCAAACAAATGCACAACCTTTCTACACAAAAGGTTTTTTTTACGTACAAGTATCATGAAAGAAGCAATAACTTTATTAATAATATGAAGAAGCTACCAAAAATCCAACATTGCTACTAATGTAAAAATCAAATATAATACACCAATATAAACAAAAAAACTAAATAACTCATAGATACACTTTAGGGCCTTCAAGTAAAGCTACACCCTTTATGAAACCGGGGAATCTCCAACCAAGTGAGCATGACCTTACAACAAATCATCACCAACAAAATAGTCTGAACACAAATGACTATTAGTACAAGAGAACAGCCAAAAAAAAGTTATCTTCGATAACTTGTCTCATTGATTGACTATTAGTACAAATGCCTGGCAGTAGGTTAGGTTTTGGGTTGGGGTGGGGGTGGGGGTGGGGTTGGGTTTGGGGTGGGGTTGGGGTTATGTTTTAGTGTTATGGTTAAGGTTTAGAGTTAGTGTTATGGTTTAGGTTTAAGGTTAGTGTTATGGTTTAGGTTTAGGGTTTAGGTTTTGGGGTGGGGTTGGGGGTGGGGGTGGGGGTGGGGTTGGGGGCCAGGTGGGGGCGGGGTTGGGGGCCAGGTGGGGGTGGGGTAGGGGTTGGGGTTATGTTTTAGTGTTATGGTTTAAGTTTAGGGTTAGTATTATGGTTTAGGTTTAAGGTTAGGGTTATGGTTTAGGTTTAGGGTTTAGGTTTAAGGGTTAGGTTTTCGGTTGGGGTTGGGGTGTGGGTGGGGGTGGGGGTGGGGGTTGGGGTTATGTTTTAGTGTTATGGTTTAGGTTTAGGTTTAGGGTTAAGGGTTAGGGTTTAGGTGTAAGAGTTAGGTTTAGGGTTTTGAATGTGAAATATATTGACGTGTGGAATTCTTTTTAGTTGTCTTACTTGAGTCTTGAATTTCTTCATGCAGCTGACTTTACAAATTTTGTAACTATTTTAGTTCGAGTGGGCCATTTCATATATACCTCATTCTAATATGCCCAGGACACTTTCTGTTTCAGTTTTTTTGGACTGGTTCTGCTTCCTACTTAAAATATATATGCCTTAGGGTCCATTTTGGTTAAACAAATACTCCCTCTTGCTAGTGCTTGGATTGACTATGGTGATAGAATCAAGACTAGAATCAATAATAGACCATTATACAATTGCAAAAAGAATTTCTGAGTCAAATGTTGTAAATAAATATTAAGGTCCAGACATAATTTGCACTCACCAATTTTAGCAACTTATAGATGGATCCAATAATATATATGATTATCACATAAATAATGAGCGAGTTCAAACATATTAACAAAAAAATAACCCCAAGTAAAACTCATTCAAGTATAATCAAAGTAGGTTTAAAAAGTCAACACGTACTATGAATTAACAAGCTAGCATGTTAAGAAAATCTAATCTAAACATGGATTTAAAACATACAACAAAAGCAACTAATAGCGTGTCAACAAAGATATGAATGTTTTTTTTCAATATAAGACATGCTAAACAAAAACTAATATCGCAACATGACAAATTTAGGAGTAAAGATCCAAAATTCCAAAAGAGTTCTTGAAATTTAAACAAATATTATCTAAATACACTCTTATATATATCATAAAAATTATAAATAATACAAAAAAAATTACCAGGAATAGAAGTGAGAGACCAGATAGCGGTGAGGTGGCAGCGTTAGCGCGATGGGGTTGGAACTCTTGCATCAATAAAATACATAATACATAAATTATAAAAAATAACAAAAAAATATATAAAAACTAGTGAAACTATCCAGAAATTAAAAAAATACAAAGTGTAAAAATATAATATCACCCATGAAGAAGAAATTTCATTTCTTTTACTGCATAAATGGTCAAAGTTTTTCCAACTCCGTGGTGATTGAATCAACCAAAACACAGTGTAAAAATGGAGTGAAACGCAAATAAACAACAACCAAGAAGATCTAACTTTTACGTGCTATTGTCAGGATTAGGAAATTGAGGGTTCTAGTGATGGAGTCCCAAGGTTAACAATAGCTATCGTCAAAATAGAGAAATCCATGTCTAGGTTCCTTTTTGCGACCACAATCAAATTCCCCATAGTAAGAATAAAAAATTAAGAATCTCAACCAGAATATAATGAGAAACAAGCATACGAAACAAAGACTTCTAAAGGTCCATCAAAAAGTAGATCATATTGCAGTCTCTCTGAAGTTGTCAGGATCTTTGAAGGAATGACATTGTAAGAACAAACCAAGTATCAACTCCCGATTGCACAAAAAGGGGCTAAAATAGCACGAGTTAGAAAATAGAAAAATATTTTATCCAGGTTATCAGCCTACAATTTTTACTCCTGAAGAATAATAACATTTTCACAAAAGCCCAGAATCTTACACCTCAACCCGAAAGAAAATTCATCATGCACCTCAATCAGTAGTCACTTATGTGATTTTTTATTTCTCCTACCCAATAGAGCATTATACAGGTTGGAGACTACGAGGACTTGCTGCCAAAGTTAATACTAAAGATCTTTAGCTTTGACCCTGTGGTAGTTCCTG
>CM028378.1:115485796-115560662 GCA_013146195.2 Codonopsis lanceolata
CAACCCCAAATCTTCCGCCATCCTCACCAACACCACGACCCCCGATTCTTCTTCGCCTCCGTTGATCGCTTGACCACCATACGCCCTCTTCCCACAATCACCGCTCTAAAGCTTATCTCCATTCTCTCCTAGATAAGTTAATTTTGTCCACCAATGGTCCCCAAAATATAAAACGTACTACAAGCCATGAGACTGTTGCCTCAGAATGGTTTTAACACCTCGCTCCTCTTTGGTCAGTTGTCCAGAACTTTTTGGGTAAACATCCAATGCCCAAATTCCTCGCTCTTTGGAGACTATATTTTATATGTTCCATCCTTTGAAAGTTAATTGTTTCGGTGGTGGTGTTGAATCCCGATGATCTTAGGAACTTAATTCATGTAACTTGTGTTTTAATTTAGCTGTACTATTCTTAGAAAAGTAATTGTTTTTAGTAATTTTATGATGGGTTCAAATTTAAATTAGAAATGTGTTGTGATGAGTGATTTTGATCCGCTTTGATATTCTATGGACTTGACTTTTTGGGATTTAACGAGTGGCGCTTTGATCCGGCTTTTTTCATCGAAATATCAACACTAGAGGAGTTGATTGAGTAGTGTTTATCATAAAATAGGAAGAAAGGGTTTGACAAGAGGTTTAATTCAATCCAATGGAAGCACCAAATGAGAATGACGTAAAAAATAGACAGAAAAATTAGTTGTATATTTGGGTTGGTTGACCGTGTACATGAATGGATTGGTAGATAAATTAGTGCGAGTAAGGTATAGGTTGTTGACCGTGGACCATTTTTAAATTTGGGTTGGTTGACCGTGTACATGAATGGATTGGTAGATAAATTAGTTGTATATTTTGGGTTCATGTTGGAAGGGTTTGAAATTTGAATAGAGGAATATTAGATGGACTGTTTTGGCTTCTAGTTCTGCAATTGATTTCGGTTTAAGTTCAATTTTTTTTCTTTATTTATTATTTTGAGGAAAAGATGGTGGATTTTGGAGCTAGATTTTACATTAGGCCATTTTATTTTAAATTGGATATATGCTATTAACAGTATGATTTTTAGCCAAAACACTCAAAATAACGTTTTTGCATTTGAAGTTGGGAGTTTTTCTGTATACAGTTAGTGTATATATTAGTTTACGGTAGCAATACACTCTGTATTTGGTTAATGTAGAAGTTACAGTCTGTAATCTGTATACAATCGTTGGTGCATGATATACACTTTGTATTTTTTTAATTTCTGTATAGTTTCACTAGTTTTTATATATTTTTTTGTTATTTTTTATAATTTATGTATTATGTATTTTATTGATGCTAGAGTTCCAACCCCATCGCGCTAACGCTGCCACCTCACCGCTATCTGGTCTCTCACTTCTATTCCTGGTAATTTTTTTTGTATTATTTATAATTTTTATGATATATATAAGAGTGTATTTAGATAATATTTGTTTAAATTTCAAGAACTCTTTTGGAATTTTGGATCTTTACTCCTAAATTTGTCATGTTGCGATATTAGTTTTTGTTTAGCATGTCTTATATTGAAAAAAAAACATTCATATCTTTGTTGACACGCTATTAGTTGCTTTTGTTGTATGTTTTAAATCCATGTTTAGATTAGATTTTCTTAACATGCTAGCCTGTTAATTCATAGTGTTGACTTTTTAAACCTACTTTGATTATACTTGAATGAGTTTTACTTGGGGTTATTTTTTTGTTAATATGTTTGAACTCGCTCATTATTTATGTGATAATCATATATATTATTGGATCCATCTATAAGTTGCTAAAATTGGTGAGTGCAAATTATGTCTGGACCTTAATATTTATTTACAACATTTGACTCAGAAATTCTTTTTGCAATTGTATAATGGTCTATTATTGATTCTAGTCTTGATTCTATCACCATAGTCAATCCAAGCACTAGCAAGAGGGAGTATTTGTTTAACCAAAATGGACCCTAAGGCAGATATATTTTAAGTAGGAAGCAGAACCAGTCCAAAAAAACTGAAACAGAAAGTGTCCTGGGCATATCAGAATGAGGTATATATGAAATGGCCCACTCGAACTAAAATAGTTACAAAATTTGTAAAGTCAGCTGCATGAAGAAATCCAAGACTCAAGTAAGACAACTAAAAAGAATTCCACACGTCAATATATTTCACATTCAAAACCCTAAACCTAACTCTTACACCTAAACCCTAACCCTTAACCCTAAACCTAAACCTAAACCATAACACTAAAACATAACCCCACCCCCAACCCCAACCCAAACCTGAAACCTAAACCCTAACACTACCCTAAACCCTAAAACCCTTAAACCCACCTCCACCCCCACCCCAACCCACCCCCCACCCCCACCCCACCCCACCCCAACAACCCCAACCCAAAACCTAACCCTTAAACCTAAACCCTAAACCTAAACCATAACACTAACCTTAAACCTAAACCATAACACTAACCCTAAACCTAAACCATAACACTAAAACATAACCCCAACCCCACAGCCCAAAACCTAAACCTCAACCCCAACCAAACACCTAAACCCTAAACCGCCTAAACCTAACCCTAACCTAAACCATAACACTAAACCTAAACCTATTAACCCCAAACGCCCCAACCTAAACCTAAACCATAACACTAAAACCTAAACCTAACCCCAAAAACTCCAGACAAAACCCAAACCCTAAACCCTAAACCAAACCATAACACTAACCTAAACCTAAGAAACCAAGATTTGTTCCTCTCACTCTGATGGTTCAACCTGAGTTGGATGGAGTCAAATGTACATTTAAAGGTGGGGTAGAGCCTACCTAACTATTATAAGTAACTAGAATTTGAAGTGAATATGATCCGCTGGATTGGTTCCTGCATCATGTTCCTCTTGTGATGTTAGTTATTGGGTTCATCAATGAATGGACCCTACTACCAGGCATTTGTACTAATAGTCAATCAATGAGGCAAGTTATCAAAGATAACTTTTTTGGTTGTTCTTTGTACTAATAGTCATTTGTGTTCAGACTATTTTGTTCGTGATGATTTGTTGTAAGGTCATGCTCACTTGGTTGGAGATTCCCTGGTTTCATAAAGGGTGTAGTAAAGTGTATCTATGAGTTATTTAGTTTTTTTTTTTGTTTATATTGGTGAATTATATTTGATTTTTACATTAGTAGCAATGTTGGATTTTTGGTAGCTTCTTCTTATTATTAATAAAGTTATTGCTTCTTTCATGATACTTGTACGTAAAAAAAAAAAACCTTTTGTGTAGAAAGGTTGCGCATTTGTTTGGTTGTAAACTTCTTCAAATTGTTTGCCATTCATTGCGAGTTTTTTTTTTTGTATTCTTAATGACAGAGGTAGCATTTGGTTATTTCATTCGAACTATGCAGGTTTCATAGTATAAGATGAATAGAAGGCCCGATGCTCTCAGATTTCGAGGATAGAGACTTTGGAAGCACGCTTGGTGGCGAGCAGAACGTTTGTTTTCGAATATCGAGAGCAAACAGAGCGGCGATTTGCGAGAAATGAGGGGTGACGATGCAAAGCATGGCACACCGATGCATGGGTCTTCAAGCGTACTCTCTAGCAAGATTGGGTCCCCTTTTCATCCCAGAAATCTCTTCCAAGATCAGCCTCCCCCTTCCCCACTTTGATTATTGGTACTGCTTGAAGTTGAAACATTGATATTTGATATTGTTTGATTTTGTATGTATATATTTGGTACTTCAATGTAATAACATTTAGAGTTCGATGTAATAACATTTAGAGTTTTATATTATTGTTTATTTTGTATTTTTATGTTTGTGTTAATTGTTATATTATCAGGTACAAAAAATTATAATGATAGTATTTTTGTGTATTTTTTTAAATTTTTTTCCATTATTAGCGACTTAAATTTCCGTCATTGAAATTAAATTAAATTATTTTTAAAGCCTTTAGCGAAATTTCCGTGAAATTCAAATTAAATTATTTTTAAAGCCTTTAGCGATGGAATTTTCCGTCGCTGAAATTCAAATTTAATTAATTTTTCAAAGTCTTTAGCGACGGAATTTTCCGTCGCTGAAATTCAAATTTAATTAATTTTTAAAAGCCTTTAGCGATGGAAATTTCTGTCGCTGAAATTCAAATTTAATTTATTTTTAAAAGCCTTTAGCGACGGAATTTTTCGTCGCTGAAATTCAAATTTAATTAATTTTTAAAATCCTTTAGCGACGGAATTTTCCGTCGTTGAAATTCAATTTTAATTAATTTTTAAAAGCCTTTAGCATCTGAAATTTCCGTCGCTAAAGGTTGAATTTCAGTGACGGAAAATTTCCGTCGCTGAAAATTAACCTTTAGCGACGGAAATCGGTCCGTCGGACATCAGCGACGACGGATTAGCGATGGAAAAATTCCGTCGCTGAGGGCCATTAGCGACGGAATTTTGCCTTTAACGACGGAAAATTCCGTCACTAAAGGTCTTTTTTCTAGTAGTGTTATACGTCGATTTTATATGCTTCTAGGACTTAAATTCTGTTATTTCTCGAGGCTTTTGGCTACTAATATATGTTTTCGGTGAGTTTTGTAAATTTCAGGGTTATTAGTGAAAATATGCCAAACTCCAGGGTTTTAAGTGCAAATTTCAAGAAGAGCCAAAAAGGAAAAATGAAGAAATAATGTAAACTGTGTATTCTCGAGACCTTGCGGACGCAATGTGCCTCAGACCTTGCGACTGCAAGGTAGGCAGTACGGATCACAAGGCAAAAGTCAAAAATTTCAAAGGCCGGACACACTGGAGACCTTGCGGACGCAAGGTATCCAGCACCTTGCGACCGCAAGGTGGTCAGAATGCTTGAATTTCAGATTTTCACACGATGGTTCGATTGGGTTACAACTCCCGAGTATACATAGAAGTCAGATGCCGAGCCAATATAGGGGGAGACGGCTGAAAGCTCTCTTAGATAGATTTTACGTAGTTTTTAGATTGTATATCATAATTAGGTTGTGTAATTTCAAGTATTGAAGATCAAATCATGTATCCGATCATCTCCAAGTGATGTTCATTGTCTATGATGAACTAAATCATCCTTGATCTAGGAGGTGGGAGGTAACTTGTATCAAATTTATGCTTTAATTCTATATATGTTCATTCAATGCTTGTTGATTGTGTTGTTTATCAATCCCTCTATTATTTCACTTTGAACAAATGAATGTAATCGTGAATAATAAAGGCCTAGAGGTGCGGATAACTGCATGACCAATGTGCATATGTCGTACACTGGCTCACCAACACAATAAATTGGACCCATCGATGCACGAGAGTGATAAGTTAGGACCATGTTCTTACATGATATAGGTGACAGATAAATCATAAATCTAGGTGACAGCTAGATTACAGTTCCTGTGCTTAGTATATAGAATGGATGAATTTTGCGGGGATGGAGGCTGAACCAATTGTTCAACAGACTATATCTATTTTTAGTGAACGAACCCATGCCATTGAATGATAATTATTAGGAATTAAACATAAAGGAGATACAAGTGAAACCCAGAATCCTAGATTTCCACCACCATAAGATCTTCATATCTGTTATTACTGCTAATTAGATAAACATTTAAATATAAATTGTAGTTTAGAATATAATTAAATATAAAAACCCCTTTAGATTAATAAATTTGCTATCAATAAATTGCACTATTCGTGATCACTTGTCTCTGTGGGTTCGACCCTTGCTTCCAATACTATTCTATAATAGTCTTGTTCCCTTGCAAGGAAAAAGATTAAATAAAACATCGATCATACACGCTAGAAAATACACTTTAGTCATCCTTTGAGAGAGTGAGATGTGGGTGGGGGGGGAACCCTAAACACGCACTAAACACGCACTAAACACGCACTGAAGGTGCGATCTTTGAAGCAACATACCCTATTGCCGTTTTGGCAGCCGGCGTGATGGAGCCTCCCCCTGCTCCGCCGGATCCAGCACCTCCAAAATCCTTTGCTGCCGCTCTTTCATCCCCATCCCCATCCCTCAATAACACCTCCTTCCATATTCCTCCCTCAACCTACAAAGGAGAACCATCACTCAAGCTTTCAACCGAGATTATAGCCGCTCTTGCAAAACCCTTTCAACATACTCTCATTGGTAAGTTCTCACATGGTCGGCCTTCAATGGATTCCATTAGAAAACAATTTCACACTTTCGGCCTAAAGGCAGCTTTCAATGTCGGGCATCTTGATGCCAAACATATCCTCATTCAGGTGTACCACGAAGAGGATTACCAACGGCTTTGGATCAAAGACCAGTGGTACCTTGGGCGTTACCCTATGAGGG
Source organism: Codonopsis lanceolata (assembly GCA_013146195.2). Classification (NCBI taxonomy): domain Eukaryota; kingdom Viridiplantae; phylum Streptophyta; class Magnoliopsida; order Asterales; family Campanulaceae; genus Codonopsis; species Codonopsis lanceolata. Next base: position 115,492,102 of record CM028378.1, read on the forward strand.
TTTTTAAATGGTCCCCCGACTTTAGACCGGATGTGGAAAGCCCTATTGCTCCTGTTTGGTTTTCTTTGCATGGTCTACCCATCCATCTGTTCAACAAATCCACTCTCTTCTCCATTGCAACATTGTTTGGTCGACCCTTGATGTTAGATCAACCTACAATCAATCTAACTCGTCCTAGCGTGGCTCGTGTTTGTGTTGAGTTAGACCTCTCTAAGCCTCTCCCTACCCGAGTCTGGATCGATTGTGGATCCTTATATCCAAGTTTCTGGCAAACAATAGAAGTGGAAAACGCACCAATGTATTGCTCCTATTGCCGGAGACAAGGTCACTCTGAATCTCAATGTAAAACCAAAACTCAACCTGTTTCATCGCATGAGCCAGCCCCATCTTTCCCTCCCCCCCTCCTCCTCCAACTACTCGATGGACTCCCAAAAAACCTAATCCCCAAGCGGCCAAACCCCCTGCCACTGACCATCCTAGCACCAGTCATAATCCCTCTAACATCAACAACCCATCTTTTGTCCCGGGAAAGGATGACACTTCCACGTTGCAAGATAAACGTGGTCTGCATGATAATATCCCAACTCAGGTTCATGAAACTTCCAATTTTGTCATCCCTGAAGTAGTCCAAACAAACCCTGGCCAAAACCCTATTTCATCGGATCAGCCTAATGATGATACTCAAGAAGTTGCAACAGGAATCCAAGATACAATTTCTCAAGATCAGGGTGGCAAGGATGACACCCCTGGAAATCCTCCCCCCAATGAACATGTACACAGCCCTATTGATAAATCGCCAGTCGATAAGAATACGAATGTGAAGGGTGCACATGAAGCTTCTAAATCTCCAATTTCCTTGGATGACACGACTGTAAATGATGAGATTGCCGAGCCTATTTTAATATCCCCCAACAAATATGCAGTTCTCGACATCTTAGAAGATGAGGAAGTAACTGACCAGTCTTCTCTGCATGCTCTCAATCTGGAAATTCCCAAAAAAGCAAAAATAACAATTCCTCCCACTGATAGGAAGACAAGATCGCAGGCTTCAAAGCCCTCTCATGACTCTTCCTCAGCTCTTTAATATGGAGATTAAAGGTCTTTTTTGGAATGTTCGAGGCATTGGCAACGATCCCACCGTTAGTCGCATTAAAAGTTTGATCAAGCTTCATAAAATCTCTATCCTAGCCATATTTGAGCCCAAAATTTCTAGCGACAGAATTTCTTTCATGGCCAGAAAGCTGAGATTCAGGTTATTCTTCTCCAATCCTAATAGTTCGATTTGGGTCTTCATAAAATCATGTTTTAGTTGTAGTGTCTTATGTATTTCTTCCCAGCATGTTTCTCTAAAACTTCAGCACTATACTTGGTCTTCTCATGCTATTCTCTCCTGTGTTTATGCGAGATGTGATACTCGAGATCGACAAGATTTATGGGACGATTTAATTCAAATTAGCTCTCAAGCTTCCAACACTCCGTGGCTCGTCGGTGGTGATTTTAATATAATTCTCAATCCTTCTGAAAAATCTGGGGGTAACGGCTGGGATCGTATTGGCGGTCTGGAGTTTCAAGCCTGTATTTCAGCTTCTGGCCTCACGGATTTGGGCTACTCAGGTTCTGATTTTACATGGTGGAACAAGCAGGATGGTCAAGCTACTATTATGGAACGCATTGATCGAGTTCTTGGCAATGCTACTTGGTTGGATAATTTCCAAGCCACATTTATTAAGCACCTTAATCGCACGTGCTCCGATCACTCTCCTATCTTGGCTTCTTTCTCCCAAGCTGCTTCTGTTAGGCCATCCATATTTCGTTTCCTTAATGTTTGGACATCTCATCCAACTTTCAATGATTTAGTCCGGAACTCGTGGAATCTGCCAGAGATCGGCTCTCCTATGATTAAGTTTGCCAAAAAACTTCGGAAGCTCAAAGCAACTCTCAAATTATGGAACAAAGACCAGTTTGGAAATATCTTTACTAATCTTCGTCAGGCTGAGGACGATGCTCTTGAAAAGGAATTACTTTATGATCTCAATAATTCTGATGCTAATCGGGCGAATCTTATGGAGGCTCAGGCTCGTCTTCGAATGCACCTCTCTCGGGAGGAAGGTTATTGGCGTCAAAAATCTCGCTTGAAATGGTTTAAAGAAGGGCAGGGTAATTCTAAACTCTTTCATGCTTCTGTCTCTCAATCTCACCGGCGTCTTCATATTCATTCAATCCAGGATGAAAATGGTTCTTGGCTCTCTACTGACCAAGAGATCAAGGATGCTGCCATTCGTTATTTCAGCAAGCAACTCTCCTCAGATTCTTACAGTCCGGATTTTAATCTTGATGTGATCCCTAGACTCATCACTGAAGAATGGAACTCCTCTCTTATTGCTCCTCCCAATATCACGGAAGTTAAGCGGGCTGTTCTTGCCCTTGATGGAAATAGTGCTGCTGGTCCCGACGGTTTTACCGGTCATTTCTACTCTTTTTGTTGGGAGATCATTAGCAAGGATTTCTGTGATGCGATCGCTGAATTTTTTTCGGGGTTTAACTTCCCTAAAGCTTGGTCTAGCACTTTGATTGTTACCATTCCGAAGATCCTCTCTCCAACTCAGTTCAAAGATCTTCGACCTATTAGCCTATGCAATTTTTGCGCTAAGGTCGTTTCTAAGATTCTTTCAACGAGGCTCTCCACAATTTTGCCGCATATAATTTCGGATAATCAGAGCGCTTTTACTAAAGGCCGGCTCATTCATGACAACATCCTTCTTGCCCAAGAACTGACCTGTCACCTTGGAAAAAAAGTTACAGGTTCTAATGTCATTCTCAAACTTGATATGGCCAAGGCTTTTGATCGGGTTTCCTGGCTCTTCTTAATTAAGGTGCTGCGAAAGTTCGGTTTTCATGAGGTGTTTATTGATTTAATCTGGAGACTCTTATCAGATAATTGGTTCTCGGTGCTCTTAAACGGTGAATCTGTTGGATTCTTTCCTTCTTCTCAAGGTCTTCGCCAGGGTGACCCTATCTCTCCTAGTCTTTTCATTATCATGGCAGAGGTTTTAAGCAGAAGCATCGACCTTCTGCATCGGTCTGATTCTAAGGTTGTGTACTCTACTATCAGTGGCTGTCCCATTGTCTCCCACCTCGCTTTTGCCGATGACATTGTAATTTTTTGTAATGGCAGCAAGCATTCCCTTCTTCTTCACAAAGAGCTAATTACTTCTTATGAAGCTATGTCTGGTCAGAGCATAAACTGTTCGAAGAGTTCCTTTTATATTGCTCCTGTTAACTCTCCCAGTCGATCTCCTATAATATCTAATATTCTTGGCTTCCAAGAGGGATCTCTTCCCTTTATTTATCTCGGTTGTCCCATCTATTTTGGTAGGAAAAAGAAGCAGTTGTTTGATCCTCTGATTCTTAAGCTTCAAAATAAAATAGATTCTTGGATGGGATCTTTTCTCAATCCGGCCGGCCGCATCACCTTGATTAATCATGTGCTTCAATCTATTGCTATGTATCAACTTGCTGCTTTGGATCCTCCTGTTTCGGTAGTTAAATTGCTAAACCGAATGTTCTCTAATTTCTTTTGGGGGTATATAGATGGTCACAAGAAAAGCCATTGGATTGCTTGGCAGACTTGTTGTCGCCCAACAGATGAGGGGGGGCTTGGCATTACTCCAATTTCTGATTCTATAAGAGCTTTTGGTCTCAAGCTTTGGTGGCGATTCCGAACTTCAAACAATATCTGGTCTAATTTTCTCAAATCTAAATATTGTTCCCGCGCTCACCCTTCCGTATCAAACCAGAAGGGATCTCACATCTGGAACCGTATGATGCATTCTAGAATTCTGGCAGAACCCCACATTAAATGGATCGTGGGTCAAGGAAACTGCTCAATATGGCATGATCTATGGCTCGATAACTCTTATCTTATTAAGCCTCCAGCGAGTTCAATGGTTTCGGTCCGGGATTTATTCCTCAACAATGCCTCTATCAATGAGGCCGTTGCTTCCGATCTCCCGCTGACAGCTAGGAATTCCATCAAATCCCAATGCATTTCTCTCAGTGCCGACAAAGATCGTCCTTGCTGGGACCTTAATTCGCGAGGGGAATTCTCCATTTCTTCGGCCATCACCATCCTCTCCCCCCCTAGCCATGTTTCTATGTCTTCTAAATACATCTGGCACAAGAATTTGCCGCGCCACATTAGTGTTTTCCTATGGAGGCTTTTTCGAAAACGGTTGCCCATTGATGAAGGATTATGGGCTAAGGGTTTTCTGCTTGCTTCAAAATGCTCTTGTTGTGTATCGGGTAATCTTGAAACGTTCGATCATGTTTTTCTCCAGAACCCAACAGCTACGGCAATTTGGCTTCATTATCACAATCAGCTTGGCATTCCTTTTCGTCATCTCTCTATCCAGCAACAATGTTTGACCTGGTGGCTGTCCAAGAACACTATCCTGTATGCCATTCTGCCTTCAATTATTCTTTGGCACTTATGGAAGTTTAGAAACACGGCTCTTTTTGATTCTTCCAGACGCCCTATTTCGTCTATCATCAATTCTATTTCTCAAGATTTGAAGGATATCCTGGTTTCAGCAAATTACAAGGTTACTGATCTCCAAAATGCTTCTTGTATCGCCTACAAACGCCCTAAACAAATTAAAATCCAATCTGTTATATGGCAGCTTCCTCCTCTTGGTCTTTTGAAATTAAATGTTGATGGGGCTAGCAGGGGTAATCCGGGCAATGGTGGTGGTGGAGGCATTCTCAGAGACCCTTCAGGTGCCTTTATTTTTGCTTTTCACTGCTACTATGGTCTCTGCTCTAATATGGTTGCAGAACTTCGGACGCTTTATTATGGTATTTGCTGGCTTTATTCCCATGATTATTTCAACGTCATCATTGAGACAGACTCCAAGGTCCTATATGATTGCCTTTGCAGTGGTATCTCTTATCCATGGGAGCACACCTATATGTTTAGACACATATTCCGGATCCAAATGGAGAGACGGTTCACTTTTAGCCATTGCTATCGAGAAGCTAATAAGGTCGCTGATAGTTTGGCTAATCTTGCTTGTGACTCGGGAACTAATCGACATTTTCTCTCTTCTTCTGATTTCCCGTCTTCTATGCGGGGTTTGCTTTCTCTAGATGCTAGGCAAATACCTAATATTCGTATTTCTTAATTGTCTTGTTTTGATGTATTTCCTTTTCGAGGTAAGGCTCCTCTGTCCCCAGTTAAAAGGGTTAAATTTGGTTGTCCCCTCAAGTTTGTAATTTTTTCCTATATTAATAAAATCTCGCGAGTGCGCCTGCTTCCTTAAAAAAAAAAAAAAAATACACGCTAGAAACGGAAAAGAAAATCATCTTCTCTCGCTTATGTGATTTATTTTATGAGCAGGTATGAATTGTTGTGCTACATGGTTAATGGTATGATTTTCATGAGATGATGATTTCTTGATAAAATGTTATAGTAAAAATATAACATGCTAATGAAATGATGATTTTTATAATTTATGTTATACTAAAAATATTACATGCTATTTATGATTAGAATGGAAACAATAGGCTCCCATTCATGAATTATTATATGAGTTGTGATAAATAAAGAATTATGAAACTCATGGTGTAATTGGTTTATGTGGGTTGGTGATAAGTTGAAATGTGGATATAACATGCTACATGTTATTGGAGTTTAGATGCATATTTTATATGATATGGATGACTATATGATAAATTAAGTAGAACTATGTTCTATGTGTTTATGGATAAGATTGGGTTTATGATGTGAATTATGTCATGAAATGTTATATTATAAGCATGACATGACATGTATATGCTTTATTTTGAGCATTATGCCATGCCATGACATTGCATCTTTAGTAGCTTACTAAGTCATTATGACTTACTCGTTTGCTTTGTTTTCCTTAGATTCGAGCCGAGCTAGTAATGCGATAGAATCCGCCAAGTCTACGATAGATGTGAGAATTATTTGTGAAGGTTGCTATTAATTTATTTCGTAGCGTTAGTTCATTGGAAAGGTCGTTTGGGAAGTGAATTTATATAAATTTCACTTTGGATAGTAAGATTGTGTTATTGATTTGGTTTAAATTATTAATATTGGTTTTGTGAGCAAATGTTAGTCGAGCCATGTTTGTTTAAATACATATTTATTCCATCTCAAGTTATTTATATTGTTGGTTATGTTGTACTCCGGCATATTTAGCCGTTGAGTGTGTAGACTAGAGTCTTAGACTTAGTGTAATGTTGGGTTCCAGTTGTAACGTCGCCGATGACTTGGTTTATTTGTGATATATATATATATATATTTGTATTGTATGACAGGGAGTTTTGCTCTACGTGCCCAATGTTGCGGCACGTGCGTCGAATTTTGGACCAAGAGATTAATTGTCTCTTTGGTTTTTTTTTTTAGTTTTAGCTTGTTAGCTCGGGCGTCACTGTGTTATTATGTTTCGCTTCCGCATGTGTTTTAAGTTGTTGGCGTTTTGCCGTTATGGCCTTACCCATTATTTGTCATTTGCTTGTTGTTATTTGCTTCCCGACGGCACGACCTTGGGATTTCGTCTTGGGATCTTGGTCGGGTCGTCACAGTTGGTATGAGACTATTTAGTTAGTATGCCGCCGATAGGTTCCTTGGCCTAGTTTGGGGGGTTGGTTTGTGATTATAGTATATTAAGATCTTTGAAATTAATGGGTCCTAGCACTAGTTGAGGTGCCGATATTGATGAGTATAAGGTATTATTAGTAGTATCTATGTTTGAGGATCCACCGGAGAATTGGTGACAAATATTATGAGATTTTGGTTCGATATTTAGTGATGTTCACGGAGTTAGCTCATTAGAGTAGAGAACTTAGTACCGGATGAGACTAGGAAGACTCCATGAACTGTGAAAAAGTTAAGGATTAAGGATAAAATATTATAGGCAATTTATCCTGTTACAGCTTGCGAATTATCGAGGGGCTATGGATTGTACTTAAGTGAAAAGGTTAGATGTCAAGGAATGCACCCGAGAGAGGACCTCGGGGAATGTTAGGGATGATGATGTGTTTAGAGGGCAGTTAGCACCTCATAAAGTTGTGTAGGCAAATCCGTAAACTAGTAAGCGGAGTGATGCTTTTACCTAAAGTCATAGATGAAGAGGTGATAAATTGTTGTATAAATTTCGTTTGAGAAATGAGACACCAAGCGTAGATGTTGGAGCAATACACGCAAGTGTTCACTTGTGGTGGTGATCACATTAGAAAGGATTGCCTTAAGTTGAGGATTAACGACTCTAGGAGCCTTAATAAGTGGTCTAGTGACTATTAGTGAGATGGTCATAGACGAGCTAGAGTTTGAGATTGTGTGCGCACGTGGCGGTTGGCCATTGTAGAGTTTTGAGACCTACCCGAGATAGGAGGTAATTCCTTATACGGATATTATGGTTGTTATTATCGATATTATGAGTACGCATTATATCGGTAGCTCATATACATTCATACATACATTGCATTGTGTGTTGAAATTTGTTGATTTTTTGCTTTCCCCTGTTTATTAATATGATTGAGGGGGATATCCCGGTATGGGATTGGCTTACGGTTTTGGTTGAAATTTTGAATTGTCGGTAGATAGTCGATTGCAGTATAGTAATATGGTTATGTAAGCCTATATAGATGATGATGTTATACATATATGAATATTGAAAATGTGATAATGTTTACTAGTAGTAATTACTAGTGGTGTGTTAAATTTGTATACTTTATATATATATATGTGTGATGTTATAAATAATATATTTAAACATTATTGTGTGAGTTTATGCAAGTAGGATACGCTCGAATCGCACGGGTGATAACTTGGTGGTTATGGGATGCGTTAAGATTATTACGGATGGGTATACCGTTTTATTGCAACTAATAGAGTGTCGTTGCCGCGCGAGGGTATTTCGTGTGTGTTTTGTTGAAGACAAGATTTTTGGGCTAAGGTAATGATAGGCTATACGAAGTTTTGATGACTGCGGGTACTAGAGTGAATATTACCTCTTTTCCTTGGATTTGTTGATAAAATGTTGTTAGGCGAGTATAGTGGATATACAAACCTTGTAATTTGTTAGAATTGCCATTTTATAGAAAATTATCAAGATGAAATTTTATGAGAATGTATGATTGGATTAGTAATTACACATGACATAGTAGTTGCTTGATTGTGCTGTAGGCATCGCTAAGAGTTATATGAATTATAAAGATTATATGAGTTACATGAATTGTGTGAATTACATGGAGTATATTTGTTGACGTATGATGATACTTGATGATTATATGTGATATTTGTATGATATACGTGTATAGATGTGGCATTGCTAATGATAGAGATTTTATCATTTGCTTGGTGATTAATTTATAAGTAAAAATTATACATGTTGTTTGTAGAGTATAAACATGAATAACATTGATACATGTATTTTATTTGCTATGTGAATTAACATATGGCTTTTATGTGAGTATGCATAGTAAATGTGCTTTGTTGTAAGTAAAGATAGGGTTTACAAGTGTAATAAATGTGGTTAACGGATATAGTTGCATTTGAGTATGAACATGCTTATGTGCACTATTAGAAAGAATAACTTAGTCTATTGCATGATAGGATCGTGATTATCATTGCTTAATGATTATGCCATGTTTGAACTGTTGCATGATTATGTGAGGCTGTAGTAAAGGATGCTTAATATTTTCTCATAACCCTTCGCATCCTTGCAACGAAAGCTTTTGAAATCCAATTTAGTCGGTACCCTAAATTGGTGATCAAAAGAGGTTCGTTGGTGGACTAGGATTGGTAGCAAGTAGGTTAGAAATTGACTAAACCTCTTACCAAAAGGAAAGGAAAAGAAATGGAATGAATTTTCAATTGATGCTATCATGTACTCTTATGTGCTATTATGTGCTTTGTCCATGATTTGGAAATTGCGATTATGACCTGCATGATCGTGAATATTAACTTACTTGTTTTAGGAGTGTGTTGTGGAACACTCTTCCTTAAGTTTGTGAATTGCTCTATCGGCAATCTTTACTTTTATGATCTTGAGTTTCTTGTATTTATATTTCATGTTGTGGCTTCGAAACAAATAGTTTCGAGAGATCGGTGATTATAATGTCCTTGAATATGCTTTGGTGACATATTTGGAATTCACATGGTTAATTAATTAATAATGGAATTTGTGTGTGCTTTTGCGACTCAAGTATGAGTCAAGTCATTTTCCATCTTAAGTGTTTGGTAATATGGTTATTGGCAATTTTTTAACTTGTGAATGTGAGATTTTTGGTAGTTTGATTTCCGACTAATTGGTTTGGTTATTGTGATAGTAGACTCGGAGATTGAGTCTAGGTTTATGGTTTTGGACATTGAGTGTTCACTTGGAATTGAGAGACACCGTAGTCGTGTCTGGGTATTTGATGTTGGGTGATGACCTAGCATTGGTTAAAGATACGTCTTAGAATTCGGGACGAATTCTTTTTAAGGGGGAGAGGATGTAAGACCCCGATTCCCGGTTAGCTTGAATTGCGTGTAATGCTCGTATTTCTTGCTTGGTTGATCGCTTGTTTGGTTTGTGAGAGAGTCTAGATGTGTATGAGAGATCACATTAAGACCAAAATACTTTTAAGAGATTCCATTTAATTGTTGACTTACTAAAGTCACAAGTCGTAACTTGACGATAGTCGAAATGCGACGCGATTGAGAGTTTACTCGGGTTTTGTGTTCCTGACCTCGATTTGGTCCTAGATCTTTACATGATGATTAAATAACATGTTTGGATGTATTAGAATTCTATTTGGATGTATTCTTTAAGTCTCGCGAAGTTTTGACGCTTCAAGGATATCAATTCTCCTTATCGCGTAGTTTGAGATTGAGCCGGGTGATCGTCTCGCCTTTCGGGAGCTTATTTCTCCTATCTGTTGTTAATCATCTGAGGGGCATTCCGGCCTATTTAATAGCCTTTTGAAGTGTTTATAATCATGGGTTGTTGCCCGTCGATTTGTGGTTTCATTCGACGTTTCGTTAGCGAGTTGTTGCGCCTTTCGCCGGTTTCGCACCGGGTTGCTTCGGGTGTTGTTTATGAGAGTTTAGTCCTAATTTAAAATTTTTTTGAGACTTTTTTGGTTTAGCTAAGAGTATGACGACTTAAAGGATTAAATTATAGGTCGTTTCGAAGCTTTAAGGCTTGCGGTTGCATGCAGGAAGGACCGGAACGGATCGAGGATTTCAGAAATTGTCAACAAGTGAAAAATAGGGTGAAGCGGTTGCTTCACTATCTGGCCATGCGACCGCATGGGGTTTCGAGCAGCCTTGTCCCTGAGTTGTGTTTTTGATGTGATTTTCCTATTCTACCCCCACTAAACCCCCTCTAAACCCTTCCTAACCCTCATACTAAGTCCTAATCATGTCCTAACATGTTTGGGGAGTGGATTAAGGTTTGATTAGGGTTTGGTTACACCTAAACTTCACTAATTGTACCATGGAATTTCCCTTTGTTCCCTCATTTGTTTGGGAAGTATAAATGGGCAAACCCTTCACAAATTCAGCCAATACACTCATTCTTCCTCCTTCTTTCTAAACCGTATGAGTGAGAGAGTGTGGGGAGACCATGGGAGTTTGAAGCCCTAGCTTCTTCCCCCTCAAATCCAAGGAGATCCAACCGTCGGATGACCTCCAAACTTCGGATTCGTGAAGCCCTCATCAAATGGAACAACTTCACCGATTGGATTGTGATTCTTTTGAGTTTTCATCTAAGTCAAGTAAGCTACTAGATTCTTTCTTCTCTTTATTTTGTGCTCATTGACCCTAAGGAAAACAAAGAGGATTGCTATTTGAGGTCAATGAGTACACAAGCATGTTGTGTGTGGTTTTATTTTGATTTTTGAACTTTTGTTGGGTGAACTTGTTAGAAGCATAAATAGGATGCTTTCTATGTCTCATAAAGTATGTTGTTAAGCTTCATTTGTGAATTTGGACTTGAGATTGATGGGTATGTAATCCCCTAGAAACCTAGGGTTTGGTATGTTGAATATGTGGTAAATGGGTTCTTGATTACATGAATGATTTTGGAGGATTTTATCGGATATTATGAATTGTTAGAATCATATATGGGTATGTGTTTAAAGTTTGAGGAGTATACTTGATGAATCTCTATTTTGATTGTAAGCATGAAAGAAGAAGTTTTACAATGAATTACTGTAAGATCCCGATTCCCGGTTAGCTTGAATTGCGTACAATGTTCGCATTTCTTCTCTGGTTGATTGCTCGTTTGGTTGTGAGAGAGTCTAAATGTGTATGGGAGACTACATTAAGGCTAAAACACTCCTAAGAAATGTCATATAGTTGTTGACTTGCTAACGTCAAAAGTCGTAACCCGGTGATAGTCGAAACGCGACGCGATTGAGTGTTTATGTGGGTTTTGTGTTTCTGACCTCGATTTGGTCTCAGATCTTTACATGATGATTAAATAACATGTTTAGATGTGTTAGACTTCTAATTGGATGTATTCCATAAGTCTCGTGAAGTTTTGACGCCTCGAGAATAGCAATTCTCCTTATCGCGTAGTTTGAGATTGGCCTAGGAGGCGAAGCCTCGTCTTCTTTCGAGCCTATTTCCCCTATCTGTTGTTCATCATCTGAGAGGCATTCAGGCCTATTTTGTAGCCCTTATAGGTGTTTACAATCATGGGTTATTACCAGTCGGTGGCTTGTGGTTTCATTCGACGTTTCGATAGTAAGTTGTTACGTCTTGCGTCGGTTTTGCCCCGGGTTGTTTCGGGTGTTGTTTATGGGAGTCTAGACCTACTTTAAAATTTGTTTGAGACTTGGATTGATTAGTTTAATGTTTGAGGACCTTAAGGGTTCAATTGTGAGCCATTTAGAAGCTTTAAGGCTCGAGGATGCATGCGGGAACGACCGAAACCGAGCAAGGAATCAACAAATGAGTGCATAGTGTAAAGGGGAGTGATGCGGTCGCATCACATGAGCAAAGCGACCGCAAAGGGTCCACTGGACAGCCTGTTCTACGGGATTTTGTGGAAATTTGAATTGTTGACCAATTTCTACCCACTTAAACCCAATCTAAACCTAACCTAAACCCTCCTACTTAACCTAAAACTTGTCCTAAACATTATTAGAGGTTTTAGAGGTGGATTAGTGAGTTGATTAAGAGAGTTAATCCCCCCTATTTAAACCAAAAACAGATTGCTCTCTCTCATTTGTTCAGCCAAAAGAAAGATTTCTTCCTCCCATTTTCTGCCTACACTCCACAAAAACGTGAGAGAGCTTGGGAGAGGCAATTTCTAGGTTCTTGAGTGACAACCAATCTTGGAGGCCATAGCTTGGGACCTTCATTTCTCAAGCTACACCATAGTTTTGATGAGGGGATTGAAGGGAACAACACCCACCAATTGGAATTTCGGGATTGTGACTTGTAGGGGCTGAATCAAGGTAAGTTTCTACCTCTCTTCCTCTTCTTTTTGGGCTCCATTGACCTAGGAAACAATCATTTGTGCTATGTGAGGTCAATGGAAGCCATTGTTAGGGTTTGTAGAAGATGCCATGAACCCTAGGTTTCTAATTGATGATAGAGCTTGGTTGGACCTATGTGAGACCTTGATTTATATGAAATTCAAGTGTTTAATGGTCTATTGAACTTGGTTATGTTGATTATCTATGAGTATTGAGGTTGATTTGGTAGAAATACTTGGAGGGTGTTTTGCCCAAATTTGGTTTAGCTTGCAAAATTATTGATGTGAGCTTGATTACTATGTTTTATATGCTTATTAGAGTATATTAAACCATGTTGTATGATTTAATCATGAATTGGAAATTATGATTGGTAAGGTGACTTGAATGAATTTATGCACAAGATGGCCAATTTGTTCTAAGTTGCATTGTTAAGTAATTTGTGGGGATCGGATTATGTGAGTTTAACGAACATGGGATGATGACTATTGTTGATAGTTATAATTATAGAGGGAATTGAGACCCATGGTTTCTATGCCCTAAAATTTTAGAAAGGGTAGATTGGACTCAACGAGTCATTATAAGTTCGATTATGTGTTAAATGAACTTGGGTTGAAATCCTACGACGATCGGATTTCGTTTGATTCTTGAAGTGAAACATATAACTTCTAAACTTTAAATGAATTATGATTGTGATGTGTTGTGGAGATTTTAGTCTTGGGAATTAAGCGAATGACTATTGGGAATTGTTTGTAAACTTTAATGAATTATTACGGTGTGAATTTATAAAACACATAAAGAATGAAATGTGTTAGTAAGACTCAACGAAGTCGTTATAAGACCAATAAGATGACGAAAAGCCTTGGGTTGAAACCCTACGATGTTTGGTTTGTTTGGGTTATGTTTGTGTACCGGGTTTTTGGTTGTGTCCTATGGTGACACTTATGTTATGGAGATGAACTAGAAATATATTTTAAGCATGCTTGTTAGAGCATGGGACAATGAGAGACACGTATGGTCACAAGAATATTTAAGAGAAGATTAAGAAAGAATTCTCTTCTTAAGGATTTTGGGTTGCGTGCTTATAAAAGCACTTGTGAAGTGACTACGGAGTAGTCATGATGTTTAGGTATGAGGTTGGTGTTATCGATCATGTGTGACGATTAGGACTATGATTGAGTCCGGTGTACTTAAAATAGAGACTAAAATAATAAGTCTTGAATTGTGGATATTTTGAGACTAGCGTAGTAGTCTTTGGTTTGATTTGAGTTGAGGATTATGGAAGACCTCACATTTTATTTTATTAAGCTTGTAAGCTATACTTGGCGGTGTTGATGACTTGAGGAATAGTAAGTACCTCAATATGTAGTTTTGAACTAAACTTGTAAGTTAGTTAAACACATTGGTTATATGCAAATATATGCATTGTTCTTGATACTTGGTAGAGCATTATGTCCTACTTGATTATATGCAAATATGTGCATGAGTTATGGAATTTCATGGAGCATATGCCTACTTGTTTATATGCAAATATATGCATGGTTTATGAGTTTTAAGTAGAGCATTATGTCTCACGTGGTTATATGCAAATATTAATGCGGATTATGCGATTGTTGTAGAGCATTATGTCCTACATGGTTTAATGAGTCAATAATTATGAATTTGGTCTCATTGGTTTATGCAAGTAAATATTTACTTGATGGTTTGGTTTAAAGTCCGGTGGCGGGTTTGGTTGTTGTGTCGGCAATGGGGCGATTCATAGTCTTTGAAACAATCGCTATGAATCGTTGCATTGGTTCCCTTCTCCTCACTATTTGGCCAATAGTGGGATGTGGTCTCGAGAGAGAGCCATCTAGCCTACTTCGAGCTCCATTTCTCATCAGGAGGCTGGATGAATGTACGAGTACTCATTAAAGGAAATCGATGAGTTGTGATTATTGTGGGGCGGAACCCCGGGGTATGATTGATTGGGAATTGAGCCCGGATCTTGGTTTGAGATTTGTCTCATGGTAAGTTGATTGGGTTTTGAACCCGGATGTGATTATAACGGTTCGATTTACGTTTACTGTTAAACATGTTTATTTATGAGCATTTATATGAGAGATAATATGCTACTTGAGTTATGTGAGTTTATGTGCTTTAAAAATTAAGTACATGATTATTATTGGTATACTAGCATGATACCATGATTTTATATGATTGCACATTATGCCATGCCATGTCATAATATGCCATATGTTGCATTTAGAAACTTACTGGGTCATTATGACTCACTCCGTGTGATTGTTTTCCCTAGTGTGTGCAGTGATCCGTTGGCCTTGGCACCGGATAGCGATTTCTAGCAGTGGTCTTCCTAGTCATAAGCTTGGAGCTATTTATTATTATTATTGTTGTTGTTTTTCGGTGAGACTCGGATGTAAAGTTATGTAGACTTTACTTGGGTAGATTGTAGTATTATATTTATGTTGTGTATTTGGGAGCCGGTAGTATAGCCGAGCCTTTGTATCCTTAGAGATTATTTCCGTTGTCGTTTCGAGCATGTGTGGCTCGTTTATTCTAGTTTGTATTATTATTGTTCCTATCTCCGACAGTTTTAGTCGTGAGATCTTGGTTGGTGGTCTAGCAGTGATATTATATTGTTATAGTTGAATTGTTCCTCCGGCAAGTTATAGCCGTTGAGTGTTGTTTATCAGGTTGGGATTTTGATAGTTGCCGGCCTTGGTTGCCGATGGTTTGTTGCGCGTGTCTAATGTTGCGTCACGTGCGTCGAATTTTGGGCCGAGAGATTTACTATCTCTTTGGTTGTTTATATTTAGGAGCTTGTTAGCTCGGGTCCATTTGTGGTTTGCTTCCCATGAGTTTTAGTTTTGTTATCTGTATCGCCGTTATGGCTATGTCTTCTTGTCTCGAGCTTGTTGGCTCGTCTTTTGACTTCGCACCATTATGCTTAGCGAGGTGCTTGTCATTTCTTAGCTTGTCGATGGCACGACCTTGGGATCGTCTTGGGATCGGGTCGATAAATACGTCAAATCCAATTATCATATTCAAATGTTTCGTTTGACTTTTGAGAATAAGAGTTGACTATCAAGCATATAAGAGTATGATGCTATCTAATTTATGAATTTTGGTTGTGAGCATGTATAATAAATTATTATTATGGATTACATGAATAAAATGTAAGGTTTGACTTTATTGGGTTGAGTTGACTATTATGCATATAAGAGTATGTTGGTCAACTATAATTCATTAATTGAAGGTTATGAACATGTTAGATGAATTTACATGTTGGTTATGAACATGCTAGATGAATTTACATCTTTCTTAGATAAATGGTTGTTTTGAATGGAAGCATGCTTGATTTAAATGTTAACTTGAGACATATGCTTGAAATGGGATGGTTGACTTTAAATGTTAAGTGTTGACCCTGTGAACTATGTTTTGGGGTTTTGTTGGGAAGGTATGGATTGTTCGGTTGCACAATGTTGCTAACCTTAAGAACTTAGCCATGAACATTAGCTAATGAATAATAGGAGGGCTATGATGCAAGTAGCTTCTATGCCTTCAAATTTGAAAAGAGTATAAATGACTCAACGGAGTCGATTATGGATTTATATGAACATAGAGAACTACATATTGAAATCCTACGGAATTTGGGATAGTTTTGATGGAGGTCAAGCCTCCGAGCATTTTCAAGTGTATGAAGAACACTTGGGTATTAGAGACTTGATATTATCGCTCTAAGATGTTTATGTGTAAGTTAGCATAGAAATGCATAACTACGTGATTTATAAGTAAATATCTACTTGAATGGATTAGTACGATGTGTCGTACTTTTCCCTTTATTTGAGCATGCGAGTATATACTACATGTGCTTGAGTTTGAGTCCAGCTGGCGGTTTTTGGTTTGAGTCTTTGGCGGGACGATGCATTGTCTTCACGAATTGTGGGATTCGTGATCGCAATAGATCGCCGCGCCAGGTTTGCACACACCCCTCCATCGATGGCCACGGCGGGGAAGTAGCTGATCTTAGTTAGAGTAATACACATGACTTTGATAACTATGGAACCCGAACGGGGATTGTTTAGTGGACGTCGATGCCACGAAAGGGTTATCGAGGACACGTTTGTTTCTGCAGGAGTTACACACTGGAAACGGAAAGGAAAATCATCTTCTCTCGCTTATGTGATTTATTATATGAACACGTATGAATTGTTGTGCTACATGGTTAATGGTATGATTTTCATGAGATGATGATTTCTTAATAAAATGTTATAGTAAAAATATAACATGCTAATGAAATGATGATTTTTATAATTTATGTTATACTAAAAATATAACATGCTATTTATGATTAGAATGGAAACAATAGGCTCCCATTCATGAATTATTATATGAGTTGTGATAAATAAAGAATTATGAAACTCATGGTGTAATTGGTTTATGTGGGTTGGTGATAAGTTGAAATGTGGATATAACATGCTACATGTTATTGGAGTTTAGATGCATATTTTATATGATATGGATGACTATATGATAAATTAAGTAGAACTATATTCTATGTGTTTATGGATAAGATTGGGTTTATGATGTGAATTATGTCATGAAATGTTATATTATAAGCATGACATGACATGTATATGCTTTATTTTGAGCATTATGCCATGCCATGACATTGCATCTTTAGTAGCTTACTAAGTCATTATGACATACTCGTTTGCTTTGTTTTCCTTAGATTCGAGCCGAGCTAGTAATGCGATGGAATCCGCCAAGTCTATGATAGATGTGAGAATTATTTGTGAAGGTTGCTATTAATTTATTTCGTAGCCTTAGTTCATTGGAAAGGTCGTTTGGGAAGTGAAGTTATATAAACTTCACTTTTGGTAGTAAGATTGGGTTATTGATTTGGTTCTTGTATTTGTAAATTATTAATATTGGTTTTTGTGAGCCGACAAATGTTAGTCGAGCCATGTTTGTTTAAATACATATTTATTCCATCTCAAGTTATTTATATTGTTGGTTATGTTGTACTCCGGCATGTTTAGCCGTTGAGTGTGTAGACTAGAGTCTTAGACTTAGTGTAATGTTGGGTTTCGGTTGTAACCTTGCCGATTACTTGGTTTATTTGTGCTATATATTTGCATTGCATGATAGGGAGTTTTGCTCTACGTGCCCAATGTTGCGGCACGTGCGTCGAATTTTTGGACCGAAAGATTAATTGTCTCTTTGGTTGTTTTGTTTAGTTTGAGCTTGTTAGCTCGGGCGCCACTGTGTTATTATGTTTCGCTTCCGCATGTGTTTTAAGTTGTTGGCGTATTGCCGTTATGGCCTTACCCATTATTTGTTATTTGCTTGTTGTTATTTGTTTCCCGACGGCACGACCTTGGGATTTCGTCTTGGGATCTGGGTCTAGTCATCACAGAAGCTCTAATCTTCAATAATGAATGAAACAATACAAAGTAAATAGTGTACTTATCAC
The DNA here is from genome assembly GCA_013146195.2 of Codonopsis lanceolata. Taxonomy (NCBI): domain Eukaryota; kingdom Viridiplantae; phylum Streptophyta; class Magnoliopsida; order Asterales; family Campanulaceae; genus Codonopsis; species Codonopsis lanceolata. The sequence goes on from CM028378.1 coordinate 115,510,070, forward strand.
CGACACCAGGACAAATTTTCCTGTAGATGGAAAAGGCGGTCGGTATAACATCTACAAGTGCAAGAGAAAGATGTTCCGAACTGCTTGTCCTGACAGTGATCTGCCCACTCATCTTATTGCTTATACCAGCTCGAACAGCCACCTTTGAACCACGACCAACAGAGATCTGAGTCGTTCACTCTGGCTAATAGACATGATTGTTGGCATACTCACCCAATCAAAAGCATTCCCAAAGGTCAAGATAACAATTTTATAGTTTGGTGTCTGAATCGAATTCCAATCTATAGTTGGAGGCTGAAAAGTTAAGATCAATTAATTGTTATAAAAAGAAGTTGAAATTTAACAGAGTATTCTTCATTTAATTTTCAATGTTTATACAGCTCCTTGTATGATATTAGCAATCCTAGTTGTCTAAACTCTGAACATGCATGTGTTAACAGTTTGGCAATAGAAATACTACCTGGAACAAATATGTTGATGATTTGAGAGATGAGCACCTAAGAAAAATTACAAAACTGCCATTTCCATTGTTGTTGTTATCATATTCATTTCCATTGTTGTTGTCGCCATTTCCATTTCCGTTGTAGTTGCTATTTCCATTTCTGTTGTTTTTGTTGTTAATTCCATTTCTAGTGTTGTGTTCTATTATTTGACTGGAAATGCTTTGGTTGTTTATGATGTAACAAGAGATATTATCTTCACTGGTTTCTTCAAGAATTAATTATGATTTCTTTGAAACATTTTCAATTAATTTACAATTGGAGATTAGATTTAGTGTTGTTTGTTAATTTTCTTTTGATTACAATTTATTTATTTAAGTTTTAGGTCGGTGCAATAGTATCTCTCAAGAGTTTAGTAAATTCATACTACGTTGTTGCCAAGGGAATTATCTCTAGTATCGATGCAAAAACATAAGTTGGAGGTGTTGAGTTAGGTCGAAATTGGTGTGAAGTATCCATTCAAGTTCCCGTGGAATGGAACGAAGAGTTAATTAGGCCATATGGATTTTTTGTAACAATTGGAGATGCGATTGGAGCATCTATAGCTTGGCCTTTATCATTGGTATGTTGGTATTACTTAAGTCCATTTATCATATTCAAATTCATGGATTTATCTTTTTTTACTTCTACTAATTTAAATTTATATATTTGTAGGTAACACCGTTGGATTTTGATTCAAGTTAGTTACAACCTCAAAATGTTGAACACGGAGAACTTCATAGATTCGTTAGGATGAAAGACTTATGTTTTTGTAGTATGGTATATTATTTTTGCTCGTGATACAATTACCACACATGGTTAGTTTTATTTTGATATGTTTAAATTATTGAAAGACTTGGTTTGGAACAATGTAACTGAAGTGTTGGTGACTAATTTGATGATAATATTTTGAAGATTACGTACCATTTGATCAGCAAAGTGATGATCTTGTCTTTTGGGGAGCTTTATTTGTATTGCTTTCATATTACTAATAACGTTTTTTAAAGAAGATCCCTAATAGCATGAGATATAATCACCTTTAAAGATTAACTATTGAGGCGTTTTGAAGTGCCCTAATGTGGGTTCCCGCGAACGTGCACCCCGCCCCATGCGCCCTTGGATAGGGGTGCGCGTACGTGCGGATGCGGGACACCACTGCTCTCGTTCCACCCTCCCTTTTTTAGGGGAAGGCGAAATCAAAAGTGCGAGAGGAGTGCTGTCTAAGATAGTGCGTTGGAATGCGTCTCGGTTGCCTTTAGTGGATTTTTGATCCAATATGAGAATTTTGGGTTTCCCACATCAAGTTATCCCTTTTTAGGGGATACCAAGATATGGGAATGCATCACCCTTTCATTCCCATTTTCCCTTTTTTAGGGGAAAACGGAAAAGTGAAAAAAAGGATGTTGCGGCGCCACCACTATGGATTTTATAAAAATAGCCTTATGGCCTATTTCGGTCACTATGGGAACTTTGGGTTTCCCGCATCAAGTTATCTCTTGTTTAGGGGATACCAGGATATGGGAATACATCACTCTTCCATTCCCATTTTCCCTTTTTTAGGGGAAAACAGAAAAGTGCAAGGAAGGAGTGTTGCGAGGCCCCACTAGATCCAAAATGTTTTAGAGTCGCCATCTTTATTTTAAGGCAAAAATAAAGCAAAACCAAAAAAAAAAAAAAAAAACCAGAGATAGAAAACGGGTTCGGAGGCTAAGTTACGAGTTGGGAAGGTGCTAGGCACCCAACTCGCCCTTTCGGTCTCAAAATGGTTTTTCGCTAAAGTATGCTTTTTGTTATATTTATCGAGCAAATAAATAAAACATTTAAAGACAAGAAAATAAAAGCAAATACATCCATAGCTACATTATTTACGGACTTGCAGCCATTTCCTTACAATAATTACAAATATATTTAAAAATATTTGGCCATTATAACCGCTCTTTTACATAATGAGCTGCCCGGCCCAATAGGCCCAAGCCATAAGTCACGTGCCTGGCACATGATTAGAATTTAGTCAAACGAGCATCCGAAAGTCAAAGCTACGAGGAGAAGATTGAATGGTTCTTGTATATTATGAGTTGGTTCTCAACCTTCAGTGAGCAAGAGATGTAAGCGAGCTGTGGGCTTTGCCCAGCGAGTAGGAACATATAGCGAGCATGATGTTTTATGCTCGTTAACTTAAGAGTCATTGTCAGTTGAGGACGGTTATGTTCGGATAATTCTTCATTTGATCGTTGTGGTTAATGGGGCAGTTAATGGGGCAGTTAATATGCCCGCCATTAATGCCATGAGTGTTAGTGGGAAGTTATGATCGGTTATTCTCTCCGGCAACTATAAAAGCCTCTCAAAATGAAGGAGGGAGGTACGTGATTTCATATAGCTAGCCTAAACTCTGCTAAATCTCTTGCATACTTGTGCTAATTCTCACGTCGGAGGGCTTTTGCAGGGAGTGCCCCTGCCTAGTTCACAGTTTCTTGGTTTAATTGCAGAGTTGGGCTTTGAAGATTATAGGATACGTTGAAAGCCAGGTATCCAGTTGGACAAATCCAATGCGTCTAGAAGATTTTGGACGCATCAGTTGGTTCCATTGCCGGGAAAACGATAACACTTTTTGTGACTTGTGAATTTGTTCTTGGTAAGACAGCAATGGCGGAAAACGGCGCTAATGGTGTTAATGGTAGCCGTCAGGAGGAGGTACATGCAACTCCTAGTCTCAATCAGTTGGCTGGGAATAATTCCCCTCCTCATGATGCTCGTCATCAATTAAATCAACGATGCGGAGTGGATTCCTTAGCTAGAAGTACGGTAGCAGCTGTTGGTCTGGCGCATGAATTCAGGGAGGAAGCTCTTCGTCAAAGGGCCATATATTTTGGACAGATGCATCAACTTAATTTGCAGTTGATTGCCATGGGTAAGCCGCCTCTACCCATTGAGGTGGATCCTTTACCAGCTTTATCTGCTCCTAGTCAAGCAGCAAGTGGTTCGAGGACTGGGGGCAATCACTTGAATGCAATGATCGTTCCTTCTCAGCCGCGTGTACAGGGGTCAAAGGGACGAGATCAGCCAGAAGGTAGAGCCAGTCATAGGGTTGTGCCCAGTGTTCATTCACGGCTAGGACCACAAGTGGGGGATGATTCAGCAGAGTCCCGTCGTCATCGGCGATCACCTTCTCCACGAAGGTCTCATGCTCGTAGGCTTCGTTCGCCCTTTCCTCGACGGTCGTATGCTCGTAGCCGTCGATCACCATCTCCAAGGAAATCCTATGCTCATCGTCATAGGACTCCTTCCCCTAGGCTATCCCAAGGGCACTTATCTTACCATTCTAAGGAGAAAAGAGAGTTGCATCAGCCAAGTGCACAAAGAAATTTAATGGCCAATGAACCAGAAGCTCAGCTCGCTAGGGTGCCTCAGGCACAGGTGGCGCAGGCCGTGGGTGTTACTCAAGCCATTGGAGCTATGGGTCCCCCACAGGTCCCTCCTATGCCCGTGGTACAACCTCAGCTCGGGGGTGGTTTGCCTACAACCATTAATATGAAGGATTTTGAAGATTTAAAATGTCGTATGGAGGCGTGGGATCAGGGCAAAGCTCTGGATGGAAACTTTTTGGGCACTTCAGCTAGCCCATTGGCACCATGGATTGAGAATGCATCGCCAGCACAAGGGCTCATTTTCCCGAATATTAAGGAGTATACAGGGAAGATGAAGGCGAGAGACTAGTTGATGTCATTCGAGTCTCAAATCAACTTAGTGACTTCAGATGAGGCGTTAAAAATGTGGGCTTTCGTGGGAGCTTTGCAAGGAGAGGCCTTGACATGGATGGGAGCTTTGCCGCGTAGATCAATTAATAATTGGGCTGATCTGCGAGCAAAGTTTTTGGCTGATTTTGGAACCGTGGGCACATTAGCGAAGACAAGGGCTGATTTGTCAAAAGTCAAGCAAGGAGCACATGAATCAACTGCTAGCTACTTGGAGCGATTTACTAAAGTCTTGGAGCAAGTCCCAGGGTTGACCGAGAAGGAGGTAACTTTGTGCTTTGAAACAGGCTTGCTCGAGGGTGAAGGTGGATTGAGATCGGAACTAAGCATGCGCGAGCCCAAAACGTAGGCAGAAATGTTAATGCGGGCTCAGAAGTGGTGTGCCGGAGAGATGGCAAAGAAAGAAAAGAAGAAAGAGAACAATGATGTGTTGGAAATTCTAAGGGTAATGGTCAGGCCGTGGGCGGAGGATATAACAAAGGCAAGTCGAGATATGATCACCAGAGAGAATTTTTTCGTGAAGCTGATCTTACCCCGCTCAATACGTTGCGCGAGGATATCATGTATGAGATTCGAGATGAGCTTCCTCGCCCACCTCACATGAATCCTGAGACAATAGATACTCGGGATCGGACAAAAAGATGTGCTTATCATGATGATTATAGGCATACAATAGAGGAGTGTTGGCCATTGAAGAAGGCCATTCAGAAATTGATTAATGAAGGTCGGCTAGACCGGTTCAAGAGGGATGGAGGAAACAGAGGAAATTCTCCCCGGAGAGATGCCCCATCGATCAGAGGGGTAACAAATGTCATAATGGATGAAGAGCCCACTCCAACTCAGCTCAGGAAATAGATCTATTCTTTGTCGAAGGTTGTAGATCGACCTACTTCTTTACAAGCTGGAGAGGATGCTATACAGTTCACTCGTAGCGAGTTAGCGAGCAATGTAGCAGGAGAGCAGTCCTTGATTCTTTCGGCCTTGGTGGATGGATGGGTTGTGCATCGAATCCTGGTTGATACTGGTGCTTGCAGGGATGCGATGTATTACTCGTGTTTCCAGGGTTTGGAATTGAGTGATGATCGGCTCAAACCATACGCTGGGACGCTGGAGGGCTTCACTAATCACAAGGTACCGGTTAAAGGCACGATCGAGCTGGAGGTCTTTATTGGTGAGGGAAACTGCACGCGAGTTGAGAAGATCACTTTCATGGTGATCGATTTAAAGTCTCCTTACAATATTATTTTGGTGTGCCAAGCATGACCAAGTTTCAGATGGTTGCGTCTATTCCCCACCAGCGCGCTAAGTTCTACACCGATCAAGGAGTGGGTGTATTGAGGAGTCAGCCTCGGGCAGTACTTGAGTATGTACGTGACAGTCAACGGAAGAAGCAAAAGTTAACCTTAGAAGATGGCGAGCAGAAAAATTACTGTTAGCACCAAGGAAACATCTCATGTGACTGTGGGGCCAACAACAGTGGCTATGGTGAATGAGGATTGCGAGGTGGATACTTGCTCTTCTTGACAATGAAGTCGGGGCAAAGGCCGAAAGCACGAGGTTGACGCAAGCTTGATTATGGATCAAACTGGTGAAAAGAACATTTTCTCTTCGCCAACACTAAAGTCGGGGGGGCAGGTCGAATAGCATGATGAGGCGAATTTGGTTCCAGATGAGGTTGGAGAGAAACTTGATGGTCCCTTGCTGACATTGAAGTAGGGGGGATAGGCTGAACAACTTCAGGACATGAATGTGGATCAGCTTGATACAGTTGAATCCCAGGCTGAGAACGAGGAGAAGGGGGAGTGTGATACGCTCCAAATGCGAGATGAGCCAGAATTTACCGCTCAGGACGAGCTCGAGGAGGTGGTTATCAATCCCACTTACCCTGAGCAAAAAATAAAGATTGGTAAGGCATTGTCGAGACGAGCTTCGGGTAAGTTTGATCGGGCGGCTTCGAGGAGAGTTTGGATGTCTTTACATGGAGACCGGAAGATATCTGAGTGTGTGTAAGATCCAGATTCGGTTAGCTAGAATTAACGTCAAAGCTCGCATTTCCTCTTTCGTTGATTGCTCGTTTGGTTTGTGAGAGAGTCTAAATGTGTATGAGAGATCACATTAAGACTAAAACACTTCTATGAAATGTCATATAGTGGTTGACTTGTTAAAGTCAAAAGTCGTAACCCGACGATAGTCGAAATGCGAGTCGATTGAGAGCTTATTCGGGTTTTGTGTTCTGGACCTCGATTTGGTCCCAGATCTTTATATGATGATTAAATAACATGTTTAGATGTGTTATACTTCTAATTGGATGTATTCCATAAGTCTCGGGAAGTTTTGACGCCTCGAGAATAGTAATTCTCCTTATCGCGTAGTTTGAGATTGAGCCGGGCGAACGTCTTGTCTTTCGGGAGCCTATTTCCCCTATCTGTTGAGCATCATCTGAGAGGCATTCAGGCCTATTTTGTAGCCCTAATAGGTGTTTACAATCATGGGTTATTACCCGTCGGTTTGTGGTTTCATTCGACGTTTCGATAGTAAGTTGTTACGTCTTGCGCCGGTTTTGCCCCGGATGGTTTCGGGTGTTGTTTTTGGGAGTCTAGACCTACTTTAAAATTGGTTTGAGACTTGGATGGATTATTTTAATGTTTAAGGACTTTAATGGTTCAATTGTGAGCCATTTTGAAGCTTTAAGACTCAAGGATGCATGCGGGAGAGACCTAGAACAAACAAGGGGGTAAAGTGGAAGAATTGGAAATTTACTGGAGGAAGCGGTCGCTTCCTACCCAGCCCATGCGACCGCATTGTAGCCTGGCCCTGTTACGGGATTTTTCACTTGTTTTGGCAATTGGTCTAACTTAACCCCACCCAAACCCATCCTAAACTAATCCTAAACCTTCCTAAGTGTCTTATGACATGTCCTAACCATATATTGGTGTTTTAGATGGGGATTAGTGTGGCTAATTAGAGAGAAACATTCTCATTACTCTAACCTACACCCACTTTCTTTCTATCATATATAAGACTCAAAACAACACTTAAGCCTCTCATTTTCTGCCTACAACTTCTAAAAAACGTGGGAGACTCTCTTGGGGGCTTAGAGAAGGGTTTTCTAGGGTTCTTGAAGGTCCATCCATGGATACCATAGCTTGAGAGCTCCATTTCTCAATCCACACCATAGATTTGAAGAGGAGGTTGAGGAGAACAAGACCCACCAATTGGAATTTCGGGATTGTGACTTGTAGGGGCTGAATCAAGGTAAGTTTCTACCCCTCTTTCTCCTTCTTTTGGCTCCATTGACCCTAGGGAAACAATCATTCTTGCTATGTGAGGTCAATGGAAGCAATTTCTAGGGTTGCTAGAGATGCCATGAACCCTAGGATTTCAAATGTTGATTAGGTTGGATGAACCTATGTGAGACCATGATTTATATGAAATTCATGTCTTAAATGGCCTATTGAACTTTGTTATGTTGATTATCCATGAGTATTGAAGTTGATTTGGGAGAGATACTTGGAGGGTGTTTTGCCCTAATTATGGTTTAGCTTGCAAATTATTGTTGGGAGCTTGATTACTATGTTTTATATGCTTAATATAGTATATTAAACCTTGTTGTATACCAGAAGACTTCAATAAAGCTTCACCAGTGTGATATTATTTCTCTCTCTAGAAATTCTCTCTCTAGACAATCTCTCTAGCGTTTACTGCAGCCGTTAGGGTTAGCCGTTTTGGCCCTTGCCGGCATGGATTCGGCTGCGGCCGAGATCCCCCATGGGGTTAGCCCTACAATGCCTTCTTCTCCTACAATAAAGAAGTCCTTTGCTTCCATTGTCGCACCTTCATTGTCTTCTCAGCCTACAATGGACCTAATCCCTCCTTCAACACACAAAGGAGAGCCGGCTTTGCGCCTCTCTCAAGACATGATCAATCTTTTATCTCGGCCTTTTCAGTTTACCCTGGTTGGCAAATTCTCTCATGGCAGGCCTTCAATGGAAACTATGAGAAAAGAATTTCAAACGTTTGGCTTAAAGGCGGCTGTAACTCTCGGTCATTTGGACATGAAGCATGTGCTTATTCAAACCCACCACGAGGCGGATTTTCAAAGACTATGGATCAAGGATCAATGGTTCTTAGGTTCCTTCCCGATGAGAGTCTTCAAATGGACGCCTTCGTTTCGACCGGATGTGGAGAGCCCGCTTGTTCCAGTTTGGTTTGCGTTCCCTAACCTTCCCATCTTTTTGTTTAATAAGCATGCATTATTCTCTATTGCTAACATGATAGGCAAACCTCTTCTCATTGATACTCCGACTGCCAATTTATCAAGACCAAGCGTGGCCAGAATCTGCATAGAAATTGATTTAACTAAGCCGCTTCCTCATCGGGTTTGGATAGACTGTGGTTCTTCCGGTGGTTTTTGGCAAACTATCGTTGCTGAGCGACTCCCAAAATATTGCATGCAGTGTTATCGTCAAGGGCATAATGAAGACTCATGCAAACTTCATTCCAATAGCCCCAATGCTGAAAAGGCTCCGGATCTCAACCAATCGCAACAACCAGGCCCCTCTTCAGCCCCTCCTCCTGTTCCTTTAAAGGAAAAACAACCAACCCAACAATGGAAAGCTAAAATTCCCGCCTCCGAGCCTACTGGCCAAGTTCCTCTTAACCCTAAATCTAACTCTTCAGTAGCTAGCCCTTCTAATTTACCTTGTAATGATAGTCCCACCCAAACCACAACCACACACCAACAAGTCCCCTCTTCATCCACAAACACACATCCAAAAGTCCTTCCTTCGGTTGCTCAAAAAGATCATGTCCAAGAAGTGAATGACTCGGCCCCTACTGATTCTCATCCAGCTCAGCAAGTTATCATTGAAGAGATCCCAGATTCTCATAAGGTTGATTCCCCAAAAACTATAAACAAAGATTCTGGTCAAGACCAGCCAGCCGAACCAGTGATTTCCCCCAATCGATTTGCTGTCCTAAATTTGATTGAAGAGGAAGAGGATGAGCTTCATGATTCTAACGTGGAAGCCCTTAATTTGGAAGCTCCTACCAAGAAAAAGAGGGGACGTAAACCGGCTATTATTCCCAATACAGATAGGGCTACCAGATCTCAAGCACAAGAAAAAAACAATAACGGCCAGCATGCAACGGTTTCTAATGACGAGTAGCTGCCTTTTCTGGAACTTAAGAGGCGTGGGGAATGATATCACGGTTGCCCGCCTCAAAAAGCTCATTAAGCTCCATAAAATTTCCTTTTGGCTCTCAGTGAACCTAAGATAAACAATTCGAATCTTTCTCATTTAGCGCGGCGTTTAAAGTTTCGGTATTCTTTTCATAATTCGGCTAATAATATTTGGATTTTGGTGAAATCAGTTTTTTCTTGTCAGGTGATAACTGACTCATCGCAGCAAATCACGCTTCAGCTTCGTCATCACTCTTGGTCGAATCATGTCTTTGTTACCGCGGTCTATGCTAAGTGCTTAGCGTTAGATCGGAATGCTCTATGGGAGGAATTAATTGATTTGGGCAGACAGTTTTCTCAGTTACCTTGGTTAGTGGGAGGGGACTTTAACATTGTTTTGGCAGCTCATGAAAAATTAGGAGGTAATGGTTGGGATAGACTTGGTGCGGCTGATTTCCAGGCTTGTCTCAATGCGGCTGGTCTTCATGATATTGGCTATAGGGGGAGTAAGTTTACCTGGTGCAATAACCGTGATGGGCAGGCCACTATTTTTCAACGAATTGATAGGATGGTGTGTAACTCCCAGTGGTTATCCTTTTTTGCTTCTACAACTGTGGATCATCTTAATAGAACGTGCTCCGACCATTCTCCTATTTTAGTTGTTACTTCTCAAAATAGGGACTCCACTCCTGTGCAATTCAGGTTCCAGAATATGTGGGTTTCTCATCCTACCTTCTTGGACACAGTTCGGCAAGCTTGGTGCATTTCCACGGGGGGCAGGCCTTTGGTGGCTTTTTCTATCAAGCTTCGTCAGGTTAAAAAGGCTTTGCAAAGCTGGAACAAGTTAATTTTTGGTAACATATTTCAAGCTGTCAAAGATGCTGAAGATGATGTTTTGGCCAAAGAAATTATTTATGAGTCTTGCAATGATGATTATAACCGAGCTGCGCTCCATCTTGCCCAGGCTGTTCTTCGTCAGAAGCTCAAAACTGAAGAGGTGTATTGGCGTCAAAAATCTTATCTTAGATGGCTCAAGGAAGGTGTAGGGAATACTAAGTTGTTCCATGCTTCTGTGAAACAAACCCATAATAAGCTTTCCATCCACAAAATTCAGGATAAGCATGGTAATGAAGTTAACGACAAGGAGGGTATCCAAAAAGCTGCGGTTGATTTCTTTAAAGAACAGCTCACAGCTTGTGACACTTATGATGATGAGCTTCTTAATGTCATTCCTTCAATTGTCTCTTTAGAGCAAAATGATCGTCTTGGCTCTACTCCGAGCTTAGAAGAAATTAAGAAGATCATATTTTCCCTGAATGGTGATAGCGCGGCAGGTCCAGACGGTTTCACGGGAAAATTTTTTACGGCTTGTTGGGACATTATTGCAGTAGACCTTCATTTGGCAATTCTTGAATTTTTTGCGGGTTATGATTTACCTAAGGCTTGGTCGAGCACTTCTCTCCTTTTGCTGCCCAAGTCTGATTCTATATCCTCCTTTAAGGATTTTCGCCCGATCAGTCTCTGCAACTTCTGTAATAAGGTCATATCTAAGCTTCTATCGGCCCGTTTGTCCAGTATTCTTCCCTCTATCATTTCGGATAATCAAAGCGCTGCTTCACCAAGGGTAGATTAATTCAGGATAACATTTTGTTGGCTCAAGAGCGTCTCTTCATTTAAAAAAAAAGGTTAATGGCTCCAACGTCATTATCAAGCTTGATATGGCTAAAGCTTTCGATCGGGTTAATTGGCATTTCCTTATCAAGGTCCTCCGCCGATTTGGTTTCAGTGAATTCTTTATTGATCTGATCTGGCGCATTATATCCAACAATTGGTTTTCGGTGCTCATAAATGGATGTCCTGCAGGCTATTTCCCCTCTTCTAGAGGCATTCGCCAGGGTGACCCCCTCTCTCCTAGCCTCTTCATCATTGCAGCAGAAGTTTTAAGCCGGGGTCTTAATAGTCTTCAGCTCTCTCATCCCCACTTTGCTTACTCATCTTCTAGTGGTTGTCCGATTATTTCCCATCTTGCCTTTGCAGATGATGTGATGATCTTCTGCAATGGAAATAAGCGTTCTCTTCTTCAACATCGGAACCTTCTTTCATCTTATGAAAGGGTCTCGGGTCAGCTCATCAATGCTCAAAAAAGTTGCTTCATGGTCTCTTCTACTTCTGATCAAACAAGAATTAATAATATTCGTCATAATTTAGGGTTCTCTTATCGAGCTCTTCCGGTCACCTATCTTGGCTGTCCGATTTTCGAAGGTCGAAAGAAGAAGAGCTTATTTGATCCCCTAATTGCCAAGCTGCAGGCTCGTATTAATTCTTGGTCGGGAGCTTATTTAAATCAGGCAGGCAAAGTTACCCTTATCAATTCGGTTCTTCAATCGATTATAATGTATCAAATTGCCATTCTTGATCCCCCATCATACATCATCAATCTCATTAATAGAGTTCTGGCCAATTTTTTTTGGGGATCGATTGATAACAAGCTGAAAACTCATTGGATAGCATGGTATAAATGCTGTAAGCCGACTCAAGAAGGAGGAGTTGGAATAAGGTCCATTACGGATATTATCAAAGCTTACTCCTTAAAGCTTTGGTGGCGGTTTAGATGCAAATCCAGTCTTTGGGCTCAATTTATTTCGGAAAAATACTGCAGCTCTTGTCACCCTTTGCTTGCTCAGTCTGTTGGGTCAAGTATATGGCGTCGCATGTGTTGTGCCCGCCCCATGGCTGAACAAAATATTGCCTGGATTATAGGCAGTGGTCATTGTGATTTATGGTTAGATAATTGGTCTCTATCGGGATGTTTCTCTAAGCCTGTGTCTTGTGATCTTGCTATGGTCAAAGACCTTTTTATCAACCAGTCTCAGCTTCGTCCCTCAGTTCTTCACTACCTTGAGCCTTCTATGGTGCAGTTCTTCAAAGATACGCGTCTCACCTTAAATGATGAGCCAGATGTTCCATCTGGACAGCGAACTCCCAAGGGTAACTTCTCCTTGTCGTCGGCTTGGGATTTGGTTCGTTCCCACTCGGCTTCCTCCTTTTCTTCCAAATATATTTGGTACAAATATCTCCCTAATCATATTAGTATCTTCATGTGGAAGCTTTGGAATCAGAAAATTCCTATAGATGAGAGTATCATTACTAAGGGTATCGCCATAGCTTCTCGCTGCTATTGTTGCTCTCAAGGACACACAGAAACTTACGCTCATGTGTTTTTACATAGCGCTACTGCCCAAGCTGGTTGGTCTGTATTTCATGATCTAGGTGAGGTACCCATTCATCTTTCTTCCATTGCTCAAGTTTGTACAAATTGGTGGTTGTTATTTCCTAAATCTTCCAGTCATATTATTGCTCCCCCAATTATACTTTGGGAGCTTTGGAAAGCCAGAAATAGAGCCTGTTTTGATGACGTGCGCAGTACGGCCTCGACTATTATTGCGCGTATTAAGCATCTCATCTCCTCCTCTTTGGAAGCTGCTGGTTTTTTGGGTTCATCATTTTCTGATCGGCCTCATCTCCCCCGTATTCAGCGCCATCGTACCATTTCCATTCGGTCCATCACTTGGACCAAACCGAACATGGGGTGTGTTAAACTTAACTCGGATGGGGCCAGCCGTGGAAATCCAGGCTTAAGCGCTGGAGGGGGCATTATTCGGAATAGTATTGGAGACATTATTTTTGCTTATGCCAAAAGTCTTGGTGTGATGTCCAATTTTTTGGCTGAATGCCATGCTCTTCTTATTGGGCTGGTGTGGATGCAAGACAATAATATCCGGCAGGCCAATGTTGAAGTTGATTCTAAAGTTCTTGTTGACTGTTTGGGTGGATCGGCCTCTCCCCCCTGGCAATGCAGATATTTATTCAAGGCCATGGGTTCCATTGTTTCCTCTTTGCAGCTTTCCATTTCTCATTGTTTTAGGGAAGCTAACTCAGTTGCTGATGCCTTAGCTAATTTGGGATGTGATGAAGAAAGGGATTTCTATTTTTTCTCTATGGAGCACTTGCCGAGGAAGATTCGGGGTCTGATTTCTCTTGACAAAGTGGGCACACCTTATCTGCGTATTTCTTAATTAGTTGCATGTATTGTTTTGAGTTTTTTAGGACTCTTATTTTTGTAAGCTTCTTCTTTTTCGAGGTCAGGCTCCTCCGTCCTCCCTCTTATAAGGGCAAGGCTGGTTGTCCCCCTCAAGTTTGTTTTTCTTTCTTTTTCTAATAAATCCTGCAGGGTGCCGTCCCTGTTTCCCTAAAAAAAAAAAAAAAAAAAAAAAAACCTTGTTGTATGATTTAATCATGAATTGGGAATTATGATTGGTAAGGTGACTTGAATGAATTTATGCACAAGATGGCCAATTTGTTCTAAGTTGCATTGTTATGTGATTTGTGGGGTTTATGTGAGTTTAATGAACATGAGAAGATGCCTATTGATGATGGGTATGAACATAGAGGATATTGAGACTCATGGCTTCTATGCCCTAAAATTTTAGAAAGGGTAGATTGGACTCAACGGAGTCATTATAAGTTCGATTAAGTGCTAAATGAACTTGAGTTGAAATCCTACGACGTTTGGATTTCGTTTGATTAGTGAAGTGAAGCATATAACTTCCAAATTTTAAATGGTTGGTGATTGTGATGTGTTTTGTGGATTTTTAGTCTTGGGAATTAAGCCCGAATGACTATTGGGATTTGGTTACAAACTTTAAGGAATTATTACGGTGTGAATTTGTAAAACACATAAATAATGAAATGTGTTAGTAAGACTCAACGGAGTCGTTATAAGGCCAATAAAATGATAAAGAGCCTTGGGTTGAAACCCTACCATATTTGGGTTTGTTTGGGTTATGATTATGCACACCGGGGTTTATGGTTTGTGTCCAATGGAGACACTCATGGTATGGAGACTCATTAGAAATATGTTTTGAGCATGCTTGTTAGAGCATGGACATTTGGGACCAACGTATGGTCACGTGTATATATAAGAGAAGATTAAGAAAGAATTCTCTCCTTAAGGATTTTGGTTGCGTGCTTATAAAAGCACTTGTGAGGAGTGACTACGGAGTAGTCATGATGTTTTGAGTATGAGGTTGGTGTTATCGATCATGTATGACGATTAGGACTATGATTGAGTCCGGTGTACTTAAAATAAAGACTAAAAATAATAAGTCTTGAATTGTGGATATTTTGAGACTAGCGTAGTAGTCTTTGGTTTGATTTGAGTTGAGGATTAGGGAAGACCTCACATTATATTTTATTAAGCTTGTAAGCTATACTTGACTGCGTTGATGACTTGAGGAATAATAAGTACCTCAATATGTAGTTTTTAAACTAAACTTGTAAGTTAGTTGAACACAATGGTTATATGCAAATATATGCATTATTCATGATGTTTGGTAGAGCATTATGTCCTACTTGATTTTATGCAATTATATGCATGGTTTATGAGATTTCGTAGAGCATTATGTCCTACGTGTTTATATGCAATTATATGCATGGTTTATGAGATTTCGTAGAGCATTATGTCCTACGTGTTTATATGCAATTATGTGCATGGTTTATGAGATTGTTGTAGAGCATTATGTCCTACATGGTTTAATGAGTCCGATAATAATGAATTTGGTCTCATTGGTTTATGCAAGTAAATATTTACTTGATGGTTTGGTTTAAAGTCCAGCTGGCGGGTTTGGTTGTTGTGTCGGCAATGGGACGATTCATAGTCTTTGGAAACAATCGCTATGAATCGTTGCATTGGTTCCCTTTCTCCTCACTATTTGGCCAATAGTGGGATGTGATCTCGAGTTATGCCATCTAGCTAGACATCGAGCTCTCATTTCTCATCCGGAGACTGGATGAATGTAATGAGTACTCATTAAAGGAAATCTGATGAGTTGTGATTATTGGGGACGGAACCCCAGGGTATGATTGATTGGGAATTGAGCCCGGATCATGGTTTGAGATTGGATCTCATGGTAAGTTGGTTGGGTTTTGAACCCGGATTTTATTGTAACGGTTCGATTTACGATTACTGTTACACATGTTTATTTATGAGCATTTATATGAAAGATAATATGCTACTTGAGTTATATGAGTTTATGTGCTTTAAAAATTAAGTACATGATTGTTGTTGGTATACTAGCATGATACCATGATTTTTATATGACTGCACATTATGCCATGCCATGACATAATATGCCATATGTTGCATTTAGAAACTTACTGGGTCATTATGACTCACTCCGTGTGATTGTTTTCCCTAGTGTGTGCAGCGATCCCGTTGAATGTTAGTGCGGCGGATAGCGATTTCTAGCAGGTGGTCTTCCAAGTCTTAAGCTTGGAGCTATTTATAAATGTTGTTATTTATTTGTGAGGCTCGAATGTAAAGTTAAGTAGACTTTACTGGGGTAGATTGTAGTATTATGTTATTGTTGTGTATTTGGGAGTCGGTTGTATATCCGAGCTTTTGTATCCTTAGAATTATTCCCGTTGTCATTTCGAGCATGTGTAGCTAGTTTATTCTAGTTTGTATTATTATTGTTCCTATCTCCGGCAGTATTAGTCGTGAGATCTTGGTTGGTGGTCTAGCAGTGATATTATGTTGTTATAGTTGAATTGTTCCTCCGGCAAGTTATAGCCGTTGAGTGTTGTTTATCAGGTTGGGATTTTGATAGTTACCGGCCTTGGTTGCCGACGGTTTGTTGCGCGTGTCTAATGTTGCGTCACGTGCGTCGAATTTTTGGGCCGAGAGATTTACTATCTCTTTGGTTGTTTATTTTTAGGAGCTTGTTAGCTCGGGTCCCATTGTGGTTTTGCTTCCGCAGGTTTTAGTTTTATTACCCTGTATCGCCGTTATGGCTTTGTCTTCCTGATTTGAGCTTGTTGGCTCACCTTTTGACTCGCACCATTATGCTTAGCAAGTGCTTGTCCGTCTCTTAGTTTGTCCTGATGGCACGACTTTGGGATCCCATATTGAGATCCCGGTCGGGTCGTCACAGTTGGTATCAGAGCTATTGGTTAGCTATGTCGCCAGGATAGGTTCCTTGGCCTAGTTGGGTTGGGATTATTGTTGAGATTTTTAACGTCGAGTGTTCCTTGTAGATATATTATGTCAGGAGCTTGGCGTGGAGCTAGTTCTAGTAGACCTCGTTCGGGTACCGCTCGTGGTTATAAGAGAGGAGAAAATGTTAATGATCCTCGTGTGACTCCTCAACAAATGGTTAGAGGGGAGAATGATTCCACTATACTTGGAAGATTTTTGAAATTTGAAACCCGAGGGCTTCGATGGAGAGCCCGATGCTTCTAAAGCTGAGCATTGGTTAGGAAGCATGGAAAAGATCTTTGAAGTTATGAGTTGTACGTCAAAAGAGATGGTGACCCTAGCAGTGTTTATGTTGAGTGGTGCGGCTGACCATTGGTGGCATGTGTTACGAGATAATTGGAGACACCTTGGAGTGCCCCAAGTGTGGGAAAATTTCATAATGGAGTTTAGGGCACAGTTTATTCCGGCAATAGTTCGGGAAAGAAGAGAAATGGAATTTATTGCGCTAGAACAAGGAGTTATGACTGTGGCTCAGTATTCAGCAAAGTTCACAGAGTTGGCTCGTTACTGTGGTTACTTAGTACCAGATGAGGCTAAGAAGACCCATCGGTTTGTAAAAGGCCTAAAGATGAAGTATCGTAGGCAGCTTATTCCTTTACAGCTCACGGAGTACCGAGATGCTGTGGATCGTGCTTATGCGATGGAGTTAGACTTCGAGGAATATGCTCAAAAGAGAACCTCGAGAGCTGTTAAGAGTGATGATAATATTGAGAGGCAAGTAGCACCTCAGAAAGTTAATCAAGGAATCACACGTACTGGTAGACAGAGTGATGTTCCTACCTCTAGTCGGAGACGAGGCGGTGAGTTGATATGTAATTTTTGTTCGAGGGGACGGACATGCCGAGAACAGATGTTGGGGCAAGTCAGGAAAGTGTTTTACTTGTTGTGGTGATCATGTTCGTAAAGATTGCCCAAGGATGAGGGTTAATCAGTTTGGGAGTACTAGTCGACAATCTTGTGGCTCCAAGAGAGATGGTGATGGTCGGCCTAGAGTTTGAGGTCATGCGTGGCGGCGGTTGGCCATTGCGGAGTTTTGAAACCTATCCAAATAGGAAGGTACGTTCTCGTATATATATTATACCGTTGCTACTAATATTGTTATTATGAGTACACGTCTTATCGGTAGCTCATGTGCATTCATACATACATTACATGGTGTATTGCATATTGTTGGTTTATTGTTTGATTGGGGATAAAACCCCAATGAGATGCTGGTTTGTGGTATTGTTTGATTTGTGAATTACCGGTAGGTAATCACACATGATTTGTGGATTCTTGTGTAGTCTATATATTTATAGGACTATACTATATATAAAGAGCATTGAGGATGAATTTGTGTTACGATGATAGTAACCAATGGTTTTATGGGGTTACGGTTTTGTCGGCCTATATTAAGAGCCGGGGTATGAATATTCGTATATATATGTATATATATATGAAGCATGAATTGTATGATGATATTTATTGGTTTGATATGATACTTGTATATCCTATGGGGATATGTTTAAGGTGATGAATAATATACATCGATAATATTGTATATGATTATTATGCGAGTAGGATACACTCGGTAAGTGCGAAGGTTAAGTATTACGATCTATGGGTTGATTTTAATGCGTGAACAAATATGATGTTTCACCGCAATTTTGTTGAAGTTTTGGTGTTTTGGGGACGTTAGAATATACGTCTGTTGTAGACTTGGTCTAGAGCTTAAGAAAGGTTGGATTTGTGAAGTATAGACGTTACGACTACTAGTAGCCGAGTCGATACGTGGTGACTTCTAGCGAGTTTTCATGGTTGCGTGCTAGGTGCACGAGTTTTGTGGTAAAATATGGTTGTTGTTTGTCAAGGTAATAGACCTTGTTACTTGACTTGATTTTATTCAGTTATGTGCATTAGTTGTAGGGAACACCTACTTGATGCATCTACATTGTGGTATATTAAATTCTCATTTCATAAATTGTTATCTCCTGCTCATTCATTTCCTTAGCGTAGGAGACTATTAAAGGATGCTTAAAACCTTTTTATCATGAACCTTCGCATCCTTGCAACGAAAGCTTTTGAGTATCCAATTTAGCCGGTACCCTAAATTGGTGATCAAAAGTGATCGTTGTTGGACTAGGATTGGTATGAATTGTGGTAGAAAGTGACTATACCCATTACCAAATGGAATGGACATAAATGGAAAGAATTTTCAAAACATTTCATTGTTGTGCTCTTATGTGTTTTTACCCGCGATAGGGAGATCGCGAGTATTACTTGCGTGGCTTGGAATGTCAGCTTGATTGACTCTGATTTGGTTGAGAATTGCTCTATAGGCAATTATTACTCCTTGTGACTTAAGGTCTGTTATGCGCAAATTTTATGATGTGCCCCGGGACAAATAGTTTCGGTAGTTGAATGTTTATGGTACGCTTGAACCTATTTTCATGTTAAACGTTGGGGTTTGTGTACGGGATTTGGTTGGTGTTGTTCGTATGTGTTTTCGCGACTCGAAAATGAGTCATATTATTTTCAATCTAAAGAGTTTTATGTGGTTGTGCCTATTGAGAGGTTTTGAAATCTGAGTTTGGGATCACGGTAGTTTGATCCTCATATACTTGGTTTGGTTATTGTGATGGTAGACTCGGAGACTGAGTCTAGGTTTATGGTTTTTGAGCATCGAGTGTTTACTCGGGATTGTGAGACACCGTAGTGGTGTCCGGGTATTCCATGTTAAGGTGATGACCTGGCATTGATTTGAGATACAGTTTCGAATTCGGGACGAATTCTTTTTAAGGGGGAGAGGATGTAAGATCCCGATTCCCGGTTAGCGTGAATTGCGTGCAATGCTCGCATTTCTTCCTTGGTTGATTGCTCATTTGACTCGTGAGAGAGTCTAGATGTGTATGAGAGACCACATTAAGACTAAAACACTTTTAAGAGATGTCTTATAGTGGTTGACTTGCTAAAGTCAAAGGTCGTAACCCGACGATAGTCGAAATGCGACGCGATTGAGAGTTTATGCGGGTTTTGTGTTTCTGACCTCGATTTGGTCCCAGATCTTTACATGATGATTAAATAACATGTTTAGATGTGTTAGACTTCTAATTGGATGTATTCCATAAGTCTCGTGAAGTTTTGACGCCTCGAGAATAGCAATTCTCCTTATCGCGTAGTTTGAGATTGAGCCGGGCGAACGTCTCGTCTTTCGGGAGCCTATTTCCCCTATCTGTTGTTCATCATCTGAGAGGCATTCAGGCCTATTTTGTAGCCCTAATAGGTGTTTACAATCATGGGTTATTACCCGTCGGTTTGTGGTTTCATTCGACGTTTCGATAGTAAGTTGTTACGTCTTGCGCCGGTTTTGCCCCGGGTTGTTTCGGGTGTTGTTTTTGGGAGTCTAGACCCACTTTAAAATTGGTTTGAGACTTGGATGGATTATTTTAATGTTTGAGGACTTTAAGGGTTCAATTGTGAGCCATTTCGAAGCTTTAAGGCTCGAGGATGCATGCGGGAGAGACCGAGCAAGGAACGAGCAAGGAAAGTGGGAAGAAGTCGCGTTCATTCAAGAGCCATGCGACCGCATGGTATGCTGGCCCAGTTACGGGATTTTTTGAGGAATTTGACATGTTGTCTAACTTATACCCACCCAAACCCATCCTAAACTAATCCTAAACCTTCCTAAGTGTCTTATGACATGTCCTAACCATCTATTGGTGTTTTAGATGGGGATTAGTGTGGCTAATTAGAGAGAAACATTCTCATTACTCTAACCTACACCCACTTTCTTTCTATCATATATAAGACTCAAAACAACACTTAAGCCTCTCATTTTCTGCCTACAACTTCTAAAAAACGTGGGAGACTCTCTTGGGGGCTTAGAGAAGGGTTTTCTAGGGTTCTTGAAGGTCCATCCATGGATACCATAGCTTGAGAGCTCCATTTCTCAATCCACACCATAGATTTGAAGAGGAGGTTGAGGAGAACAAGACCCACCAATTGGAATTTCGGGATTGTGACTTGTAGGGGCTGAATCAAGGTAAGTTTCTACCTCTTTCTCCTTCTTTTGGCTCCATTGACCCTAGGGAAACAATCATTCTTGCTATGTGAGGTCAATGGAAGCAATTTCTAGGGTTGCTAGAGATGCCATGAACCCTAGGATTTCAAATGTTGATTAGGTTGGATGAACCTATGTGAGACCATGATTTATATGAAATTCATGTCTTAAATGGCCTATTGAACTTGGTTATGTTGATTATCCATGAGTATTGAAGTTGATTTGGGAGAGATACTTGGAGGGTGTTTTGCCCTAATTATGGTTTAGCTTGCAAATTATTGTTGGGAGCTTGATTACTATGTTTTATATGCTTAATAGAGTATATTAAACCTTGTTGTATGATTTAATCATGAATTGGGAATTATGATTGGTAAGGTGACTTGAATGAATTTATGCACAAGATGGCCAATTTGTTCTAAGTTGCATTGTTATGTGATTTGTGGGGTTTATGTGAGTTTAATGAACATGAGAAGATGCCTATTGATGATGGGTATGAACATAGAGGATATTGAGACTCATGGCTTCTATGCCCTAAAATTTTAGAAAGGGTAGATTGGACTCAACGGAGTCATTATAAGTTCGATTAAGTGCTAAATGAACTTGAGTTGAAATCCTACGACGTTTGGATTTCGTTTGATTAGTGAAGTGAAGCATATAACTTCCAAATTTTAAATGGTTGGTGATTGTGATGTGTTTTGTGGATTTTTAGTCTTGGGAATTAAGCCCGAATGACTATTGGGATTTGGTTACAAACTTTAAGGAATTATTACGGTGTGAATTTGTAAAACACATAAATAATGAAATGTGTTAGTAAGACTCAACGGAGTCGTTATAAGGCCAATAAAATGATAAAGAGCCTTGGGTTGAAACCCTACCATATTTGGGTTTGTTTGGGTTATGATTATGCACACCGGGGTTTATGGTTTGTGTCCAATGGAGACACTCATGGTATGGAGACTCATTAGAAATATGTTTTGAGCATGCTTGTTAGAGCATGGACATTTGGGACCAACGTATGGTCACGTGTATATATAAGAGAAGATTAAGAAAGAATTCTCTCCTTAAGGATTTTGGTTGCGTGCTTATAAAAGCACTTGTGAGGAGTGACTACGGAGTAGTCATGATGTTTTGAGTATGAGGTTGGTGTTATCGATCATGTATGACGATTAGGACTATGATTGAGTCCGGTGTACTTAAAATAAAGACTAAAAATAATAAGTCTTGAATTGTGGATATTTTGAGACTAGCGTAGTAGTCTTTGGTTTGATTTGAGTTGAGGATTAGGGAAGACCTCACATTATATTTTATTAAGCTTGTAAGCTATACTTGACTGCGTTGATGACTTGAGGAATAATAAGTACCTCAATATGTAGTTTTTAAACTAAACTTGTAAGTTAGTTGAACACAATGGTTATATGCAAATATATGCATTATTCATGATGTTTGGTAGAGCATTATGTCCTACTTGATTTTATGCAATTATATGCATGGTTTATGAGATTTCGTAGAGCATTATATCCTACGTGTTTATATGCAATTATATGCATGGTTTATGAGATTTCGTAGAGCATTATGTCCTACGTGTTTATATGCAATTATGTGCATGGTTTATGAGATTGTTGTAGAGCATTATGTCCTACATGGTTTAATGAGTCCGATAATAATGAATTTGGTCTCATTGGTTTATGCAAGTAAATATTTACTTGATGGTTTGGTTTAAAGTCCAGCTGGCGGGTTTGGTTGTTGTGTCGGCAATGGGACGATTCATAGTCTTTGGAAACAATCGCTATGAATCGTTGCATTGGTTCCCTTTCTCCTCACTATTTGGCCAATAGTGGGATGTGATCTCGAGTTATGCCATCTAGCTAGACATCGAGCTCTCATTTCTCATCCGGAGACTGGATGAATGTAACGAGTACTCATTAAAGGAAATCTGATGAGTTGTGATTATTGGGGACGGAACCCCAGGGTATGATTGATTGGGAATTGAGCCCGGATCATGGTTTGAGATTGGATCTCATGGTAAGTTGGTTGGGTTTTGAACCCGGATTTTATTGTAACGGTTCGATTTACGATTACTGTTACACATGTTTATTTATGAGCATTTATATGAAAGATAATATGCTACTTGAGTTATATGAGTTTATGTGCTTTAAAAATTAAGTACATGATTGTTGTTGGTATGCTAGCATGATACCATGATTTTTATATGACTACACATTATGCCATGCCATGACATAATATGCCATATGTTGCATTTAGAAACTTACTGGGTCATTATGACTCACTCCGTGTGATTGTTTTCCCTAGTGTGTGCAATGATCCCGTTAGAATGCTGGATAGCGATTTCTAGCAGGTGGTCTTCCAAGTCTTAAGCTTGGAGCTATTTATAAATGTTGTTATTTATTTGTGAGGCTCGAATGTAAAGTTAAGTAGACTTTACTGGGGTAGATTGTAGTATTATGTTATTGTTGTGTATTTGGGAGTCGGTTGTATATCCGAGCTTTTGTATCCTTAGAATTATTCTCGTTGTCATTTCGAGCATGTGTAGCTAGTTTATTCTAGTTTGTATTATTATTGTTCCTATCTCCGACAGTATTAGTCGTGAGATCTTGGTTGGTGGTCTAGCAGTGATATTATGTTGTTATAGTTGAATTGTTCCTCCGGCAAGTTATAGCCGTTGAGTGTTGTTTATCAGGTTGGGATTTTGATAGTTACCGGCCTTGGTTGCCGACGGTTTGTTGCGCGTGTCTAATGTTGCGTCACGTGCGTCGAATTTTTGGGCCGAGAGATTTACTATCTCTTTGGTTGTTTATTTTTAGGAGCTTGTTAGCTCGGGTCCCATATGGTTTTGCTTCCCAGTTTTAGTTTTATTACCCCTCAGACGCCGTTATGGCTTTGTCTTCCTGATTTGAGCTTGTTGGCTCATCTTTTGACTCGCACCATTATGCTTAGCAAGTGCTTGTCCGTCTCTTAGTTTGTCCTGATGGCACGACTTTGGGATCCCGTATTGAGATCCCGGTCGGGTCGTCACAGTGTGAGTAAGGGTGTGGCTTTGCATCATCTTAATGTGGATCCCGCTTTTAGGCCAATTCAACAGCGGCCTAGAATTTATTCTATTGAAAAGGATCAAGCTATTAAGGAGGAGGTTGAGAAGCTTCTTAGCGCGGGCATTATTGAGGAAATACATTACCCAACTTGGTTGGCTAATGTTGTCATGATCAAAAAATCTAACGGCAAGTGGCGGATGTTCGTGGATTTCACTGACTTGAATAAGGCTTGCCCGAAAGATTGCTATCCTTTACCTCGAATTGACAAGCTGGTAGACGCTATAGCGGGATTCGAGCTTCTCAACTTCATTGATGCGTATTCTGGGTATCACCAAGTTAAGATGAGCAGCGAGGATAAGACTCTACGACTTTCGAGCGGCGTATTGTTATAAGATAATGCCATTCGGTTTGAAAAATGCAGGAGCTAATTATCAGAGAATCGTGAATAAGATATTAAGCTCGCAGATCGGAAGGAATGTCGAAGCTTACATTGACGACATGGTGGTGAAGACCAAAGGGCACGAGCATGCAGTGGACTTGTGCGAAACCTTTGCTAACCTCAGAAAAAATAACATGAAGCTTAGCCCGAGCAAGTGTGTGTTCGGGGTGAAGGCGGGAAAGTTTCTAGGGTTCATGGTAACTGAGAGGGGTATAGAGGATAATCCAGAAAAAATTAAGGCATTGGTCATTGTGAAGCTTCCTCGATGTATCAAAGATGTTCAAAAGCTCAATGGTAGGGTGATAGACCTTGGTCGCTTCATTTCTAGGTCGGCAGAAAGGTATTTGCCATTCTTCAAGGTTCTCCGTGGGAACAAGGGGTTTGAGTAGACAGCTGAGTGTCAGAAGGCCTTCGAGCAGCTGGTGGAATATCTGGGAAGTCCTCCTTTGTTGAGCAGCCCAGTTCTCGGTGAGACATTGTTTGTGTATTTAGCGGCCACGGAGCAGGCTGTAGCCGCCGTGTTAATTAGGGAGGAATGTAATGTGCAAAAGCCTGTTTATTATGTGTCAAAGGCCCTCACTACTGTAGATGGACGATATTTTAATGCAGAAAATTTGGCTTATTCGCTTGTTGTTGCTGCTCGGAAACTTCGAGCTTATTTTTCTGCACATTCAATCATTGTATACACCGACATGCCACTCAGGAAAATTTTGCACAAGCCAGATTCTTCTGGTCGTTTGCTCACTTGGTCCATCGAGTTAACTGAGTTTGATATTGACTATCAACCTCGACGAGCGATTAAGGCACAGGCTTTGGCAGACTTTGTAGCTGAGACTAGCTTCAAGGATTCGTGCGAAGAGGAGGTTCCTGCTAAGACAGTGTCAACGAGTACACCAATTCCAAAGCCTCGACCAGAGTATTGTTGGGAGTTGCATGTGGATGGTTCGGCCAACAGGTTAAGAAGTGGAGCTGGGTTGGTGTTAGTCCCACCCAAGCAGGATGTAGAGTTGAAAAGGCATTACACTTTAAGTTTCCAGCTTCCAATAACCAGGCCGAGTATGAGGCTTTGATCGCAGGGCTCGAGCTCGCAGAAGATGTGGGGGTTCGAGAAGTGATTGTTTATTGTGACTCCCAGTTAGTTGTGAATCAAGTTAGGGGCGATTATGCTGTTCATCATCCAGTGTTGGTTCGTTACTGTGCGATGGTGAAAGAGATTCTGAAGGACTTTGATTATTGGGAATTGGTGCGAATTGCTCGCGAGGATAATATGCGGGAAGATTATTTATCTAAAATGGCTGAAGATGAAATTCAGTCTTTGCACCCAGGGGTCATGATTGAATATTTGGAGGTTCCTGTCATTGAAAAAAAGGTGATCATGGATATTGAGCCTGCTTCAAAGTGTTGGATAGATGACTTGAAGGCTTACATCAAGCAGGGTACCTTGCCCGAGGACAAGACGGAGGCTCGAACTATACATAAGCTATCATGTCGGTATGTCATCTTGGATAACATACTTTATAGGCGGTCGTACACCAGACCTTTGCTCAGATGCGTTCGACCAGAGATGACTGAGGGCATTTTAGGAGAAATACATGAAGGTAAATGTGGCGGTCATCTTGGCCAAAGGTCATTGGTAGAAAATGTCCTGGCAGCTAGTTTCTATTGGATTATTTTGAGGCGGGATGCAAAAATGTATGTTCGGCGATGTGACAAATGTCAATGCTATGCAGACATACCTCGTTTGCCTTCCACCGAGCAGACTCCTGTAGTTGCATCATGGCCATTTGACATGTGTGGTATAGATCTTATTGGCCCATTTCCATTGGCTAGGTCGAAGTTTAAATATGCGGTGGTCGCTTTGGATTATTTTACCAAGTGGGTGGAGGCTAAGCCTTTGGCAACTATCAGCGAAGTTAATGTGATTGACTTTGTTCACGAGCACATATAGTGTCGTTTTGGAGTTCCACGAGCAATTGTGTCCGATCATGGGACTCAATTTTCAGAAAAATTCACTAAAGCATGCGAGCAGATGCGAGTGAAGCATTGGCAATCTTCGGTGGCATACCCACAAGGTAATGGGCGGGCTGAGGCCGCTAACAAACAAGTCTTGCATGTCCTTAAGCGAAACCTTGAAGACAAGGCAGGAAGATGGGTAGATGGGTTGCCTTCGGCCTTGTGGGCGGTTAGAACAACGATCAGGGGTCCTACTGGGGAAACAACTTTTTCTATGGCTTATGGATTTGAGGCTATGGCCCCAGTGGAAATGTATTTTCCCAATCATAGGGTGTTGCATTATAATGCTGAATGCAATAGTGTAGCTCGGGCAGCCGATCTAGATTTGTTAGAAGAGAAATGGTTGAAGTGTAAAATGAGGATGGCAAATTACAAACAGCGAGCAAAGGCCCACCACGATAAAAGGGTTCGTGGTCGGTCATTTGCTGTGGGCGACTAGGTTCTCCGTAAGATTGAAGCAACAGGCCATCGAGCAGAGTGGGGGAAACATTCGCCGAATTGGGAAGGACATTTTCAGATTGTTAGAATTGTTAAGGAGGGCACTTATATGCTACGAACAGAGGATGGAAACGAGCTGAGACATCCATGGCATGCAGATCACTTGAAGAAGTATTATCGGTGATTGGCAGTATGTAATTCATTTATCTTTTCTTTTTATTTTGCAAGTGATAATGGACTGAATAAGCAGATGTGTTCAGCTTATAATGTTTAATGCAAAGCTCAATTATACTTTCGATTTGAAAGTTGGTGTTTGAGTCAGTTGCTTTTGTTATTTTTCTCGATTATTCTCTTTCACAAGCATGAGTCATTTGTGCTCATGAAAAGGGTTGGTGTTTGAGTTAATTGCTTTTGTTATTGTTCTTGATTATTCTCTTTCATGAGCATGAGTTATTTGTGCTTGTGAAAAGGGTTGGTGTTCGAGTTAATTGCTTCCTATTATTCTCGATTATTCTCTTTCACGAGCATGGGTGATTTCTGGTCGTGAGATTTCGTAGAACATTATGTCCTACGTGGTTATATGCAAATATAACCATGCATATATTTGCATATAAACAAATAGGGCATACTGCTCCATGAAATTCCATAACCCATGCACATATTTGCATATAATCAAGTAGGACATAATGCTCTACCAAGTATCAAGAACAATGCATATATTTGCATATAACCAATGTGTTTAACTAACTTACAAGTTTAGTTCAAAACTACATATTGAGGTACTTATTATTCCTCAAGTCATCAACCAGTCAAGTATAGCCTACAAGCTTAATAAAATGTAATGTGAGGTTTTCCCTAATCCTCAACTCAAATTAAACCAAAGACTACGACGCTAGTCTCAAAATATCCACAATTCAAGACTTATTATTTTAGTCTTTATTTTGAGTACACCGGACTCAATCATAGTCCTAATCGTCATACATGATCGATAACACCAACACCATACTTAAAACATCATGACTACTCCGTAGTCACTTTCTCACAAGTGCTTTATAAGCACGCAACCAAAATCCTTAAGGAGAGAATTCTTTCTTAATCTTCTCTTAATTATACACGTGACCATACGTTGGTCTCAAATGTCCATGTTCTAACAAGCATGCTCAAAACATATTTCTAATGAGTTTCCACGACATAAGTGTCTCACTTAGACATAAACCAAAACCCGGTGCGCACAAACATAACTCAAACAAACCCAAACATTGTAGGGTTTCAACCCAAGGCTTTTTATCATTTTATTGGCCTTATAACGACTCCGTTGAGTCTTACTAACACATTTCATTCTTTATGTGTTTTATAAATTCACACCGTAATAATTCCTCAAAGTTTACAAACAATTCCCACTTGTCATTCGGGCTTAATTCCCAAGACTAAAATCTCCACAACACATCACAATCACCAACCATTTAAAATTTGGAAGTTATGTTTTTCACTCCATTAATCAAACGAAATCCAATCGTCGTAGGATTTCAACTCAAGTTCATTTAGCACTTAATCGAACTTATAATGACTCCGTTGAGTCCAATCTACCCTTTCTAAAATTTTAGGGCATAGAAGCCATGAGTCTCAATATCCTCTATGTTCATAACCATCATCAATAGCCATCTTCCCATGTTCGTTAAACTCACATAAACCCAACAAAACCGTTATTAAAGCAACATAGAACAAATTCATCAATTTGAGCACAACTTCATTTAGCTCACCTTACCAATCATATTCTCAAAAATGTGATTTAATCACACAACATGGTCTACTAGACATATCTAGCATAATAATCATGTTTACCAACATGTTAACAAGACAAACACATTTTGGGCAAAAATCCCCTTCCAAGCATCTTTGTCATTCAAGCTCAATACACAAAATCAATTCATATAGCAAAGTTTAATAGACTATTTGGCATATGAATTTCATACAAATCAAGTCTCACATAGGTTCAACCAACTCTAACATCAATTTGAAAACCTAGGGTTCATGGCATCTTCTACAAACCCTAACAATGGCTTCCATTGACCTCACATAGCACAAATGATTGTTTCCCTAGGGTCAATGGAGCCCAAAAGAAAAGGGAAGAGAGGTAGAAACTTACTTCAAACAGCCCTCACAAACTGCCAAGTTCGGACCCTAGAGATTGGGTTGTCTCCTCAATCTTCTATCTTCAAACTCACGGATTGAAAGGGGGAAGGAGAACCCTAGCCTTGGCCTCCAAGATCGCACCCTTCACGAGCCCTAGAAGTCGTCTCTCTCCCTCACGTTTTTGGTGAGTGTTCGCAGAAGACGGGCAGAGAAGAGGTTGTATACTGATGGCCGAACAAATGAAAGAATGCGTTGGCTTTTGATTTTATATGGGGGATTAATTCCCCTTAATCACCCACTAATCAACCCCTAATATCTCTAATAGGTGTTTAGGACTAGTTTAGGCTAAGTAGGTGGGTTTAAGTTAGGTTTAAAATGGGTTTAATTGGGTAAAATTTCGGACAGTGCGCAAACAGATTGAAAATCCCATAATCAGTATTTAAGGACCAATGCGTTCGCATCCTTCAAGCATGATGCGAGCGCATCATGCTGTACTTCAGCTTCCAACCATTTCTTGTTTCCTTGCTCGATCCCGGACTCTCCCGCATGCATCCTCGAGCCTTAAAGCTTCGAAATGGCTCACAATTGAACCCTTAAAGTCCTCAAACATTAAACTAATCCATCCAAGTATCAAACCAATATTAAAGTAGGTCTAGACTCCCATAAACAACGCCCGAAACAACCCGGGGCAAAACCGGCGCAAGACGTAACAACTTACTATCGAAACAACGAATGAAACCACAAACCGACGGGTAATAACCCATGATTGTAAGCACCTATAAGGGCTACAAAATTGGCCTGAATGCCTCTCAGATGATGAACAACAGATAGGGGATATGAGCTCCCGAAAGACGAGACGATAGCCCGGCTCAATCTCAAACTACGCGACAAGGAGAATTACTATTCTCGAGGCGTCAAAACTTCACGAGACTTATGGAATGTATCCAATTAGAAGTCTAAAACATCTAAACATGTTATTTAATCATCATGTAAAGATCTGGGACCAAATCGAGGTCCAAAACACAAAACCCGAATAAACTCTCAATCGCGTCGCATTTCGACTATCGTCGGGTTACGACTTTTGACTTTAGCAAGTCAACAACTATATGACATCTCTTAAAAGTATTCTGGTCTTAATGTGATATCTCATACACATTTAGACTCTCTCACAAACCAAAGGAGCAGTCAACCACATAAGAAATGCGAGCATTGCACGCAATTCAAGCTAACCGGAAATCGGGATCTTACATCCTCTCCCCCTTAAAAAGAATTCGTCCCGAATTCTAAACCGTTTCTCAAACCAATGCTAGGTTATCACCTCAACATGGAATACCCAGACACCACTACGGTGTCTCACAATCCCGAGTAAACACTCGATGCTCAAAAACCATAAACCTAGACTCAGTCTCCGAGTCTACCATCACAATAACCAAACCAAGTATATGAGGATCAACTACCGTGATCCCAAACTCAGGTTTCAAGACCTCTCAATAGGCACAACAACATAAAACCCTTTAGATTGGAAATAATATGACTCATATTCGAGTCGCGAAACCACGTATGAACAACACTCAGCAAATCCCGTACACAAACCCCAAAGTTAAATATGAAAACAAGTTCAAGCGTACCATAAAATTCAACCACCGAAACTATTTGTCCCGGGGCATAACATAAAATTCGCGCATAACAGACCTTAAGTCACAAGGAGTAATAATTGCCTATAGAGCAATTCTCAACCAAATCAGAGGCAATCAAGTTGACATTTCAAGCCACGCAAATAATACTCGCGATCTCCCTATCGCGGGTAAAAACACATAAGAGCACAACAATGAAACGTTTTGAAAATTCTTTCCATTTAGGTCCATTCCATTTGGTAACGGGTATAGTCAACTTCTACCACAATTCATACCAATCCTAGTCCAACAACGAACCACTTTTGATCACCAATTTAGGGTACCGGCTAAATTGGATATTCAAAAGCTTTTCGTTGCAAGGATGCGAGGGTTCATGATAAAAAGGTTTTAAGCATCCTTTAATAGTCTCCTATGCTAAGGAAATGAATGAGCAGGAGATAATAATTATGGAATGAGAATTTAATATACTACAATGTAGATGCATCAAGTAGGTGTTCCCTACAACTAATGCACATAACTGAATAAAAATCAAGTCAAATAACAAGGTCTATTACCTTGACAAACAACGATCATGTTTACCACAAAATTCGTACACCTAGCACACAACCATAAAAACTCGCTAGAAGTCACCACGTACCGACTCGGCTACTAGTAGTCGTAACGTTTATACTCCACAATTCCAACCTTTCTTAAGCTCTAGACCAAGGTTACAACCGACACATATTCTTACGTTCCTAAAACACCAAAACTTCAACAAAAATTGCGGTGGAACATCATACTTGTTCACGCACAAAAATCAACCCATAGATCGCAACACTTAACTTTCGCACTTACCGAGTGTATCCTACTCGCATAATAATCATAATCAATATTGTAGATGTATATTATTCATCACCTTAAAGATATCCCCATAGGATATACCAGTATCATATCAAATCAATAAGTGTCATCATACAATTCATGCTTCATATATATATACATATATATACAAATATTCATACTCCGGCTCTTAATATAGGCCTACAAAACTGTAACCCCATAAAACCATTGGTTACTATCGTTGTAACATAAATTCATCCTCAATGCTCTTTATATATAGTATAGTCCTATAAATACATAGACTACACAAGAATCCACAAACCATGTGTGATTACCTACCGGTAATTCACAAATCAAACAATATCACATACCAACACCACATTGGGGCTTTATCCCCAATCAAGCAATAAACCAATAATATGCAATACACAATGTAATGTATGTATGAATGCACATGAGCTACCGATAAGACGTGTACTCATAATAACAATAATAGTAGCAACGGTATAATATATATATACGAGAGCATACCTTCCTATTCGGATAGGTTTCAAAACTCCGCAATGGCCAACCGCCACGCGCACACGACCTCAAATTTTGGGTCGACCATCACCATCTCTCTTGGAGCCACCAGATTGTCGACTAGTACTCCCAAACTGATTAACCCTCATCTTCGGGCAATCCTTACGAACATGATCACCACCACAAGCAAAGCACTTTCCTGCCTTGCCCCAACATCTGTTCTCGGCATGTCCTGTCCTCAAACAAAAATTACATATCAACTCACCGCCTCGTCGTCTCCGACTAGAGGTAGGAACATCACTCTGTCTACCAGTACATGGGATTCCTTGATTAACTTTATGAGGTGCTACTTGCCTCCCAATATTATCATCGCTCTTAACAGCTCTCGAGGTTCTCTTTTGAGCATACTCCTCGAAGTCTAACTCCATCGCATAAGCACGATCCACAAAGATCTCGGTACTCGTGAGCGTAAGGGAATAAGCTGCCTACGATACTTCATCTTTAGGCCTTTTACAAACCGGTGGGTCTTCTTAGCCTCATCTGGTACTAAGTAACCACAGTAACGAGCCAACTCTGTGAACTTCGCTGAATATTGAGCCACAGTCATATTTCCTTGTTCTAGCGCAATGAATTCCATTTCTCTTCTTTCCCGAACTATTGCCGGAATAAACTGTGACCTAAACTCCACTATGAAATTTTCCCACACTTGGGGCACTCCAAAGTGTCTCCAATTATCTCGTAACACATGCCACCAATGGTCAGCCGAACCACTCAATGTAAACACTGCTAGGGTCACCATCTCTTTCGACGTACCACCCATAACTTCAAAGATCTTTTCCATGCTTTCTAACCAATGCTCGGCTTTAGAAGCATCGGGCCCTCCATCGAAGCCCTCAGGTTCCAACTTCAAGAATCTCCCAAGTATAGTGGAATCATTCTCCCCTCTAAACATTTGTTGAGGAGTCACACGAGGATCATTAACGTTTTCTCCTCTCTCATAACCACGAGCGGTACTCGAACGAGGTCTGCTGGAACTAGCCCCACGCCAAGCTCCTGACATAATATACCTACAAGGAACACTCGACGTTAAAAATCTCAACAATAAACCCAACCCAACCAGGCCAAGGAACCTATCCTAGCGAAATAGCTAACCAATAGCTCTGATACCAACTGTGATGACCCGACCCGGATCTCAATACGAGATCCCAAGGTCGTGCCATCAGGACAAACTAAGAGACAGACAAGCACCTACTAAGCATAATGGTGCGAGTCACAAGATGAGCCAACAAGCTCAAGACAGGAAGATAGAGCCATAACGGCAATACAGGATAATAACATCTAAAACATGCGGAAGCTAAACTAAAATGGAACCCGAGCTATCAAGCTCCTAAAAATAAACACCCAAAGAGATAGTAAATCTCTCGGCCCAAAAAATTCGACGCGAGTGACGCAACATTAGACACGCACAACAAACCATCGGCAACCAAGGTCGGCAACAGACAAAATCCCAACCTGATAAACATCACTCAACGGCTATAACATGCCGGAGGAACAATTTAACCATAACAATATAATCAATGCTAAACCACCAACCAAAACTCACGACTAAAACTGTCGGAGGTAGGAACAATAATAATACAAGCTAGAATAAACGAGCCACACATGCTCGAAACGATAGCAGAAATAATCTCTAAGGATACAAAGGCTCGGCTATACAACCGGCTCCCAAATACACAACTATAACATAATACTACAATCTACCCAAGTAAAGTCTACATAACTTTACATTCGAGCCTCACAAATAAATAACAACATAATAATAAATAACTCCAAGCTTATAACTTGGAAGACCACCTGCTAGAAGTCGTTATCTGAGGCCGCTGCGCGTACTAACGGGATCACTGCATATACTAGGGAAAACAATCACACGGAGTGAGTCATAATGACCGAGTAAGTTTCTAAATGCAACATGTGGCATATAATGACATGGCATGACATAAATGCACAATCACATAAAATCATGGTATCATGCTAGTATACCATCATGAAACATGTACTTAATTTTTAAAGCACATAAACTCACATAAATCAAGTAGCATATTATTTTTCATATAAATGCTCATAAATAAACATGTGTAACAGTAAACGTATTTCGAACCGTTACAATCAAATCCGGGTTCAACACCCAACTAACTTACCATGAGATCAAATCTCAAACCAAGATCCGGGCTCAATACCCAATCAATCATACCCTGGGGTTTCCTCCCCAAATAATCACAACTCATCAGTTTCCCTTAATGAGTACTCGTTACATTCATCCAATCTTCGGATGAGAAATGGGAGCTCGAAAGTAAGCTAGATGGCTCTCTCTCGAGACCACATCCCACTATTGGCCAAATAGTGAGGAGCAAAAGGACCCAATGCAACGATTCATAGCGATTGTTCCCAAAGGCTATGAATCGTCCCATTGCCGACACAACAACCAAACCCGCCAGCTGGACTTTAAACCAAACGATCAAGTAGATATTTACTTGCATAAACCAATGAGACCAAATTCATTATTACCGAGCTCATTAACTCATGTAGGACATACTGCTCTACAACATCTCATAAACCATGCACATAATTGCATATAACCACGTAGGACATAATGTTCTACGAAATCTCATAAACCATGCATATATTTGCATATAAACAAATAGGACATACTGCTCCATGAAATTCCATAACCCATGCACATATTTGCATATAATCAAGTAGGACATAATGCTCTACCAAGTATCAAGAACAATGCATATATTTGCATATAACCAATGTGTTTAACTAACTTACAAGTTTAGTTCAAAACTACATATTGAGGTACTTATTATTCCTCAAGTCATCAACCAGTCAAGTATAGCCTACAAGCTTAATCAAATGTAATGTGAGGTCTTCCCTAATCCTCAACTCAAATTAAACCAAAGACTACGACGCTAGTCTCAAAATATCCACAATTCAAGACTTATTATTTTAGTCTTTATTTTGAGTACACCGGACTCAATCATAGTCCTAATCGTCATACATGATCGATAACACCAACACCATACTTAAAACATCATGACTACTCCGTAGTCACTTTCTCACAAGTGCTTTATAAGCACGCAACCAAAATCCTTAAGGAGAGAATTCTTTCTTAATCTTCTCTTAATTATACACGTGACCATACGTTGGTCTCAAATGTCCATGCTCTAACAAGCATGCTCAAAACATATTTCTAATGAGTTTCCACGACATAAGTGTCTCACTTAGACATAAACCAAAACCCGGTGCGCACAAACATAACTCAAACAAACCCAAACATTGTAGGGTTTCAACCCAAGGCTTTTTATCATTTTATTGGCCTTATAACGACTCCGTTGAGTCTTACTAACACATTTCATTCTTTATGTGTTTTATAAATTCACACCGTAATAATTCCTCAAAGTTTACAAACAATTCCCACTTGTCATTCGGGCTTAATTCCCAAGACTAAAATCTCCACAACACATCACAATCACCAACCATTTAAAATTTGGAAGTTATGTTTTTCACTCCATTAATCAAACGAAATCCAATCGTCGTAGGATTTCAACTCAAGTTCATTTAGCACTTAATCGAACTTATAATGACTCCGTTGAGTCCAATCTACCCTTTCTAAAATTTTAGGGCATAGAAGCCATGAGTCTCAATATCCTCTATGTTCATAACCATCATCAATAGCCATCTTCCCATGTTCGTTAAACTCACATAAACCCAACAAAACCGTTATTAAAGCAACATAGAACAAATTCATCAATTTGAGCACAACTTCATTTAGCTCACCTTACCAATCATATTCTCAAAAATGTGATGTAATCACACAACATGGTCTAATATATTCTACTAGACATATCTAGCATAATAATCATGTTTACCAACATGTTAACAAGACAAACACATTTTGGGCAAAAATCCCCTTCCAAGCATCTTTGTCATTCAAGCTCAATACACAAAATCAATTCATATAGCAAAGTTTAATAGACTATTTGGCATATGAATTTCATACAAATCAAGTCTCACATAGGTTCAACCAACTCTAACATCAATTTGAAAACCTAGGGTTCATGGAATCTTCTACAAACCCTAACAATGGATTCCATTGACCTCACATAGCACAAATGATTGTTTCCCTAGGGTCAATGGAGCCCAAAAGAAAAGGGAATAGAGGTAGAAACTTACTTCAAACAGCCCTCACAAACTGCCAAGTTCGGACCCTAGAGATTGGGTTGTCTCTTCAATCTTCTATCTTCAAACTC
Source organism: Codonopsis lanceolata (assembly GCA_013146195.2). Classification (NCBI taxonomy): domain Eukaryota; kingdom Viridiplantae; phylum Streptophyta; class Magnoliopsida; order Asterales; family Campanulaceae; genus Codonopsis; species Codonopsis lanceolata. Next base: position 115,545,979 of record CM028378.1, read on the forward strand.
ACGGATTGAAAGGGGGAAGGAGAACCCTAGCCTTGGCCTCCAAGATCGAACCCTTCACGAGCCCTAGAAGTCCTCTCTCTCCCTCACGTTTTTGATGAGTGTTCACAGAAGACGGGGAGAGAAGAGGTTGTATACTGATGGCCGAACAAATGAAAGAATGCGTTGGCTTTTGATTTTATATGGGGGATTAATTCCCCTTAATCACCCACTAATCAACCCCTAATATCTCTAATAGGTGTTTAGGACTAGTTTAGGCTAAGTAGGTGGGTTTAAGTTAGGTTTAAAATGGGTTTAATTGGGTAAAATTTCGGACAGTGCGCAAACAGATTGAAAATCCCGTAATCAGGATTTAAGGACCAATGCGGTCGCATCCTTCAAGCATGATGCGACCGCATCATGCTGTACTTCAGCTTCCAACCTTTTCTTGTTTCCTTGCTCGATCCCGGACTCTCCCGCATGCATCCTCGAGCCTTAAAGCTTCGAAATGGCTCACAATTGAACCCTTAAAGTCCTCAAACATTAAACTAATCCATCCAAGTCTCAAACCAATATTAAAGTAGGTCTAGACTCCCATAAACAACGCCCGAAACAACCCGGGGCAAAATCGGCGCAAGACGTAACAACTTACTATCGAAACGTCGAATGAAACCACAAACCGACGGGTAATAGCCCATGATTGTAAGCACCTATAAGGGCTACGAAATAGGCCTGAATGCCTCTCAGATGATGAACAACAGATAGGGGATTTGAGCTCCCGAAAGACGAGACGATAGCCAGGCTCAATCTCAAACTACGCGACAAGGAGAATTACTATTCTCGAGGCGTCAAAACTTCACGAGACTTATGGAATGTATCCAATTAGAAGTCTAAAACATCTAAACATGTTATTTAATCATCATGTAAAGATCTGGGACCAAATCGAGGTCCAGAACACAAAACCCGAATAAACTCTCAATCGCGTCGCATTTCGACTATCGTCGGGTTACGACTTTTGACTTTAGCAAGTCAACAACTATATGACAACTCTTAAAAGTATTCTGGTCTTAATGTGATCTCTCATACACATTTAGACTCTCTCACAAACCAAACGAGCAGTCAACCACATAAGAAATGCGAGCATTGCACGCAATTCAAGCTAACCGGAAATCGGGATCTTACACCCACACTCTTAAAGGAAGCTTTTAAGAGATTATAAAAAAAGGGCTATTTTCAGCCGGCCAAATGTAAAAATATAAGCAGTTATGCTGCCCGGATTTCTATAAAAAATAGCACTAATTAAAAGAGCCATTATTATGGTGAAATATTTATAAATATATTGGTAATTCCTAGAAGGAAGCAGCTGCAAGTTTGTAATAATGTAGATACAAATATATATGTTTAAATGTTTTATTTAATTTACTAAATAAATAGAATAATATGTTTTAGCCAAGAACTCTTTTTTTAGATCGAAAGGGCGAGTTGGGTTTTTAACACCCTCCCACCTCGTAACTTAGCCTCCGAACCCTTTTACAAACTTTGATTATTTTTTGTTTTTCTTTATTTCTTCTTAACATAAAGATGGCAACTCTGTTACAACACTTTGGACCACAGTGAGGCAGGGCGTGTTCCCACGCGCCTTTGCATCATCCTTTTTTTGCACTTTTCCGTTTTCCCCTAAACTAGGGAAGCTGGGAATGAAAAAGGTGATGCATTTTTTGTATCTTGTTTTCCCCTAAACAAAGGAGGATGAGATAAGGAGAAATCCAAAGTACTCATAGTGATCCAAAATGAACCTAAGTGCACAGTGAGCCAGGGTGTGTTCCCATGCGCCTTCGCAACATCCTTTTTTTGCACTTTTCCGTTTTCCCCTAAACAAGGGAAGATGGGAATGAAAAGGGTGATGTGTTTTCTGTATCTTGTTTTCCCCTAAACAAGGGAGGATGAGATACGAAAAAATCCAAACACTCATAGTGGACTAAAGCACACGCAGTGACCGAGGCGTATTCAACACGCTTTTTATTTTCGTTTTCCCCTATACAAGGGAAGATGAAATGAAAAGGGTGATGTCTTCCCCGAACCGCGTGTTCCCCTAAAAAGAGGAGCATGCGTTTTGAGGAAATACCCAGGGCACTCACAGTGGCGACTCTGATGGGGACGTCGTTTTTATTTTAAATAAAATTGGAGGGCTAGACTCATTTTCATAAAAAAAAGAATAAAAAACCAGTTTTCTTTAGTTTCTAGCTAAAATATGCTTATTATATTTCTTCAGTATTTTAAATATTGCATTTTTATATATATGTATATATATTTGTGCATAATCGTTCACTTGCAGCAGGTTTGTTCTGGGTACTGTTACAGATATATAAAAAAATAATTTTTTTTAAATAAAATAGATTTTCGAGCAGTATAACAAAAAGGGCTGGGGCTTTATTTTGTTATTAATTTATTTCTGCTTTGTATTATTATTTTGCTTGCTTTATTTTTATCGCGCAAAATATGTACATATTATTTCATTCTATCATTTTATTTTGGGGATTAGGACCAATATGTAATTAATATGAATAGATAGATTCTCAAATTTTCTTTCTATTTCTTGATCTGAATGGTTGCTTGCTCACGCTCAAACTAAAAAAGCCGAGAAAATCCACAAAGAATAAGAAGACAGGTCATATCTGTTTTATTTACTGCTTTATATCTGAAAAAAAAATATTTTACTGCTTTCTAGATACTGCACACACATGCACGCATGTAGAGATATTCCGAACTGCTACCCTACACCATGGCCAGCCTACCCCCTGCATCAGCCAACGTTAAATTGCATATAGATTATCAGGACACTTCATGACTCGATCGATTTTTATATCTTTGAATTATTGACCAGTCCTTGTGGAAAAAAAGAAAACAATAAAAAAGGAAGCAAAAAAAAAAACAAAGAAAAGGAAAAGATATGAATAAAAATATGCACAAAGGCTGACCAATAATTTTCTGATATTCGACCTAGACCATTTTGAATGGTGGATCCCGGGAAGAGTATAGGCCATTCGCCTAAGATCAATCCGATCTTGGGGAGTCGAAAGGCAAGTGGAATACAAGGTTCCTATACTCTGGAGAAAGAATCAACTATTCTAGGAACAGTCCTAAAACTGTCAAAATAAAGCGGGTGCTTGTCCGATCAATTGTAGAGAAAATGAATAATAATAAAAAATATTAATAAAGACACGTTGTATTCCAAACCCAGAAAGCCTTCGGCCAACCCTTTCTTATGCCTTCAAACCCCTTTTTCCTCAGAAACCTGGCCCGAGTTTGGAAAGGGAGAGATAGTACTGATCGGTTGATACGGGATACATGCACAGAAATCAGATCAGAAAATACTGGGGTCAGATCAGAAATGGACAGAATTAGTGCAGGGGGTACAGATTTGAACAGAATGGCTGCCAAAAATAAACAAACTATGATTGGGACCAGCAATGGGCAGAACGGTCTAGAACTAGAAAAAGAAACTCCTGAGTATGCACCTCCTTCTGAATTTTAAATCTGGCTAAAAAGAGAATTGGATGCCCATGTGGAAAAGGTAACAAACCAATTGGTTGACAATCTTTTGGCAAATTTTGCGGAAACTCTTGCCATTATCTCTCAACAAGTAAAAAACTTAAGAGTTTCTCCCGATACTTCTTTCCTTCCTGGTATAAACTGTCCTAATACCACAGAAAACATCCTCTTCCAAGCTCCCAAAACCCAACCAAACACCACCTTTTAGCCGAAACCCAAGACTATTTCCCAATGTGGTGTTATTCTGAATACTTATAACCTCAATTCACCACCTCCCCCAGAAACCAACCCTAAGCTCTTTCACCTAAATGTCTGCTACCAGAACAAGAAAAACTACCTTCCCCTTGATCCTTCAAATACCTATTCCCAACAAATGGCTCATGGAACCCTAACGGGAATGATTTGTGCACATAAAGAAGAACCTCCCTTAAACAGGAGCCCATGCAAACAATTCCTAGCACAATATTCCCTGAAAGAAAAAACCTAACCCAGTTACTCGACCAAAACCCAGCCAGGTATTTTACCCAAACCAAAAGGAAGGAAAGAATCGATCCCAAAGCATTATGATGATCTACCTGCCCCAAGATCCGAAATCTTCCAAACACTATTGGCTCATGGGATGCTTAAACCCATTGCAAATTATCAATCTCCCAACCCACTACATAGAACGTGGAATCACGCCAGATTTTTTGAATACCATCGTTGCAGTGGACACCTCACCGATAAGTGCTTTGTGCTAAAAAATGCCATCAAGGAACTCATCGACAACGAAATAATTACAGTGGCAGACACAAGGATTTTGGGAGCCAACCAAGAAAAAAAGGTTTAAAGGTCGAAGAAACCTATTTAGCCAGAATAAAGGTGTTGTAAATACCCCCTTCAATAAAAGAGAAAGGAGTTTCTTACGACTGTCTGAGAGATAGTTTTCTGGGAATGATAGATGGAGGCACTAGCTATAAAAAGCTCCCTGCTGAGTTCGAGTCTATTGCTGACAAGCCTCTGGAGAATTGGTAAACTACGACCGGCCCGCTCTTGACACCCGCAGATCTGGTGTACTGTTTCGGATATACTATTCCCCATCCTTCTTTTAGCCTTACGAATTGGTCATCTACCGATCCGCTCCCTAAAATTAAGGATCTCAAACCTCAGAATCTCAATAATATATCCAGGCCTATACAATTTACTTTTAATAATGATAATGTGGATGTCTTAGCGTATTCGTTAGTTGCACCTTCATTAAAAGACGAATTAATTAACTTTGATAATAAGTCATTTAATGAAATGGACTCAAAAGATAAAAATTACCTACTTGATCTCGACAAGTCAGTCAAGCACAAGAAAAAGCATCAATCAGCAGCAGATGAAGACTTATCTGCCATCAACCTGGGGCTTAACAATGAAATCAAAGAAGTCAAAATCGGTAGCTACCTGCAAGGTTCTGAAAGGGTAGCACCGATCAACCTGCTCAAAAGAATTCGTGGACATCTTTGCATGGTCCTACGAAGATATGCCAGGGCTGGATCCAGCCATTGTTGAGCATCGGGTTCCCACTTATCCTGATACACGGCCAATCAAGCAGAAACTCCACCGAATCAAACTAGAATGGTCACTACAAGTGAAAGAAGAGATCATGCAACAGTTGCCACTACAACAAAAAAGATCAATTACAGCATTTTTTTTACAACGTTTTTAAATAAACGTTTTTAAAAGTTTATTTTATACAACTTTTTAAAATTAAACGTTGTGTATTAGTATTACACAACGTTTTTTGGAAGGAATGTTGTGCTAGCCCTCTATTTTACAACGTTTTTTCGAAAAACGTTGTACTTTTACAACGTTTGTTTTTAACAAACGTTGTCTTACCAAGGGGTTTTTACGATTAATTAATTTTTGTGAATCTCGCTAAGAGGTGAATTGCTTGCTGATAAACAATTTCCCAAAGTCAAAATCCCCAATCCGGCCAAAACCTCTCTCCAGCAACTCTGTGAATTACTTTCAAATCCCTTTCAAGCTTCGTCTTCATCTCCTTCCACCTTTCGCCGACCATAATTCACCGGCGATCTACTACATCTCCTCTTGGTCTCACAAACGAAACCCCCATCAACAACCCTACCAGGACCCTCCGTCTTCTCCGCGAATCTCACCCATCTCCTTCCCCGCGGGAGACTCAACGGTGATGGCGGCCTCATCTCGACGATCCAAAGAAAAATCTCACTCAAGTCATCAATTCGATTCAAAAACACTTGGAGTCATCCACCGACTTTACCTCACCGTCTCCTCCTTCAACGCCGCCTCCCAACTTCCGCTCTGGAGCCATGTCTTGTCTTCTCTCTCAATCTCTCGCTTCAAAACCCTAGTCCCCCCAGTTAACGCCTTAATTTTATTTAAATCGAATTGTTTTTTTATTTGTTTATAATAAGTTATTGGATTGATTTTGCAGGAATACACTTGTGTTGGAGCTTGACAATATGTCGAAATTTGTCCGAGAAGTGTAACATTCGAGTCCCCATGGAAGTCCTAAAGTATGTTCGATTGTTTTAGCACTTACGATTCCATTTGATTCATTGTAAAATGTTTTTTTATATGTTTTATTCTTCTAGAAAATTAGTATCTAGAAAACAAAGTGTTGCAGTTCTATAACAAAGATTAAGGTGAACCATTATAATCTCCCATGTAAGAAAAAGAAAATGTTTTAATGAATCATCGCTTATTTACCTTTAAATATTTTTTACCGAAATAAACGGGGTCTTTAAGTACTGTAATTTTATTTTAGTGTCTTGATGATGAATGTGCTGCTTTATGTTCAGTTTAATTGATAATGGAAAGAAATCCAGATGTGTAACGCCCCATAATCTTGCATGTGCATTGTATGCTTGTCTTCTTACTTTCTTGGTTGATTGTTGAGCATGTCTACTTGTTATATAAATGTCTTAGAATCATTCATAAGTCATTCTAGAATTCCATAACATGTTTAGAATCATATAAACTTGTTTGTAGAATCGCCGGTTTAATCGCGTTGATTTTAGCCTTAGCGATTTCCTCTCGTTGCTCGTATTTGCTTCTATTTCGACGTACGAAGTGTTCGTTGAGTTCTTGGCTTTATAATCAAGTCTTAATCAAGTTGAAACAAACCTATTTCATGCCCAAGACATCCTAGTTTGATTGGCGTTTGATTTGTAGTTTGATCCGTTGTTCATTCGTCGCGTGGTTCGCGCCTTGTCCTAGCTTGTTCCGGGGGTTGTTCGGGTGCGTTTCTGATGTGTTTTGAGTAGGGTTAGACCTTAGAATGGTTGCCCAAAAGTTTGGGACCATTTAGACCAAGTTTAGATCATGTTTTAGAGGTTGGAGCCGAGGCGCATGGCACCTTGAGGCGCCGCCTCGGATCGGGAGTGATTGCTGAATGGTCTGAACTTTGGGGAGGCCTCAGTACTTGAGGCGGCCGCATGGGCCTTAGTGAGGCGCCCGCCTCACTTGTGTTGCTGCTACGGGTTGATTTCCTCCTGTTTCGGAATTTGACGAATTGCTCACTTCCAACCCCTACTTAAACCTATCCTAAACCTCCCTAACCCTTCCTACTTAAGTCCTAACATCCCTAACTAGATTTTTAAGTTAGATTAAGGGTCTATTAGTTGGTCATTAAGCCCCAAATCTGATTTGAAAAGGGACCACAAGTGTTTGACACTTGTCCCACTCACCATTTTGACCAAATATAAGCCACAATCAGCTCTTCTCTTCCTCATTTGCTGAGCTCTCTTTCAAAGAACGAATTTCCATCTTCTCCAAGACTCTTCCATGGTTTCTTGAGTTCTCATCCCTTGGTCTTCATCAACCATTCATCCTTTGCCCAAGAGCCATTCATTAAAGTTGAAGAGCTCATCAAGGGGAGCATTTCCATCCGAATAGTTTCTTCTATTTCTTTCTTTGGTGTGTATCAAGTAAGTTACCTTCTTAATCTTCTTCTTCTTCTAGTTCTCATTGACCCTAAGGAAGCAAAGTCTATGTTGGTTGAGGTCAATGAGGGCACTTGTATGCTTTATATGTTAACTTCTTGTATGTTGAGATTTTGATCTTGTTAGGAGCATGTATAGGTTGAATGCTTGCTTGTGAAAGCCTATATTACTCTTTCATCTTGCCTATGTAAAGTTTTAAACATGTTAGAGACATGTATATTATTTGTTGTTGGAAGTTTGTTCACAAGAGAATGCCCTAAATGGAGCCTTCATTATATGCTGTTATGTTGTATGTGTTCTATCCTATGAAATGAACTCTATGATGAACTTGAATCACTTTGCATTGCCTTGGTGAGTTTATAACCTTGAAGAACCTAGAATTGACCTAGGTTGGGTTATGAAGCATATAGCTTCAATTTCTCCAAATTTGGGAATTTAGAGCAAAGACTCAACGGAGTCGACTTTAGGGAATAATTGAACGTGTTGAACCCTAGTTTCAATCCCTACGAAGTTTGGACACCGTTTGATTGGTTTACTCAAGTATGAGATTGGCTTGATTGTTTATAACAATTTGTTATGAAAGATTGGTTTTGTGCAATTAAATTGCCTTGTTATGATTTTATAGTAGAGATTAATACCCTACTTGGTTGGTCGAGTTCGCTCTTGTCGAATTCGGTCCTTAATTGGTTTAGTCAAGTAAATACCTACTTGTGCATCACATTGAGTCCAGCTGGCATTATTTGGTTTGTTTATTGGGTCAAGGTGGGACGATACATCGCCTTCACGAATTATGGGATTCGTGCTTGCTATGGATCGCCGCACCTGGGACTTCACACACACCTTCACTGTGGGCGCGGTGGGAAGTAGCCCTTTGCCGTATCGGTTAAGTGCCGCATTGGCTTGCTATCTAGATCGAGAGGATTCTCGGTATAAGTCGATGAATTCACATAACATCGATGGCACGAACCAGTAACAGAATGTTTTGCAAGAGCTACGAAGCGGCCGTGACTATATCATATCCTACTTGTATGATTTACTTTTTCCGCACTTATGTGAACTATGTGCTAAGTGCTATATGATGATCATGTGTGATAATTGAGATATATGTCATGCTATAACATGAACATGCATTGTAGTAACTTACTAAGTCTTTCGACTTACCCTATTTGTTTGCTTTGTCTTTCCTTAGATCCGAGCCGAGGAGACGGTCCGGGATAGACTCGCTTGTACTTGTTTGGTTGGTTGTTTAGCAGGTTGCTCTTTTGGACTCTTGTTGTTAGACTTTTATTTTTGGTAAGGACGTTGGGAAGCAAGTCATGTAGACTTGGCTTGGGGTATATGTTGTGTTTGTTGATGTAATAGACTTAACTACCTAAAACTTGTAATCTTTTGGTATGCCGACTTTCATGTCGAGCTTGTTTATATGTGTATGGTTCACTACAGTTTTCTTCCGCTAAAGCTCGTTATTTATTGTTGTTGTTATTGTCTCCGGCATGTTGTGGCCGTTGAGGATATTATAAGCATGTGATACTAATTGTAGGAGTAGTTGTTGGGTTCCGGCTGTAACGTCGCCGATGACTTGTTTATATTAGGTTGTTTTTTCGGCCAAGTGTAGCCGAGTTGTTGTTTGTATGCGATGTTGCGCCACATGAATTTTATGATCCTACTATGCATGCTTGCTTTATTGATGATTTGGACGGCGCGACTCGGGATCTCGCATTGGGGTCCGGGTCGGGTCGTCACAGTTGGTATCAGAGCTATAGGTTAGCTGTCGGCCAGGATAGGTTCCATGGCCTAGTTGGGTTGGTTAATTGTGTGATGATTCTAACGTCGAGTGAATTCTTGTAGGAGTCCGATGGTTAATCCAGGGAGAGGTAGACCTAGGAGAGGTCCGGTTGAACCTGAGGCTGAGGTACCACCGCCAGAGGATCCGGTAGTTCCGGATATGGCTGAACTACATCGCAGACTGTTAGCTTTTCGGGCAAGGCCGGGGAGAAGCGGCGGGGAGGCAGACCACCACCACCTCCACCACCGAGACCAAGGACTGACACTACCCTTTTAGAGAGGTTTCTTAAGCTAAAGCCTAGTTCATTTCTTGGGGAACCGAAACCGAGAGAGGCTGAGTTATGGATGGAGGAAATGATTAAGATATTGTCCATGATGGGGTGTTCTGATGAAGAGAGGGTTATGTTAGCAACCTTTAAGTTCAAGGGAGCCGCCGAGCATTGGTGGACTGTGTTAAAGGAGAGTTGGGAGATGCAACAAGTTCCCATTACATGGGCCAATTTCCAAAGAGAGTTTAAGAATGAGTATGTGCCAGATGTAGTGCGCAATCAAAGAGAGAAGGAGTTTTATGATCTTGAGCAAGGTAGCATGGTGTGGCGAGTACGCAAAGTTCACGAGGTGAGCCGATATTGTACGTATCTGATTCCCACGGAGGCAAGGAGAACACACAAGTTTGTGAAGGGGTTAAGAACAGAGTTTAGGAAGCAGATTTTAGCGCTTAAGCTTACCGATTACCGGAGTGCAGTTCGATCGGGCATATGAGGTAGAACAAGACATTGATGAACACCGAGTTAAGAATAATGCTAGTGGTGCACGACAGACTACTCAGACCAATAATCAGGGAAACAGTTCGGGTAATAGAAGGGGTTATCAGGGGAATCGTGATAGGAGGAGCGGAGGCCAAGGTAGGCCACAGTCGGGGAAACAAGGTAATAATACTTGCGCATCTAAGGGGCGGCAAGGGTCGTAGTGAAGCTATGGTTTGTTCATTTTGCGGAAGTGCAGGCACACTGGTGAGAGGTCTTTGGGGGAAAAATGGGAAGTGTTATTATTGCGGTGATGGAACTCACATGAAGAAAGATTGTCCGAAGCTTAAGGCCAATCAGTCGGGTAGCGCCGGTCAACAATCTGGTGCTAAGAGAGATGGGGATGGTAAACCTAAAGTTCAAGGCCGGGTGTTTGCGCTTGATCAGCGCGAGGTTCATGGGTCTACGGCCGTGATTGGAGGTACTCTTTCTATATTCGATCATAAGGCTCGAGTTCTCATAGATCCAGGGTCTTCGCATTCATATGTTGCTTCACACTTTATTGAGAACCTTTGCGTATTGCCTCAACCTTTGCCATATTTGCTTGAAGTGTCTACCCCGCTCGGGGAATATATGCTCGCGTCTGAAGTGTTTAAGTCTTGTGATGTTTTGGTGGGTGACCACACTTTGCATGCGAATTTGGTAGTTCTTCCTATACGTGACTTTGATGTTATTCTTGGCATGGACTGGTTATGTGCTTATCATGCTATAGTTGACTGCCATAGAAAGAGTTACCTTTTTATATGGGGTGTGCTGAGTTTACTTTTGTGGGTGATCATGCTTCGAGTGACGTGCACTTTATTTCTGCATTGAGGGCTAGAAAATTACTGTCTCAAGGGTGTACGGGTTATCTTGCATGCGTAGTTGATAAGAGGAAGTCTTCGCCTAACTTAGAAGAGGTCCCGGTAGTGTGTGAATTTCCCGACGTGTTTTCTACCGATCATGCTATGCCACCCGATAGAGAACTAGAGTTTTGCATTGAACTTATTAGGGGACTTCACCGATTTCTAAGGCACCATATAGAATGGCACCGCGGGCTTAGGGAGTTGAAAACCCGGTTGCAAGAACTCCTAGAGATTGGTTTTGTTAAACCAAGTGTGTCGCCTTAGCAGCGCGGTCTTGTTTGTGAGGAAGAAAGATGGGAGTTTGCGGTTGTGTATAGACTACAGAGTTGAATAAGGTGACTATTAAGAATAAGTATCCTCTACCCCACATCGATGATCTTTTGACCGGTTGCAAGGGTCCGGCCTATTGTCTACTCTAAGCTTGATTTGAGATGGGGTTACTACCAATTGAAGGTTAGAGAGGAAGACATTCAAGAAGCGACTTTCGCACTAGGTATGGGCATTTTGAGTTTGTGGTGATGCCGTTTGGGTTGACGAATGCGCCGGGTGTTTATGGATTTGATGAACCGTGTTTTCACGATTATCTTGATTGTTTGTTGTAGTCTTCATTGATGATATTTTAGTATATTCGAAGTCTCGGGAGGAGCATGAGAAACATTTGAGGATTGTGTTGTCTATTCTTCGAGAAGCGACTTTACGCCAAGTTTAGCAAATGTGCCTTTTGGCTTGAGGAAGTATCTTTCTTGGGGCACATAGTTTCGGCGCCGGGATAGCCGTTGATCCGTCTAAGATTGAGCGGTGGCAATTGGAAGAGGCCTAGTTCGGTTCTGAGGTTCGGAGTTTCTTGGGGTTAGCGGGTTATTACAGAAGGTTTATTGAGGGTTTCTCTAGGATTGTGACTCCTATGGCGAAGTTGACACGGAAAAGAGCGTGCCGTTTGTTTGGAGGCGAAATGTGAGTCTAGTTTCCAAGAGCTTAAGAATCGGTTGACATCGGCACCTATTTTGGCTTTGCCTAGTGGAGGAGAAAATTTTGTGATCTATAGTGATGCTCTAAGGAAGGTTTGGGTTGTGTTTTGATGCGAGAATGGGAGGGTGATCGCCTATGCATCGAGGAACTATCTATTCATGAGCGAGAATTACCCGACACACGATATGGAGTTGGCTGCGATTATTTTCGCGTTGCATAAGTGGAAACACTACTTGTATGGGTCTAAGTTTGAGATCTTCACCGACCATAAGAGCTTGAAATACTTGTTTTCTCAAAAGGAGTTGAATATGAGGCGGCGCGAAGATGGATGGAAAAGTTAAAGGACCATGATTGTACTATCTTGTATCATCAGGGAAGGCAAATGTTGTAGCGGATGCCTTGAGTAGAAAAGTTCATATATGTCTTGTATGATGGTGAAGGAATGGAAAATGTTGGAGGATTTGCGGGATTGGAGTCCTAGTGTTGTTGATAGAGGTGTGATTTTTGCAAATATTAGTGCTACGCTGTTTTATTTGGGAAAATTAGAGAAAGCGAGGAATGATCCGGAGTTGAGGAAAATTATTGATGGGTTGGTGAGAATGTATCGCGGACTTTGTGGTTATCTGAGGGTACCTTGACTTTTCGAGGTAGGATTTGTGTTCCTTGTAATGCTGAGGAATTGAAGAGGTTGGTTCTTGATGAAGCTCATAAGGCAAGTATACCATTCACCGGGGAGCACGAAGATGTATTTGGATTTGAAAAGAGCAGGTTGGTGGAGAGGTATGAAGAGGGAAATTGCGAGTGCGTGTCTAAGTGTTTGACTTGTCGGCGGGTTAAGGGCGAGCATCGAGAGACTGCGGGATTTCTACAACCATTGGAGATTCTGAGTGGAAATGGGAGTTCATTACCATGGACTTTGTGACGGGGTTACAGCGCGAGAGAGAGGTTTAATGCGGTTTGGGTTATAGTCGACAGATTGACTAAGTACGCACACTTCATTCCGATAGCTATCACGTATTCATTGACTCGGTTAGCGACTTTGTATATCCGGAGATGTGAGACTTCATGGCGTACCTGGTTAGTATTGTGTCAGATAGAGACAGGAGGTTCACATCTAGATTTTGGAAGTCATTGCGAGGAAGCTTTGGGGACTAGATTGGACTTGATCAGACTTTTCATCATAAGCGGATGGTCGGTCCGAGCGATTGATTCAGATTTTGGAGGATATGTTGCGAGCTTGTGCCGTGGATTTCAAGGGAAGGCTGGATTCTCATTTACCTTTGGCCGAGTTTGCGTATAATAACGAGTTATCGGTCGAGTATCAAGATGGCGCCGTATGAAGCTTTGTATGGGCGTAAGTGTAGATCGCCAATTTGTTGGGATGAAGTTGGAGAGGCGAAACTTTGGGGTTCGAGTTAGTGCAGTGATCGGTTGAGGCGTGAAGTTGATTAGAGATCGTTTGCGCACCGCTCAAAGTCGACAAAAGAGTTATCGGACAATCGAAGAGCGGGATCTTGAGTTTCCAAGTGGGTGATTACGTGTTCTTGAAGGTAACACCGAGGAGAGGTACTAAGAGGTTTGGCAAGAAAGGAAGCTTACAGAGATACATTGGTCCATTTGAGGTTCTTGAGAGAGTTGGGACCTTAGCGTATCGTATTGCATTGCCACCTTCACTTTCGGAGACTCATAATGTATTCCATGTTTCCATGTTGCGAAAGTATTTGAAGGGCGAGTCTCATGTACTCGAGTATGAGGAGATCACGTTTGAGCCGGATATGTCATACGTTGAAAAGCAGTGAAGATATTGGATACCAAGGAGCAAGTTCTACGAACCAAAAGAATTCCTTAGTCAAAGTTCTTTGGAGGAATCACAACATTGAAGAAGCGGCGTGGGAGGCGGAGGCGGAGATGCGAGAGCATCCACACTTATTTGACGAACTTGGTAGAATTTAGGGACTAAATTCCTAAAGGTGAGGAGAGTGTAACGCCCGTATTCTTGCATGTACATTCTATGCTTGCTTTCTTACTTTCTTGGTTGATTGTTGAGCATGTTTACTTGTTATATAAATGTCTTAGAATCATTCATAGATCATTTTAGAAGTTCATAACATGTTTAGAATCATATAAACTTGTTTGTAGAATCGCCGGTTTAATCGCGTTGAATTGTATACTTGATTCCTCTCGTTGCTCGTATTTTGCTTCTATTTCGAAGCGAGAAGTGTTCGTTGAGTTCTTGACTTTATATTCAAGTCTTATTCATGTTGAAACAAACCTATTTCATGCCCAGAGACATCCTAGTTTGATTGAGGTTTGATTGTAGTTTGATCGGTTGTTCATTACGTCGTGGTTCGCGCCTTGTCCTAGCTTGTTCGGGGTTGTTGGGTGCGTTTCCGATGTGTTTTTGAGTAGGGTTAGACCTTAGAATGGTTGCCCAAAAGTTTGGGACCATTTAGACCAAGTTTAGATCATGTTTTAGGGTTGGGGGCGCTTGGCCGCACCAGCCTTTGAGGTATTTCTTTGAATGAGTGAAGAACTTTGGGGAAACCTCGGTACTTGAGGCGACATGAGGACTTAGTGGCGCCCGCCTCACTTGTTTCTTCTGAGGCGATTTCTTCTGTTCGAATTTGACAATTGTTCACTTTAACCCCTACTTAAACCTATCCTAAACCTCTAACTTCCACTACTTAAGTCCTAACATCTAACTATATTTCTAAGTTAGATTAAGGGTCCATTAGTTGATCATTAAGCCCCAAATCAGCTTTGAAAAGGGACCACAAGTGTTTGACACTTGTCCCACTCAA